>OY856413.1:1045517196-1046717196 GCA_963693085.1 Alisma plantago-aquatica
CACTGACGGTAGAAGCGTCGCAAGAGGTGCCCTCAAATGGTGTACAAGAGCGTGGCCTCTAATTTTGAAGGGTGAGGCAGGGATTTTCACCCTGCCAGGGTGCCACTTTTGGGTTTAGCCATTGCAAAGACTAGCTTTTGCATCTTGATTAGTTGATGATGCAGTTGGAAGTACTTCTCGATGTTGTGGAACAATTGGGAAGTACCTCTAGATGTCGTCCTCAATGTAATCGGGTATGCCCAACTTGATGACATGTTTCGCTAGTAACCTGTGGTTGGTATAGATGCGCCTGCAACAACAATAACGTATGGTCCAAAATATCTTGATTCTGTTGCTCCTTACCCTGACGGGCGCCGTCTGATTTTGTAGCAGTAAATCAAGGCGTTAGAGGATTTTCTCCAATTGTGCCTCCATTATTGTCTTGAAATTATTAAATTCTTCCTTGTTGACCATATTTGCCTCGGTGTGCTAGGTGATAAGTACGGTTGACGGTAGGAGTCAAGTGGTGTCTGAGTTATGCAAGCTGTCTAAGTGAATGTTGCTGCTGTACCGATGAGACATGGTGTCCGTTTAGAGGGTTGGTGGTGGGAGGTCACTAGGGAACAAAAGAGGGGGAAAATAGGGGCATAGGAGGCGGAGAGGTTTCATGCTTGTGTAATGTCAGCCCCTGCTATGTGCGGGAAAACACGAACATAGGAGATGTAGGGGTTTAGGCTTCAACATGGGTGGGAGGGCAACTTCTTAGAAGGGAGACGATAAGAGGTAGAAGGGGGAAGCCGACAGGAGGTTGGGTGGCCACAACGGGACAACTGGGTGAGTATGGAGGCTTAGAAGGGAGACGGCAAGAGGTAGAAGGGGGAAGCCGACGGGAGGCTGGGTGGTTACAAAGGGACAATTGGGTGAGTATGGAAGCTGGATGGGTTGGGAAGGGGTGTGGCTAGGACTAGGACGAAGGTCTAGACATGTGCTGATGGCAGCACGTAGGTGGGAAGGTGACAGAGAGGCAGGGCGAAGAAGGGGGCGGTTGGGTGCCCAACATGGAAGGAGGGGTGGTCGAGATCGTGTGCTATCATGTAATAGAAAGCGCACACGGGGAGATGCAGTGGCCCGTGGATGCTGCTGAGTAGGCGCACAGTTGGCATTAGGTTGGCACACTGCTATTGTCAGCTTGGCAAAGCCAGTTTCCCATGTGGTGGGCCCTAGGGTGGAAGGGTGGCACGTGCTGGAATCACATTGGGAGCGATGGGGGGGGGCTCCAATGAGGGACTGTGAATGTGTCCAGTTAGCTCTCAGACAACATCATGAAAGAAAAAAAGTTGATTGAGAACAACTCCCCAACTAGGGAAATAAAAATTGAGGGAAAAGAAAAAATGATCGATGTTGGATGGAAAGGTTTATTGTCCTCATGAACAATAATAGGAAACAGAAGAAGATGGTCGTGTTGTAACCTAATTGTTTAGGGGTTGGCTCTAATGCCAATTGTTGTGAATCGACATCAGGAAGAAGAGGACCAAGGATAAAATGAATATTCAATTTCTAATTTCACAGTGTCTTAAAAAGCGCTATGCGTTATGCGTTCAGAGAGGTCACCTTGTAAAGTATATGCGGTATGCGGGAGTATATACGGAAGTATAGGTGAGCATTCAGTTAATTCAGTCGGTTATGGTTAATTCGGTTCGATTAAACGGCTAATTTGTGGTTTGATATTTTAACCATTAAGCTAACCAAATTGAGTTGGTTAATTCGGTTATTGTCCAATCGATTAATGGTTAATTCGGTCGGTTAATTTGGTTAACCAGATAACACTCGTGTAATAATATCATTTGAAATACTCAGAATTTGAGACAATTGTTATATAATAGTAGTATGGTTGTAGATTTAATTCTATATGTCTCGTAAAAACTAGATTACTATATATATATGGGGAAGTATTTTGAAATAAAAGTACAACTATATATGTATATATGCATGTGTAGGATATTATTTATGAATAAATTCTGACTATTCGGTTAATTCAGTTAACCAAATCAAAAATATCTTTAACCGTCAAATTAACCATTTAACCGATTAACCAAATTAACCGAATTAACCAAATTGACTCAATAAAATTAACCATTCGGAATTAACCTTTCGGTTAATCGGTTATTAACCAAATTCTGCTCACCCCTACACGGAAGTATGTGCGGCTTTGGATTTTTTCTATTTATTAATTATTTATCTATATAAATATATGTTGATCATGCATGTACATATTTAATTTGTACAATTATGCGTAATTAGTACAATTACAAGAATAATGGAGGCAATCATGCAAATATGCAATCATCACAATTTAAATAAATACAAACATGCAACAATGATCTATATCTAAACAAATATAGATGAATGAAACTCTAAAAATAAGAAATGAAAATATGTCCATCTAAATCGGAGATTAATCAACCTTTTATGCGGCTATGTGGACTTATATGCGGCCCTGGTCTGCTTTGTGAGGGATTTGTTGTATGCGGAGCAGCAGGGGGTCCGAACCTTGTATGCGGCCGCATAAGTGGCACGGACAGATTTTTGAAACATTGCTAATTCATAATCATCAACCTCAGACATGCCTCAGGTGCTGATATTTGTGATGAAACCATAGATCTCAGAGAATTATGTAAATTTCCAAAGAAAATATAAACAAAATTAAAGAATTAAAACTTGCAATTAAGTGCACATAACTAGATGATTCATACTTGGGTCCCTATATATAATAAGCTGCAATTATGCCACATCACCTAATGACCTGACCTCATTGAAACACTACACATTTTCCCTCACATCCTTCGTTGACCCGCTGAAGAAATGAATTATGGCAAGTTCCTATGAAAGATAGACACTAAGGATTCCATCATCTTTGTGAGGGCGGGACAAAACTTGGAGATTCTTTGGCCACTTTGCCCTACGAAACAACTACAAAATTATGCCTCTAAAAGGGTGCACGAAGGAAAGTCTTTGCGAGTCTAATGGTTTTTGGACTCTTATTGCGGTTTCATTTCCCAAGAGCTTCGACATCTTAGTGTGTACAAATGTGACCAAGGAGATATAGAAGGGATCTCAACTTAATGTACTGGTGAGGGAGAGGGGTCAAAGCTGATCCATTGAACTTGAGTAACTTCGACGTGGTAAATGTGGCTATGGGTTAGAGTTACTTTGGTGTCATCTAGACATAGTCAAATGAAGCTGTTTGTTAAGGTGCTATTGGGGTTGATGGCTTCGAGAAGGGCACCTAGGGCATGGTAGAGGTCCTAGAGGATGCATTTGAGATTTGGTGATAGATACCTAACAATGAATTTTCTTGGCTCTCTATAGGTTGCTAAACCTTGTAATAATTGTGGCTGATTTAGTCGAATTCTGTTGATGATGCAGTGGGGGTGGGGTGAGGAATGTGACTTGCAGCCTGAGAAAATGACTATCAAGGTAGAAGGAGGTCTAGTGAGTTTGCTTACTAGTTTAAAACTCTCTTGGATGACTAGATTGTTGTGTTGGTTCACAAATCCTTTGTTGTCAAGGAGGGGCATGCTTGTTGAAGGAAGATGAAAGCATGCTTGTGAATTAAATGTTCAGGCTATTGTTTAGGGATGGTGGAATATGCGGCACAATTTTGATTACATTTATCCTTTGTGAAATAATTGGGCATAGAGGCCTTAATTTAGGCGTGAATTCTTGAAACGTTTTAATTAGTTGATTATCCTATTAGTAGTCCATTGTATATGAGAAATGCCCTCTATTCAAAATAATTTAGTTGAAACAGGGTTTAATTCAGCTCTGGATGGCTTTGTTAGTTTAGATTGAAATCACTGTTCCGTTAGGTCCGTGGAGCTCTGAAGATTGATTAAATGAAACAAAATCATTATATAAATAGAGAGTGTTTATATTGCAAAATTTCATTTTGTCACAAGTAGAAAGATGGAGATACATATATATATGAAGCGCTTTGCTGATTTAGTCCTTGGGAAGCACCCTCTGTTCTTCTTACATCTTTATATATCTATACATCCTTACCAGTTACCAGTTTAAGTGAACTTAGTTTTGCTATGAGAAGGTTTGCTACTAGATAGGTGCAACATTGGTTTGATTTTTCTTCACTCGGGAACATATACTAGAAGTCGTCGGCAACTAGTGAAACTTAGGGCCTGTTTGGTAGGGGGTACTTTGAGTTTAATACATTTCAAAGCACTGCTTTTAATTATTAATTTTGTTTGGTACGGTGCTGTGAGGTTGCAATTTTGAGTTTTTTTAACTGCATCCCGACGTCCTGTTGAACTTCATTTCGGGGAATTGGTATTGCACCCGAATTGCATGTGGTCGGGTGAAGTTTGAAGATGCCGCATACTGGGAAAGTTGGAGCGACTGCTTTTCTAATTTTCTGTAGAAAAAGAACACATACTGCTCAGTGTACGTTGCTTTTCTAGAAAGACAGTCACGTACACCATGCAGCCACGGAGAACTGCCTTTGACACATTCGACCATATTCTCCATTTACGTCTTTGTACTGCTGTGTTTGCTTTCTTTAAGCAGTTTGTGCTTGTAGCAGTTGTTGATACCAAACAGTTGCAAACAAAAACAACAAGTTCATGTAGCACCATACCAAATAAAATCAAAGTAGTTTGAAAGACATGATTCTAGTTGAGTTGCTATATAATTCATCAAACTACATTTGACTACACCCTACCAAACATGCCTTTAGCCGATTTTGTCCATGTCGACGGTCAGCGAAGTCGAATATGAGTGAACTTCCATATTAGCAAATTTTGACAACTTAGTTGACCAACCCAAATATCGATGATTTCGGCCCTTCCTCATAAAAAAGGTAAGAAAAGTCGATGAATTGCCTAGATATCGACAACCTTCAAGGATGTTGTTGCTATTACGCTGGAATGACTATGTTGCTACTTCTATCTTGGGTTCAAACCCATTAGAACTTAAGATAAGTATTTCTATTGTATGTTTTTTTACTTTTAAGTTAAAATTACCACATGAACCCAACCACTACTATATTAGACTAATTTGAAGTCACCTGACACCATTGCATCTCTCCTATTTCACCATGTTTACCGTACTGCAGATTTTTTAAATATTCATGTGTTGGGGATTCTGATACCTAATGTTATTATAGTTTATATAGAGATGCTATACCAACCACCAAAGTTGTGTATATCTATACAAATTTGATAAAATGACATTGTTCGTTGTGATCCTTTTAGTAATCACTTCAACAAAATACTGAAAATGTGATATACTAAATAGGCAAAATTAAGATTCAAGTGGAAGCACTGATATATGATTTATGTTGTATTTGTAACTATATTGTTTGACATTGTAAGCTTTTAACTTGTCAATGTCATCAACCCTGGCTCTGATATGAAATACTGCAATGATAACGAATTCAAAAGCTATATGTTAAGAGTCTTTAGATGTGTATTTTAGACATTTATTGTTGAAGAAGTTACATATATAATATGTTTATTAGCTAATTTTGATAATTTTACCTAATTTCACCAGAATTTCACTATTTTTAGCTTAATATGCATCAAAGTTCTATTCAGAAACTTCCTCGAAGTCTCCACAAACTTTCGCTTTCACACCTGTCAAAGTCAACGTCCTGTTCCATGCTTGGGAACCTGACCCTGCAGTTTTATTTTCAGGTTTCTCAAAGAGAGGTCAATGTTAATCCCACATGCAAGAGGATACTTATTCAACTAGTGAATTTGGGCAAAAGCAGAATAGAAAACTCTCATTTTTAATATCTGTTATTCTAAAGAAGTTTATGAAATGCTCAAAACAACTTTATGCTGAATCGGGGTTTTAATTGTGGAAACCTGTGGTCTCGGGGCATGATCTTTCACAACCAAACTAGAGCTAGAACTGGTGAGGCTACATGCCAGTCACTGATGTCAACACAACATGATAGTTATTTTTTTTTCATTTCTGAAAAATAGAAAAATCAGAGAAAATGGAAAATACCAAGTGATGATTAGGAAAATAGCACAACTGCAGATGACATTGACTATTGTAATGTAATTGATTACTAAAATTCATAAGGCTACTTGGCTATGGATTGGATTGTATTAGGCCCTGTTTGGTAGGGTGAAGTCAGGTGCAGTTTTATGATTTATCAAACAGTGTTTAAAAGGACTGATTACGGACTGGTAGAAATTGTATTTGGTTGGTTGCAGGTCAAAAGTGATGATCTTCTTTGTTTTTATTTGGTTAGGTCAGCTGATGTTATGATCTCATACAATTGCATGCCAGGAAGTGCAACCAGCTTTTCCGCAGCGTACCACCCCCTTCCAGGGCGCGGTACATATCCCGTGAGTTCTGGACAAAAAATGACCCAGCTGTGGGTTGAAAAACAAGTAGTTCTGGTTCCGCATGACTGACCAAACAAAATCACTGTTAAAATTCCTGATAATCGATTGCATTGTTTTTATTTTACATCCTACCAAACTAGCCCTTAAAGTAGTACAACTACAGATGACTGGTGATGCAGTCCCTATGCCATCCTCTACTCTTCTGTGTTCAAGCAGCAACAAGTGTAACAAGACTAAGGGTCCAAGGTGCCATAGTCGCATAGTAAGCGTTCATTCGGTGAGTATAAAAAGTCGGCATTTGGAACACATGCCGAAAAGTTTGATTAAGTTCAACAAAGATTAGGTAAAAGTTCAGTCAGAAATTGAGGGAAAAGATATTGAGGGGAAAAAGGATGAAATTCGGATAATGCAATGTGTTACTTATACATACATGCAAATACTGCATATATATACAATTATACATATATGCTTATGATAAACACTTTGATCTATATGCACACATGATTTGCATATCGTTTTTCATTCACAAATGTCAAATATTTTGCTTGGTCTTAAACAATAGATAAGTGGTTCGGAAATTAGGGAATAAATCAACAAATTCGTGAATAAAGCACAAAATTCTTGAATAATCTGCAAAGTCAGGAATAATTTTGGTTTCTTGCAGAATTCAGGCGTAGCATTTTTCACATGAAGAATTCATGAATTATTCACAGACAATTCAAATATTTGAATAGTTTTGTGACTATGAAAGGTATAGACCCAGGTCATTAAAGGTTGGCATATAGGAATAAGCTAGGAGTGTTCAAGGTACATGCACATCTGTTAAATGAATTGGATGTTAGTATATCTATATATTGTTTCTGAATGTAAATGAATAAACATGATGAAAAGGAAGACGCATAAGAAGTAGAAGAGGGAAGAGTTGTGGACAGAGTGAATGCAAGTATAACTAGGTACATGCACATCTGTTAAATGAATTGGATATTAGTATATCTATGTACTGTTTCTGAATGAAAATGTAGTAAACATGATGAAATGGAAGACACATAAGTAGAAGAGGGAAGAGTGGTGGACAGAATGAATACAAGTATACCTAATATTTGTTTAGTATTTACTGTTCCTAAATGGTACTGGTAATTGTGAAGAAGACTAGACACAAATGCCGAAGTAGAAGAGGAAAAAGAAGGGAGGGGTTAGGGTGGTCTCTGTCGAGAGGTGCCTGGGGTTAGGGTGCAGCTTGGGGGGGGGTGTCAGGGTGTGAAAATTCATGTTGAGGATTCTGGTCTCGGGTGGCCGTATTCACGACCTGGTTGCATGCTGTTTACGTTGGAGGATTTTTGGCTGCTTATCGAACCACTGACCAGTTCGGGTCTTTTGTTCAACCGATTGTTTAATGTTTTTTTTTTTTTGTGATTTCTGGGTTTGGCAGGAGAGCAGAGAGGGCATCGGTTGGTTCCCAGCTCAACTAGTTGAATTGACCAGTCTGGTGCATTTCATATGAGTCTTTGGTCGGGGTGATCATGACACTTTGTGGAGTAGTATTATGATAAATATGTTCTTGTTATACTTTAGATGGACCTTGTAAGGTGCAACTCTTATACCAGTGTACCGGAAAAATATTTAGATCCCCATCCCTGCCATCGTACGTCATTTCAGTTTTGATTAGGAGGGTGTAATGCTGGCTTCTCTTGCAATCCGTGCTACTGGCTTGCTGCTATGACATGCTTGAGTTGTTATTTCTGTTGAAATCTTCTACCTGTCGTCTGATGAGTTGTCAATCCAATTGCTATTTTGATCTTTGGTTGATAGATGCCCTGCTATTAGTAATTGAAGATAATATTTTATGGTTAAATAAAAGGATATGGCTGTAGTTCTATTTTATTGTTAGTTTCTTATTCCATTGATGTGATAGAACTGTAAGTCTGTAATGTAATTTGGTTCTATACTCATGTTGTGGCCCATTGCTTTATAGTGATTCTGTTTTGAGACATACATCAAGTGATTTCAAAAAGATGGGTCAGCGTATCTTCATATTTATCATTGGTGGAGCTACTCGGTCTGAGGTATGCTAATTATTGTGTCCATCTCCTGTTGTTACATCCCTTTCCATTGCATCTCTGACATAATCATTTCCTGACCAGCTGCGTGTTGTTCACAAGCTTACCACGAAACTTAATAGGGAGATCATTTTGGGATCAACTAGCATTGACGATCCTCCTCAATTTATCACGGTCAGCTTTGATATTTTGTTGCTTTATTGTTCAATTTGATGTTAACACGCTGGTTATGGATAATCACACATGTGGTTAATGCGTAAAACGTGTGAAATGAACATTTTGCTGCATACAAGTTTATTTTTCTCTTTCTTTCTTGCATGTCCTGTGCTTGTTAGCTCTTTTTTACTCGAGGAACATTTAGGTAGAATCTTTCCTACTACTCAGGTAGAATGTACTTGTCCGTTTTGGGGGTGAACATTTAGTGCACCCATGATTCTTGTTTTCTTGGATGTGATGAGAGGGAAATCTAAGGCAGTGGTTGATGGTCCTGATTCGAGGTTTGCATGTTGGAACTTACCCGACCTAATTTATTATATTGAATATAGGCGAGAAGATTGTTTGCATTTTGTTGCAAGGATTTTGAGTGATTTAATAGGCATTCTTTGTTTTTATGTAACTTAAGTTCAAGGATACAGAAGTATCTGGATGCTTGAAATGAAAATAAATCACTTTCTGAAAGCATTATCTCAGACTTTCCAATATTTAAACATTTGTGGAATTGATGCAGAAAATGAAGCTGCTATCTCAAGATCTTTCTTTGGAAGACCTCAACATCTGACCTTCTAGAGGAACATTTGCTTCTTCTTGGGAGTTCAACGGTTCTTTGTTTTTTTGTTATTGTTGTAAACTTGTAATTGTAGATCCTTCTCTACATCCTGTTGTGGCATATGTATAATTCAAAATTATGCAGCATCCCTTCTATTGTATGTATGCCTTCGATTTATTCTGCGAAGGGATGGGCTTACACCTGTTGTAAATGTCAAAATTGATAAAATGGACAGAATGATTCTGGTCAAGTGAAAATGTTGGGAGGACGCCTGGACAGCGTCATCGTGTTGACGCTCAACTCTATGGCTTTGTTTTGAAAAGTAGTGCTCCCAACATATGTAGTTGGCCTTCTGTTTTAATTTAATATATACCTCTAACACAATACTGACAAGTGGACTATTGAATCTTATAAATTGTGTTATGAATTCCCGTGCGTATTGTTGTGTGAGTAGATCCTCTTGTTGATAAAGAATTCTCACCTCTCGTTGTCTCAGGGGCGGAACCAGAAATCAGATGCTGGGGGGGCCAATTAGTAAGAAAACAAATTCAAACAATTATAAAAAAATTAGATAAAAAGTATCATAATGGTTACAATGCATTATTTGAGTTGGGCCTTGCGAGTTTTCAAATTGTAGAACTCATCAATTATTTCATCTGTTGTGATCTTTCTAGCTAGTTCCTTCTCAATATATATAATCATACAATCTCTAAAGAAGTCATCCTCCATTTTATTACGCAATCTTGTCTTCACAAGCTTCATAGCAGAAAATGCCCTTTCAGTAGTAGCAGTTGAAACTGGAAGTGTTAGCACAAGTCGAATCACTTTGTAAATCTGTTTGTAATTTTTTGCCTTTTTACTTTGAACTAATGACTGGCACAAATTTGAAATTGTGCGGAGGTTTTGCAGTTCAGGATCAGAAACTACTCCAATTTTGTAATGTTTCAATTCAAACATCAATACATCCTTATCTTCTTCATTGAAATCTTGTGGATAATACTTATCTGCGAGTTTGTATATGTCATCAACATTAAAAGAGTTATAGCCGTCTCTTGGGTCTAATGAAGATGTAAGACGAAGAAGCTCTATTGCATGTTCATCAAATCTATGATTCAACTCAAATAGTTGAGAATCCATCACCGCAGTAAAGATTTCAACTCGAAAGTGATGCTCTATTGTAATTTCATCGGTTTGGTGTCGAACACGCGCACGAATAAGGTAGCGAGAATCCAAGTCAGGAATTTGTACTTTATGTTCAGTGCAAAACGTGTTGACAAAGTCCATGAATTTCACCCAACCATCTTCCCTCATCGTTTGAATAAGAGACTTAGTACTTTTGACCAAACTCATGGCATTAATGATATCTTGTTCTTGACACTGCAAAGCTTGACAAAGAACATCACTTATCCCCAAGACTTCTCTCATTAACAATAATATAAATACAAATTCAAATGATAACATGGTGGTATATGTCGCATCTGCATCTCCACGTTGAGAGTAAGTGGCTCCATTTTTTATGATATTGCATAATACAACACATGTTGAATCATACATGTGTATTAGGCTACACACTGAGGAATAATGTGAACTCCATCGAGTATCACCAGGGCGTTGTAAGGTGCACATTTGGTTGAGTCCTCTTCCAGTTTCAAGATCACCTTCTGCTATTTTTTCAGAAATATTATTAAATTGTGCAGTGTGTAGTTCTTCATTGCGTTTGCAAGAGGCTCCAACAATATTAACAATGGTTGTCAATTTTGTAAAAAAATGGTGAACAAGAATAACATCTCTAGAAGCTGCAACCAAAGCCAACTGGAGCCTATGTGCAAAGCAATGAACGTAATAGGCAGATTTACATTCTTTTAAGATCAAGGCATGTAATCCATTCCATTCACCACGCATGTTGCTCGCACCATCATATCCTTGGCCTCGTATGTATTGCATACTCAAATCATGTTTAAACAATACAAAAGAGATCTTATTTTTCAATGAAAGGGAACTTGTATCTTCAACATGTATTATGTCAAGAAATCGTTCTCTAATAAATCCATGTTCATCAACAAATCTGACAACAATAACTAGTTGCTCTCTTCTTGATTCACCACGTGACTCATCCACCAATATGCAGAATGGTGTTGTAGATATTTCTGTTCGGATTGCCTTTTGAACTTTGGATGAAATAATCTGTAATATCTCTTTTTGAATAGTTGGTGATGTGTACTTTGCATTTCCAGGAGCATTATTCAAGACCACCTTGGCAACATCACTATTATACTCAGATAAAAGTTTAACCATCTTGATAAAATTACCTCTATTTGTAGAAGATGAAGACTCGTCATGCCCTCTAAATGCACAAGCTTGAAAAGCGAGCCATCGAACAATGTCAATAGATGTTCTTAGACGCAATCGATTAGACAAGATTTGTTGTGATGATTGTCTTTCTATGACTTTGTCTATGTGGCCTTTTTGGTTCATTAACTCCTTGCATGCCTTTTCAGCTATGTTATGAGGAGAACAAGGATCGAGGCCAACATGCATCAAGAATGCACAATTAACACCCCCAACTTTTTTTCCAATTTTTGAATCCGTCAATTGTATATGTTGAAGACCCAGAACGTGCAAATGGAGGTTTGGAGGATACAAAACATGGTAAATAGAATGCAGCATCCTTCGATGGAGAATACTCTAACCAAGTTGGGAATTTATGAAACCAAGAGCTCTGAAATCGACGTGGATGCCTATCTGGACCTGATGTTGGATAATTTTGTAGAAGGTGTTGGTATGAACCATCAATTATATAGGCATGTCGTATTTCATCTTGTTTTGAAGGAGGATATTCCCAAATTTGACGCCTCAGTGCTGGATCGCGAACTATAGATTGGTCTTCTATATATTCTAGTTCTGATCTTGGACGTTTATTTGAAGATTTAATATGTATTGTGTCATCAAGGTTACATGGAGGAGGATCATCAGAGTGAATACGAGGCTCTTCGGGAGGATCATCGGACCCCATATTTGAGACGGATGAAATTTGTGGTTCACAAGTTTTCTTTGAATAGAAGGCATGAATTGTTCCTTTCTTCACCATGACTCAAATCTGAACATGAATAGTTTAATTTGTAATTTACCTATAATATTATACCGATTTATCTAATGTAGTAATCTGATTGGACAAATTCATATAGCATTGACATTTAGTGGTCAATATGGAGTTGATTGTAGATATATATAACACAAGTAAACAAAGGAACAACATGCTATACTGAATATAATTTTGGTAACGAACTACACATAATTACATTAGCAAATAAATTTATTTCTAAAATGATAATATTTGGTTGAATTGAAGAGTATCTACGTCAGAGTAAAATATATTTGACCGTAGTATCAATTAAACAATCACAAATCAAAAACAACAAACAAATAAATACTTGTAGTTAGAACGATGTAAGACTTACTTGATTGTGTTAAGTTGAACTGACAAATATGACAGACCCAACTATATTCCGTCTGGTGGGTTGTAACTTGTAAGAAATATGTAGGCGCAGGAGAATAAAGAATAACTAATGTAGCCAAATGATGCAGATCCTAACTCGTGAGTCCTGACAATGATGTCGTATTGAATCCTTGCTGTTGGAAAAAGTCACCTTACAGTCCGATCTATCAGTGGTGTGTACCTATCGTTTACTCGTCGGGAGGTCGGGAGAATAGATTCTACCGTGCTGGGCAGTAGAAAACTACAAGCCCTATGCTATGCAGCGTTGCTGCTTGACAAGCCTGCAAATTTTGGAGGCAGTGAAGATGTTGGTCGCCTCCTTTGCGGGTACACAGGTGTTGCCTATATATATTACTTGATTAATAAATAAAATAGAAAGCAAGGGTTGCATGGTAGTTGCCATTTTGGTTTCTAACAACGCGAGCCAAAAAAATTAGGATGTGAGTCGGCCAGAGACCGAAAATCACGGAGCAGCAAAGACCATCAGCAACGAGACTCTCGGACTGGCAGATTGACGTTTTGCATAACAACATGTAGCCAGACTTTCCGAATTCCAGTAGAATAAATAAGTGTATATGGGAATATTTAAAAACTTTGGGGGGCCATGGCTCCCCCCTTCTTCCGCCATTGTGTTGTCTCCTTTCATAACTAGCAGGGTAGGGATTGAAGAAGGGGTGTTTCAACAGACCAGGAGGTGGTACTAAGCTATGGGTAGACTGTTTGACGATCTATCCCTGCCAAGTTGAACTTCTAAGTGATGTTAGAAACATCATCCATCCTTTGCATGTCGAATCCCACTGAGTCAGGGATCGAGACATTATTCTTGGACTGTTGCCCACATTTGAGTTGATAGATAAAAAAATTTAGAGTCAACTATGGATGTCCTCGACTTCTATTATGATTATTGACGTGTGCCACCACATTGGACTCTTAACTTGTGCTACTACCTCGCGTTATGAAAAAGAGACAAAGGGCACTTGTCCTCCAAAATTCTAGCCTTCTCTCTCTTTTTTTGGTTTATCTAGCTATCGTTGATAGAATTTTCAGAGTGAACGAAGTAGAGTTAGAACATTCTATAAGATTCACAGGGAAACTTTTTTGAGGTTTCACATGTCAGAATTTGTGGTGTGCATTTGTTTAGAAGGGATTGTTTTGTTGGAATTTTTGAGATGGTTGATAAATGATTTGTTGCTTGGACCTTGCAACCTTGAAAGGATGATATGTTAATGTAGATCCACAATTAAGGAAAATGCTTTGATCCGTATAGGTGGTGGTTGCTTTCCAAGTGAATTGTTAGCAGGTCCAAAAGATTGGGGTGATCAGATGAAAAATACTCAAAAGTATCACACATGAGGAAGTGATGACAGAAAATAGAGCTGACCAACTATTTTGTTAGGTTGATGACATATACATGGAGTAGAGTATAAAATCAGTAGAGGAGACTCACATGGACACGTTTTATATTAAGACGCACATAAATTTGCATGGTTCGAAGCAAAACTTCCAATTTGGGACTTTACAACTTAGCATTAGAGACAATAGATTTGTGAAGTGAGCTACTACTGGAGATGCAAGATGAAAAGAAGATTTTCAATCAGCAAGTTGCATATAAAAGAACTCACAAGAAAAACCCCATGATATTGGAAGGTAAATAAGAACATAGTCTCAATTATAGTCGATATGTGTTGGAAATGTGACCCTAAAGATTGCTTCAGAGGCTGCCCCCTCTGACACACCTCAGAAGATCAAGGACCAGATTACTAATATTCATGAGGAGTGTAGAATGGTGAGGTTAACCTCCTCATTTGTGAGTTAAACAAATCCAATCATATTTCTAGGGAGTTGGCTACACATGGTGGCGGTCTGGACGACATATAATTTCTTTAGAGAGATTGGAAGGCATGCCACACCAGATTAGAGGTCCTTACAACCTTGATAAGCAAAAATTTGATTTTAATGCATGAGGTGATGATGTACATACACCACACATAACACTAGACTAACTTCTCTTTTGTGGATGTAATGAGGCTTGCTTATACACGATCACGTCACTATTTTTCTTGCTTAGCCTACATAAGTAGAAAAACATTTGCATTGCTCAATATGTTTACATGTCGGTCACCGGATAGACGTTGATCACATATCTCTTGGGTGGTTGATAACACCCAAATTAGCGCATATTTTCTATACATTTTATCTATAGTTTTGCGCCACTTTAGTCTTAATATGCACTCTTTTGTTCATGTTTTATGATTTCTGTCTCGAATTAGATAAAAGTAGTAAAAATAGCCAATAATGTAGCTAATTAGCCAATTTTTGACTTATAAGCACCAAAACTAGCCAATTTTGGGACTCTCAAGTACCGAACCTGAAAAGACAAGAATTCCAGCAGCTGGCTGATATGGCTGTCCGATACGGCCTGGCCGATACGGCTGCCCGATATAGTCTGGCCGATACGAATGCCAGATACGGTTGTCCGATGCGACCCGGCTGATACGGCTGCCTGATATGGTTTGGCCGATATGGTTGCCCGATACGACCTGCCTGATACAGCTGCCTGACACTCCCCCTGCCCGACACGGTCGTCGGGCGACAATCATATTGGCCCACCTGATGCCTCAAGATCGAAGCCACGAATGAAGGACACGTGGACCAATAAAAGCTACAACTCCCATCAACTCGCTGCCTATAAATAGCAGCTGCCAACCTACAGAGCAGAGGGGAGCCGGAGGGAGGACCCTATAAGAGCTAGTTCCTAGACCAAGGAGCTAGTGTGTCGAGTTCCCCAAAAGTCTACTGCCCGATACGGCCGCCCGATACGGTCTGCCCGATACGGTTGCCCGATACAGTCTAGAGAGAGAGAGAGCCAAGGAGTCCAGAGGGACGAAGAGAAGACCCAAGGGCCGAGATCCGACATGCATAGAGGTCGAGGAGTGAGAGCCACCTCTCCTCTACGGGCTATATCTCTTCCCTCTTCTCTTTCATTCTACTGCATTCCTTTGTTTCTTGTACAAACGATGTTTATCCATCTTTGTTCGGTGCCAGCTATGCTTGTCTATGGCTAGTTAGCTCCTTCTTGGCTATGTAACCCGATTTGGGCATGTTTATATACTTTTGCCTTAAGCAAGTAGATTCATATTAGATCTAGTATGTTGCATGTTCTATTTTCTCTTTCCAAATTATGATTGCTAGTTTGGTTGATCTCTTACTCGCTTGAACTGCTATTTCTGCCTGTATCGAGAGATCTGTTGTAGGAATAGCTAAGAGATGATAGTTTGGATCTGAACCCGAGAGGAGGATGATCCAAGGTATTCTATTCCTAACACCCCGGAATATCCTAAGACTAGAGAGGGAACTTTGTGTATTCTGAGGTGTTGATATGTCATTCCTCGAGAGAGGGTCATTGTCATATTGTTTATGGTTTTAGTCACGTATCGCGAGAGCGAGTGAGACGACCCCACATGACAGATGCCACCGTGCATACTAGATGCTTGCTTGGGTGTTCAAGGCTTGTCTATGCCCGAGAACGAGTGCATAGACTGCCCCGTTTTTGGTTACATAGCCAGGAACTCTCTTTCTCTATTTAGTAGAATCACGAGCTCTGTTTTGTTTTATTTTCTTGTCTTTGTTTTGTTTTATATCGTGACAACCCGCTAGACTAGTTCTAGCACTTACTTTTATCGACTATCATCTTGGATTATCTGACTAAAGAATGAGATCTGTGGCGTCCTAAGCGTCACCACATCCCTGTGTTCGACCCCATATATCTACTTCGACCCCGTAATAAAGTTGCGGGGGCCTAGAAGGTTTCAGGCTATAAATTTAAAGCTTGATTCCTTCCTTTGTCCCGCGTTCATTTCCGGACGCGTGAAAAAGGCCGATCAACTTTTGGCGCCGTTGCTGGGGACATGGTTTTCCACGTTTACACACCTAGTAGATTTTTGTTCTGTCACTATAAGTGTGTATATACATGCATAGTTTTCCTCTTGCTTTACACATACTTGTTCATATATACTAAATCACTTTTCTTTTTCTCATACCTTTTTCAGCCATGGACCTTGCTTCCACAAGACAAGTCATCTTGTCCACCTGTCCTCCCGAGTTTTTCCGCAGTTCTGACTACTGGAAAATAATTGAAGGTCGTGCTCTACAGCTATTCGAATTATACTTACCTCCACCGTCGTCATATGTCGAGATTCCAAAAACGGAGATTGCCAGTCAGCCCTTGACTCCAGTGCCATCATGGGATCAAGAACTGATTAAGGCAGTGGAGTTAGCTGGAGAAAGTGTCAAGGCACTCACCTCCCTAGTTCCTCATCTCCAAGAAAACATCAATCCGCTCCAGCAACTATTAGACAAGCAGGAGCATCATCTCAAAGTAGCCACCGAGGCTGCAGACCGTAGTAGAAGTCTACATCAAATTGTTGAACAAGGATTCATCCTAAAGCATCAGTTTGATACAGCGAGTTCCGCTTATATGTGCATGGCAGAATCGATGGGTCTCGAAAGCATTGCTGCTCAAGTACAACAACTTCATGATAAAGATGTTGAAAAAGGCAGGAGGCTCCAAGAGCTCATCGATTTGGTTAGAAACGGATTACAAATGCCATCACAAGACAATGAAGATGTTAGTCATCAAGACCATCCCATTGGGTCTGAAGTGAAGTATGCACCATCATCCTATTCAGACCATCAACTGGATTCACCAGGATTTTTCTGTGAAGACCAACCCACTTGGGGAAGCCCTTCATTCTATCCAGATGACCCAGCTGATGAACCAATGGAAGAAATGAGTCATAGACATGAATGGGTCTATGATGACTGTTACAACCCCAATTTTGGGTTCATTTACTGAGAAATGTAATTTTTCATGTTAAAGATAAATGAACAAATAATGAATGAATGCATGACTTTCGTTTAAAATAGCCTTGTTGATTTATTTGTGGGCTTTATTGGCTATTGGGCCCAATAACAAGGAAAGGATAAAAGAAATTCCACTATTATCGAGTAAATAAGAAAATAGAGAAAAAGGAAAAGTGTGGAAACCTCTAGAAGGAAAATCCAAGGAGGGATTTCGTGCCTCTTGGGTTCCTTGGTTTCCAAGGAGTCCAAGGTGGCATAGAGAATACAATAATAAAAGAAAAGATCAATTAAAATTTTCCTTATCGAGAAATAAATTGAAAATAATGGTAATATGTGGTAAACAAGTGAAAAGAGGTGCAATCGAGTTATCCTTAGTGGGATTTTGTATCCCAATGATTCCTAATGATAAAAGGGATACAATAAGGAAAATAAAAGAGAAATAATGATAAATCCTCAAAAAGGGATATTTTTAATAAGAAATCAACCTAATAATGAGAAATAAACAAGATAATGTGAAATAATGCATATTGATGCATTTAAGGATAATGGGTATTCCTTAAAAAAAGGAATTTAGAATTATTTGAGTTTCTTGGGATCCAAGGAGTTCCAATGAAGAAAGAAGAAAGAGAAAATACCTATAAAAGAAAATAAGAATATACTGTGAGCACATTATTAATGAATCTCATGGTATTATTAAAAGGGAAGTATTTTCTCTTCAGGAAAACATAATTTCATGATTAATGAATTTAAAAGCAAGTCAAAAGAGAATAAGGGAGAATATTTTTGTATTCCTAAAAAAATCCAATGAATATGTTGTTTTAAGAAGATGTTAAAGAGAGAGAAACTTGCTTAATAGTGAAGGAAGCACTTTTCTAGTTGGAAGAGGGCTTGGTTACTTCGAGGGCAAGCCTACTGGGGCGTGGATACTCACCCTTATATATATGGAAGAGCCCTGGTTCGATCCCAAGCGAGGGAGAGAGAGAGAGGTCTCACGCTCTCCTCCTTGTGCAAACCCTAATGGAAAGGAGGGATCTAAACCTGAAGTAATGGAGGTTCAGTTGATGGTCTTGATGGAGGAAGGAAGCCTCCACGACGACCTAGGAAGGATTGGAAGAGCAAACCCGTGCTCCTTTCTTCAAGCACTCTATCTGTAGTTCGGTAGGCTGTTGTAAGCGCAGCAACAAGTGCGGCCGTTTCTCCCTCGAGCTTAGCCATGATGGTCACGACCTGGGGGCGCCTTGAGTGCGCCTAGGTTCTGCGAGGCTGGGGCAGCCATGGGCGGCGACCCTCGAGCCTTAGGGGAGGAGGATGAAGGACCGCAGACGGATGCACGTGAGCGTCAAGTTCTAGATCAACCCCTCTCCGACCAGCTACGCTAGGCATGATATGGGCGGTGCCCCAAGGGCGGCGGAGGGAGACGAAGCCAAGGGAAGAGTTGGCAACAGCCATCGAGGACCATGAAGGAAGGAGGACGCGGCCGCAACCTGCTGCAGTCGGCCGCAGACTAGGGTTCGCAAGGTTGAGGGTGACCAAGGTAGGTTGGATGTTTATGCCCTCCGCGGGCTGAAGGCACAGTCGACTTACGCGGGGGTAAAGTCATAATTCCGAAATGTTTCCCAAACAAACCAATGTTGCATGGAGATGGCTACGTGGCAGCTCCAGATTGGTCCAAGTAAGATTTTATTGCAAAAACCGTAGTTAAATATTCGTAGCTCGGATGATAAAAGTTTATACATGAAATTTGATCAGGAGAATGAGAGGGAGTCAATAAAAATGTTATTAGAACCTAATTTTGCTTCTAATATCAAAAGTGTTAAAAGTGATCATATAATGCATTAGACTTTGATTAAAACCCCTAATTGTAATTAGAGATCAAATCAAAGGTGCTTGATGGGTTAAATCGAGTGTTAGTAACCTGTTTAGAAATAAAGTGAGGTTTGAGTATAATTTTGATAATGTTGGGCTTGTTTTAGGGTTTTAATCCATGAATCCATGATAATGCATGTAGAAACCCTAATCTAGGATCAAGAATGTAATTAACTGGGAAAATTTGGAAATAAGTTCGTTAATCATAAAGTACATTAAGATCGAAAAGATGAACTTTGCATATAATTAGTTAATTTAGAGTTTCATATGCATGAATATACTTTAATGGGCCTTGAAACCCTAATGTTGACTAATTCGACTATTAATGGTTAATTATGCCTTTAATCCAGAATTGAGGATTAGATGTGGAAATAATTAGGGTTTAAAATAGTAAAAGATGAAGGGAAACCCTAATTATGGAAACCCTAAAAAGTGGACTAGAAACCCTAAGAAGCGAGTTAGATTTAATAGATCTTAATGACATGAGTAATAAAAGGAAATTGTATAATTGTTTCAGGATCTTATTGAATGCTTGCATGATCGTTGTTGTTTGGATTATTCCTGCACATGAATCTACATGTACAAGTATGTGGTTACACTTATGACTACCCAAATTAGTTTTCTGGGGTTTTGTCGATGTTTCCATCGTGACCTGAATTAAACTGTTGAATGATTTAATTCATGCAAAGTATAATGTGAATATGACTATCACATAAGAGATATTCCTACTAGCTCATATCCTAGTCCCCTCTGTAGCTAAAAGGGTGACCTAGTAAAAGGCTACCAATGGGGTAGGCCCATCAGGTCATTAGATGACTTAGTAAATGGCTACCAATGGGGTAGGTCCATCAAGTCACATTGAGTTAGAGATTGGACTACCTATGGGTAGTGCCATGCAACTCAACCCTAGATATTGATCTACCTGTTAGGTAGGATCATGCAGGGTTTAATAAGGATCTACCTAGAGAGAGGTAGTATCTCAGTCCGCTGCAGGGACATCACATAGATAGGGGATAGGAAAGGATTGAGTAGTATGGTTTAAAACGTAATCTTGGATGTTAAATGATAATTGGATGATAACTTTGTTACTATAGTTGCACGTTTATTGTTTCCCCCACAGACCAGCTTCTTGCTGACTGACGTTTTGTTTGTCGGCGTTTTAGGTGCAAATGAAAAGAACAAACAATAAAGTGGCAGATGTGGAATTAAATGAGAAATAACGTGCACAGGAGGATTAGTTAGTTTAGCATCTTAATGGATAGAAGTTTAGAAATCCCAGTTTTTCCATGGTAAGAAAAGTTTTATTTTATACCAGTTTTCAGTTTAGTTGGTAAAGTTTATTAATTGTTATTGATTATTTGTCGAACCTTTGATCCTGTTAATTGAATAACGGTTCTGACCTTCGGGTCTCCCTTAATTGGGGGTTACTGGGATGCGGGGTCGTTACAATTGGTATCAAAGCATAGGTTCCTCATCTAATCATTAATAATTATTAAATTTTACAAATTTCATAGAACCGAGGGAGTTATTAGATGATTATCTGAAAGACAGAGGTGTCTAGAAAAGGATCACGATTGGGGTATGGCAAAATTTTCCTCCGCACTGCTAGTCGGAATACGAGGACTCCCAGATCCGTGTGACTGCCTGGCCAAAGTCTTAGGGTATGAATCGAAATAAGATACCTTTAGGACTCTCTCATCTTGTTCGTCCTTTCTCAACTCAAATTCTGTTAAGGACCTTAAGGATTAGGGTTTTCTCTCTTTTCTCACCCTCTTGAGGTATGGGTAAGGTTGATAAGGATTAAGGAATCCTCCACCAAATTAATAAAAATCATGTAAATAAGATGTCACGGACATAAGCTTAATAGAGTAAGCGTAAATGAATAGATACATGCTTAGGCCGTATGACACGAGTTGTCATTGCCCTCAGGAGAGACTTGAGGATAGACCTCCTTGGCGGGAGGATGAGTAGAGAGAGTTAGTCTTGGAGGTAGAGATCTCCATTAAAAGTAGAGGCCTAGCACATCCTCTGAGGATGACGTTAACCCTAACCCTACGTGAAGGTTAGAGAGGAAGATGACATGATGAGTTGGATGTCAGGGTTGACCGAGTGATTGGTTGGACATGCCTTTGGGATGCCATAAGAGGGTGGATGACCTAGTACTTTTGGGGAACCAACCCTGGAGAGGGACGTGCATGCTAGAGCAAAGGATAACTCCTTCATGGATGAGGTTAGAGGATAACCTATAGAAACCCTATGAGCTTAGGCAGGTAGGGTATAGCTTGCACCCAGTGTACATCAGTAGTTCTGACAATAGGATGAAACCCTGGAAAAGGAATCATAATGGATGGCTTATGAGATAAGCATAAGGGGTTATGGATAATCTTGAGTAAACATAAGTTCGAGCATGGGCTTCACTCAGGTAGGGGCATGCTTATGAGCTTGATCCTTCATGAAGAAAGGACCTCTTATAGAGAGGTTGGTTGTAGAATTAGCTCTGGAGAGAGAGTCGGCCTTAGGCAATAAGGTTGGAAGCCTAATACCCCGAAACTTAAGGAACAATGGGGAGTTGAGGATGATGCTTTTGGTACCTATGTGCCTATGGTATAGGTAGTACCTTTTGAGATGAGACAAAGAGTGCCTTAGACCCCGTGGAGGTTTAGGTAACCAGTTGTAAGGCTTTATACCTAGTTGGTTGTCCTAGAAGAGGACTCAACTCTGAAGCGTTGCTCGAGTAGAAGGATCATGGAAGTACATGACATACCTTGGACCTGCTTGATTCATGGTTAAGAGATTGAGCATGCAGTCAGACACCCAAAGGTGAACCTAGGGTTCCTAGGCCTAAGAGGGGAAGCAATGTCTCCGATGCCCATGATGAGACTTGAGTCTCTATAGTTTCAAGCATGGTACCCCTCATGTGTAGAGGTAAGGGAAATCCCTTAAGTTAAGGGTATGTTTGAGGAACCCCTCATGACTAAGTTGATATGATGTTGAGGAGAGAGAACAAGTATGACCTAGCATGGTTTAATATGTGAGCTGCTTGTGCCTTAGTAGTTGTTGGGTTAAGCATGCTCATATGGACGTAGACCCTAAACATAGGGACGGTTGTGACCTTGTTGTCAAGAGTTGTAGTTTCCTCCCATACTGGGAGAGGGACCCTTTTGTAGGGTGTATACTAGTTTTGTGGGTTTTGAGGTAACCTAAAGAGGTTTCATAGGATCTTGAGAATCCAAGTGAAAAGTACGTGGTATGAGAATGAACCTGTAGACCCATAGATAACCATCTCGAAGTGCATGTGGATGTGTTACCATGGAGGTAACTGGTATGGGGCCTAACCAAGGTAGGTAGGTTGCCATGACCCCTATGAAGGGATGAAAGTCAGTCATGAATGCAGAGAGAGATGCGGAAGGATTGGGTGAGGTTCTAAGTTGAACATGTACTATAATGTAATCCTAAGTCTATACTAGGGTCAGGTAGGGATAAGACCGATGGAAGAAGGAGTTGCCTAATTCCCTAGTTGCACGTGGCCATAGGGTCAGGAGGTAACATCTATCATAGTTTGAGGGCCACGGGTTAGGAGATTGATCACCTTCATGAACTCATGGGACCCAAAGGACAGATGAGTAGGGCACTCTCTGGATGCATGAGGGAAGAGGGATGACCCCAAAAGTGCCGACACCCTATAGACCCAGAGGAGATGACTAAGGATTGTATGTAAACCCAAGTAGGTTCGAGACCAGTTTTCCATGGAAGTAACTTTGATATAATGATGATTGTGATGTGGAGACATGA
Source organism: Alisma plantago-aquatica (assembly GCA_963693085.1). Taxonomy (NCBI): domain Eukaryota; kingdom Viridiplantae; phylum Streptophyta; class Magnoliopsida; order Alismatales; family Alismataceae; genus Alisma; species Alisma plantago-aquatica. The sequence continues at coordinate 1,045,540,387 of OY856413.1, forward strand.
GTTGCACGTTTCAACTTAGATTTGAAGGTGTACTGGCAAGGTGGGTTGTACCATCCCTACTCTTGGAATGGGAAGAACTCTATATTTGGATGGCCGCCAAATGCTTATTTCTTCTTGTTATGGGAGTGAGAGATAGGACAGTATGGATGCCACACACCTAGGACAAAGATGATGTGAGTTGGAACGTTGCTATAAGAATTGAGGACAGAGATGATAACGTACCTTGGTGGAGTGAATGATACATGGATAGGTAGAAACGATAAGAGTGTTAAGGAAATCATCTTGTGAGGATATTTTATCATGAGCATTCTCAATGAAGATAGACTTGGAATTCGAGTTTGAGATGATAAGTGAAATACATGGTAGAGTATGTCTTCAACTTTACCTAACACTTAAGGATAAGAAGTGGTAATAAATGCTCTGATTGAGATATAGCTACCTAGTTTAGATAGAGTCTAGAAGTTGAGGTTGTTAGGCTAACCTTAAGTTGAGAAAAAGAGATAAGATTGGCTAACACCCAGATGTATCAATAGCGATTAATCAAGTAAATGATTGTTTGGTTAGCCAGCCTAGTCCATGATATAATGAAAGGATGGTTGTAGAACCTCAGATACGCAACTCTGAAAAGGAAGGTGATAAAACCCTGAATGGAGTGGTGTAGGGTTTCTGAGGAATCAAGCTTGGGGAATCATGACACCCTGGAGATCATGATTTTAAGATCATCATATACCATAGTAGTAAGAGATAGTAGAACTTTATATGCTTAAGATGAAGATGCATGTGGCTTGTGGCCATGCATGATAGATGTGAAGGACGAACACCAGTAACCCAGTGTATCGATATAGAAGATGAAAGAGTCCCTGAGAGGGAATGGGAGTTCATCACTATGGATAATGTGGAAAATCTCCCCTTAACCAAGGAAGATCAATGTGGGTTATCGTAGATCACCTTACCTAGATGACAGGAAAAAGAAGAGTACTATCAAGTGATAGATCGGGTTGAACTACTTATAATAGAGAGAGAAATGGTTCAACTACACCATGATGCGAGTTCAAAACTTCTTGAGCATGATTAGAAGGTTTACTTCCATGCGGTGGAAGTAGGTGCATGAAGAACTCGTTTTTAGTACTGCTTATCACCCCTAACTAATGGTTAGTATGATCCGGACTAGAAGGTCTGATGAGACCAAGTGTGCTTGTTCAAGGTGATACAAAAAGACAGTTACTAAGATGTGATGTTTACCACCATAACCTTTATCGGGATGCAAGAAGTTCCATAAGGAGGTAGTGTCGGTCACCACTTCATTAAGATGATGTTGGTGAAGGAGGCCTCGTGAAGGTCATAAAAGAACCACAGTGTGTGCAGATGAAGTCACTTGATCGTCCAATGGTTGAGAGAGAGACCAAGGGTGACATGAGTCACGAGCTGATGCAAAGCAGACTGACATGCAGTTCACTGTGGGGGAATATAATGTGAAAATCTGACCCCTCTAAGCTACAGCTGAGAAAGCTGAGTCCCCGATATATGGGTCCATTTGAAATGGATTGGTGGAAATGGTTGTGTTTAGCCTTACCCCTCAGGATAACATGATGTATAATGTGTTGCATAAGTCCGATCTAGAACACCATGTGAGGTACCCAAGCCATGTGTTGTGCCCTGAACCTATTCGGCTTTTGAGAGGCTGAAATGTCCTGAGTCACCTATGAGGGTACGATATACCAAGGTAAGAAAGAACTCAGATGGAAGAATATGAGATAATGAAGGTTCTTGGGAAGCACCATGGAAAGGGTGAAGCCACATGGGAGCCATGATGGACATATGAAAGGCTTATCCTGTTTGTTTGCTTGCTTGATGGAATTTTGAGGGCAAAATTCTTATAAGAGGGGAAGGATGTTACAACCCCAATTTTGGGTTCATTTACTGAGAAATGTAATTTCTCATGTTAAAGATAAATGAACAAATAATGAATGAATGCATGACTTTCATTTAAAATAGCCTTGTTGATTTATTTGTGGGCTTTATTGGCTATTGGGCCCAATAACAAGGAAAGGATAAAAGAAATTCCACTATTATCGAGTAAATAAGAAAATAGAGAAAAAGGAAAAGTGTGGAAACCTCTAGAAGGCAAATCCAAAGAGGGATTTCGTGCCTCTTGGGTTCCTTTGTTTCCGAGGAGTCCAAGGTGGTATAGAGAATACAATAATAAAAGAAAAGATCAATTAAATTTTTCCTTATCGAGAAATAAATTGAAAATAATGGTAATATGTGGAAAACAAGTGAAAAGAGGTGCAATCGAGTTATCCTTAGTGGGATTTTGTATCCCAATGATTCCTAATGATAAAAGGGATACCAATAAGGAAAATAAAAGAGAAATAATGAGAAATCCTCAAAAAGGGATATTTTAAATAAGAAATCAAACTAATAATGAGAAATAAACAAGATAATGTGAAATAATGCATATTGATGCATTTAAGGATAATGGGTATTCCTTAAAAAAAGGAATTTCGAATTATTTGAGTTTCTTGGGATCCAAAAAGTTCCAATGAAGAAAGAAGAAAGAGAAAATACCTATAAAAGAAAATAAGAATATAATGTGAGCACATTATTAATGAATCTCATGGTATTATTAAAAGGGAAGTATTCTCTCTTCAGGAAAACATAATTTCATGATTAATGAATTTAAATTAAGTCAAAAGAGAATAAGGGAGAATATTTTTGTATTCCTAAAAAAATCCAATGAATATGTTGTTTTAAGAAGATGTTAACGAGAGAGAAACTTGCTTAATAGTGAAGGAAGCACTTTCCTATTTGGAAGAGGGCTTGTCTACTTCGAGGGCAAGCCTACTGGGGTGTGGATACTCACCCTTATATATAGGGAAGAGCCCTGGTTCGATCCCAAGAGAGAGAGAGAGAGAGAGAGATCTCACACTCTCCTCTTTATGCAAACCCTAATGGAAAGGAGGGATCTAAACCTGAAGCAATGGAGGTTCAGTTGATGGTCTTGATGGAGGAAGGAAGCCTCCACGACGACCTAGGAAGGATTGGAAGAGAAAACCCGTACTCCTTTCTTCAAGCACTCTATCTGTAGGTCGGCAGGCTGTTGTAAACGCAACAACAAGTGCAGTCGTTTCTCCCTCGAGCTTGGCCATGATGGTCACAACCTGGGGGCGCCTTGAGTGCGCCTAGGTTCTGTGAGACTGGGGCAGCCATGGGCGGCGACCCTCGAGCCTTAGGGGAGGCGGATGAAGGACCACAAACGGCTGCACGTGAGCGTCAAGTTACAGATCAACCCCGCTCCGACTAGCTACGGTAGGCATGATATGGGCGGTGCCCCAAGGGCGGAGGAGGGAGACGAAGCCAAGGGAAGAGTTGGCAATAGCCATTAGGGACCATGAAGGAAGGAGGACGCGGCCGCAACCTGCTACAGTCGGCCACAGACTAGGGTTCGCAAGGTTGAGGGTGACCAAGGTAGGTTGGACGTTTATGCCCTCCGTGGGCTGAAGGCACAGTCGACTTACGCGGGGGTAAAGTCATAATTCCAAAATGTTTCCCAAACAAACCAATGTTGCATGGAGATGGCTACGTGGCAGCTCCAGATTGGTCCAAGTAATATTTTAATGCAAAAATCGTAGTTAAATATTCGTAGCTCGGATGATAAAAGTTTATACATGAAATTTGATCAGGAGAACGAGAGGGACTCAATAAAAATGTTATTAGAACCTAATTTTTATTCTAATTTCAAAAGTTTCAAAAGTGATCATATAATGCATTAGACTGATTAAAACCCTAATTGTAATTAGAGATCAAATAAAAGGTGCTTAATGGGTTAAATCGAGTATTAGTAACCTGTTGAGAAATAAAGTGAGGTTTGAGTATAATTTTGATAATGTTGGGCTTGTTTTAGTGTTTTAATCCATGAATCCATGATAATGCATGTAGAAACCCTAATCTAGGATCAAGAATGTAATTAACTGGGAAAATTTGGAAATAAGTTCGTTAATCATAAAGAGATACATTAAGATCGAAAAGATGAACTTTGCATATAATTAGTTAATTTAGAGTTTTATATGCATGAATATACTTTAATGGGCCTTGAAACCCTAATGTTGACTAATTCGACTATTAATGGTTAACTATGCCTTTAATCCAGAATTGAGGATTAGATGTGGAAATAATTAGGGTTTAAAATAGTAAAAGATGAAGGGAAACCCTAATTATGGAAACCCTAAAAAGTGGACTAGAAACCCTAAGAAGCGAGTTAGATTTAATAGATCTTAATGACATGAGTAATAAAAGGAAATTGTATAATTGTTTCAGGATCTTATTGAATGCTTGCATGATCGTTGTTGTTTGGATTATTCCTGCACCTGAATCTACATGTACAGGTATGTGGTTACGCTTATGACTAGCCGAATTATTTTTCTGGGGTTTTGTCGATGTTTCCATCGTGACTTGAATTAAACTGTTGAATGATTTAATTCATGCAAAGTATAATATGAATATGACTATCACATAAGAGATATTCCTACTAGCTCAGATCCTAGTCCCCTATGTAGCTAAAAGGGTGACCTAGTAAAAGGCTACCAATGGGGTAGGCCCATCAGGTCATTAGATGACTTAGTAAATGGCTACCAATGGGGTAGGTCCATCAAGTCACATTGAGTTAGAGATTGGACTACCTATGGGTAGTGCCATGCAACTCAACCCTAGATATTGATCTACCTATTAGGTAGGATCATGCAGGGTTTAATAAGGATCTACCTAGAGAGAGGTAGTATCTCAGTCCGCTGCAGGGACAACACAGAGATAGGGGATAGGAAAGGATTGAGTAGTATGGTTTAAAATGTAATCTTGACTGTTAAATGATAATTGACTGATTACTTTGTTACTATATTTGCACGTTTATTGTTTCCCCCACATACCAACTTCTTGCTGACCGACATTTTGTTTGTCGGCATTTTAGGTGCAAATTAAAAGAACAAACAGTAAAGTGGCAGATGTGGAATTAAATGAGAAATAATGTGTACAGGAGGATTAGTTAGTTTAGCGTCTTCATGGATAGAAGTTTAGAAATCCCAGTTTTTCCATGGTAAGAAAAGTTTTATTTTATACCAGTTTTCAGTTTAGTTGGTAACGTTTATTAATTGTTATTGATTATTTGTCGAACCTTTGATCCTGTTAATTATATAACAGCTCTGACCTTCGGGTCTCCCTTAATTGGGGGTTACTGGGAGGTGGGGTCGTTACAATGACAATGATGAAGACTCAAAAAGCCAATCGACCTCACAACCAAAAGGTTGGTTTGAGGAACCAAAGTCAGATATTGAACCAGACGAGAGTGACATTTCTCATATTGAGACTTGTCATTTCACTTTGAGCAGTACGCCAACCATGGTTTGGAACAATTTGTTCGACGACGATGACGACGACAGTTGCTCGACATGGAGCAGTGAGTATAGTAACGAAGACGAGTTGGAGCAGCATGAGCCATCATTTGCCACCATCCCTTTACAAGGATTGGTGGACGTCAAGGGGGTAGGATGGACGGTTCACTACAACATGGCTGCTGAGTATGAAGACACCCCTAACTCCACACCAGGTGATAAGCTTGGGATGGTAGAACCACAAACAGATTCTTCAGGGGGTACTTTTTGCTCAGAAGATGATTGGATGACTCAGACGGTACATGAAGATTTATCTGAGCATCCAACCTCAAGTGTAGAGATGGATAGAGAAGATATGAGTCCTCAAGATGACGTCCAACCTCTCTCATCTATCTCATCCTATGTCAACATCCCAGGACCTTCATTCTTAGAATCATATAATGTAAGGTACCTTGAGGATGATATGTCAAAGAATTCATCCCAGTGCAGTTCAAGCCACTTCCAGCACAAAGATGACTTCACCGAGTCGCCGAATTTCACTTTTCTTCTTTAGACTCGGAAGGGCCAACACATCCACCTATTCTACTCATATTATGTGGCGGAACCCTTCGACAAGACACAGGTGACACTGGTCCCAAAACTTAGGATCTGGGATCCCAGTGTCGGTATCGTGGGGCAACCACCCCCTTTTCTATCACCAACCCTCCCGCCCTTTTATTACAATAAATTTTGCTTTTCATGTTCTTGTTGGTTAATTTCTTTCCTCTAACTGTTTTGATATCCTTGCACCCATGCATCATCTTTAGAACTTCAATAACTGTCATTAAACTCATGCATTCCTACCTCACTATTTCAAGTTTGAGTCTTGCTCGAGGACGAGCAAAATTTTAAGCTTGGGGGTGGTAGGCTTCGCCCTTCTTTTCTCTTCACCCTTCTAGCATGCATGTTTATTTCCTGCATTTAGTTTTAAATTTTCAAAAAAAAAATCAGCTTTTTAGCTTTGCAATTATGGCTATATGGTGTGAATCTAATAGATAAATGCTTGACTTTATGCCTAGATGCACAGTTTTCATCTTAAAAATTGCTTGACCTCTTGCTTGACTTGCTCTTTGACTCTTTCCTTGAGTTTGGTAATAAATCTAAGGTTATGTCCATTTTTTTATAGCTTAAAGCTAGATTCCCTTGATCTATGTCGTGAATGGCGAACTCATGGTAAAGGACCGTTGGAATGAGATAAAATACGATCAAAGAATCCTAGCAGCGGATTCACAAGCTTGCCTCTATTCTAAGGATTCTTGAATCATAATTGCAACTTCTCACACAGGTATCAAGCGGATTATGACAGGCTTTGAGCTATGATCAAGATGAAATGTTTCTCCTTGATGGACTACGTGCCTTCTCACATTAGATTGAGTCAAAAAGATGAAAAACACAAAAATGTGCAAAAGAGGCTTGGCCGCCCACAAAATCCCAAAAATATCTATATAGTTCTCACCCAAGCCTACAAATAGAATGCAGATGTTAAAAGCCTGAGTGTGAACAATAAATGAGTGTGAACAATAAATGAGTGTTGTTTTCTCTTTTAGGAGAGTTGATGATGGTGCCCAACCGGTGTATGACTACGCTTATGAACGCAGATATGTCGTGCCTGGTAGTACCACTTTAAAAGCTCATTAGAGAGTCACTAGGAACCCCCTAGGTGACCTATGAGATCATCTCAGAAGCAGGGTTGATTCGAGCGCAGTACGAGGATTTCATCTCACTGCTCTGGGCCAACTGGCTCGGACTGTTGCTCGTTACATGGACCAACCTGACACAGATCGTGATTCTCAGAAGTCAGTAGAGTCTTTTTACTTTGTTTCTTAGGACATGAATAAGTGAGAGGTGTGGTATTCCTGATTGGTTTGCATGGATTCATGGTGATGGCTCATTGCTCATCACCCATGTGATCACCTATGTGACAACTCTTTCATGTTTAAATAATTATGGTTCAAACCCTTATGAGTATCGACAGGTTGTAGTGGATTTGCTTAATCTTACCTGGAAACTCTTTGATCTTGCTTTGGCAGGATTGTGCCTGACAGGTGGGGGTTTGTTCTGAAACGACATGGATCAGGAGAATTGATGTTTTAAACTATTTTTCTTAACCTTAGCAGTTATTGCCAAGCTTAATTTGGATGTTATCTTTTTGTTCTTTGAGCACAGCCTTGCTTGAGGACAAGCAAGTTTTAAGCTTGGGGTAGTTGATAACACCCAAATTAGCGCATATTTTCTATGCATTTTATCAATAGTTTTGCGCCACTTTAGTCTTAATATGCACTCTTTTGTTCATGTTTTATGATTTTTGTCTCGAATTAGATAAAAGTAATAAACATAGCCAATAATGTAGCTAATTAGCCAAATTTTGACTTATAGGCACCGAAACTAGCCAATTTTGGGACTCTCAGTATCGAACCTGAAAATACAAGAATTCCAACAGCAGGCCGATACGGCCTGGCCGATACGACTGCTCGATATAGTCTGGCCGATACGACTGCCCGATACGGCTACCCGATACGGTTGTTCGATACGGCTGCCCGATACGGCCTGGCTGATACGGCTGCCTGATATGGTTTGACCGATATGGTTGCCCGATACAGCCTGCCTGATACAACTGCCTAACACTCCCCCTGCCCGACACGGTCGTCAGGCGACAGTCATATTGGCCCACCTGATGCCTCAAGATCGAAGCCACGGTAGAAGGACACGTGGACCAATAAAAGCTACAACTCCCATCAACTCGCTGCCTATAAATAGCAACTGCCAACCTACAGAGCAGAGGGGAGTCGGAGGGAGGACCCTGAAAGAGCTAGTTCCTAGACCAAGGAGCTAGTGTGTCAAGTTCCCCAAAAGTCTACTGCCCGATACGGTCTGCCTGATACGGTCTAGAGAGAGAGAGCTGAGGAGTCCAGAGGGACGAAGAGAAGACCCAAGGGCCGAGATCCGACATGCACAGAGGTCGAGGAGTGAGAGCCACCTCTCCTCTACGGGCTATATCTCTTCCCTCTTCTCTTTCATTCTACTGCATTCATTTATTTCTTGTACAAATGATGTTTATCCATCTTTGTTCGGTGCCAGCTATGCTTGTCTATGGCTAGTTAGCTCCTTCTTGGCTATGTAGCCCGATCTGGGCATGTTTATATACTTTTGCCTTAAGCAAGTAGATTCATATCAGATCTAGTATGTTGCATGTTCTATTTTCTCTTTCCAAGTTATGATTGCTAGTTTGGTTGATCTCTTACTCGCTTGAACTGCTATTTCTGCATGTATCGAGAAATCCGTTGTAGGAATAGCTAAGAGATGATAGTTTGGATCTGAACCTGAGAGGAGGATGATCCAAGGTATTATGTTCCTAACACCCCAAAATATCCTAAGACCCGAGAGGGAACTTAGTGTATTTCGAGGTGTTGATATGTCATTCCTCGAGAGAGGGTCATTGACATATTGTTTATGGTTTTAGTCACGCATCGCGAGAACGAGTGGGACGACCCCATAGGACAGATGCCACTGTGCATACTAGATGCTTGTTTGGGTGTTCAAGGGTTGTCTATGCCTGAGAACGAGTGCATAGACTGCCCCATTTGTGGTTACATAGCCAGGAACTCTCTTTCTCTATTTAGTAGAATCACGAGCTCTATTTTATTTTGTTTTCTTTGTTTTATTTTATGTCGTGACAACCCGCTAGACTAGTTCTAGCACTTACTTTTATCGACTATCGTCTTGACTTATCTGACTAAAGAACGAGATATGTGGCGTCCTAAACGTCACCACGTCCCTGTGTTCGACCCCGTATATCTACTTCGACCCCATAATAAAGTTGCGGGGGTCTAGAATGTTTCGGGTTATAAATTTAAAGCTTGATTCCTTCCTTTGTCCCGTGTTAATTTCCGGACGCATGAAAATGACCGATCGGTGGTACACTTTGAGGTTTCTCTTTGTCTAGCCGCCTTTGATATCAAGTATGATGAGACCCCAAATAGAACAACGTGTAATTGGAGGCACCTTAATTCTCAATACCTAGTCTCATGTGAGGGAACGGGGTATAAAAAGTACATGTTTTACCTATCGTTCCCTCCCCACCATTGCATTTATCATACATGGGAGAGGCTTGCAAGGTTAGGTGAGAAGAACCCCGACTCCCATCGTAGTTTGTTGACTCTGTTAGGTAAATCATTAGACAGGTTGCTTGAGAGGTCAGAATGACGTCATGATGCGATCTTATCCGGGTTGACAGCGTGAGGTTTCCGTATGAAGATCGTGGGGCTAAGAAGAAGAAGGGTTGTACCACTGTTCACTGGCCAACTTTTGTGGTGACTGCTAGGCCAGACCAGCCTTTGTATCATCATCAGCCGAAAGATTAAAGTCATGGTCTGCTATTGGATATGCAGAGCAGATGGCTCTTGTTTGGGTGTGTCAGCTACAGGTATGACCACAAGTCCGCAGGTGGGGGTGGGTTGGGTCGTGGCAGAGAGACCTCTCGTGACCCTGAAATTTAATTTTCTGCAACTACCACCATGAATACAGGAAAGCGACCGGTGCGGGCGGGCGCCATAAATGGTCCGTATGGACGATGAGAAGAGGTGGAGCCGGTGTTTAGGGCTAGTTTGGTTGGGTGTAGTTCGGTGTAATTGTGTGAGTGACATCAAACACACACTTTGTCGTCGAGCTACACCCTACCAAACAGGCCCTTAGAGAGGTTGATTGCTTGGAAGTTAACGAAGAAGAAGAAGAAGAAACAATCATGGTGCTCCACACACAGCCAAGTCTTCTAGGATGTCATGAGATGAGCAATCATGATTGTTTAGAGAGGTTGATTGCTTGGAAGTTAACGAAGAAGAAGAAGAAGCAATCATGGTGCTCCACACACAGCCAGTCTTCTAGAATGTCATGAGATGAGCAACAAAACAAAAGCTCAGTTCCAACTTCCAAGTGTTCTCACGCATGATGAAAATTCACCATGTTCTTTCCCTGTCTCTCTTCTTTCTTAAATGCGAGGATTGACGATTGCTTGATTGGAATGAAGAAGAAGGAACTATATAATGCTCCACATAAGATTGGGTATAGTTGTTGTAAGATGAAGCACAGCTGCACATAAGGACAGAAAAGATTGGATATTTCACCATGTTCTTTCCCTCCCTCTCTCTCTTTCTCTCTCTCTCTGCAAACCAGGCTGCTATCTGTTATATGTTCTTTCAATTCAGTCTGTGAACAGCGCACAGGGACGAGACATGAAACAGAAAATTGGAACAGTCAAAACAGAGAGCGCGAACGAGCTTGTGTATTGATGTAATGTAGCTGCTATGATGTAATATGTAGCCGCTGAGAACCAGCTCCACGTGCTTGGTGGCAGGACTTCGCCGTGTGAATACACTAGCGGCAGCGGGAAGCGACTGAACAGTGTGGACTGCGACTGAACAGTGTGGACTACGTCTGAAAGACATTGCTAATTAAGTGTTTGTAACAATAATTTTTCGCCGTCGCCCTCAGTCGTCGTAGGAGCATACCACCTTGCACTTGACGACGCTGCTCCCGACGTAGAACCCAGGCGCGACCATCGCCCTCACGACCGCCGCATTCGCCGCCGCAGCGACACCCATCCTCCTGACCCTCAATTCTGCCGTCGACCCAACGGCCTCCTCCATGTAGATCGGGTCGAACCTCACGCCCTTCTCGACCCGGAACAGCGGCACAGCCGGGTGCGCTGACCTCGCCAACAAATGAAGCAGCCAAACTTGCTTGGCGGCACCGAAGAATGCCTGCAGCATGGGCTCCGGCCACGGCCGGGCTCCCCAACCCAGGATCCCCACCACCTCCGCCATCTTTCTGTCGCAGAACCGGCTAAGCCCCTCGCTGTAGTGCCGCGTCCCGCGTGCCACCACGTCGTCCCACGCCAGGCCCTTCAGGGACTCGTACCCGGCCCGACTCGACTCCGACGAGGCGTACGGGTCAAGGATCCGTGTGGATGATGAGCGGTCGAACCCTGCGGACTCGAAGTCCTCGTATAGGGCCCGGCTCAGCTGGGATTCCAGGGATAGGATCAGGAAGCTCTTGCTTGTGGTGCTACTGGTGGTGCTGTTGGAGACGTTGTTGTTGACGCCTGCTACCGTGGCTGGGGACAGGGCACGGGCGAGGTGGCGCACTGCGGCGCGGGCGTCGGAGATGGCACGGAGGAACGCGTCGAGCGGAAAGAAGGACGAGATCGTACCCGAAGGAGACGCCGGCGGCATCATCTGCGCTGCTGCTGCAGACGGCGCCACCGCAGCAGCAGCTGCTCTCTCCGACGCATACCGCTGGAGTGACGAGCTGAGGTCGTGGCAGTGCATCTCGAGCCTGGCCAGCTTCTTCTCGAGGTCGGTCACGGAGCGGCGGAGCCTCGACGCCTCGAGGGCCGCCTCGTCCCGGCGGCGCGTGGCGTGGAGGAGCTTCCGTGAAAGCTCGGCGGCCGTCTGCCGCCACTCGTTCTGGCGGGTACTGCTGTGTCCGTCCTCGTCAACGTTGTTGCTTGTATCGTCGTCGTCGGCATTGGCGGGGCCTTGGTGGTTCTGAGGTGTCTGAGGCGGTGCTGGGGCAGGGCCCGGGGTGGGCCAGCTGGTGACGGCGGAACCGGTGGATGCCGTGGACGGGCGTGGACTGCGGCGGGTGAGGTTGGAGAGGAAACCGCGGAGGGAGCTGGATGTTGAAAAGGAGAGATTGGTTGCTGGGCTGGGAGTGGATGCTAGGCGGTCCAACGGCACCACGGAGATCTTCTCCCTTGAAGACGGTCGGCACTTGTTGCAATTCACCACCCGGTTGGACCCAGAGCTCTTCTTGGTCGTCGTCTTGTTGTTGGTCACGGCGGAAGAAGAGGTAGAGCAGGGAGCAGTTGATGGGGTTGGGTGATGCTTATAAGGAGACACGCCGGCGTCGACGGTGCTGGGACGTTGCTGCGGCTCCTCTGCCTGCGCCGGCTGGTGGTGGGATATTGTTGCCGCCGATGCCGGCATTGCCGGTCCTCCGACGGGGTCCAGGAGATCGTCCTCTTCCTCCCTGTCGTGCTCCGGTATCTGCAACGAAGGGAAAAGGAAGGACATGATTAGATATGACAACGCTGTATGCCAAAAACGTGTTTCGGAAGGAAGGGGGGAACTATCATCAACAAAGGATAAGACATGTAGATAGTGAACGCAAGCTGCACGGCAGCATTCGTGTGGTCTGAATAACTGGTGCGGTTGCTTACCGGAGTGAAGTTGGGAGGGGAGCGCGACGGGAAAACGGAGGGCGACTGGAACGGCGACGACGACGACGACGAGAAAGTCGAAGAGTTTGGCGACACAGCAGCCGCAACAGCGGCCACCGTTGGCGGCATGGTGGACCTAGCTAGCTATCCGGCTAGAGTTGTGGCCGATCGGGAACGACGGCGGAGCTAGCTATTTATCAGCAGCGGCGCAGCACCGTCCACTATGGCACTATCCACAGGAACCACTCCTGACAGACTTGAGTGAGACTGGTCGCGCGGAACAACGTGGTGCCGTGGATTTGTCTTGTACACAAACAAGGCTGCTGGGTTACGTTAGTTGCGCTCCTATATAGCCCTGGTCTCTCGTGTTAAATGACCGCCTTGGCTCGTCGCTGCAGTAAGACCAAATATGGCTGGAACAGGTGGGTTGGTGCTGAAAGATGGAGAGCCTTAAATGCCACGTACTGCGGTTTCTCAGCTGGATTTCTATTCACAATTGTATTTTTATTTATTCAAAAAGCAGTAGGAGATGTTTTCCTTTCATGCAAACCATATGCCACTTACTGTGCTGTTCCCACATTTAATGAGATGAAATCTTGGGGAGCAGTTGGTGGGAGTTGGGTATAGTCCGTCCAAGTGTAAAAGAGAAACCGTAGAACGTAAGTTGACCTGGCTGTTATTCATGTTGTTGGCGAAAACTAGCAATTTTTAGATTTACTACCAGCACATTTAATTTTTTTTTTTTGGAATGATCAATTTCATTTCCATATTAACATGAGCCATTACCAATATGTTATTTCCATATATATATATATATATATATATATATATATATATATATATATGTATATATATATATATATGTATATATATATATATATATATATATATATATATATATATAGCCGTCACTAATTAAAATAGTGCAAACTCAGAATCGACCAGGTTTCAATTCAAACATCATCTTCAAAACTCATAACTGGTCCAAACCAGTAAAATAAAAACTAGGAGTCTAGGAGTGAGCAAATAGTGGCTTGTACTGATATACCAGACCAGACCATATCGGTTTGCACTTTGTAAAATATGAAAGATCAATCTTCGATCCAGTCTGGTTCAAGTTTGATGGGGTTTATGTATAAAATACCATTATATATGCATTTATATCTTGTAAAAAAAAAAGCGTATTCACTACTAGTGTAAATATTTGCATATTAACGTTAGGAAGTAAATAATATGGTATATGTACTATAATTTAAGAAGTTATATAAAACAGAAAAAGAAAGATTATAGTGCAATTAACTTGTTCCCTGTGCATTGAAACAATATGGCCCTACTCTAAAATTGTCTAATCTATTGCCCATCATTTTGTAAATTTGGTCCTCAGTTTGATCTGGCCTGATTTTCAACAAATGCTCACCCCTACATGTATGAGATTTTTTTTCAAGTCATAATGGGACATGTTCGGAAAAAACTTTGACAACCATACACATGCAAAGATGTAAAATAGTGAGTTTGTTCATCTCACTACATCCGTGTCAATGTTTTCATTAAAACATACATGAACAATATATACAGAACATGTAAAAGTATGGCCTTATCCTTCTCTCTCTTCTACATTTTTTCATTTTTAAATAAGAAAAACCCAACCAACATCTCTCTTATCCTTCTAGATTCTCAATCATATTAACTCATTTATTTATTTACCTCCAATTGATAAAAATCCATTGGGACATCTACATTTAACCTCCCCTTTTGATATATTATTCTCTCATTCTCAAAAACCTCCATTAATACTCTCTCTTAGAATCATAATACATTAGTCCCATCCCACTACATTCTCCTTTTTCATTCTCGTACTCTTCGTATCAGTTTGTCGAAATTAACCCTTATTCTCTCTCTTAACTCAAATAACTAAATCTAGTAAAACTTCAATGATTAGCCTCCTCAATCGATGATTTTTATTCATTGTTAACAAAGCCTTCATCTTTAAAGCCTCAATTATGACATAACATCACATCCATAACTTCTCCTTTTATATTTTCTTGGATATCTATCGATGTCTATAGTACCAAATACTATTTTATTTTTCTATTTCAAAACATTTTTTTATTAATACCTTTACGTCCTATCAACAATCAACTAGTCCAATCTTACAAATAACTCTCCCACTATATCACTCTCTCATCTTTCTATATGTTTATATCTTTACCTCTCTAACAAACTCCTATGATTAATATTAGAAAGAGGATATTGTTTTTTATGATGCCTTAATTTATTTTTTAATACTCAATAAACATTCATATAGATCCATATTTTCTTAATAAAAAAGACGGAGCCGTACCAAGGAAAAGTACTAGGACACATGAAGCCCTTATCTAGTTGTTGGCACCCCATCTTTAATCATTCAATTAATGATCAAAATCATATCTGCTATGTATCTAATTTGATTTATTCCACATTTCCCATATTAAATTCATCACATTTCACATTTTTTTGCCACTTATGGGGCTTCACAGTCGAAAAAATTCTTTCAAAGGATCTAAATGCAGTTTGTCCTATAATTGAGCTTTTTACAAGACTTTTTTTTATCAATTACAAATTTGATTTCTCCTAAATAAAATATTCATATGAAACCCTAGTTGGTAAGTCAATTACTTTCTATCTCACTTCAAAAACCAATTCATTACAATAATAAAGAATATAGTAAATTCAAATCCATATGTTTTTGAAAAAAAAAAGAAAAAAAAAAGACGACCATCAAGTTTTCATGTATCCTCTTTTTTTTCTTCTTCTAACTAGAATATTATTCCTCAAAAGTGAAATAACACAAAAATGATGAGTTTCTTATCCGAGTGATGTCTCCAAAATCTTCCAAGAAGTCCCAAAATTCAAATAAGACACAATTTGGTTACCCACCTGGGGGCACCCCAACATAGCAAAGTGTTGCTATGGGGTTTTATGTGGTATAATCTCGTGTTCCTCCTATGGAGAGCCCCACATAATAGAGCAATCCCTAGGGTTTCCTCAGGGCAGACATGTAAATGAATCAAATTTAGAGAAAATAGTGCTACATCAAATATTTGAATCCAGAACAAATGGTCTTATATCCTAACCGATGTATGAACAATATGTTACATGATAACATCCAAATTTGATTTGAGATAATATCCACATTTAGTCAAATATCTGATTTGAACTACAAATCATATATCTAATATCAATAAATACATTATATATAGTATTTGCCTTACATTAAATATATATGATAAAATGACAATTTTTCATATTTTAATATATAAATAACTGCATTTAATGATACATATATAGAACAATTTATATGTTTTTGATAAGATAAATAAATATTCATTATCTGATGTAAATTTTTGAGATCTAAAATCTAATTTTTTCATTGACATATATGACATTTTCCTTAAATTTTGGACCAAGTTCAAATCAAAGCTACATATTCTGGATAACCATCTTTAGGTCTAATCAGGAAAATCTTGATTTTCCATTTATTTTTACTGATATGATTGGAATTTGTTTGAAACTTCTTTTTTGACACATAACCCTCAACCCGAATGGAAAAATATTGGTACCCACATATCCACCATCTCAAAGGCCCGTTATGACTCTCTTGAAGCCAAGGACCAACTAGCATGTCTTGATTGGGCTCCTCAATTAAGAATCTAGAATATTCTTTGTCTAAAACAACAACTTCAGTACATAGGGAGGCCAAGAGAATAGTTAGAAGACATCATGGGCGTTTGAATAATCATTATTTTTCTATTTCTTCATAAGATCTTGATCATTAACTTGTTCATGTATTAAATGCTTTAGTTACTTTTCAACTTTCTTGATAATCAGTTTGTTCAATAATTTCTCATCATCTTGCAACAACACTGCCAAGCTTAACTGAACTAGTTATCATCATGCTACTCTAGTTACTCTCTAGGTGAAAATTGCATAACTAGATCCTTACCATGTAAATATAATTATCCTTCATACATCTTTGCTTGATTGCATATACGAAAGTATATGTTGCCTACATTAATGTCCTTTTCTAACCGTCCTCTCTCAATTTCCTACATCACACTTTAATATCCAAAGATGGTTATTTAACACGAGAGTATTTGAGATGATTTAGATCTCTAATAAAAACTAGACTCTTTGGGGATGAAGAAGAAATTCATGATCATATTGAGTCCTCAAAGACTCACACATCCGAATGCCATATTCCCTTTATTTCTCTTGTTTTTTTTTCATAAAACCCAAACCAAACACTTCTCAAAAACTTGAGATTTAGAAACCAATTTTTTGGGCAAAGTAGGAGTGTGTAAATGTTTGGTTTCAAGGGAGGGGGGTGCAAGGGAAATACAAAATGTTCCCAATAAAAATATTAGCCAATAGATCCTTTACAACCATAAAATATAGGTATATTAAAGAAATAAAATGATATCAAATATACCTTGATACACATCAGATGTCCAATAAATAGACACGTCTTATATTGGTGTGGAACTTGCACTTCCAGATACTTGATATGGATCCAAAGTGGTTGTTGTTGTGCCACCTTGTTGTTGCAATAACATCTTGTCTTCTTCTTGAAGAAGTTGCTTGTACTTAAGCCTCCGCTCAAGGGCCTTGGCTACTACATTATCCACGCAGATGCAAAGAGTCTTGGTACACCTTTGTGGCTGCCAAGAGGAAACAAAACCATGAGTAGTCAAAGTGCTAGCGTTTCCCTTTCTCATTCTCCTCATATTGTGGGATATTTTCCAATGAGTGATTATTTCTCTTTCTAAGAGGAAGAACTCTTAGAAAATCATGTCTTTATGTGTGTGCTCCTCTTGTATGTCCACACATTTATATAGGATAATCATGGGCTTAGATTTCCTAAAAATCCAATCATATTCCTAAATGCAACTCAAAAGAGCATTGAACTAAAATAGTGGTACGAATTACAATTGCCCAATTTGATTACCAATCAACCAATTGAGATTGGCTTGGTCACTCAAAAGTCCAATTGAATTACCCAGTTGTCTGATTCTCTAGTCCCAGACTCAATTTAGTGGACAACTTTGACTGCAAGTCAAACATGACACATATTCCTTGATGTTTCCAAATGCCAATCCAATTAACCGATTGGGCTATCCAGTCGAATGAGGACCAATTTCCCAAATTGATGATCAATTGATTATTTGACAATCAATTTATCCATTGATCCAAATCATCAAGTCATCTGACTAGATTTCCCAATCTGATTGGATATGAAATCAATCTTTATACATGATTCAGAATCATTCTAATCATATGTTTCATTGCAAACCTCAATTTTCTTATGCATCCTTATGTGTGTGACCCCGTATGTTTCTTATTACGTTGGTAGTGATGTTCAAAATATCACACATAAAGATTGGTATGGATAAATACATCATTACTACCCAAGTAATATTAATAAGTTGAGAACAACTTAACCTATATGTGATCAATATTACCATGACCATATAATCCTTTTGTCACATATATAAAATTTTAACCAAGGCATGTAGTTTTCATCCTTTTAACTTTCAATGTATGTTTCTTGAACTAGAGTAGACTACTAAGATTGTGTAAGTTCAATATCATATATTGACTCACATAATCATGTCAATACATTTCATTGTCTGATTTATCAAGTGACCATTATTGTAACACCCCGAATTTTAAACATATAAATATCACTAAGAAGAAGTAATCTTACTCAAGGGGTGTCACAAAATGCTAATCTTTGCAATTTCAATAAATGAAACACTTTGCAATGAACGAAATTAGATCCATACATAGTTCTTGTGAAAAGAAAACTCCATCATTTTCATCCAAAAATCCATTTTTTTTGGTAGCATAACTAAGATGTCTAAACTCTAGACCGTCTTGGTAGATGACACCCCACCAGGGTCTGCTTGAGAAGTCTCCTAGTCCTTTACTTGTTCTTTTGATCTTCAATTGCTCCATATCATGCAGACATCACGTCCCCAACCATGCATTGGGAAAAACAATCGTTAGAGTAGGTGGAATGAGTATTATGAAGTATTGAAATGCTACAAAATATTCTTGGACATTATAAATATGAAACTAACATCAAGCTTTGAGTAAAATATGAAACATACTATCTCTTTATTTCTTTAATTGAATTTATTTTTCTACTTTATCTCTCTCTGGAGACATGTGCTCTGGTACCTGGGTCTCATGATTTGAACCAAGGTGCCTGGGTCATAGTTATCTTATCTGAATCTCTCTCATCATACTCATGGATGTGATTATGCTATAAACTAAGGTATGTTTTACTTATTATTTTTATCTGATTGTGTCCACCATTATACAATAAGTCCTCCTCTATTGACAGTGAAGTGTCCTCTATGGTGAAACACACCCTATGTTGACACTACATGCCCTCTGTTGACATCGAAGTGTCATCTATGGTGCAACACACCCTCTGTTGGTACCGTAGTACCTATCAAATGGAGTAAACACTCCTCTAAATTGGCAAAAAATGTCTCTGAATCGTCCTAAGAGTCTCTGAATGAGGACTTATCATATAATGTATTATGTGAAGGTTTCAAATTAATTATCTTAAGTCTAAGCTTACTAAATTCTGAATTCGAACTTATCTGAAACTAAATATTGAGTATTGAACAAGCACTGAATTTTGAATCTTAATCTTTGCTCTTAAATTATGAACTCGATCTACATCCGATTATGAATCTCAAGTTACTACATAACCAAGATTGAGTCTAAAACCCTTATCATGTATATTTATTCAATATTTGGATACTCACAAAATGAGTAACCTAAGTCTGAATCCAAATATGATATTCATATTATTTGGAGAAATCTAATTTCATACTCTGAATTGATAAAATGACTACATTAACTTTTGCTACTAGATGTATGACAACTAAGTCTAAGGCTTAGGAAAAATGATTTGAACTGGATATTGAAATACTAAGTATATGAGAGTAACTTAAGTATCAAATATCTAAGAATGTGATTTCTGACAAGGTGACTCAATTTCTATAAAATCTCATTAAGTCTGATCTTAATGCATTTATATGAATTTAAATCTTAAATCTTAAAATAGGGATATTAAATCTCATGTTGCAACTTAATCATAACTTAATGCATCATAATCTTATAGTATCATCATAAACTCAAGTTACAATATACTATGATCCCAATAGTACATTTATCTTAAAAATAGGCCATGTCTTAATATGTTCAAAACTCATATTCTCAAATTGTACTTAGCTTTTAGATACTAAATCATTCTAATGGATCTAAATAACTTCTTAGTTCTTAGATCTCTACATATATAAGAAATCTTAATAGCATATTTCTACTTGGAATCTTAATACATGGTTACATCTATATATATGAGAAACCCTAGTAGCATATGTGTACTTAGAATCTTAATGCATGGTTATATCACATAACCATGGAAGGATGGCGGTCTTACTTGTATTTCTCATCTTGTAGTATTGAACATTCACATGAATAAATATTTAGAAACATGATAGAAATATATCCTTTTATCCTTCTTAATTCATGAACATTAAGCATCCCATGACGTACCTCTAATTAAGACATTGAGCATATGAAACATCATAATTATAAAGTACTACAAAAATATTGCCTAATATCTTGATTAGAACATTGGATATGCAAGTCTTGTCCAAGAAATATATAAATGTGCTGAGTTTGATGAATATGACCACTAATGGGAATGAACCACTTAACTTTCACTTAGAGAATACCTATTTGCTCTTCTTCAATTGGAGAAACACTGCTCACAATCCTGGGGCTCATTGAACCCTATACATCATGTTCATAACATTGAATATACCCACTTATGTTTTATTCATCACTTTAAACCCTAATTCTAACTCCTTAGAAAACTAGTATTTGTACAGAGGAAAACATATTCTAAAATGTTGAAATTCGAATTTCTTGTAAAAAAACCTTTCCAAAATATATTTTTTTCTCATTTTTTTGAGCATCCTATGATTTTCTGTGAATTTTGGAAAATCTAGCCAATCTGAAATCATCAAAATTCCATGAAGGCAATAAATATCCAGCGAGGCCTCGGGTCCTGTCTGAGGTGGACCAACTTGGGACTGTCATGTTGGCACTGTGCCTAAAAACTTAGCCAAGCAAGCTACGAAATAAAATAAACCCGAAAATACCCTTATGAATAAAATAGATGCATTAAGATTGCGGGGGTACTAAGGTTGAGTTTGTTCCTCCTCTGCAAGCCATAGCTCCAGGGCCTTGATTTCTGCCCCTCAGGGAAAGAAAAAAAAATTGATTGCATCCAAGTGGCGACGACGGACCCAGCAAGCCTAAGCTTGAGATCTGGGGAGCACAGAAGCACGAGGAGTGCCTGGCTGCGGTAGGACAACACCGTGAAGAACTAGAATCGGGGAGAGGAACACGAAGGCCACACGAAACCAACAGAGAGCACTTCGTGAAGCCAAGTCAGACCTATGTAAGCAAGTACACAGAGTAAAGGACTACAGTGTCCCAAGCTTGTCGGAAAATGCCCCCAAATAGGGAAAAAGATCATATGAGCGAAGCAGTGATGTGTGAGGAAACAAAGGAAAATGAGGCATGGAAAACCCTCCCCGAGGTCCCTTGAACTCACCCATCCATTCCCAGAGGCCTGAGAGCCCTTAGAAGGCTAAGATGACAAACGTCGACGGGGGTGCATAGGTGGGCCATAGGGTGCGGCGATTGGGGAAGTCTTCCGAGTGAGGGAATGGTCGGGAAGTATTGAAGGCATGGGTAGGTTGCTTACAGAGGTGTCAATTTCATCAAAGGCATTGGGGAGGGCTCCAGTTCAGTCGTGGTAGTCGGAGATAAAAAGCAAGTAGGTCATGTTATTCCGGGGTTCAGAAGGTGAAATTGACCAAGGAGGAGGAAGGCTCGAGGTCCACTGGTGTCTTTAGAATCGTTAAATAGGAAAGCAGGGTTCAGGGGTGGCGGCTGCAAGTTGGGGTGGCGAGCGGAGAGAGCCCTAGGTTGGGCGTTTTGTCGACAGTGCAAGGGATAAGGCGAGTTAAAGCTTAATCCATTCAGGGGAAAGAGACGGAGGTGATGGTGCTGAAATCTCACGAAATAGAGCATTAATGGGGGAGAGCGAGATTGAGAAAGAGACAGTGTGAGACGGGTTCAGATTCACTAAAATGTTGGAGGTAGAAGAAGATCACAATCTAAGAGTGGCTTATGCATGTGCGAAGGAAAAGAAATCAAGAAGGTGCGCGACAGACAGAAAACAACCGAAACTTTGGCTTTAACCGTTGCATTGATTGTGATTGACATTAAATCCTTAGTCAAACTATATACTAACTTGCTTAATTCATTTGGAGGGTCAAATGTGGTCAAAATAATCCCAAATTTGTACCACATGCCCACAAAGTGGTCTGGATTTTTGCTTGCACTTAGATTTCTATTTTTCACATGTTTTGACCACAATTTCTATATAGACCATTTAACTTGAATTTAATGTAATGCATTAGACAATTGGGGAAATTCTTTACTTTGTGATCCATTGAGTCAAATTTCAAATTCAATACTTTTTGTTCACTCAATATTTATGTCACATATGTTTTATGTCTTTTTGAGAATCTTTCTTGGAGGAGATAGGAATGAAGCTAAAGATACTTTCTTCTCATGTAAAAAGAAAAGGAAAACTCCTTGCCTAAGTTATTCCATATATTTTTTAAAATTTCAAATCTCTTATCTTTCTCTTTTATGACCTTTAAGCATCATGAATGGTAGCAGAGAGAAAAAGAAATGGAAACTCATGTTACATACTTGTGAATTAATTGTAACGCAATGCACATATAGAATAGAAAATGTATTTTGGATCTTATTTTATTCTTTTCACTTTATTCTTTTCCAAGAAATTTAAATTTCATGGTCTTTTTGTGTTAAGGCCGTCAACTATTTTTATTTAAATAAAACCACATTCTAAGGCTTAAATTATTCTTAAAATTTTGGGATATTACAATTATATCACTCCAATATTAGGAAAATTTTAATATACACCACTCACAATAATATACAAATGTCATGATGCACCATCACTACATGTATGGAAACCCTTCTTTAGAGTCATATTAGGTAGTGTTAAAGTAAATAGAACACCATGTGATCATTGTAGAAATTTTAGGATATAGATCACAATCACCACTATCATATTGAGATATGACTATGACTTCCACTACATGACTTATATGCATCATTATCAATGTGGGCATGTCTTGTATAACTTGTTCTTTAATAGGTACCATGTATCTGAAATGATATCAAATATCATGACAAATGATGCATACTCATCATTTAACAAACACATTAGTCTTATGTATTTCCTATAATATCCATGATAATAACTGATTAGGACATAACAAGAGTGAATAGTCTACAAGGATCACCTTGAATTCCTCCCCCAATAGGGGCACATGAATATTATGGGTGTAAAATTTTCCCCATCATAGTTTTACAGACCCCCTAAGTCGATAGGTTACAAAAGTTATTTTGTCATCATAATGTTATTTAAGGACTCTACATGCATATCTATTGGATATGAGAGACACATACACTATATCTAGCAACTTCATCTAGATCCTTACCAAAAAGGGTTTCATGTTTTAAATTAAGAAAGTCTAGTATGTTGACACCGTCTTAGGACTTAGAGGATGACAAGGAACTATTGTCTTTATAGGCATCCTTCAAGTTTAGGACTTGCATCCATCAATATACCTTTGGGAATCCCAATGACCCATAAAAATGGAATTAAAGGGATTGGCTTTCATTTCTCTAGAGTCATTCATAGATGTTCAAACCTCTCAAAGTGGATATTGATCTTAGGTTGGATTTCAAGGGGATTCTGCAAGATTTATTTAACAAAAAATCTTTATTTGATAAATTAATATAATATCTAATAAATTAATCACTCCTCAAGATTCATCCAATGTTTCAAATTTCATATATTTTAGTCAATCTATGTTTCATCATAACTCACTAATAGAGAACTCAACAATCTTGACCATATGGAGAGAGAGAATATAGACAAAAGGCCTAACATGTATATGTTATTTACATAGGTGTCTTGGGGTTTATTATCAATTGAGAGGATTTGATAAGATATATTTTTGTAAGGTTACAATGCCCTTATTTATACTTTTACCTTGGCCAAGTAGATTACCTTTTTATTGAGGAATTTCCTATCATAGTTGCAACACCAATTAAAATTATGTTAGAACCTTCACATGCATCAACCATGGCACCTTAGTGAAGTTACTGTTACTAAGGGTTATCTTAGCTCTAAAATTTGTCTAGAAGTTATTCTTTGAAAATTATGTTGACCCTCAATTCAACTATGATATTATCAATCAAGGATTAATCAATCCTAAATATTACATTAGACCCTAAATAGGGAATTAGGGTAAGGAAATTCCAATTCTCAAATGCCTTAGTGATGTAGCCCTATTCTAGGGCTCCATCTTGTGCCATTTTGTACTTAAATCACATCTAAACATGTTAGATTACAAGCTATTTCCCCTAATATGTTTATCATTGCCAAATGCGCTTATGGATGTTCTTTGCGTCATTTTCAGGTACTTAGACCATGATTAGGGTGAATGAGAGAGAAGGAAGGAGTCATGGGGTTCCTCCACTCATGGAGGGTCCAAAGAAGGCCCCAAAAGCTCCCTCAAACCACCTTCAACGATCAATGATCAATCTCAAGCAAAGAAATCCATGAATGATGAAGTTTGAAGTTAATTTGCATTTTGTAGACCCCAACACAGTCGTGGGAATACCCCCCACGGTCGTACCGTTTATTGTGAAAGATCAAAAAAGTCAATAGGGAATTTGTACATGGATTCCCACGATCGTGGCCATCAGCACAACCATGGTCATCCGCACGGCCGTGGTCATCCGCACGGTCATGACCAACAGAGTGAAAGACAGGCATGGGCATGCCCCATGGTCGTGTCATTTATGATGAAGAATCAACAAAACTAATAGGGAATTTCCCCCAAGTCACCACGACCGTGGCCTACCGCCACGAGCGTGGCCTATGAAGTTCAACTCGCCCGTGTTGCTACTACATGACCATCACATACCACCCTCACCATGGCCGTGGCACATCAACACAGCCGTGGTGACCAACCAACCCTACCATATTTTTACACTATTTTTCCTATCCTACCCCTACTTACCCTAGTGCTTCCCCACACCTATATATACCTAGGTGGCGACTGGGGCATGAGGGAGATACTCTACAAACACTCTAGCCTCCCCATTTCGTCCTCCATCCATTCCCACCTCATTCCACCTCCATTTCACCATTTCCACCACCAAAACCCTAGTTTTCCATTGTTTTCACCCATTCCCACCATACATCCATGCCATTCACCTACCTTGGAGGAGGGAGCTCGAGCTACAGCTGCTAGGAGGTAGAGAAGGAGGAGTCTTCACCGAGCTCATCATAGCTTTTCACTCCTCTACTCATTTTTTCTCCTCTCTTTTTGTATTTTTCTTTGTTATGAGTAGCTAGGCCCCTTGGGTGGGCTGTTTGGGGGGAAATTATGTTACTTTGATACCATGTTGGGGGAAAATGATATGTAAACATTATAATTTCATTTTCTAATGATTATGTTCTATTTACATCTTATTCTCAATGAATTTCTTGTTGGTTTGTGTGTGAAATCACCTAAGATTTTAGTGAAATTGACTATTTGTGGCAATTTTGGGATTTGCCCCTAGGTCCAATTCTTAGATCCCTAGGTCACCTCTCATCTTCCTACATCTTAATCAATATCCCTAAGCCTAAGTGAGAGATCTAAGTAGCTATATTAGGTGATCCTAGTGCAATTAGCATGGAGCCTTCTCAAGGGTAAAAGGTGGGGGAATTGGGGTCCAAAACCCTGATTTCACCTCCCCATTACTACCCTTGGCCCCTAATTTCCCTAGGAATGTCTAATCAAGAAACCTAGACTTGATTAGAATCTAATTGAATTGAACCTAATCCCTAACCCAATCGAGCCTCGTAAGGGTAATGGGAGTTGTTAGGGACTACTTCCCCTATACATATCCCATCTCATCCATGGCTAGTTAGTAGCTTAGGTTAATTCATTAGACTCTAACTAGTTGTTTGGTTTGGATAATCTAAATGGATGAGTAATGCTTTCATGTTATCACCGCCAACCTCGTTGACAAGTTCATACCCCTAAACAACCCATACCTCTCTTTACTACTTAAAACCCTAGTTTTGTGCTTGCTTAGCTTAATTAATTCTTTTCTTGCTTAGTTAGCTTCTTGCCTTGATCTTTCCTTGTTCATTCTAGCTCAACTCTTTAATTGCTCTCTTGCTCTTCTCTTGCTTGCCTTAGTGTAGTTTTCACTTTCATACCTAGCTTAATCCTTTCTTGCATGTTTAGCCTTAATCTAATCTAGGGTTAACATAGATTTCATTCTTGTCTTTAATTACTCATTTGTTCATAGTAGTTTAACAATCAAAACAACCTTTAAACCCTTAACCCTAGTCTCTGCAGTAGGAACCTAGCCAAACTAAACCTAGCTCTAGTGCCCCCTCTTTTCCCTGTGGATCGACCCTATACTTGCCACCTTCCTATACTATGACACGACCCCGTGTGCTTGCAGGTGTAGTGTTTTAGTAGACATAGGTGTGTTAATTAGGTTTTATAAATATCAAAAGTGAATCCACTCATGTGCTTCCATCCACGGGGTTGCATCTATTCCAAACTCCAATTGAGTAGTGTGTAACACCATTGGCGGGAGCGCACCAAGCTTTCTGGCGCCATTGCCAGAGATTAGAGGCGCTCAATCTAGCTAGTTAGTTTTTCTTTGACTTTTCCTACTGCCCTCATCATTGCTATTATTTATTCATTATTCTTTGCATTCATTGTGCATATTGGTTTACTAACTTGCTTTCTTTTGTTTGGTTGTGCGTTGTGCATGTGACAAGTCATTCAGGGGAAAACAAGATGGAAGGCCAAAATACACTTCACAAGCCACTTCAAGACTATTTCATGCCTAGCAACTACAAATCACCAATTGCTAGCAGGGTTGATCAGATGCCAGGGGAGCAATTCTCCATCCCTCTAGGTCTTCTTGGGCTCCTTCCCATCTTCTATGGCTCAGAGAGTGAGAACCCCTACAAGCACTTGGACTCCTTTCTTGAAGTATGGTCCACCTTCAGGACACCGACAGTAAGTGATGATACAATCAGGCTGACTTTGTTCTCCTTCTCCCTCAAAGACAAAGCCAAAGAGTGGTATGATTCAAGAAAGGACATTATGAGTTGGGGAGAGATGAAAAATACTTTCTTGAGGAAATTCTACTCTATAGCAAAGCTAACACAAATGTGGCGTGCCATAGCAAGTTTCAGTCAAATAGATAAGGAGCGATTCCACGAGGCTTGGGAGAGATTTCAAAAGACGTTGAGAGAATTTCCACATCACGAGATCCCTTTGTGGTAGCTAGTTCAGTCCTTCTACTTCAATCTATCTCATGCAAGTCAAGCTACAGTGGATTCTTCTTGTGGGGGAGTTTTTATGGCTAAACCACCTAAAGAGACATGGCCATTATTTGAGAGTTTGGCAGAAAGTTCAAGGATAAAAGCTTCTAGTATGGTCAGTGGCAGTGACCTGTCTTTTGGTGTGACATCTCCAACTCACGATGATTGAAGCCTACAATTGATGAAAATGTTTGGTGAAATAGTGAGCTTCATGAGAAACCAAGTGACCAAACCTCCTTGTCATTCGGTCAATGCTATTGAGTTCTATGGGGAAGAAAAGAAGACACCTCACTCCTATAGCTACCAAGAACCCCAAGTACAAAATATAGCTCAAGGTTTGAGGAAGAGGTTCTCTCTAGATTGAAAGTGTTTGATGATGTTCAAAGAGATGTTGCAAGGTTAGAAGAGAGAATAGAGTAGCTATCTTCCATAATTGCTCTCTAAGAAGAAAAATTGTCTTCAAAACCCATCATGAGCCACCATGAAGTAAGTTGACCTATGCCTTCTTCCCACGTTTTCTATAGCCCACCCCATGCAAGTACATCCCATTCACTCCTTCCAAGGCTATTCCAAGCCTTACACTCCTCCACCACCTCCCTCACCTCAAATCTCCCAAAACTTCACTTTTCAACCCCAATTGTCTCCTCCCCCTTAATTCTCTTCTCCACCTCAATTTCAACCCCAAGTGTCACCTCCACCTCCTCCACAGCCACAACATGCTCCCCCTCTCCACCATGAGAAAGGTAGTGCTGTGACAGTTCTAGGGAGTGGGAAAACTCTTGAGCAGCCCGCAAGTCAAAGAAAAGTTGATAAAGCAAAGCAAAGGCAGCCAAGTGGTGATATTATGATTTATATTGTTGAAGATGATGTTGTGATACCGCATGTTGAGTTTGGGATTCCATGTGATCCACCACATATCCCCTTTGTAGGTCCTACAATCCCTAGTATTCCGCCTCATGTTCATGCAAGTATGGAAAAAACTAGTGATCCTCCATTTGTGGAAGCACTAGATGAGCCACAGGAATTGAAAAGGAGGCAAAACACAGTGTTGATATTCTTGAGGTGTTTCTCCAAGTGAAGGTGAACATTCCACTTTTGGATTCTATTAAGCAAATCCCATCTTATGCCAAGTTCCTCAAGAAACTATGCACTATGAAAAGAAGGTCAACGGGGAGGATTCCAAAGAAGGTGAGATTAACTGAACAAGTGAGCTCCATCATACAACACTCACTTCCCATGAAGAGAAAGAACCCAGGAGCCCCACTCATACCTAGTTACATATGAGGACATCACATAGACATGTCCTTACTTGATTTGGGATCTAGTGTGAATTTGATGCCTTACAATGTCTATGTTGAGCTGGGCTTAGGCAAGTTGAAGCTGGCACATTGCACTCTCTAGTTGGTGGATAGATCCATAAAAGTGCCTAGGGGTAGAGTGGATGATGTCTTGGTGATGATAGATAAAGAAAAAGGTGCGGTGTTTGTAGAGAATTTCATTGTACTTGATATGGAACTAGAGGATAGGAAGATTCCCATCATCTTGGGAAGGTCGTTCTTATCTACAGCTGACGTAGACATTCATGTGCGCAGTGGCACTATGACATTCTCATTCATGGACATGAAGATCAACATCAACATGTACAAAACCCCAACCCGGTGAGTCCGAGATAGGGATATTGGACATGATCACTTCACATGTCCAAATGGGCATTTGATAGGACACCAAGGTGAAGAAATTGGTGATGATTATTGTGATGAAAGGGATGAGGAAAACAGATTGAGAGCAAATGAGGGATGCATGTTTTGCAAGAATGTACACACGAGAATTCCAAACGGATGAATGAATGAAGAATCACCAAGAATCCTAGCTAAAGGCAAGAAACCCAATGCTTTTGGGAGGCAACCCACCTAGGTTTGGGAATTTTTGACCCAACCTTTCATTTTTGATACTTTTGCTTTGTTTTTACATTTTTCCAACAAACACACACACACACACTTGTGTCTAATAGTTTTTCTTTGAGTTTTGATGACAAGTCAGGTGTTAGGTACTAGAGAGGGGATTAAAGTTGAGTCATGGTCATTAAAACAAATTTGTGGAAAAATGCCAAAGAAAAAAAAATGAAGTTTTTGATTTTGAATTGAGAAAACTGAGGGATTGCCCCCAGAACGGTCGTCGAGATCGACCACAGTTGTGGCAAAAGAAGACAACCACGGTCGTGGCCTCCTGCCACACTCGTTGGTTTTATTTCATCTGAGAATGTCAGGTTGTTTTGGATGAATGGCCACGACCGTGGATAGCCGCCATGACCGTGGCTAGCCGCCATGACCATGGCTAGCCGCCATGACTGTGTTGAAGATGTTGGGCCACAACCGTGGGCAACTACCACGGTCGTGGGATTTATTTCGTCAAAGTTACAGAAGATGTCAGGGGTTTTGGGGAGAATGGCCACGACCGTGGCCACACGCCACGGTCGTGTTGAAGATGCATTTCCACGACCGTTGTAGACAACCACGACTGTGGCAAGGTCAATTTGGGATGTTCTTCATTGACAACACGACTGTGGCACCCGCCATGTCCGTGCTACCAAGCCCTCACCATGACCGTTGCCACTCACCACGATTGTGGCCGGACCCATTTAGGAAAAAATATAGCTTTTAAAGAGTTCAACTCGACCCCTCCTTCATTTCTTCCTCTTCTTCCTCAAGAAAATGACTGTGGCAGCGCACATCACTTCCGACTTCCACCTCCAACCCCCCAAAACACCCCCAATCGACCCCCAATCAATACCAAATCATTCCCCATCCACCCCCTTCCATTTCCACCACCTTTCCTCTATCAATCGACCCTCCATCTCCACCTACATCTCCAATCCGCCCAACAACCCCCCTCCACTAAACCTCCACATAAACCCTCCATCTTTCGCCCAAATCCACAACAAACCCCACATCCACCATCCAAACCTCCTTCTCCTTCCATTCCACACCCAAATCCACATCCACATCACCCCATTCACCAAAATCCGAAATTCACCTCCACTTCCACACCCAACCATGAAGAAGATTGGGAAGGTTATCACCAAAGGGGCCAACACTATCACCTGAGGAAAGAGGCGGTCCAAAAATGCCTCCTTCGATGTTTTTGTGCCCTCCCACACCCACTCCCCAACCACCTTCGCATACCAATCCCTTCGTCGCCCACAATCAGTGAGTGCATCCCGCTCACATTCATCCGACAACCACCACATCACCGATGCGATGTATGAGGGGGATGAAGAAGAAGAAGAGGGGTCTGAGGAAAATCTAAATGACTCAATCGATGAAATTGAGCCGGTGATTGCAAAGAAAGGGCAGAAATTAAAAGCAGCACCGTCATCGTCAAAGCGACCACCAAGGCCTACACCTGCACACCACTCGACGTCTCACAAAGTGGTAGAACGTAGTGATCAGCCGCAACCTACGCGACAATTGCATTGTGATGAAGAGCAATATGCACATTGGTACAACCTTGACACAAGTTCGGGGTCCCAATCTTATAGAATGGAGGAAGATGAAGATGAAAGTGATGAGGAAGAGGTAAAGCTGATGCCTGAGGAAGATGATGTTCTGGAACAGTTGGAGGCAGACAGATTGAAGGCCTTAGGAAAGGCCCCTGTAGGAGTGTCCTATGGCATAGGACACATGCAAAGAAAGATCGCTCTCACATACCTGGAGTGCATGGCAAGGAGAGTCGTTTCCACTAGATATGGTTGTGAGAAGGTCATTGATGATCTGTGTTATAACCCTAATTCTTGGGTTCATTGGGTGAGAAATGTAATTTCTCACATTAATGATATTTGGAAAAATAATGATATAATCTATTTTGAATAAATGGATTTCGATTACAATAGCCTTGTTGATTGTGTTGTGGGCTTTATGGGCTATTGGGCCCAATAACAAGGAAATTCAATTAATTAATGAATTATTGAGAATTTGAGATAAGAAAGATGTAGAAACCTATAGAAGGCAAAAGAATGTGATCCAAAGATGGATTTCATGCCTCTTGGGTTCCTTGGGTCCCAAGGAGTCCAAAATTGCAAAGATAAAGTAATGAGAAAAGAAAATATTAATTAAGTATTTCTTTATTAAGAAATAAATTGAAAACAATGATGAAAGGTGGAAAATAAGTGAAAAGAGGTATAATGGAGTTATCCTTGGTATAATTTCGTATCCCAAGGATTCCTAATGTTAAAAAGAACTCCATAAGGAAAATAGAAGAGAGATAAAGAGAAATCATTAAAAATAATAAGGAAATAAGTAAGATAATGAGAAATTGGATAAAAGATAAATAAAAGGCTAAGGGATATTCCCAAGATGGGATTTC
Source organism: Alisma plantago-aquatica (assembly GCA_963693085.1). NCBI lineage: Eukaryota > Viridiplantae > Streptophyta > Magnoliopsida > Alismatales > Alismataceae > Alisma > Alisma plantago-aquatica. Next base: position 1,045,571,972 of record OY856413.1, read on the forward strand.
GAGCCATTAAGGTTCCTTGAGGTACAAAGAACTCAGAATAATGATTTAAAGGCAAAGGAAAGAGAAAATAGATGAGAAATATACATAACTCAGTAATAACTTGCAACTAAAGAAAGGGATCTGATTTCTTTAGATAATGGGTCCAAATTCGGCATAATGAAAGATTAAGTTATTACTAAGATTCCCTCAAAATTTGGGATCAAACATGTAAGCGGTTTGAGAGATACCATTTTTGGAAGTTTTCCTAATGTGTAGAGGAAAATATTAATGTCACATTTATTTTTCTCTAATAAATTGATCAGGTGCACCACACAGCAGCCATGGGATTAAAATCCAAGGGCTCCTGAGTTATCTTCTACCTCAGGTAGGACTTGGAACAATTGGAGTTTGATCCGACCTGGATTCTCAGGTGATATAGTCGATGGGTGGTTTTGGAAACTCTCCCAACGATTTGGGGAGAAGATTCCGGACCTGATCATACTAGGTATCCCGACCTGAGGTGGACTAGGGAATATTTCCCAAAAAGCTTGGCATCGATCCCCCTGACCTAGATCTATATAAGGGGGCACATGCCTCCCTTTAATAGGTAACCTCACCCTTGGGACTCTGGCAGAGTCCGCATCCCGATCCCTGATTCAATTCATGCGCCAAGTCGTGCGCTACCCTCCCCTTGCCATGGCGTCTTGGCCGATGAACCATCTGGCCGTTCCGTCGATTCCGGCCAGCTCTAGCAGATCCGAGACCACCGAAGAGTCTGGTGGCCCATGGCGAAGGAAGAGGAAGCATCTCCTGTTGCTGAGGAAGCCACGATTTCAAAGTCAACGATGGAGTTGACCGCCGGGCAACACTGCGTCGCAAGCAGAGGAGCGCGAGGAGGAAGAAGAAGAGAAAGGGGAAATGACCGCGTTGCCCCTGACAATTGTGAAGGAAGGCGAGGGCTTTTTTATCTTTGTTTTATTTTGATCGCAAAGAAAGGCGAGAACCATTGGATTTCACGTGGTCCATGGGACCACAGATCGGATGGCCATCGTTTTTCCTAAAAGGATAACAAAATAACCCTAGTTAATGTCTTTCCTGCAAAAATCATAACCTTTGATAGGAAGCTCAGATGAATAAAGTTAAAATATGAAAGTTTCTTATATAAATATGAGGAACACATTAAAATTGGTTTGAGAACCTGAATCTGTTCGTATTTGGAAAAGTGTGTTAATCTAATGAAAAGTGCTTATGTATTAAATTAAGAAACCCTAATTGAGCATATTAGTTAAGTTCATGTTGCTTAGTTGATGAAATTTAGTAATAGTAACCTGTTGAAACATTAATGGTGAACTTGAACCTGATCTAAATGATTTCTTGCATGATTTAGGGTTTTTCACCAATTATGAATGATTAAGCACTTAGAAACCCTAATTTAGGGTAAAAGAGGATAAGATCATATTTAATTCGAAAAATATGATAATATGTTGTTAAATGATGGTTCTAAGATATTTTGAATATAAAAAGTTCCTAATTTGTGGATAAATAACCTTAATATAGAAATTAGGATTTTTGAATGAATAAAGGTAGAATTAATGATAAATAACGATCATATGTGTATTAGAGCATAATGAACTACGAATTGATGATAATCGAGCATAATGACTTTGTCATAGATTAAAAAAAAGGATAAAATGATAGCTTAAATGTAAAAGAGGCTTAATGAGCTTATTTAATGATTAATTATGCCTTTAATCTGAAACTGAGGATTAGATGTTAAAATAATTAGGGTTTGTGATCAATTGCATTAAATTAGGGTTTAAAATAGTAAAAGATGAAGGGAAACCCTAATTGCAATGGAAACTATAAAAGTGGACTAGAAACCCTAGGAAGCGAGCTAGATTTAATAGATCTTGATGACATGAGTAATAAAAGGAAATTGCATAAATGTTTTAGGATTGAATTATGCTTGCTTAATTTACTCTGGATTACTTGATTGTTTGGACTGAATCTGCATTCAAAACAGCTTGACATGTATGTGGTTAATTATGAATAACCGCCTTAGTTTCCCGAGGATTTTCTGGATGGTTCATCACATCGAATGCAAATTATCAGTTTGGATGTTCATACTTGCAAACTATAAAGTCACTATGATTATCACATTAATAATAGAAGTATGGATTCTCGCACTTACATGCCACCCTGATGGATGATGCCAAAGGTCAGGCCCAGATGGGTAGACCAATGGACACCTTGAGTGGTGACCCCAGGCACCAAGCTCGGGAATGAGAAGGTGGCCTATGATATTGCATGACTAGTGGGCACCATGAGTGGTGACCCCCAGGCACCAAGCTCGGGATTGAGAAGGTGGCCTTAAGTCATTGGCAAAGGAAACCCTAAGGTGGGTATGCCAGGGTTAGGGCAAAAGCGGTGGAGAATGTCATACTGAAAAGTGTAAATTGGCTTGTTAATTAACTTGATTGTGATAATTAGATTGTTATCCTTATGTGCAAATTTTTGGTTGTCCCCACATACCAGTATATTTCGATATACTGACTGATGTTTTGTTTGTCGGTGTTTTAGGAACAACAATTGAAAGAACAAACAGTAAAGTGACACATTGTGGAAATAAGAAATAAAGTGCAAGGAGGATTAGATAGAATAATTCAAGCTCTGGATAGATAGATTTCAAAAGTTTTCAAAGGTAAGTAAAGTTTTAATTTTATATCAATTTCCAGTTAGTCAGTAGAATTTCATAATTATTATTGATTATTTGTTGAACCTTTGATCCATTTAATTGAATAATGTCTTTGACCTTCGGGTCTCCCTTAATTGGGGGTTATCGGGAGGCAGGGCCGTTACAATTGGTATCAGAGCATAGGTTCCTCAATTAATTTTTAATAATTATTAAATTTTACAAACTCTATAGAATCCAAGGGAGTTATTAGAGGATTGTTCGAAAGACTGAGGTGTCTAGAAAAGGATCATGTCCGGGGGCTGGCAATATTTTCCTCCGTACCGCTAGTCGGAATATGAGGACTCTCGAGTTGTGTGACTGCCTGGCCGATGTCTTAGGATATGACTCGAAATAAGATACCTTTAGGACTCTCTCATCTTATTCATCCCTTCTCAACTCAAATTCTATTAAGGACCTTAAGGATTAGGGTTTTCTTTCTTTCCCTCACCCTCTTGAGGTATGGGTAAGGTTGATAAGGATTAAGGGATCCTCCACCAAATTAATGAAAGGCATGTAAATAAGATGTCATGGACATAAGCTTAATAGAGTAAGCGTAAAAGAATAGATAAATGCTTATGTCGTATGACACGAGTTGTCATGCCCTCAGGAGAGACCTGAGGCTGGACCTTCTTGTCAGGAGGGTAAGCAAAGAGAGTGAGTCTTGGAGATAGAGATCTCCATTACAGGTAGAAACCTAGCACATCCTTTGAGGATGATGATAACCCTAACCCTAAGTGAAGGTTAGAGGGAGAGATGACATGATGAGTTAGTTGTCTTGGTAGACCAGACATTTTGGGAGCTGGAGGTGCTGCTTGCAATTAACCCAAGTCTAGGGTTTGTAGGCAAGTTTTTCACCTTATGAGGTGTTCCTCCCTCTCCTAGCTTCCTCTTGTGTTGAGAGGAAGGGTTGGGCTCGTTGCTTGAGTTCCTTTGTGCTTGGTTGAGCTTGTTGGGCCTTGCGGTGCCTTGTCCTTGTTTCTTTGGACCTTGTGTTGGGCAAGAGCTTTCTTGAGTCGGCCTAGGTGTGTTGGCCTATGCCTGTATCGGCCAGAGTTGTGTCACCCAAGGTGTGTGTCGGCCAGTGATGTGGGTGTGTCGCCCATGGACCCCTTTGACTCTCTTTGACCTCATTTGTGTCACTACTAGTGGACACTTGGTGCTTAATGCTAGCATGTGGCAATGGCCTTGGACATGTGTTTAGGGCATGTTGGGCATTGCCCATGTACAAGTGTCCCTAGGTGGGTGACACCTTGCCTTGTCTTACCTTAGTTTCTCCTCCATCCTCTTCTATATATGCGTTTCCTTTCCCTTGCTAAGGATCCCTTTAGTTCCTTAGTCTTCCTCTCCCTTGGTGCACGATACCCCCCCCTTCTTTTGCAAGCTTGGTGGCCGATCCTTCTTGGAGTCTCCTTCTTCCTCTAGTGGTGGTCGAACCCTAGAGTGCCTTGCTCTCCTTCCTTGGTGGTGCTTGGAGCTTGGTTCTAGGATCTTGGAGCTTGCTTAAGGCGGGTTACATAACTCCTAACCCCAACTACACTACCTTCTTTTATGTTCTTATATGTTGTTAGTTTAGTTTCTTGCTTAGTTGTACCTTGTGGCCGAACCTTATTCTAGGATTTCTTGGTGAGCAACACCCCTTTCTCTCCTAGGTCTTGAGGAGTGAGCTTGAGTTCTAGTAATATGGGCAATACTCCTCTCTCGTTTTAGTTGAGAGGTGAGCTTATGTTCTAGTTTCTTGAGAAACACCCTCCTCTCACCATGGACTTGAAAGGTGAGCTTTGTAGTGGTTATGGACCTTGTTAGGGTTGTTTCTTGTGTTGCCCGATTGGTGATAAGAGATGTGCAAGACCCCTCTCTCTTAGTTGCTGAGAGGTGAGCCATCTTCTTGAGCCATTAGGGTTTGGTGCCCTTGTGCTTGAGGTTGATGATGACCTTGTGGAGTTGCTTCTTGACTGTTATGATCTTGGGGGAGGTGCTGCCCAATATTTCTCTTGATCTTGAGCTTTGGATGACACATGTGTGGCTGTGACGAGCATCACCCTCGGTCTCTGCCTTGTGTGTGTCGGGCATCCCACCTTGATGATTAAACTGCCCGATACATGTGAGATGGTTTGTTGTCATTGTGCGTTGAAGTGTGGAGCTTGTTAGTTAGTTGGTGGTGTTGTGTCGGGCGTCATGCCCCTGGTTGCTGACCTTTGTGTGTCGGGCATCACTCGACAAGTCCTTGCCTTGTGTCGGCTGATGGGTCAAGGGTAGGTTGGTTGAGCGATAGGTCCCTACTGCCCGATACACTGGACCTGAGGTGGAAGCCTAGTGGCCATCATACCTTAGACGATATGGAGCTATGTGGCTAGATTGGTGCTAGGTGTTACAACATAGTGATGATGCCTGGTATAGTAACCTGTAGTAACCCTAGTCGTTGCACGACACAGAGATCTACAACACATTGTTGCACGACAAGGAATGAGTTGCACTTTGTACATGGATCCCGACGGAGCGTTGCACGATACCGCAGTGCACGACACTGGTGAGTGCACGATATGCCTGACGCATCGTTGCACAACATGGCGTTATGCGTTACACCCTAGGTGCTGTCCGTTGTGAGGTTATGTGTTGGGCGATGGGTGAGGGTGCCCTTCCCGATACCAATTTTAGTGAGGGTCTTGCTCCTTATGGAAAACTGATATGTTGGATGTTGCTCTTGTTAACACGTTTGGTTATGATGGTGACCCTTGATATGCTTGATGGTAATCGTTATAGTAGAACTCATCTATGTAACTTGACATGACTTACATGTGTTATGATCATCTGAAATGATACATATAATGTTGAATAAATGATAAGTATATAAGATGCCTTGTATGGTGTTATGATCACAGGTTGAGAAATGTATGATAAAGCATATAATCATCAATATTTCCCTATGATTGATAATACGACCTTTCTGTACTAACCATGCAGGTGATGCATAGCCAGGAAAAGGGCTATGAGGTATATATGTTGAGTAACATTGCCTTAATGGTTATTCTTGATGATGAAATGATATATGTGTTATGGTATGAGGACTTGAGTTTGGCTAAAGTACTGGGATTGTTATCCCATGGTGATGATGTAAGCCTTGAGAGGTAGTGGCACTATGTGATGAGGGATTTAGATCCCATGGCAATGTGATGATCCTTGAGATGGATCTAGATTATTGGCAAGAAGCCAAGTGATAACATGTAATGTTGGATCCTTGTGATGGATCATGATGATAAAGCATAATGTTGAGTTTCATGTTGTTTATCCTTGTTATAGTTTACATGTTATATAACTTGGTTGAATCTTGCAATCCACCTAAAAGATATTAATTAATCACAGTGGAATATATCATGTAGTTTGCCCTGGCCATAGATCCATCATCATCAGGAGCTGATGATGGTGAAACGGGTTCTCCTGTGGGTTAACCCAGAGCGCATATTGTTGAATATGCGAGGTTTCTCCTAGCCTAAAATAGAGAGGGAATCGAGTGCAGCTGCGGTTGCAGACTCGGGATATGTATATGAGCATGGTGAATAGGCCCATGGCTCAGGATATGTGATATGAGGAGCATGAATGCGTTCATGGCCCGTGGCGTAAATATACTAGCGTCGTGACCTGTACCAAGGCGGGCTAGAGGAAGGGTAGCCTATGGAGCTGACCCTGTGGCTGAGGCCACTTAAGCATGAGATTGCAGTCCTGCTTTGGTTCTCGTGCACTGGCCACGAGGTGGGAGGTCGTGGAGTCCAGCTCTTCCATTGACCTTGTATGGCACCGACTCCGGGTTTCACAACCGTCGGTTGGATCTGAGCGGTACGACTCACTTCCTCAGGTCATAATAAAACGTAATCCAGCCAAATAGTATCTATTGCTTAAGACAAAACATGGAACATTGATTGAGGCCTTGCTAGAGTAGTTGATCTTGTTATGCCTGGCAGTTTCTTATACGTTCCTTATGTTATGTGGTAAGATCTTATAAATCTTAACTTGTTACTCATGTTCCATGAAGAAATATTTGGTGATATGCCTTCCGTACGTCTGGTAAGCTTGATGGTATGAACAACTTTACTTTATAAACTGCTCTTGTTACATATCCTATCAGTTATTTGTTGTTGTTGCTCTTACCTTTCTGAAGTTTTGTAGTTTTGGCGGGGAGTTATGTTTCTCGCTGGGACTGTGTGTCTCACCCCGCTAGTTTATAACCTTTTTAGGTGTTCGAGCTAGACGTGGTGGTGGTCGCGGAGTTGCGACTGAGAAGCAAGAAGAGCAGTAGAAGGCAAGAGATGGATATGCTGTTGTTTTGTTTGTTTTGTGGTAGAGTCTTAGAGTCATCCCTGTACTCTCAGGTCCTTGGAGGTGTTTTGACGATTGTTTCACAGTGTATAGCTGTTGATGTTTTTCTTATCCTGCTGCTGGCTGGATGTGGGCCATTCTGTATGTAACAAAAGGTGATGAACTCATGTGATGACTAGACAGCTGATCTTCTAAGCTGTGGACATGTATCAAGACTTGTAAATGTTTATATAACATGTTTCCTTGCAGGATAAGGACCTAAAGGTAATAGTTTCTCAGTTATTCCGCTTTCTGAAATTGGTTTTAATTAATTCGTGTTTTTGGTAATCTATAGTTTATGGTGATTTCCACACGTTTTTGCGTAACACCTCGCTGTCTATGTGATAGTGGGATATGTTACCACAAGTTTGGTATCAGAGCTCTAGGTTCACTGAGTCTACATGGATTTAGGGCTAGGTTGCGTATGTTCTTGTGAGTTTTCCATATTTTCTTACAATCATCTTCTGCCCTCAGTGGAAGAAAATCCAAGATGTCTGGAAAACCATGAAGAACATGCTACTGAGAACAGCGATGCTGCATCAGTTGATGGAGTTATAGGGCAGGCACATGAAGATCGGGTGCCTGAGGTCCCCCAACCTAACCCAGCCATTCTTGAACACCCTTCTTACCAACAGCTTATGGGGCAGATGATGGCTACGATGAATCTCATGGTAGAAAGATTGCCCGTGCCTCCGCCGAGAGAACATGCTCCCCATGGTGAAATATCGGGTATTGGGAAGACCTTTGAGCGGCTTCGTCGAGTCGGAGCTTCAGATTATGCTGGGATGGCTGATCTAGCGGATGCAGATCTGTGGCTGACAAGTCTTGAGAAGGCTTTCCGGATCCTCGACATCCCTGAAGCAGACAAAGTAAAGCATGCCGTCTACCTTCTAAAGGGTAGTGTTGGTCACTGGCGGACCATCGAGGAGGAGAAGTGACCCAGTGAGGTGATCGGTTGGGAGGTTTTCTGGTGTGAGTTCGTCAGTAGATACTTTCTGAAGACGTATCTGGATGAGAAGATCAGTCAGTTTGAGCGCTTTCACCAAGGAACAATGAACATCACCGAGTACAAACCCAAGTTCATGGATCTGTTGAGGTTTTGTCCTCACATGGCAATGAAAGATGATGAGTGGATCATACGCTTTGAGAAGGGCCTGAGTGCTGAGCTGACAACACCTGCTTCTACGTTGGAGAGCCGAGAGCAGTTTACTACATTTGTGGAATATGTCCGGAGGATCGAATGGTCAGTTAGGGAGAAAAGAGAATTCATGTCTAAGAAGAGACCTGCTCAGTTCCAGGGACAGAGGTTTGGTGGCTTCAAGAAGCCCAGGTTTTCAACACCTTTCGTAATGAGAAGTTCCAGTACACCATCGCAGTGGTCTCTGAGTAAGGGAAGAGGATATGTTTCTTCACCGTCAAAGACACATAGTACAACTTCTGTGGCAGTGACAGGGCCATCTAGGCCACGGTTTGAAGTTAAGACATGCTATATCTGCGGTCAGATAGGGCATTTCAAGTCGAATTGCCCAAGTAGAGATGTCGAAGTGACACATCAGCCGAGGCAGAACCAACAAGGGTCAGATAGACAACAGTCCAGTAGTAGCAGAGGGTGAGGACGCGGTCAAGCGTTGCAAGAGGGATCGTCTGCTCAAGGAAGAAGAGGACGTGGACAACAAGCAATGACTCAATTCTACGCTATGATTCAGCCGGAGGTGATAGTCAACCCATGAGTGGTGACATGTCAGATGAAGTTATTTCATTCTGATATGTCTTCTTCTTGCTTTATCTGTTCTGGTTGACCCGGGTGCTACACACTCTTTTATCGCCTATAGTATGCTTGAAAACTGTCATTTATCTGTTAGTTGTAAGAAGGATAACTTGTTGTTAGAAACCCCTCTTGATGGTTCCTCGATGCTTCGAGAAGAGTGTCCATCTTATGTCTTATCTTTTTCGGGACACAGTATACAAGTGGATCTTATACCACTTGATATGCATGGATTTGATGTTATCATTGGGATGGATACGTTAGAGAAGTATAAGGTTGTTTTGGACTGTGGTTCCAAACAGGTAGTGTTTGATGATGACGGAGCGAAGTGGATCTTCCAAGGAGATAGGAAGATTCTTCCGACGTGTCTAGTATTAGTTATGGTGGCAGAGAAGTTGCTACGACAAGGATGTGAGGCATTTTTAGCTCACGTTGTGAATACCGTTGTAGATACCAAGATGAAAGGTCCTAGCCTTGAGGAGGTGTCGGTTGTTCGAGACTTTGCAGATGTGTTTCCCGATGAGTTCCCTGGTGTTCCTCCACCCCGAGAGATTGATTTTGAGATCAATCTGGTCCTAGGAACACAACCAGTTGCACAGACACCGTATAGGATGGCCCCAGTAGAGATGGCAAAGCTTAAGAAGTAGCTACAAGAGTTATTAGAGAAAGGTTTCATCCGACCAAGTACGTCGCCTTGGGGTGCTCCAGTGTTGTTCGTTAAGAAGAAGGACGGTTCGATGCGGTTATGTATAGATTACCGACAGTTGAACAAGGTCATGATCAAGAACAAGTACCTATTATCGAGGATAGATGATCTGTTCGATCAATTGCGTGGTGCTACAGTGTTTTTGAAGATCGATCTATGATCTGGATATCATCAGTTGAGGATTAAGGTGGATCACGTACTAAAGTCAGCCTTTAGGACGAGGTATGGTCACTTCGAGTTTGTGGTTATGCCGTTTGGGCTAACCAATGCGCCTACTGCTTTCATGGACTTGATGAACAGAGTGTTCCATCCGTTTCTAGATCAGTTTGTTGTAGTCTTTATAGATGACATCTTGATCTATAGTCGAGACAAGCACGAGCATGAGCAACATCTTCGACTAGCATTGACTCTTCTTTGCCAACATCGATTATATTCCAAGTTCAATAAGTGTGAGTTCTGGTTGAAAGAAGTAACCTTTTTGGGTCATGTGATATCTGCTGAAGGAGTCAAAGTGGACCCGAAGAAGGTGGAATATGTTGCAGAATGGGAATAGTCGAAGACGCCAATAGAAGTTCGTAGTTTCCTGGGTTTGGCAGGATACTACTGGAGGTTTATCAAGGACTTCAGTGCGATTGCGTTGCCAATGACGAAGTTGACTAGAAAGGATGTACCTTTTTTCTGGGATGATCGTTGCCAGCAAGCTTTCTAAAGTTTGAAGGAAAAATTGACTAGTGCTCCAATACTAGTGCTGGCAGAGCCTGGGAAGGGCTATGTTGGTTTCTGTGATGCTTCCAAGAAAGGTTTAGGTTGTGTGCTGATGCAAGAAGATCATGTGGTTTCTTTTGCTTCACGAAAACTTAAGAAACACGAGGATAACTATTCGACTCATGATTTGGAGTTGGCGGTTGTGGTTCATGCATTAAAGATTTGGAGACACTATCTTTACGGGGAAGTGTGTCGGATCTTTACATATCATAAGAATCTAAAGTACATCTTTTCGCAGCATGAGTTGAACATGCAACAACGTCGATGGATGGAGCTAATCATTGATTATGACTGCACCATCGAGTATCATCCTGGTAAGGCGAATGTGGTAGCTGATGTGCTTAGCCGAAAGTCTTCTTCTTTTTCTTCAAAGAAGGCACAGTTGAGTTCCCTGGTATGCCATAGATGGGATATGTTTGTCTCTTTGCGGCAGATGAATGTGCAGATGGAAGTTTCCTTGCTAGCTGGACTTTTAGCACAGATGCAAGTCAAGCCTACGCTAAGACAACAGATCAAAGATGCACAACAAACAGATGATACAATACAGTTGATCAGATCAGAGTTTGGCGGTGAAAAGCGTGATTGGTTTCATGAGTCTGAGGATGGACTAGTTTGCTATGGTGATAGGATGGTGGTCCCTGATGCTAATGATCTGAGGAAGTTAGTGCTTGAGGAAGCACACACGTCGATGTATGCTATGCATCCAGGAGTCACCAAGATGTATCATAGTCTGAAGGACTTATATTGGTGGCCTGGCTTGAAGAAAGATGTAGCCGAGTTCGTGGCTAGGTGTGCGGTATGTCAGCAAGTTAAGGCTGAACATCAGAAGCCGGTAGGTACATTGCAACCCCTGCCGATACTGCAGTGGAAATGGGATCATATAACCATGGATTTCATAGTTGGTCTACCCAGGACAACTAGAAATCATGATTCCATTTGGGTAATAGTAGACAGATTGACGAAGTCTTCCCATTTCATACCAGTAAAGACAATGTATACAACCGAGAAACTCGCTCGAGTATATGTGGATGAGATAGTATGTTTGCACGGTGTGCCAGCGACGATAGTTTCTGACAGAGGTCCTCAGTTCATGAGTCATTTCTAGGAACAGTTGCACAAGGCGTTGGGAACACAGTTGAGGTTCAGTACCACCTTCCACCTACAGACAGATGGACAGTCTGAGAGGACTATTCAGACTTTGGAGGATCTCCTTTGAGCTTGTGTTTTGCAGTTCTTAGATAGTTGGGACGTGCATCTCAGTTTGATAGAGTTTGCCTACAACAACAATTATCAGCGGAGCATTGACATGGATCCTTACGAGGCCTTATATGACAGGAAGTGCAGATCTCCATTATGTTGGTATGAGTCTGGTGAATATCAGCTTTTGGGCCCTGAGTTAGTACAACAAACAACAAAAAAGATCAAAGTGATGCAACAATAGTTGAAAGCGGCACAGGACAGGCAGAAGTCTTACACAGATAATCAATGACGACCTTTGGAGTTCCAGGTAGGAGACAAAGTGTATCTTAAAGTCTCACCATGGAAATGTGTGCTAAGGTTTGGCCGAAAGGGTAAGCTAGCACCTAGGTATATGGGGCCATACCCGGTCATAGCACATATTGGCAAGGTAGCTTACGAGTTAGAGCTTCCGCCAGAGTTGTACAGGTTACATCCAGTGTTCCATGTCAGTATGCTGAAGAAAAGTCATCCAGATTTAGGAACAGTGATACAACCAGTTGAAGTTGAGCTTGATGAAGATGTGACCTACGAGGAAGGTCCTATGATGATCCTTGACAAGAGAGTTAAGAAGCTGAAGAGGAAGGACTTAGTTCTTGTGAAGGTTCTTTGGCATCATCGTGGCATTGAGAAAGCCACGTGGGAGCTTGAGGAAGAGATGAGGAGGAAGTATCCCTCGCTTTTCTCTTTGGATTTTAGGGACGAAATCCCTTTGTAGGGGGTTAGCTTGTAAGGACCCTGACCTCCATTTAGGGCTTATCCTTTTTGCTTTGCTTAACCCTAATGCTTAGTTGCTTGCTAATCACCTTTGGTGGTGATTAGGGTTTGTTGGTGCTTTGTTGGGAGCTGGAGGTGCTGCTTGCAATTAACCCAAGTATAGGGTTTGTGGGCAAGTTTGTCACCTTGTGAGGTGTTCCTCCCTCTCCTCGCCTCCTCTTATGTTGAGAGGAAGGGTTGGACTCATTTCTTGAGTTCCTTTGGGCTTGGTTGAGCTTGTTGGGCCTTGTGGTTCCTTGTCCTTGTTTCTTTAGACCTTGTGTCGGATAAGAGCTTGCTTGAGTCGGCCTGTGCCAGTATCGGCCAGAGGTTTGTCGCCCAGGGTGTGTGTCGTCCAGTGGTGTGGGTGTGTCGCCCATGGACCCCTTTGACTCTCTTTGACCTCGTTTGTGTCACCACTAGTGGACACTTGGTGCTTAATGCTAGCATGTGGCAATGGCCTTGGACATGTGTTTAGGGAATGTTGGAGTGGTGGCATTGCCCATGGACAAGTGTCCCTAGGTGGGCGACACCTTGCCTTGTCTTACCTTGGTTTCTCCTCCATCCTCTTCTATATATGTGTTTCCTTTCCCTTGCTAAGGATCCCTTTAGTTCCTTAGTCTCCCTCTCCCTTGGTGCACGACACCCCCCTTCTTTTGCAAGCTTGGTGGCCGATCCTTCTTGGAGTCTCCTTCTTCCTCTGGTGGTGGCCGAACCCTAGAGTGCCTTGCTCTCCTTCCTTGGTGGTGCTTGGAGCTTGGTGCTAGGAGCTTGGATCTTGCTTAAGGCGGGTTACATAACTCCTAACCCCAACTGCACTACCTTCTTTTATGTTCTTATATGTTGTCAGTTTAGTTTCTTGCTTAGTTGTACCTTGTGGCCGAACCTTGTTCTAGGGTTTCTTGGTGAGCAACACCCCTTTCTCTCCTAGGTCTTGAGGAGTGAGCTTGAGTTATAGTAATATGGGAAATACTCCTCTCTCATTTTAGTTGATAGGTGAGCTTATGTTCTAGTTGCTTGAGCAACACCCTCCTCTCACCATGGACTTGAAAGGTGAGCTTTGTAGTGGTTATGGACCTTGTTAGGGTTGTTTCTTGTGTTTCCCAATCGATGATAAGAGATGTGCAAGACCCCTCTCTCTTAGTTGTTGAGAGGTGAGCCATCTTCTTGAGCCATTAGGGTTTGGTGCCCTTGTGCTTGAGGTTGATGACGACCTTGTGGAGTTGCGTCTTGACCGTTATGATCTTGAGGGAGGTGCTGCCCAATATTCCTCTTGATCTTGAGATTTGGATGACACATGTATGGCTGTGACGGGCATCACCCTCGGTCTCTACCTTGTGTGTGTCGGGCATCCCACCTTGATGAGTAAACTGCCCGATACATGTGAGATGGTTTGTTGTCATTGTGCGTTGAAGTGTGGAGCTTGTTAGTTAGTTGGTGGTGTTGTGTCGGGCATCATGCCCCTGGTTGCTGACCTTTGTGTGTCGGGCGTCACTCGATAGGTCCTTGCCTTGTGTCGGCCAATGGGTCAAGGGTAGGTTGGTTAAGCGATAGGTCCCTGCTGCCCGATACACCGGACCTGAGGTGGAAGCATAGTGGCTGTCATACCTTGGACGATATGGAGCTATGTGGCTAGCTTGGTGCTGGGTGTTACAACATAGTGATGATGCCTGGTATAGTAACCTATAGTAACCCTAGTCGTTGCACGACACAGAGATGTACAATGCACTGTTGCACGACAAGGAATGAGCTGCACTTTGTACATGGATGCCGACAGAGCGTTGCACGATACCGCAGTGCACGACACTGGTGAGTGCACGTCACTGGTGAGTGCACGATATGCCTGATGCACCGTTGCACGACATGGCATTGTGCGTTACACCCTAGGTGCTGTCCGTTGTGAGGTTATGTGTTGGGCGATGGGTGAGGGTGCCCTGCCCGATACCACTTTTAGTGAGGGTCTTGCTTCTTATGGAAAATTGATATGTTGGATGTTGCTCTTGTTAACACGTTTAGTTATGATGGTGACCCTTGATATGCTTGATGGTGATCGTTATAGTAGAACTCATCTATGTAACTTGACATGACTTACATGTGTTATGATCATCTGAAATGATACGTATAATGTTGAATAAATGATTAGTATATAAGATGCCTTGTATGGTGTTATGATCACAGGTTGAGAAATGTATGATAAAGCATATAATCATCAATATTGCCCTATGATTGATAATATGACCTTTCTGTACTAACCATGCAGGTGATGCATAGCCAGGAAAAGGGATATGAGGTATATATGTTGAGTAACATTACTTTAATGGTTACTCTTGATGATGAAATGATATATGTGTTCTGGTATGAGGACTTGATTTTGGCTAAAGTACTGGGATTGTTATCCCATGGTGATGATGTAAGCCTTGAGAGGCAGTGGCACTATGTGATGAGGGATTTAGATCCCATGGCAATGTGATGATCCTTGAGATGGATCTAGATTATTGGCAAGAAGCCAAGTGATAACATGTAATGTTGGATCCTTGTGATGGATCAGGATGATAAAAGCATAATGTTGAGTTTCATGTTGTTTATCCTTGTTATAGTTTACATGTTATATAACTTGGTTGAATCTTGCAATCCACCTAAAAGATATTAATTAATCACAGTGGAATATATCATGTAGTTTGCCCTGGCCATAGATCCATCATCGTCAGGAGCTAGTGATGGTGAAACAGGTTCTCTTGTGGGTTAACCCTGAGCGCATATTGGTGAATATGCGAGGTTTCTCCTAGCCTAAAATAGAGAGGGAATCGAGTGCAGCTGCGGTTGTATACTCGTGATATGTATATGAGCATGGTGAACAGGCCCATGTCTCATGATATGTGATATGAGGAGCATGAATGCGTTCATGGCTCAGAGAACGGTGAACTGGCCCATGGCTCAGATATACTAGCGCCGTGACCTGTACCAAGGTGGGCTAGAGGAAGGGTAGCCTATGGAGCTGACCCTGTGGCTGAGGCCACTTAAGCACGAGACTGCGGTCCTACTTTGGTTCTCGTGCACTGGCCATGAGGTAGGAGGTCGTGGAGTCTGGATCTTCCATTGACCTTGTATGGCACCGGCTCCGGGTTTCACAGCCGTCGGTTGGATCTGAGTGGTACAGATCACTTCCTCCGGGAATAATAAAACGTAATCCAGCCGAATAGTATCTATTGCTTAAGACAAAACACGGAACATTGATTGAGGCCTTGCTAGAGTAGTTGATCTTGTTATGCCTGTCAGTTGCTTATACGTTCCTTATGTTATGTGGTAAGATCTTATAAATCTTAACTTGTTAATCATGTTCCATGAAGAAATATCTGGTGATATGCCTTCCGTACGTTTGGTAAGCTTGATGGTATGAACAACTTTACTTTATAAACTGCTCTTGTTACATCTCCTATCAGTTATCTGCTGTTGTTGCTCTTACCTTTCTAAAGTTTTGTAGTTTTGGCGGGGAGTTATGTTTCTCACTGGGACTGTGTGTCTCACCCCACTGGTTTATATCCTTTTTAGGTGTTCGATCTAGACGTGGTGGTGGTCGCGGAGTTGCGGCTGTGCAACAAGAAGAGTAGTAGAAGGCAAGAGATGGATATGCTGCTGTTTTGGTTGTTTTATGCTAGAGTCTTAGAGTCATCCCTGTACTCTCAGGTCCTTGGAGGTGTTTTGATGATTGTTTCACGGTGTATAGCTGTTGATGCTTTGCTTATCCTGTTGCTGGCCGGATGTGGGTCGTTCTGTATGTAATAATAGGTGATGAACTCATGTGATGACTAGACAGCTGATCTCCTAAGCTGTGGAAATGTATCAAGACTTGTAAATGTTTATATAACCAGTTTCCTTACAGGATAAGGACCTAAAGGTAATAGTTTCTCAGTTATTCCTCTTTCCAAAATCGGTTTTAATTAATTCATGTTTTTGGTAATCTGTGGTTTATGGTGATTTCCGCACATTTTTGCATAACACCTCGCTGTCTATGTGATAGTGGGATGTGTTGCCACACCCATAGTACGTCAGTAGTGCTGACAGTAGGATGAAACCCTGGACAAGGAATCATAATGGATGGCTGATGAGATAAGCATAAGGGGTTATGGATAATCTTGAGTAAACATAAGTTCGAGCATAGGCTTCACTCAGGTAGGGGAATGCTTATGAGCTTGAAAGGACCTCTTATAGAGAGGTTGGTTGTAGGATTAGATCTAGAGAGAGAGGAGACCTCGGGCAAGAAGGTTGGAAGCCTAAAACCCCGAAACTTGAGGAACAATGGGAGTTGCGACCTAAGTGGATGATAGTGGTTGTCGTATGCTTGACCCTTGGAGGCTGATGATGTCTTGGTTGCCATGAGAGGAACCAAACCCTAGAGAAAGGATGATACTTCTGGTACCTATGTGCCTATGGTATAAGTGGATACCTACTGAGATGAGACAAAGAGTGCCTTAGACCCTGAGGAGGTTTAAGTAACCAGTTGTGAGGCATTATATCTAGTTGGTTGTCCTTGAGGAGGACTCAACTCTGAGGTGTTGCTCATATAAAAAGATCATGGGAGTACATGACATACCTTGGACATGTTTGATTCGTGGTTAAGAGATTGAGCATGCAGTTGGACACCTAGAGGTGAACCTAGGGTTCCTAGGCCTCAGAGGGGAAGTAGGGTATCCGATGCTCATGATGAGATTTGAGTCTCTATAGTTTCGAACATGGTACTCCTCATGTGTAGGAAAAAAACCCTTAAGTTAAGGGTATGTTTGAAGAACCACTTACAACTAAGTTGATATAATGATGAGGAAAGAGAACAAGTATGACCTAGCATGGTTTATTAAGCGGTCTACTTGTGCCTTAGTAGCTGTTGGGTTAGGCATGCTCATGTGAATGTAAACCCTAAGGACAGTTGTGACCTGGTTGTCAAGAGATGTAGTTTCCCCCCATCATAGGAGAGGGATCGTTTGGTTGGGTGTATACCAGTTTTGTTGGTGTTGAGGTAACCTAAAGAGGTTTCATGGGATCTTGAGAAAGCTAAGTGAAAAGTACATGGTATGAGATTGAACCTGTAGACCCATAGTTAACCATCTCTAAGAGCATATGGATGTGTTACCATGGAGGTAACCAGTATGGGGCCTGACCTAGGTAGGCAGGACGCCATGATCCCTGAGAAAGGATGAAAGAAAGCCCAAGAATGCAGAGAGAGATGTTGAAGGATTGGGTAGGGTTCTAAGTTGGACATGTACTATAATCCTAAGTCTGTCCTAGGGTCAGGTAGGGATAAGACCGATGGAAGAAGGAGTTGCCTAATTCCCTAGTTGCACATGACCATAGGGTCGGGAGGTAACAACTATCATTGTCTGAGGGTCATGGGTTAGGAGATTGATCACCTTCATGAACTCATGGGACCCAAAGGACAGATGAGTAGGGCACTCTCTGGATGCATAAGGGAAGATGGATGACCCCACAAGTGTCGGCACCCTATAGACCTAGAGGAGATGACCGAGGATTGTGTGTAAAACCAAGTAGGTTCAAAACTAGTTTTCCATGGAAGTAACTTTGATATCAAGATGATTGTGATGTAAAGACATAAATTGCATGTTTCAACTTAGATTTGAAGGTGTACTGGCAAGGTGGGATGTATCATCTCTACTCTTGGAACAAGAAGAACTCTGTATTTGGATTGCAGCCAAATGCTTATTTCCTCTTATTATGAGAGTGAGAGATGGGACAGTATGCATGCCATACACCAAGGATAAAAGATGATGCGAGATGGAACGTTGCTACGAGGTATGAGGATAGAGATGATAACATACCTTTGTGGAGCGAATGATACATGGATGGTTTACAAACACTAAGGGTATTAAAGAAATCATCTTGTGAGGATGTTTTATCATGAGCTATGTGGAATTTGCAAGTTATGCAAGGTTGAGTTTGAAAACCAAGAGGATGAGCTCAGAGTTTTATCAATGAAGATAGACTTAGAGTTTGAGATGAGATGATAAGTAGAATACATGGAGGTGTATGTCTTCAAAATTACCTAACACCTAAGGATAAGAAGTGTTAATGAATGATCTGGTTGACATATAGCTGCCTAGTTTAGCTGGAAGCTAGAAGAAGTTGAGGTTGCTAGGCTAACCTCAAGTTGAGAAAAAGAGATAAGTTTGGTTAACACCCAGATGTATCAATAGCAGTTAGTCAAGTAAATGATTGTTTGGTTAGCCAGTCTAGTCCGTGATATAATGTAAGGATGGTTGTAGAACCTCAGATGTACTTCTTTGGAAAGGAAAGTGATGAAACCTTGATGAGAGTGGTTTAGGGTTTCTGAGGAATCAATCTTGAGGAATCATGACATATAGGAGATCATGGTTTAAGATCACCAAACACCATGATACTACAAAGATAGTAAGTGACAATAGTATTTTGTGTTGGTATGTATGCCCTGAGAGCCAATCATGGGATGATTGGTGGGATACATTAAGATTGATTTGATAAACATCAAAGGCAAGCTTCCAATTCTTTCTGGTTCAGTCATATGATATAGTGATAGAACAGATTGAATGTCTAGAGAATGATAGTACTCAATGACGTATGCTTTCAGGTTCAGGACCTGAATGATGAGATCATACGGATGCTAAGAGTTTGTACATTCTTGTTATGTCCCTAGTCGGATGTCATTGTGGAAGGTAGATAGACAGCAATGACACACAAGACTAGATTGTGGTGTTGGTTGATGACAGAATCTCATTAGTCATGATATAGAGATATCAAACCAAACACATATGTACTTGTTAGAGAACAAGTGTACCGAACAGACCCACCGTGAGTTTGACACATGGAACCATGACATGGTAGTCACAGTCAATACTCACAGTGATGGTGGTGAGTGTGATTCTTTGACATGAAATCACTACACTCAACACATGTCGTTGGGCACACTTTGACATCATCAAACGCAGTCCTGAAACATGGGTTGTTATAAGGTGATGATTGGGTGGCTTTGACACATGGGGCTTTTGAGGGGTGAGTGATATATATGGGATTTGTCCCTCTTGAGGGACTTTGATATCTATGGCCACTTGATGAGTAGGATTGAGAAAGGCATGCACGCATGTGTGAATCAGTATGTGATATTGATGTCATACATATCTCTTTCACTCTATTCTGAGATCAAGAAAGTGAATGAACGTTGACAGGATGACTGTTCCATGCCTCGAGTTCATTCGGGATATTGAGAAAGGAATTATACATTCACTGTAACACCATTCACAGATTGTAGGATTGAAAGTTGTTCTCCAACTTTCTATTTCACTTGGGTAGCACTGATGTGTGACTAGGCACCGCTCTTTGCTTGTGAAGTCATAAGTGTTATGGACTTTCACTGCCAATGTGAAAAGGACCTGCAAGGTCACACACATAGGATTTAACCTGGAAGAGAAGTTTTGTCCACAAACAATGTTTAGATTGATTACTAAAGGAGTTCAGTAGTTCAATTAAACACTCAATCAATTGATAGCTCAGTATCATAATGTTCAAGGTGTTGGACTGATTGATTAGAGTATCAAATTGATTGAAACTGCAAGTGACTGTTTCTGCACAATCTGCACTCCCAACTGATCGACTCATGTGATGAACCGATCGGCTGAGCTTAGTGAACCGATCGGCTCAGGTGGTGGGTCGATCGGCTCATGGACAAGGTGAAATGATTGGTTCAAGTATTGAAACGATAGGTTCAATTGGTCCAACCGAGCAAGTTGGGAAAGTAGGATTGGTGAGAAATTTCTTTTCGTTTCACTTGCCCAATTTGATTGGAACAAGGATTGGTATTAGGTACCAATTAGAAACAAAAGAGGAAAAGTCAATCGGGAACTGACCAGGACCACAAACCAACCGGTTCAGAAGTGAACCGACCATTTCATGGGTCCCAACCGATCAGTTGAGGTGTCAACCGATCGGCTCAGGTCCCCAACCGACCGTTTCAGAAATGAAACGATCGGTTCAGGTTGTGCAGTTGGTTGTTTTTGTGGAAAATCTCGAACCCTTCTACTCCTTTAGTCCCACATTGCCCGGGATAGAGAAACCTGTCCCATGACCCTCCTATATATATAGGGGTATTGAGGGCTTCTCAAAGTACAACTCAGTGCAACCAGTTGCTCTGTAAAGTTGTCGTTCTCTCTAGTTTTGGTAACTGAGAGAGCCCGAGCAAGTGCTACCCGATAAGGGAGGCACAACAAGGGAAAGACAACTGCAGAAAGTGACTGGTGGCAGGAGAGTGTGTCGGTGACTAGTACATTGATAGCAGGGTGTGACTCCTTCCAATTCCTTATGGGACAAGGAGATTGGATTTCCAGGTGGTCTGTGTGGACTACTTCAGAGGCAGGAGATTTCTGCCGCTCGAAGGGCAGCTGTCAATCCCGACAGTCCCAGTGAGACCAGGAGCTGTCAGTCCTGGTGTGACGAGGAGCTACACAGACACCATCCAAGACTGGAGGTGAAGACCATGCAAGCCGCAAGGTATTGTCGCCGAACAAGCCTCAGGACAAGGTATGATTCCACAAACCATCCTTTCCTATTGTATAGACATTGACGCATTTCCTTGTTTTGGGTTTGGGGAGGAGAAAATTTTTGTTTCCTTTGCCTTATCTGCCTCCCCTATCACCCAACAGTGGTACCAGAGCCATGTCAAATGCTCTATACTTTAGGATTATCGATATGATCGATTTTGGTTTGTCGCCTTTATTTATTGCATACGATGCGAATAAAATTTTCTTTATGCATGTCCAATCCTAAATCCACAAATCCCAATATACATATATGATATGTAATATTAATGCACTCGATACGCGTCACCCTTAAACAAGTTTTGTGGTGGATGTATAGCATGGTTATGGCCAATAAACCCTATCTGTGTATGGTTTTATGTGGTTGCTTGCATCTCGGTCTACGCACTGATCTTCCTTCTCCTATTCCTGATGTAACTCGAAATAATTCGAGATTTCTTTCCTACATTTTCTCCCCTCAAATGTAACTAGAGGTTTCTCTTTTTACAATGTAAAATAGGATAGAATTTTATTTCCTGTTATGTCAAAGAACGGAGGACATCCTGACGACAGCTGAGACGATTGGTTCAAGGCGTGAATCGATCGGTTGACGTTCGAGACGATCGGTTCAAGGAGTGAGTCGATCATTCATGTGATGAGTTGATCAAACCCAGAAAGGCAAAGCATAGAGTTCATCTTGTACAGGTTGGATGTGATGTAGACCTAGATGATCGTGATTCCTCTTGGCTCGAGGAATCACATTAGGATGGCCATAATCATCGCTTTTATCATTTTGCATGTTTTCTGTGGGGTATAGCATGTATATGATACATACTATGTATTGTGGTGATTGGATATGTATATGTATATAAAACCAAATCCCTCATTAAAATATTAATTCTTATATGCCTTCAATTAGCGGCACACATGAAAAACTCGATCGACCAAGCGTAGGTTACGCCAAAGCGTGGTGCGTCGTCTATCTTGTGGAAGTGTGAAGGGTAGACATGTAGGTTCTGCCAAAGCAGGGTGCATGTTTACCGTGTCGGCTTTTGGGTTAGACTTAATTGGTGATTCTTAGAGCGTCTAAGCCCAGAGGCAAGGAATGTTCATGGCAAGGTGTTGCGCATGTTCATTCATTAAGAGTTTCATATGATGCAATTGGCATGATGGCCTACCTAAATAGTCAAGATTGTGGGCGATCAGCCAAAGCTGACTCATGACTTGATGAAATATGGATCTTGCCCACTAGAAGGTTGTACGCTGCAATCTTCTGAATTGATGGTGAGGGCTATCAATTTGAAGTAAAATAGTGGGAGCGATAATTAATTAAAGGCCTAATTATATCGTCAACTTTTCAAATCAATCAAATAAGTCAAAAATGAGTTTTTGAATTAAATTGCATATTTCCTTTTGTAGTACAAATGGAAACAAACAACAATCACTTTTCCTTGTGATCGGTCCTTGAAAAGGACAAGCTAAATGGGACAAACTTCCACGACTAGTATAGGACATTGAGAATTGTTCTCACTCAAGAGCGAAAGCTATATGTCCTAGATACTCCAATTCCAGAAGAACCTACTCCTAATGCACCAAAGGCAGAAATGGATGCTTACAAGAAGCATTCTGATGATGCCATTGATGCAAAGTGCTTGATGTTGTGCTCTATGAACCACGAGTTGCAGAGACAACATGAGAACATGGGTGTCATTGAGATGATTAAACATCTCAGGAACATGTATGAAGATCAAGCACTGCAAGAGAGATACGATGTCTCAAGGGCACTGTTCAAGTGTGTCATGATAGAAGGAGATCCAGTTGGTCCTCACACACTCAAGATGATTGGGTATGTGGAGAACCTGACAAGTTTGGGATTTCCA
Source organism: Alisma plantago-aquatica (assembly GCA_963693085.1). Classification (NCBI taxonomy): domain Eukaryota; kingdom Viridiplantae; phylum Streptophyta; class Magnoliopsida; order Alismatales; family Alismataceae; genus Alisma; species Alisma plantago-aquatica. The sequence goes on from OY856413.1 coordinate 1,045,594,695, forward strand.
CAGAGCCAAGAGTTGGCTACTGACGTGATACTACAATCGTTGCCAGAATCCTATAGTCAGTTTGTGATGAACTACAACATGAACAACTTTGATAGGCCACTGTCAGAGTTGTTAGGCATGTTGAGGATAGCCGAGACACAGATGAAGAAGGACAAGCCTAAGTCTGTGATGGTCATCATGAGCAAGAAAGGCAAGTCCAAGCGCAAAGGCAAGGGCAAAGCTAAGAAAGGTTATGATGCTAGCCAGGAGCCCAAGTCGTCTTCAGCTCTCAAGGCCAAGGGAGGCGTGACCAAGAAAGGCAATTGCCACCATTATCAAAAGCCAGGACATTGGAAAAGGAATTCTCCTCTCTATCTGGAAGAACAAAAGAAGAAGGAGGCGACAAACGTCTCTACTTAAAGGTGTCATGAAAGTAAACGTGTAACACTTTTGAGGTATATGATACCAAGATGTAAAATGCAAAGCACTCAATAAATGGGGCAAGTGTTTCCGCCATAGATAGGAGTACTTTAGTTTATTCTCAGCCTAAAAGGCATGTAATACAATTATGAACTGCTATTTCATATTTGCCAATAGATAGAAACACTTTATTTTTGCATATTGTATGACAATGATGGCAATCAATAAAGAGATGTTTCAATTTATAAAGATATGATCTTTGTGGCAATGCCCTATTTATCTTGTGGTATTTGATATGCATAAGATAAAATGATACCTAAAAGTTATAGATAACTCAAACAATCAAATTAGCATCAATCATGAGAAATTCATTTCTAGTTTCCATGCGATGGATAAATATAGACTCTTTTGGTTAGAGAACCAGTAAGAAAAATGAATATCTTGGACATGATTAATCCATCTTCACTAAAAGTAGTAGAGAATGATTATCCTATTAGGTATGATATGTATTTACATACCTATTGGAACAAATGCTAATACTTCAAATGGTGTTTAGAGAAATACCAATATGAATATCTTGAAGTGTTCAAGATTATCATAGATGAAGTGCAAATTTGGTGAAGTGTTAATTCTTGATGAGATCAATGAATGAAATACTTGGACCAAATGTTTGAGATCCTTATGAGTGATTATGATAATGTATCACAGTGAACTCATGATTAAGGCATGGTGATGTCTAAATCAAGAAGGAATCATACTCTAAGGAGTTAGAGAATGATTATCAAATAACTGAATTCTTCTTAATAAAAGAATACCCCACACTAATAAAGGACATTAAGAATCACAAGGAGTTGTAACTTCTTATATCCTTGACAGATACACCTCGTTTATCTATGTGATGAGTTTTTCATGTGATGAGTCAACTATCCAGATGAATACGAGGAACCAAATTTGAGTTATGGTTTATGACCATTACATCCTAAATGACATCCATGTGAACCATAAGGTATGACCTTGATGGTAGCACCCATTGGATGAAATCCATAAGTGTAAATGAATCTTAAGTATTAAGACACATGGATAACATTTTGAGAAGGATGATGCTTGTTGATTGCAACTTAATGACTAAGACATTTGGCATATGGATACTAAAACCACATTCCTATAAGGAATAAAACAAGGATGTGTACGTGACACAACCTATAAGGTTTATGAATACACTAATGCAAATGAAGTCTATAAGTTACAATGGACTAATCAATGTGATTGATTGAGTACAAGCAACTCAGAATTGGATCTTTACTTTGATGATATAGTCAAAGGGTTTGACTGATATGTCAAAGATAAAGAAGGGATCTGTGATTTAGTGGGAGCGTGTTCACATTCCACATGTTGATGTGAAATGGAAATGTTCTAGAATGGAAATCCAAAAGTGGAAATATCTTAAAGGAAGATAGAGATGTTTCCTATGTGATAGGAATAGAGATCTATAGAGATAGTTCTCGAAAATCTCTTAACCTGAAAAGAGAAAGCATACATTGGCAATCTGTACTGAAGGGTTCAGTGTGCATAGATTCAATGGGAGAAAACTTATCCATGTTACATGGAGTTAGTATCCCAAGGCCAAGTGTCCAATTCTTATGAAGAATGGGAACACTAAGAATAGATATGGATCTATCATGTATGTAATTATCCCATTATCTTGCATGTATCGACATGGCAAGAACAAAATGCATTCATCATCTTGTACGTAAGGCATGGCAATATGATGTGCTCATCCTGATAACTCATATGTGAGACATGACGAGTGGATGTCTGTCTACTTATAGTAAGGGTTACTGGAATACCATGAGAACTTGATAAGTACTTGAGAAGTACTAGTTCTACGGAGATAAGGAAGAGTTCAATGTAAAGAGTTACACTAATGCGAACTTCCAAAAGGACAGAAAATTAATCGCAAAATATATATAGGATATATAAAAGTGAAAGTTTGTTGATAATTGGAAGTGTTCCAATAAAACCATTTAAAAGGAAATGTCGAGTATCCGTGTGTTAGAGAACAACAGTGGATACTATATGGATCTTGAAGTTCATGAGATGAACTTATAGATATTCTGCTCATTGATGACAAGTATGGAATCCTTGATCATGCAATGTAGCTAAAGGTTAGCAAAGGAATATTAGATCGCATATTACGGCAACTCCATCTCATACGTGTGACGTACACTGAAGAGATGAGAGACATACAGTTAAAAACTGACTTTGGCAAGGTGTTACCATAACTCACTATGTTCGCACTAGAGCACAGAAACATGTGGGACATGTTTGAAGATCACTATGAATATGATTCAAGGGTGATTGGCTCGCAGTGCAAGGGGAAGTCTGTTGGTATGTATGCCCTGAGAGCCAATCATGGGATGATTGGTGGGATACATTAAGATTGATTTGATAAACATTAAAGGCAAGCTTCCAATTCTTTCTGGTTCAGTCATATGAGATAGTGATAGAACAGATTGAATGTCTAGAGAATGACAGTACTCAATGACGTATGCTTTCAGGTTTAGGACCTGAACGATGAGATCATACAGATGCTAAGAGTTTGTACATTCTTGTTATGTCCCTAGTCAGATGTCATTGTGGAAGGTAGATAGACAGCAATGACACACAAGACTAGATTGTGGTGTTGGTTGATGACAGAATCTCATTAGTCATGATATAGAGATATCAAACCAAACACATAGGTACTTGTTAGAGAACAAGTGTACAGGACAGACCCACCGTGAGTTTGACACATGGAACCATGACATGGTAGGCACAGTCAGTACTCACAGTGATGGTGGTGAGTGTGATTCTTTGACCTGAAATCACTACACTCAACACATGTCTTTGGGCACACTTTGACATCATCAAACGCAGTCCTGAAACATGGGTTGTTATAAAGGTGATGATTGGGTGGCCTTGACACATGGGGCTTCTGAGGGGTGAGTGATAGATATGGGATTTGTCCCTCTTGAGGGAGTTTGATATCCATGGCCACTTGATGAGTAGGATTGAGAAAGGCATGCACGCATGTGTGAATCAGTATGTGATATTGATGTCATACATATCTCTTCCAATCTATTCTGAGATCAAGAAAGTGAAGGAACGTTGACAGGATGATTGTTCCATGCCTCGAGTTCATTCGGGATATCAGTGAAAAAGGAATTATACGAACGTAGATGATGAATTGGTGTGGGGTGTTGACCAAAAGGGTCGCTTCACTATGAAATCAGTAAAGAAGATTCTGATGCAACCAAGAGCGGGAGGACTGGATGCTCTAGGAAAAATATGGGGTCTGGACGCCCCTAAGGCGAGTGCTATCATATGGAAGATGACTAAAAAAGTTATTCCTATGGATGATAATGTTCAACATAGATGTTGCATCCCCCTTGTATCGAGGTGTAACTGTTGTGATGATCCGAGAGTAGAAGATGTTGATCACCTTTTCTTCCATGGACAGGTTGCCAGGTTCTTCTGGAACAGATTTTCCCTTTTGACGCAGATGCAAGCACCTCATGATATACAAACACTTCTTGATACTTGTGAGAAAGGCTACTCCAGGAGGATCTCAGACTAGATTGCAGGAAGGCTAGCTGTTAACATACCCCACAACATTTGGAGGATACATTGTGCATCTAGATTTGGGGACAAACTGCGAGGATGGGAGTTTGAATGGAACCTAATCATCTCTTCTGTGAACAACACGATTCAGCATAGATCCTTCTCCATTGAACATGGATCAAGCATTTACAATAGGATGAGAGATGGCAGGATTATTGAGCCTAAGATGAAAATGAGAGAAATTCAACTGATAAGGTGGATGAATCCTGACTTGCATAATTTGAAAATGAACTTGATTATAGGAAGAAATAAGGGAGAAGATGGGGTATGTAGGAGGTGGGCGGCAGTCCTGATTCGAAATCAAAATGCAGATATTTGCATGGTGTTCCATGTCTGGCTCAAGGCACCAAACTTCGTCCTGGCATATGTACAGGCATGCATTGTTGGGCTGAAACTGGCAGATGATCACATGCTACGAGTGTCATGTATTGAGATTGATGACCAGGAAGTCTACGATATTCTATGGAAGGATGCTATCGAACCATGGAGGACCAAGCCGTTTGTTAGAGAGCTGAGGTCCGAGTTGGTTAGATCTAGTATTACAGGTTCAATGGTTCACAAAGTTGCTAACTCTATACTCAGAGAGATTGGGAGATGGGGGAAAAGATTTTCAGAGTTGACAGTTATTACGGATAGAAGGATGATACCGAATATAATTCGAGGCATGACAGCTTTGGAGAAAAGGGGCATTCCCTACGTGCACCTGAAGAGGATCGACGCTTAAGGAATCATGGATGTTTTTTAGCAGTTTCTTTGTCTGGGTGTGATGACTTAGTTTTTTTATTTTATCTGGTCTTCTGGGGGAACAAACCTGCATACATATAAGTAGGAGTTGTACTCTGTTGATGTTTTCGCTCACATGAGAGGGGTGGGATGGATAGAGAATCCTCTGGCTTAAAAAAAAGACAAAGGAATTATACGTTCACTGTAACACCATTCACGGATTGTAGGATTGAAAGTTGTTCTCCAACTTTCTATTTCACTTGGGTAGCACTGATGTGTGACTAGGCACCACTCTTTGCTTGTGAAGTCATAAGTGTTATGGACTTTCACTGCCAATGTGAAAAGGACCTGTAGGGTCACACACATAGGATTTAACCTGGAAGAGGAGTTTTGTCCACAAACAATGTTTAGATTGATTACTAAAGGAGTTTAGTAGTTCAATTAAACACTCAATCAATTGATAGCTCAGTATCATAATGTTCAAGGTGTTGGACTGATTGATTAGAGTATCAAATTGATTGAAACTACAATAGACTATTTCTGCACAATCTGCACTCCCAACCGATCGGCTCATGTGATGAACCGATCGGCTGAGCTTGGTGAACTGATCGGCTGAGCTTGGTGAACCGATCGGCTCAGGTGGTGAGTTGATCGACTCATGGATAGGGTGAAACGACCGATTCAAGTGTTGAAACGATAGGTTCAACTGGTCCAATAGAGAAAGTTGGGAAAGTAGGATTGGTGAGAAATTTCTTTTCGTTTCACTTGCCCAATTTGATTGGAACAAGGATTGGTATTAGGTACCAATTAGAAAAAAAAGAGGAAAAGTCAATCGGGAACTGACCAGGACCACGAACCAACCGTTCAGAAGTGAACCGACTGTTTCATGGGTCCCAACCGATCGGTTGAGGTGTCAACTGACCGGCTCAGGTCCCCAACTGACCGTTTTAGAAATGAAACGATCGGTTTAGGTTGCGCAGTTGGTTGTTTTTGTGGAAAATCTCAAACCCTTCTACTCCTGCTTTAGTCCCACATTGCCCGAGATAGAGAACCCTGTCCCATGACCCTCCTATATATAGGGGTATTGGGGGCTTCTCAAAGTACAACTCAGTGCAACTATTTGTTCTGTAAAGTTGTCGTTCTCTCTGGTTTTGGTAACCGAGAGAGCCCGAGCAAGTGATACCCGATAAGGGAGGCACAACAAGGGAAAGACAACTACAGAAAGCGACTGGTGGCAGGAGAGTGTGTCGGCGACTAGTACATTGACAGGAGGGTGTGACTCCTTCCAATTCCTTGTGGGATAAGGAGATTGGATTTCTAGGTGGTCCGTGTGGACTACTTCAGAGGTGGGAGATTTCTGCCGCTCGGAGGACAGTTGTCAATCCCGATAGTCCCGGTGAGACCAGGAGCTATCAGTCCCAGTGTGACCAGGAGCTGCACAGACACCGTCCAAGACCGGAGGTGAAGACCGCACAAGCCGCGAGGTATTGTCGCCGAGCAAGCCTCGGGACAAGGTATGATTCCACAAACCATCCTTTCCTATTGTATAGATGTTGACCCGTTTCCTTGTTTTGGGTTTGGGGAGGAGAAAATTTTTGTTTCCGCTTCCTTCTCTACCTCCCCTATCACCCAACACTTTGGATACCAAAGATGAAGTTGCATGTAACAAGTGGCCATGCAATCCAGGAGGTTAAGGAAGAACACCAGTAACCCAATGCTTTGACAAAGAGGATAAGAGTCCCCGAGAGGGAATGGGAGTTCACCGCTATGGATGTTGTGGTAGGTCTTCCCTAGACCAAGGAAGGTCAAGATCCAATATGAATTATGGTAGATCGCCTTACCTAGATGGCATGAGAAAGGAAGAGTACTGTCATGGGACAGATTCGGTTGAACTACTTAAGAGAGAAATATGGTTCAACTACACCATGATATGAGTTCAAAAGTTCTTGAGTATGACCTCAAGGTTCACTTCCATAAGGTGGAAGTTGGTACATGAAGAACTCGGTGTCAGTACTGCTTATCACCCCTAACTAATGGGTAGTATGATCCAGACTAGAGGGTCTGATGAGAGAATGTGTGCTCATTTAGGGTGATACATAGAGACAACTATTGTCCTTTGTAAGATGTGATGATAACCACCTTAGCCTTTATCGGGATGAAAGAAGTTCTAGAAGGAGGTTGTGTCTGCCACCACTTCATTAAGATGATGTTGGTGCATGAGGCCTCACGAAGGTCAGAAAAGAACCACAATGTGTGTAGATGAAGTCGCTTTGATCGTGCAATGGCTGAGAGAGAGCCCAGTGGTGACATGGGTCACGAGCTAATGCAAAGTAGACTGACATGCAGTTCACTATGGGAGAATATCTGATGTGAAAATCTGACCCCTCTAAGCTACAGTTGCCCGATACTTATTTTACACATACTTGTTCATATATACTAAATCACTTTTCTTTTTCTCATACCTTTTTCAGCCATGGACCTTGCTTCCGCAAGACAAGTCATCTTGTCCACCTATCCTCTCGAGTTTTTCCACAGTTCTGACTGCTGGAAAATAATTGAAGGTTGTGCTCTACAACTAATTGAGTTATACTTACCTCCACCGTCGTCATATGTCGAGATTCCAACAACGGAGATTGCCAGTCAGCCCTCGACTCCAGTTCCATCATGGGATCAAGAACTGATTAAGGCAGTGGAGTTAGCTGGAGAAAGTGTCAAGGCACTCACCTCCCTAGTTCCTCATCTCCAAGAAAACATCGATCCGCTCCAACAACTATTAGATAAGCAGGAGCATCATCTCAAAGTAGCCATTGAGGCTGCAGACCGCAGTAGAAGTCTACATCAAATTATTGAACAAGGATTCATCCTAAAGCATTAGTTTGATACAGCGAGTTCCTCTTATATGTGCATGGCAGAATCGACAGGTCTCAAAAGCATTGCTGCTCAAGTACAACAACTTCATGATAAAGATGTTGAACAATGCAGGAGGCTCCAAGAGATCATCGATTTGGTTAGAAACTGATTACAAATGCCATCACAAGACAATGAAGATGTTAGTCATCAAGACCATTCCATTGGGTCTGAAGTGGAGTATGCACCATCATCCTATTCATACCATCAACTGGATTCACCAGGATTTTTCTGTGAAGACCAACCCACCTGGGGAAACCCTTCATTATATCCAGATGACCCAGCTAATGAACCAATGGAAGATATGAGTCATAGACCTGAATGGATCTATGACGATGATGATGAAGACTCTAAAAGCCAAGTTTCCTCGCAGCCAGAAGGCTGGCTAGAGGAACTAGAGTCAGATATTGAACCAGACTAGAGTGACATCTCTCATATTGAGACTTGTCATTTCGCTTTGAGCAGTACGCCAACCATGGTTTGGAACAATTTGTTCGACGACGACGACGACAATGATAGCTGTTCGACATGGAGTAGTGAGTATAGTAACGAAGACAAGTTGGAGCAACACGAGCCATCATTCGCCACCACCCCTTTACAAGGCTTGGTGGATGTCAAGGGGGTAGGATGGACAATTCACTACAACATGGCTGCTGAGCATGAAGACACCCCTGACTCCACGCCAGGTGATAAGCTTGGGGTGGTAGGATCACAAATTGATTCTTCAGGGGGTACTTTTTGCTCAGAAGATGATTGGATGACTCAGACGGTACATGAAGATTTATCTGGGCATCCAACCTCAAGTGCAGAGATGGAGAGAGAAGATATGAATTCTCAAGATGACGTCCAACCTCTCTCATCTATTTCATCCTGTATCAACATCCTAATACCTTCATTTTTAGATTCATATAATGAAAGGTACCTTGAGGATGATTTGCCAAAGAATTCATCCCAGTGCAGCTCAAATCAATTCCAGCACAAAGATGACTTCACTGAGTCTTCAGATTTTACTTTTCTTCTTCAGACTCGGCAGGGCCAACACATCCGCCTATTCTACTCATATTATGTGGCAGAACCCGTCGGCAAGACACAGGTGACACTGGTCGCAAAACTCATAATTTGGGATCCCAGTGTCGGTATCGTGGGGCAGCCACCCCCTTTTCTATTACCCACCCTCCTGCCATTTTATTACAATAGATTTTACTTTTCATGTTCTTGTTAGTTTCTTTCCTCTAACTATTTTATATCCTTGCATCCATGCATCATCTTTAGAACTTCAATAACTGCCATTAACAATCATGCATTCCTGCCTCAATATTTCAAGTTTAAGTCTTGCTCAAGGATGAGCAAACTCTTAAGCTTGGGATGGTAGGCTTCACCCTTCTTTCTCTTCACCCTTCTTGCATGCATGTTTATTTCTTGCATATATCATAAGCTTGTAGCTTCACAATTATGGTTATGTGGTGCGACTCTAATAGATAAATGCTTGACCTTATGCCTAATTGCACAATTTTTATCTTAAAAATTGCTTGACCTCTTGCTTGACTTTCTCTTTGACTCTTTCCTTGAGTTTGGTAATAAATCTAAGGTTATGTCCCTTTTTCATAGCTTAAAGCTAAATTCCCTTGATCTATGTTGTGAATGACAAATCCATGGTAAAGGACCGTTGGAATGAGCTAAATCATGATTAAAGTGTGGCAACACATCCCACTATCACACAGACAACGAGGTGTTACGTGAAAACGTGCGGAAATCACCATAACCACATATTTTCAAAAAACACGGGTTAATTAAAACCGATTGCGGAAAACTGATAAACTGAGAAACATATTACATTCCAGTTCATATCCTGCAAGAAAACAGATTATACATATCCATACAAGCCTGGATACATGTCAACAGCTTAGAGCAACAGCTATCCTATCATAATCATGAGTTCATCACCTGTTATATGTACATAGAGGCCCACATCCAACCAACAACAGGATATACAAAACGTCAACGATCATACATCGTGAAACAACGCCAAAACACCGCCAAGGACCTGAGAGTATAGGGATGACTCTAAACTCTATCACAAAACTTCCAAAATAGCAGCATATCCATCGCTTGCCTTCTACTAATCTTCTGGCTGCTCGGCCGCAACACCACGACCACCAACACGTCTAGCTCGACCACCTAAAAGGGGTGTAAACCAACAGGGTGAGACAATTGAACATTGTCCCAGCGGGAGGCATAACTCCCCGCCAAAACTACAAAATTTCAAATGATCATATTCATTAAGCAGCTAACTGATAAGAGAAATAGAAAGAACAGTCTATGAAATAAAGCTATCTAAGCTTACCCGATGTATCCAAGTATTACATGTGAAACATGATTAACAAGACAGGTTATCCCAGTTCTACTGTCATAGAAGAACATATAAATAACTGCAAGATGTAAAGAGACTAACTACACAAACAAGGCCTCAACCAATGTTTCGTGTTTGTCTTAAGCAGTAAGTACTAAAAAGCTGGATTACATTTTATTATGCCCTGAGGAAGTGAACCGTACTGTTCAAATCCAACCTTCGGCTGCGAAGCCCATAACTGGTGCCATACAAGGTCAATGGAAGAGCCGGAATCCACGACCTCACCCCTCGTGGTCAGTACACGAGAACACAAAGCAGGACCGCAGTCTCATGCTCAAGTGGCCTTTAGCCATAGGGTCATCTCCTCAGGCTACCCTTCCTCTAGCCTGCATTGGTATAGGTCACGACGCTAGTAAAACTGAGCCACAGGCCTAATCACCGTGCTCTGAGCCATGAACGCATTCATGCTCATCATATCACATATTCAGAGCCCTGGTCCTGTTCACCATGCCCATCACATATCTGAGTCTGCAACCGCAGTTGCACTCATTTCACCTCTCTATTTGAGGCTAGGAGAAACCTCACATATTCAAAAATATGCGCTCCGGGTTAACCCGCAGGAAAACCCATTTCACCATCACCAAGTCCTAACGATGATGGATCTATGGCCAGGGAAAACTACATGATAGATTTCACTGTGATTAATTAGTATCTTTTAGATGGATTGCAAGATTCAACCAAGTTGTATAACATGCAAGCTATAAAAGGAAATAAGCAACATAAACTCAATATTATTCTTTCATTACAATTCACATCATACTGATCCATCACAAGGATCCCACATCACATGTTATCACTTGGCCTCTTGCCTATCATCTAGATTCATCTCAAGGATTATCACATACCATGGGATCTCAATCCCTCATCACATAGTGCCACTGCCTCTCAAGGCTTACATTATCACTATGGAACATCATTCATAATACACCTATCATCACAGTATTCTCACATAACCATTCCTCATAGCCTTTCATTTGGCTATGCATTACCTGCATGGTTAGAGTATTTAATAATCATAGTTTCAACATAAGGACTATGCATACTATCAGGAGATGTCATTCAAGATGCTATAATTATCAATTATACATTAACTGGTGATCATGTGCACAAGACACATTATTAAGCAACTATTTATGTACTTCACCTTACTTCAACATCATGCTAAAATATACAGAACATGCGTTATTATTACCACTACCATTATCACTATCATTATTATTAAGTGAGCAAGGAGTCACCAACAATATCAAGGACATATACTATTTAGACTATTTCCATGACACAAGGATCCCTCACAAAAGATGCCAAAACCCTCACTAAAAGAGATGTATCAGGCAGGGCTTACCCTTACTAACAACTGTATCGGGCAACCTGCCCTAACCCAAAGCTCATCAACTAACGACCAACACACGACACCGCGTTGCCACCAAGGCAACCTGCGTGCAGCAGTGCAACACTACGTCACAAGAGGGGGGTATCGTGCATTAGGTGTGTCGGGCACTCATCACATATCGGGTAACGGCTAAAGGTCAGCCATGCAGTTGTGCCGTGTAGGGTGTAACGGCCAGTGCATCGTGCGCCTAGGCGTGCAGGCTATCGGGTAGATGATAACGGTTGTGTGACGCGCAACAGGGCGAGCAAGGTGTGTCGGGTGAGCTGACTATATCGGGTGAGCAAGGTGTGCCGGGCGAGCAGCTCAAGGGCGTCAAGCGTGCCGGGCATTGAGCCGTGCAGAGGAGCATCGGGCGACACGAGCTGATGCCGGGCGAGCAGGGGTAGTTCACCCGTTTCAACATCACAATGTGCGTCAAGGTTTATCCATGCAAGGTCCTATACACTCAGCTAGGCAAGCATCTTATCGGGCAAGTAACCCCATCGGGCGAGCAACTCCAAGGCGTGCAACCTGCCGGACAAGGTTAGCTCAAAGCGCGCAAGGGAAACTATGTCAAGAGGGTTGTCGGGCAGTACCTCCACAATCACCAAACGTCCAAGGTTCTCCTCAAAAAGGGTCATCTAAAACCTCACACATGAACACCCGAAACCCTAGAGAGGGGTCACCACCAAAACGAGCTCACCTTCTAGCCCATGGTGAGAAGAGGGTCTTGCTCAAGCCACTAGGTCACAAGCTCACCTCAATCGACTAGGAAAGAGGGGTGTTTCTCATGGCACTAGGACCCAAACTCACTATTCTAGACTAAGGGGAGAAAGGAGTGTTGCTCTCCTACAACCCTAGATCACAAGGATCGGTCATCATGCAAGCTAAACAAGAACCAAGCTACTAACATGCATATAAGCAAGATTATGAACATAACACATATATGAAAAGAGAGTAGAGTAGCTAGGGTTAGAAGTTATGCAACCCGCCTTAAACTCCAAGCTCCAAGGAAGAAGAAGAGCTCCAAGCTTTGAGGGATGTCGACCACCACTTGCTCCTCCAAGGTGTGTCGACCACCAAGCTTGCTCCTTCAAAGGGTGTATCGATCACCACTCTCTTCTCCAAGGGGATATCGGCCACCACTAGCAAGGAAGAGGGGGGGTGTGTCGTGCACAAGATGGAGAGGAACCCAAGGGACCTTAAGCTAAGGAAGGAACTGCCTATATAGAATAAAGGGAGGAGAAAACAAGGTGGAACATGGCAAGGTGTCGTCCACCCAAAGGACACTTGTCCAAAAGCTCAAGCCACCTACTCTAGCAAGCCTTATACACTTGTCCAAGATATGCACCATGTGTCCACCAAACAAGGTCAAGGTTGGACCAAGCACCATGGGCGACACACCAAGGCACCATCTTGGCCGACACAAACAACTCTAGGCCGACACACTCTTGCCTTGGGCGACACAAGCACTCCTAGGCCGATACAAGGCTCAACCAAGCCCAAACAAGGTACCTCAAGGCCCAAACAAGCTCAAAGAACTCAAACAACGAGCCCAAGCCTTCCTCTCAACCCTATAGGAAGCAAAGAGAGAGAGGAACACCTCACAAGGTGGCAAACTTGCCCACAAAACCCTAGACTTGGGTTATTTGCAAGTAGCACCTTCAACTCTCAACAAAGCACCACCAAACCCTAATCACCACTAAAGATGATTAGCAGGCATCAAAGCACCAAGGTTAAGCAAAGCAAACAGGGTAAGCCCTAAACGAAGGTCAGGGTCCTTACAAGCTAACCCCCTTTTAAGGGATTTCGTCCCCGAAATCTGAAGAGAAAAGCGAGGGATACTTCCTCCTCATCTCTTCCTCAAGCTCCCACGTGGCTTCCTCAATGCCACGATGATGCCAAAGGACCTTCACAAGAACTAGGTCCTTCCTCTTCAAGTTCTTAACTCTTCTACCAAGAATCACCACAGGACCCTCCTCGTAGGTTACATCTTCATCAAGCTCAACCTCAACTGGCTGTATCACTGTTCCCGAATCTGGATGACTTTTCTTCAGCATACTAATATGGAACACTGGATGTAAGCTGTGCAACTCTGGAGACAACTCTATCTCATAAGCTACCTTTCCAACATGTGCTATAATTGGGTAAGGCACCATATACCTGGGTGCCAACTTACCCTTTCAACCAAACCTCAACACAGCTTTCCACGGCGAGACTTTAAGATAGACCTTGTCTCCTACCTAGAAATCTAAAGGTCATCGACGCTTGTCTGCATAAGACTTCTGTCTGTCCTGTGCCACTTTCAACTGTTGCTGTATCACCTTAATCTTTTCTGTTGTCTGTTGTACTAACTAAGGACCCAACAACTGATGCTCACCAGACTCATACCAACACAAAGGGGATCTACACTTCCTCCCATACAAAGCCTCATAAGGAGCCATGTCAATGCTCCACTGATGACTATTGTTGTAGGCAAACTCTATCAAACTCAGATGCACATCCCAACTTCCTAGGAACTGCAAAACACAAGCTCGAAGGAGATCCTCCAGAATCTGAATAGTCCTTTCAGACTGTCCATCTGTCTGCGGGTGGAAAGCGGTACTGAACCTCAACTGCGTTCCCAACGCTCTGTGCAACTGTTCCCAGAAATGACTCGTGAACTGAGGACCTATGTCAGAAACTATCGTCGCTGGCACACCATGCAAACATACTATCTCATCTACATATACTCGAGCAAGCTTCTCAGCTGTATACATCGTCTTCACAGGAAGGAAATGGGCAGACTTCGTCAATATGTCCACAACCACCCAGATGGAATCATGATTCCTAGTTGTCTTGGGTAGACCAACTACAAAATCCATGGTTATATGATCCCATTTCCACTACGGTATCGGCAAAGGTTGCAACGTACCTTCTGGCTTTTGATGTTCAGCCTTCACTTGCTGACAAACCGCACATCTCGCCACGAACTCAGCTACATCTTTCTTCAAGCCGGGCCACCAATACAAATCCTTCAGACTATGGTACATCTTGGTGACACCTGGATGCATAGCATACATCGACGTGTGTGCTTCTTCTAGTACCAACTTCCTCAGATCATCAGCATCTGGAACCACCATCCTATCACGATAGCAAACTAGCCCATCCTCGGACTCATGAAATCCATCACGCTTTTCGCTACCCATCTCTGATCTGATCATCTGTACCTCATCATCTATCTGCTGTGCATCCTTGATCTGTTGTCTCAACGTAGGCTTGACTTGTATCTGCGCGAAAAGACCAGACAACAAAGAAACTTCCATATGCACATTCATCTGTCACAGAGAAACAAACATATCTCATTTATGGCATACCATGGAACTCAACTGTGCCTTCTTGGAAGAAGACTTTCGACTAAGTGCATCCGCTACCACATTCGCCTTACCAGGATGATACTCGATAGTGCAGTTGTAGTCATTGATCAACTCAATCCATCGCCATTGTCACATATTTAACTCTTACTGCGTAAAGATGTACTTTAGATTCTTATGATCCGTAAAAATATGACACACTTCCCCATAAAGATAGTGTCTCCAAATCTTTAGCGCATGAACCACTGCTGCCAACTCCAAGTCATGAGTCGGATAGTTCTCCTCATGTTTCTTGAGATGTCACGAGGTAAAAGAAACCACATAATCTTCCTGCATCAGCACACAACCTAAACCTTTCTTGGAAGCATCACAGAAAACAACATAGCCCTTTCCAGACTCAGGCAAGATCAACACTGGAGCACTGGTCAGCTTCTCCTTCAAACTCTGGAAGGCTTGCTGGCATCGATCATCCCAAACAAAAGGCACATCCTTTCTCGTCAACTTTGTCATCGGCAAGGCGATCGCACTGAAGTCCTTGATAAACCTCCGGTAGTATCCTGCTAAACCTAGGAAACTACGAACTGCTGTCGGCGTCTTCAGCTATTCCCATTCTACAACGGATTCCACCTTCCTTGGATCTACTTCGACTCCTTCTGCAGATATCACGTGACCCAAGAAAGTTACCTCTTCTAGCTAGAACTCACACTTACTGAACTTGGCATATAACTGATGTTGGCGAAGAAGAGTCAACGCTCGACGAATATGTTGCTCATGCTCTAGCCTGTCCCAACTATAGATCAGGATGTCATCTATAAAGACTACTACAAACTGATCTAAGAACAGACGGAACACTCTGTTCATCAGGTCCATGAAAGCAACAGGTGCATTGGTTAGCCCAAACGACATAACCACGAACTCATAGTGACCATACCTCGTCCTAAAAGATGTCTTTGGTATGTCATCCCCCTTAATCCTCAACTGATGATATCTGGACCGTAGATCAATTTTTGAAAACACTATAGCACCACGCAACTGATCGAACAGATCATCTATTCTCGGTAACGGGTACTTGTTCTTGATCGTGACCTTATTCAACTACTGATAGTCTATGCACAATCTCATCGAACCATACTTCTTCTTGACAAACAACACAGGAGAACCCCAAGGTGATGTGCTCGGTCGGATGAAACCTTTGTCCAGCAACTCTTGTAACTGCTTCTTCAACTCTGCCATTTCAATTGGAGCCATTTTATAGGGTGTTTGTGCAACTGGCTGCATTCCTGGAACCAAATTGATCTCGAAGTCAATCTCTCAGGGTGGGGGAACACCAAGAAACTCTTCAGGAAACACATATACAAACTCCCGGACAACTAGAACCTCCTCAAGACTAGGACCTTTCGCCTTGGCGGCCACAACGGTATCCACCACATGAGATAAGAACGCCTCAAATCCTTGTCGTAGCAACCTATCTTCCACCATAGCTGATACCAGATACGTCAGAAGAATCTTCCTATCTCCTTGGAAGATCCACTTTTCTCCGGCATCATCAAATACTGCCTGCTTGGTACTGCAATCCAGAACAACCTTATACTTCTCTAAGGTATCCATCCCAAGGATAACATCAAAACCATGCATATCAAGTGGTATAAGATCCACTCGAATGCGGTGTCCCGAGAAAGACAAAACACAAGATGGACACTCTTCTCGAAGCAACGAGGGACCATCAAGAGGGGTTTCTAACAACAAACTATCCTTCTTATGACTAACAGGTAAACGACAGTTCTCAAGCATACTATAGGCGATAAAAGAGTGCGTAGCACCCGGGTCAACCAGAACAGATATAAAGAAAGAAGAAGACATATCAGAATGAAATAACTCCATCTGACCTGTCACCACTCGTGGGTTGACTATCGCCTCTGGCTGATTCATAGCATAGAATGGAGCCGTTGCTTGCTGTCCACAACCTTTGCTTCCTTGAGCAGACGATCCAGCTTGAGATGATTGACTACATCCTCATCCTATGCTACCACTAGGATGTTGACGGTCCGATCCTTGAAGATTCTATCTCGGTTGCTGTGTCACTTCATCATCTCTGTAGGGACAACTTGACTTGACATGTCCTATCTGACCACATGCATAGCATGTCCGAACATCAACTCGTGGCCTGGATGGCCCTGTCACTACCACATAAGCCGAACTTTGTGCCTTAGATGGTGAAGAAACATAACCTCTTCCTCTACTCAGAGACCACTGAGATGGTCTTCCAGAACCTCTTATCGCTACCGGTGCTGAAAACCTGGGCTTCTTAAAGCCACCATACCTCTGACCCTGAAACTGAGCATGTCTCTTCTTAGCCATAGACTCTCTCTTCTCCCTAACAGATCGTTCGATCCTTCAGACATATTCCACAAACGTCGCAAACTGCTCTCGGTTCTCCAACGCAGAAACCGGTGTCGTCAGCTCAACACTCAGACCCTTCTCGAAATGTCAGATCCGCTCCTCATCTGTTGCTGCCATGTGAGGGCAAAACCTCAACAAATCCATAAACTTGGCTTCGTACTCGATGATGTTCATCGTTCCTTGCCGCAAACTCTCAAACTGAGTGATCTTCTCATCCAGATACGTCTTGGGAAAGTATCGGCTGACGAACTCGTGCCGGAACACTTCCCAACGGATCACCTCTCCGGGCCGCTTTTCTTCCTCGATGGTCCACCAGTGACCAACACTACCTTTCAGAAGGTAGACATCGTGCTTTACTTTGTCTGCTTCGGGGATGTCGAGGATCCGAAAAGCCTTCTCAAGACTTGTCAGCCACAGATCTGCATCCGCTAGATCAGCCGTTCCAACATAGTCCGAAGCTCCGACTCGGCGAAGTCGCTCGAAGGTCTTCCCAATACCCGATGCTTCTCCATGGGGAACCTGTGCTCGCAGAGGAGGCACTGGTATTCGCTCGACCATGAGATTCATCGTAGCCATCATCTGCCCCATAAGCTATTGATAGGCAGGATGTTCAAGTATGGCTGGGTTAGATTGGGGGACCTCAGGTACCCGATCTCCATGTGCCTGCTCAAAAGCTCCATCAACAGATGCAACATCGTTGTACTCAACAGCGTGTTCTTCATGGTTTCTAGACATCTTGTCTTTTCTTCCGCTGAGGGCAGAAGATGATTGTGAGGAAATCTGGAAAACACATAAGAACAGACTCAACCTAGTCCTAGATCCCTGTAGACTCAGCAAACCTAAGGCTCTAATACCAAACTTGTGGCAAAACATCCCACTATCACACAGACAACGACGTGTTATGCGAAAATGTGCAGAAATCACCATAACCACAAATTTTCAAAAAACATGGGTTAATTAAAACCGATTGTGGAAAATTGATAAACTGAGAAACATATTACATTCCAGTCCATATCCTGCAAGAAAACATATTATACATATCCATACAAGCCTGGATACATGTCAACATCTTAGATCAACAACTGTCCTGTCATAATCATGAGTTCATCACCTGTTATATGTACATAGAGGCCGACATCCAGCTGACAGTAGGATATACAAAACGTCAACGATCATACATCGTGAAACAATGCCAAAACGCTGCCAAGGACCTGAGAGTACAGGGATGACTCTAGACTCTATCAAAAAACTTCCAAAACAGCAGCGTATCCATCGCTTGCCTTCTACTGATCTTCTGGCTGCTCGGCCGCAACACCACGACCACCAACACGTCTAGCTCGACCACCTAAAAGGAGTGTAAACCAACAGGGTGAGACAATTGAACATTGTCCCAGCGGGAAGCATAACTCCCCGCCAAAACTACAAAATTTCAAATGATCATATTCATTAAGCAGCTAACTGATAAGAGATATAGCAAGAACAGTCTATGAAATAAAGCTATCTAAGCTTACCCGATGTATCCAAGTATTACATGTGAAACATGATTACCAAGACAGGATATCCCAGTTACCTGTCATAGAAGAACATATAAATAACTGCAAGATGTAAAGAGAGTAACTACACAAACAAGGCCTCAACTAATGTTTCATGTTTGTCTTAAGAAGTAAGTACTAAACGACTGGATTACATTTTATTATGCCCTGAGGAAGTGAACCGTACCGTTCAAATCTAACCTTTGGCTACGAAGCCCATAACTGGTGCCATACAAGTTCAATGGAAGAGCTGGAATCCACGACCTCACCCCTCGTGGTCACTACACGAGAACACAAAGCAGGACCGCAGTCTCATGCTCAAGTGGCCTTTAGCCATAGGGTCAGCTCCTCAGGCTACCCTTCCTCTAGCCTGCATTGGTATAGGTCACGACGCTAGTAAAACTAAGCCACATGCCTAATCACCGTGCTCTGAGCCATGAACGCATTCATGCTCATCATATCACATATTTAGAGCCATGAGCCTATTCACCATGCTCATCACATATCTGAGTCTGCAACTGCAGCTGCACTCGTTTCACCTCTCTATTTGAGGCTAGGAGAAACCTCGCATATTCAAAAATATGCGCTCCGGGTTAACCTGCAGGAAAACCCGTTTCACCATCACCAAGTCCTGACGATGATGAATCTATGGCCAGGGCAAACTACATGATAGATTTCACTATGATTAATTAGTATCTTTTAGATGGATTGCAAGATTCAACCAAGTTGTATAACATGCAAGCTATAAAAGAAAATAAGCAACATAAACTCAATATTATGCTTTCATTACAATTCACATCATACTGATCCATCACAAGTATCCCACATCACATGTTATCACTTGGCCTCTTGCCAATCATCTAGATTCATCTCAAGGATTATCACATACCATGGGATATCAATCCCTCATCACATAGTGCCACTGCCTCTCAAGGCTTACATTATCACTATGGAACATCATTCATAATACACCTGTCATCCCAGTATTCTCAGATAACCATTCCTCATAGCCTTTCATTTGGCTATGCATTACCTGCATGGTTAGAGTATTCAATAATCATAGTTTCAACATAAGGACTATGCATACTATCAGGAGATGTCATTCAAGATGTTATAATTATCAATTATACATTAACTGGTGATCATGTGCACAAGACACATTATTAAGCAACTATTTATGTACTTCACCTTGCTTCAACATCATGCTAAAATATATAGAACATGTGTTATTATTACCACTACCATTATCACTATCATTATTATTAAGTGAGCAAGGAGTCACCAATGATATCAAGGACATATACTATTTAGACTGTTTCCATGACACAAGGATCCCTCACAAAAGATGCCAAAACCCTCACTAAAAGAGATGTATCGGACAAGGCTTACCCTTACTAACAACTGTATCGGGCAACCTACCCTAACCCAAAGCTCATCAACTAACGGCCAACACATGACGCCGTGTTTCCACCAAGGCAACCCGCGTGCAGCAGTGCAACACTACGTCACAAGAGGGGGGTATCGTGCATTAGGTGTGTCAGGCACTCATCACATACCGGGCAACGGCTAAAGGTCAGCCGTGTAGATGTGCCGTGAAGGGTGTAACGGCCAGTGCATCGTGCGCCTAGGCGTGCAGACCATCGGGTAGCTGATAACGGTTGTGTGATGCACAACAGGGCGAGCAAGGTGTGTCGGGCGAGCTGACTATATCGGGCGAGCAAGGTGTGCCGGGTGAGAAGCTCAAGGGTGTCAAGCGTGCTGGGCACTGAGCCGTGCAGAGGAGTATCGGGCAACACGGGCTGATGCCGGGCGAGCAGGGGTAGTTCACCCATTTTAACATCACAACGTGCGTCAAGGTTTATCCATGCAACCTGCCGAGCAAGGTTAGCTCAAAGCGTGCAAGGGAAACTAGGTCAAGAGGGCTGTCGGGCAGTACCTCCACAGGCACCAAACGTCCAAGGTTCTCCTCGACAAGGGTCATCTAAAACCTCACACATGAACACCCGAAACCCTAGAGAGGGGTCACCACCAAAATGAGCTCACCTTCTAGCCCATGGTGAGAAGAGGGTCTTGCTCAAGCCACTAGGTCACAAGCTCACCTCAATCGACTAGGAAAGAGGGGTGTTGCTCATGGCACTAGGACCCAAACTCACTCTTCTAGAACAAGGGGAGAAAGGAGTGTTGCTCTCCTACAGCCCTAGATCACAAGGATTGGTCATCATGCAAGCTAAACAAGAACCAAGCTACTAACATGCATATAAGCAAGATTATGAACATAACACATATATGAAAAGAGAGTATAGTAGCTAGGGTTAGAAGTTATGCAACCCGCCTTAAACTCCAAGCTCCAAGGAAGAATAAGAGCTCCAAGCTTTGAGGGATGTCGACCACCACTTGCTCCTCCAAGGTGTGTCGACCACCAAGCTTGCTCCTTCAAAGGGTGTATCGGTCACCACTCTCTTCTCCAAGGGGATATCGACCACCACTAGCAAGGAAGAGGGGGGGTGTGTCATGCACAAGATGGAGAGGAACCAAAGGGACCTTAAGCTAAGGAAGGAACCGCCTATAGAGAAGAAAGGGAGGAGCAAACAAGGTGGAACATGGCAAGGTGTCGTCCACCCAAAGGACACTTGTCCAAAAGCTCAAGCCACCTACTCTAGCAAGCCTTATACACTTGTCCAAGATATGCACCATGTGTCCACCAAACAAGGTCAAGGTTGGACCAAGCACCATGGGTGACACACCAAGGCACCATCTTGGACGACACAAACAACTCTAGGTCGACACACTCCTACCTTGGGCGACACAAGCACTCCTAGGCCGATACAAGGCTTAACCAAGCCCAAACAAGGTACCTCAAGGCCCAAACAAGCTCAAAGAACTCAAAAAATGAGCCCAAGCCTTCCTCTCAACCCTAGAGGAAGCAAAGAGAGAGAGGAACATCTCACAAGGTGGCAAACTTGCCCACAAAACCCTAGACTTGGGTTATTTGCAAGTAGCACCTTCAACTCTCAACAAAGCACCACCAAACCCTAATCACCACTAAAGGTGATTAGCAGGCATCAAAGCACCAGGGTTAAGCAAAGCAAACAGGGTAAGCCCTAAACGAAGGTCAGGGTCCTTACATAAAGTCTCCTAGATGCGAATTTCACAAGCTTGCCTCTATTCTAAGGATTCTTGAATCATAATTGCTACTTCTCACACAGGTATCAAGCGGATTATGATGGGCTTTGAGCTATGATCAAGATGAAATGTTTCTCCTTAATGGACTATGTGCCTTCTCACATTAGATTGAGTCAAAAAGATGAAAAATATAAAAATGTGCAAAAGAGGCTTGGCCGCCCACAAAATCCCAAAAATATCTATATAGTTCTCACCCAAGCCCAAAAATAGAATGCAGATGATAAAAGCCTGAGTGTGAACAATAAATGAGTGTTGTTTTCTCTTTTAGGAGAGTTGATGATGGTGCCCAGCCGGTGTATGACTGCGCTCATGAACACAGATATGTCGTGCCTGGTAGTACCACTCTAAAAGCTCATTAGAGAGTCACTAGGAACCCCTTAGGTGACCTATGAGATCATCTCAGTAGCAGGGTTGGTTCGAGCACAGTACGAGGAGTTCGTCTCACTGCTTTGGGCCAACTGGGTTGGACTGTAGGGACTGTTGCTCGTTACATGGACCAACCTGACATAGATCGGGATTCTCAGAAGTCAGTAGAGTCTTCTTACTTTGTTTCTTAGGACATGAATAAGTGAGAGGCATGGTATTCCTAATTGGTTTGCATGGATTCATGGTAATGGCTCATTGCTCATCACCTGCGTGATCACCTGTGTGACAACTCTTTCATGTTTAAATAATTATGGTTCAAACCCTCATGAGTATCGACAGGTTGTAGTGAATTTTATTAATATTGCCTGGAAACTCTTTGATCTTGCTTTGGCAGGATTGTGCCTGACAGGTGGGGGTTTGTTATGATTGACATAGATCAGGAGAATTGATGTTTTAAACTATTTTTCTTAACCTTAGCATTTATTTCCAAGCTTAATTTGGATGTTATACTTTTGTTCTTTGAGCACAACCTTGCTTGAGGACAAGCAAGTTTTAAGCTTGGGGTAGTTGATAACACCCATATTAGCGCATATTTTCTATGCATTTTATCTATAGTTTTGTGTCACTTTAGTCATAATATGCACTCTTTTGTTCATGTTTTATGCCTTTTGTCTTGAATTAGATAAAAGTAGTAAAAATAGCCAATAATGTATCTAATTAGCCATTTTTTTACTTACAAGCACCGAAAGTAGCCAATTTTGGGACTCTCAAGTACCGAACCTGAAAAGAAAAGAATTCCAGCAGCTGGCCGATATGGCCTGGCCGATACGGCTTCCCAATAGGGCCTGGCCGATACGGTTGCCTGATACGGCCTAGCCGATATGGCTGCCCGATAGGGCCTGGCCGATACAGCTGCATGACACTCCCCCTGCTCGACACGGTCGTCGGGCAACAGTCATATTGGCCCACCTGATGCCTCAAGATCGAAGCCACGGATGAAGGACATGTGGACCAATAAAAGCTACAACTCCCATCAACTCGCTGCCTATAAATAGCAGCTGCCAACCTACAAGGGGGGGGAGCCGGAGGGAGGACCCTACAAAAGCTAGTGCCTAGACCAAGGAGCTAGTGTGTCGAGTTCCCCAAGAGTCTACTGCCCGATATGGTTGCCCGATACGGACTGCCCGATACGGTTGCCCGATACGGTCTAGAGAGAGAGAGAGCCGAGGAGTCCAGAGGGATGAAGAGAAGACCCAAGGGCTGAGATCCGACCTGCACAAAGGCCGAGGAGCGAGAGCCACCTCTCCTCTATGGGCTATATCTCTTCCCTCTTCTCTTTCATTCTAATGCATTCCTTTGTTTCTTGTACAAATGACGTTTATCCATCTTTATTCGGTGCCAGCTATGCTGGTCTATGGCTAGTTAGCTCCTTCTTGGCTATGTAGCCCGATCTGGGCATGTTTATATACTTTTGCCTTAAGCAAGTAGATTCATATCAGATCTAGTATGTTGCATGTTCTATTTTCTCTTTCCAAGTTATGCTTGCTAGTTTGGTTGATCTCTTACTCGCTTGAAATACTGTTTCTGCCTGTATCGAGAGATCTATTGTAGAAATAGCTAAGAGACGATAGTTTGGATCCGAACCTGAGAGGGGGAAGATCTGAGGTATTCTGTTCCTAACACCCCGGAATATCCTAAGACCCGAGAGGGAACTTAGTGTATTCCAAGGTGTTGATATGTCATTCCTCGAGAGAGGGTCATTGACTTTTAAAAAGTTGACCGGCCTAAATCGTACGTCCTAAATTGGAGGCAGATTTGAGGTAGTCGAGATTTTACATTTATAACCCGAATCCTTCTAGGCCCCCACAACTTTGTTTACGGGGTCGAAGTAGATATACGGGGTCAAACACATGGACAAGTGTGGTAGTGTTGAGAACTCAGAATTGACACGCTTCACTCCAACAAGTACAAAGAGATATTAAATTCCCCAAGGGGAAACAACAAGATGTCACAAACAAAACGAAGAAAACTATCTCCAAATGGAGTTACAAGAAAGACTTAGGTTTTAAGCATTGAGAAGTTTTTAGGGATTTTTCGTGCAACAGAAACAGAGAGATAATACTAAAGCTAAGAAAGGTACCAAGGAGAAAACTTCAATAAAACAAGCGGTAGCAGAAACATCCTGTACCCCTCCTCTCAGAGTGGGTACCTCTAACCAAGCATCAACACCCCTCTCGAGGTTGCTGGACTTAAATTAGAGTGGAAAGGTTACTACTACAACTCCGATTCCGGGCACTCTCGTACTCCAGGATCGGACCAAACACTAGAGCCACAACACCTCTCTCAAGGCTGTTGTGACGGGAAAACGCGATTTGGTAGGTAATCGAAACACGATCCAACGTGCAAGCTAGAGTCCGGATATTAAACATGGCATCCATCCAACAAGGGTTTCAAGCATACAACAGCAGATAATTAAACTCTTCCATTTCAATAAACAATAGAGGTCTTAAGTACAGTGCATAAGTAAAGAATTAAATAACAGAAATAAAGATAGAGGTCACCTTCTTTATGTAGAAGGACGACAGACTATAGCGGCTCTCCAGCCCGATACCGGTCAGAAGCCTAGCCCGATACATCAGTGTCGGGCAGCGCACCCTCTCGGGCGGCACATCATGACGACTGATTGTATCGTTCAAGGACCCTGGCCGATACGCTCAAGTCGGGTGGCACCCTCTCGGGCAGTAGGCCATGACGGGCGAAGCGTATTGGGTTCGATATCGTGTCGGGCTAGGAGTGACGTATTCTAATGTCGGGCACTTGTGTCGCTCATCCACGTTGGCCGATATCGGCCTGCAGTGTCGCCCGAGACGGTCCTAAGTGAACCGTCCCCTCCCTCTCGGGATGGGGAAGAGCTCACCTAGAGTTGCCCGGCACGGACACTCAGGCGCAATACTTCTGCCCTCGTAGCTTCCTCAGAAGATTTGCTCAGGGTTCCCCCGACCTGTCTTTTTGGCTTCCTATAGCTGCTATTTATAGGCAGCGGTTGGGGGAAGTTATGGTGCTCGAAGCGCCACATGTCCTCCCTATTCGCGGGTCAGTGGTTGACCGATACTGGTATCGCTCGACACAGGGTGTCGGCTGTCAGTCACGTGACGGGCGGTTCCTGCCGGTGGGTGGCCTGTATCGCGCGACAAGCTTGAGTTGTCGTGGCGAGTGTGGCTCCCTGTCGGGTAAGAGACGTGTCACCCGTCAGCTTCTTCTTGCACGGCGTCCCCATGTCATGCGTCATTGTGTCACGCTACCCTGCCGAGCGGCGATCATATCGGGCGTCTGGAAGGCCGATGTGGGTGGAGCTTATTCGTGGGCCGGGACGGCCTTATTGATGACAAAATGGGTCAAAATTGTAGGAAAACTCTGCAAAAGTTGGAAATATTGGATTAAGAGCGTCGTTTGGCCAATTATTGCGAAAGTACATATAAAAGAGAGGAAAACAGTTAAAAAGGGCAGTTTTGGTAGCAGAAAAATAGTCCAAAAGATCACACAATTTGGTGTTATCAATAACTCATATAAAAAATTTAAGCACATTTGGACATTTATAGGTCATGATATAAAGACCACAGAAATTATGCATTTCAAATTTGTTTCGTTTGTCAATTTTGTTATTCTCAGATGAGTGAATTACAATCATCCAAATGGGCTCAGAATTTGTATGTAGCATAATTATAGTATGACAATGAAGATAAATGGTTTACATCTTACAAAAAAGAGTCTTGACATGCAAACACACTTGAGTATATTCGTGCGATCTGTACACTCGAGTATATTCTAGCCTGACTCTATATCTATCTATATATATGTATATATGTATATATATATATATGTGTGTGTGTGTGTGTGTGTGTGTGTGTGTGTGTGTACACACACATACACACACACACACACATATATATATATATACATAATACTCTACATAATTTTGTAGGGGTTGAGGTCATGCTGTCTTAGATTACAAGAATATGTCATTTCACTGGGCAAGGCTTACCCATGCCTTGAAGGTGACATGATTCATGGTGCACCGTTGTCCTCCGATGCGGCTCGCGTGACACTGAGGCTTGTCTATGATGCTTGGAAGAAGACTCCACTACCATATGCCCACCCCGAGAACGAGATGATAGGTGATGCAGAAGGCGGCGTGGTCATGTGGCCCAAAGTTGGAGTTGTCTATACTGATGTAAGGTAAAATCTACATTGTGTTTGTATCTTTATATACATGAAACCATTGATATGAGATTATATATGCAGGACATAGCGCCTAAGAAACCCCTTTCAACTCGTCTGCTACCTCCAACTCCTCTTAAATTTCTTGGTGGCTTACAAAGAACCTATTCGACTCAATATGTCCTTAGTGCAAGGGTATGTCAAAATGGATAGGCAAACATGAAGAAGGGTCTCCTACAATGGTCCATCTTAAGGAGGACATTGTAGGTCAACCTCATAATACTAGTATTTTTCTACAAGATGTTTTGGAGATGTTTAATTATGTTTGATTAAATACATCTGTGATAGAACTTTGGATATAGTGAGATACTATATAGCTAAATACCTCATTATATATATGTTGATCTATTTTCTTATATATTAATGCATACATGATATATGTTTTGCAGCCACTTACATAAGGTCTCTACATGAAAATGACCATGTTTTCCCCAGGCTCCTCGTGTCCTAAAAAAATTGGGAAGGAGATCCTTCTCCATGGAGAACCACCTTACTCAAGTCGTCACCTCCAACTCCAAATAGAAGAAGTCAAAGGGAAACCAATTCAGCAGTGGGGGAGGAAAGAGAAGAGTTTAGACTATCTCATGTGGCATTTCTAGTTCCATCATTAATTAGCCATGTAATTAAAGACCTGCATCTGTCTCCCAATACTTCTCTATCGATTTAAATATTTCAGCAAAAAGAAAAAAGAGCTTCATGTTAGATTTGTAAAATGTTACATGAGTTTTCTTACTCTGCTAACAATTTGAACTTAAGAATTACATTTCATTATTGATTTTGAGTTTTATTTTGTTTGAATTCTTTATCCTCAGGAATAACCATTGGGTATTATTGGTTATTGTCCCCACGATACTAAATGTGTATTATCTAGATCCTAAGGGTGACAAAGTAGATAGCCAGGGACACGGATTGAAAAGGTCATTATTCATGTGAGTAAGTTAATATATTTATATCCATTAACATATATTATTACATGACTATTTACTAATGTAATTTAATGTGTTACATTAACATATAGGGATATAAAAGATTTCAAAAAGGCTGGAGGAAAGGTATACATAAAAAAGAAAGCAACAATTTGGTATAATGTTCATGTAGTTTTCTGACTTAGATGCATATATTTTCCAACTATGCTTACTTTTACTTATTGAAAATTTTTATGTTGAAATTTATAGTGTCCTACAATGGTTGGGCATGTGGATACTACATGATGCGGTATATTGACATGATTATCAGACATGGGGCAGACGACATCAACTCCATAGAAAATGTAATATATATATATATATATATATATTTATATATATATATATAGTCTTAGTCACCATAAGTATATATAGTTTCACAAGATAATATGAAAATACCAAACTTTTGAATTATATACATCATTCTCTTTACAGGTGTTCAAAATGAACTTATATATGATGGAAAAGCTAGTTGACATACAAAATCCTTATACGATAGAACAACTAGATGAGATATGAGAACAACGGGTAGAAGCCTTCATTAGGGATGCCGACTTTGAATTTAATTGGGATTAAAGAATGCATTTTCAATACTTTGATGTCATTATTTCTATATACATGTGCTTATGACTTCTTGCAACTTTAAATTTCATGCTTGTAAATTATTGGTGTGTATGTATGAATATATAATATGTGTGAATGTGAAGATGAATGAATAGAATAAGAATTGTGTTTCTTCATGTATGAGAATGTGTTGGTGCATATGAAAATGAAGTATCATGTGTGTGAATGAATGTTGAGATGAATGAATATGATTCAATTTGAACATGTGATGAGAATAGATATTGAATATTTTTGCAGGTTGTCTATTGGCCTGTTGTTTAGCTGAACTCACAGATGTTGTTAACCTGCAACTATAGGTTCTGCATCATGTTGACCACCTAGATAATAGGTCTGCATATTGTTATTATATGAAAAACAAAAGCTACTCATCACTTGTTCCAATAAAATCGAGAACTAAGGTCTTTGATGTAGGTTTAGGGCTAAAACCAACATTATAGGACTAACCAGAATGGTCATGTCGGGAAGTAAGACCGTTTTGGGGCACACGATCATAGTCATCCGTTTTTGTGAAAAACCTTCATTATGTATCTTAATCGTCAATTTTTATATAAGTAACCGACAACTATGTTGTAAGAAAAATTTCAATTTCCTTTTAAAACCATTGACAAAGAGACCTTTTGCATATACAAATGTGACTTGTTATGGATAAATGACATTGAGTTCTTTTCTAAAGTTGACAACTATGGGGTAGGAAAGGTGGCATTTTCTTTTGAAACTTGATGACAAAGAGACCTTTTACATTTACAAATGTGACTTGGTATGGATAGACGATATTAGAGTCTTTTTCACTATCGACAGCTTTGACACTTGATGTGTCACTTTATTTTATCATATAAATCAAGGATGAATGTCTTGGTCATCGGTTTTTTCATCCCCAAGGAACGGATATCTTAGGACTATAACTCTAGTGTCACCCACTTTGGTGTTTCTTTTTAACTGTACGCTGTAGGTATGTGTTAATTGACGCTAGAAGTAGTTTCTATACTAGTGTTTGCCTAGTGGCCATTTACCAAATTGCTCCGATACCATAATGTAACACCCCACTTTTCATATCACATGAGAAGAAGCATTCTTACTCAATGGGGGTGTCACTATATGTTGATCATGCAATTAAAGTAAATAAAACACTTTGCATTGATTTAAAACTGATTCAGACACAGTTCTTGGTAAAAGAAAACTACATCATAATCATGTATGAGATCTAATCTAATTGATATCATGACTAAGCATAAGGTAAAGTTTTTATAAATATACAAGTCATCTTAGTAAATGCACCCCACCAGGCTAAGCTTCAATATCTCCTAGTCCTTGATTATCCTTTTCATCCTTCACTTTCTCCAAATTATGCGGATATCTTGTCCCCAGCAATGCAAAACAAACATCACATCAATAAGAAATATCTGAGACTTTATATGACATAAAAATAAATATAACTTGACATGAGTAAAAATTGACATGAAATAACTTGACATAAACTTCAACATGGTTTTTCCTAAGAATTCATGATTCATTAATGACATAAATAAATGAATAGTAAGTATATTCATCCCTCTATGACATCCACTTAGGAGCACATGATTTATAGGAACGCCCTTGATGATAGGAAATCCCTTAATGACCCCCTTGAGGTCCATGATTTGGGAGCATATAAAAACTAATTCAAATCCATTTAACTTAACATTAACTTTAACAATAACATTAACATGATCCTTTAACTTCAACATGATCATATTTCTCCCCTTGAATCATAATGGAATTTCTCCCTCATAATGTCTTAATGGGATTTCTCCCTCATAAATCGTAATAGTGTTTCCCCTTTCTTGGGCATGATTCATAAATCTTCATCATAATCAATAATCATAATTAGGGTTTTACCATAGACCATAACTAATCAATAAATCAAACGATGATCAGTATACATGATGTCATCTTGAGATAGCATTCATAATTCATGAAACCATCTAAGGTGCATAATCATAAATAAAAACCAATAAACCAAAGTACTTGTATCAAATGTGCATGGCCATCTTACATAGAGTAGGTCACCTTATGGTCCAATCTTCTCACTTGATTGAGTCCTCTAAGAACCTGTAATTTGATTAAAAGCATAAAGTGTATATGAGTCCATGGTCCTGAAACCCTAATTTCGTTATTTGATTTATTGAAGGACATGATTATGGAAAACAACGTAATAGGACAAATCAATAGAGAATCAAAAGAGCTTTCCAACAAATATTTTTCTATCATTTTCTGAGGTCATTTGCAAAAGTTTTGAATTTTGCAACTTGGACCAATCAGTGTCAGGAAAACCTTAGCGTGACATCGATTTATATCAATGATTAGTATGATATAAATAATATGGTAAAAGACTGAGAAGACCATAGCGTGTCTTACATATGATTGAAATATTAGGGGTAAAAGTGTCATTTGGACATACAATACGTCTCGCACATGATGAATCAAATGTGTGCATTAAAAGTCTAAAATGCCCATGTAAATATGATAATGCAATCAAAGAGACATGGATACCATGGTGTTAGCAAGAAATGGCTTGTTCCTAGGATCTAGGGCATGAGGCGCCCATTCTGGAGTTGGAACTCCGATCAATAATTGAAAAAAAATGGTGAGAACCTTGGCCCTTCTCAGGGTAGTGAGTTTACTGGTGACTTTTCCGCATCCTGGCGGAGGCATTGAGCCCACTCCTGAACTCAAGCATGGCCTGATACTCTAGTTCTGCCTCACCATGACCAGACACAACTACAAGTATCACACAAAGATAATTCTCTATAGTGAAGGAACATATACACGTCAAAAAGCATTGTGAGGTCAAACCGAGCGTGGCAGGAATGTTTCTATGACCTGGGGTCCACCGAGAAGCCGCAGCGATGAGTGCCGATGAGGGTCATAGAGGGAATCTATAAGACACTATGTTTG
The DNA here is from genome assembly GCA_963693085.1 of Alisma plantago-aquatica. NCBI lineage: Eukaryota > Viridiplantae > Streptophyta > Magnoliopsida > Alismatales > Alismataceae > Alisma > Alisma plantago-aquatica. The sequence goes on from OY856413.1 coordinate 1,045,625,801, forward strand.
AGAACATCTCAAAGACGACTAATGATTCCAAAACAACCCCCGAGGGACAGGGAAGCTCACCAGGCAATCAATTGAGCCAAAGGGGAAGATGAGTGATGTGGTGCATCAGAGGTGGATGGAGATGAAAGATGAATAGGTTGTGGGGTTTGGGGACTCAAAAGGTGGAATTGATAGAAGAGTAGGGGGCATCCATGGCCGATGGTGCTCATGGTGTCCATAAATAGAGACGAAAGGCGCTAGAGTGGTGACTGTAAGTTCACAGTAGAGAGTAAACAAAACCCTCGATTGGGTGTTTTCTCCACACAACAAGATGGAGGGTGTGTTAAGTCTCATTCAAAATGGCAGATCAAGATGAGCATAAAGGAGGAAAGATCTCATGAAACTGTGGAGTAATGAGGGAGAGAGGGTGCGGGGAAGGAAACGACCTTGACTGGGTTTAGTGTTGCAAGAATAATGGAGGAAGTGGGAGACTCCAGAGCTGTTGGATTGTGAGTAATTAAACCTGGGCCATTGTATGGAACACATGGGGTGGAAGGCAAATGAATGCCATGTATGACACTCAAAATAATCAAACTATAGCTTTAATACGTGCATTGATTAAATTTCTAATTAAATCTTATTCAAACTATATGGACATTTTCCCTAATTAAATTGGAGGGTCAAACATAGTCAAAATGAACCCAAATTTGGAGCTAATGTTATAAAGAGTCTAGATTCTTTTATTCCCTTAGATTTATGTTTTGTCCATTATATGTCTATCGATACATTAAAATCCATTATCTTGACTTATGTACATAAACATTGAAATAATGTATATCATCTTTTCATATTTGTTCCCTTTGACTTCAAAAAACAAGATAATTAATGAGTATCCTTCTTAAGGCCCCTTTTTATACTTTAATATTTTCTTTGAGGAGAGAGAAAAGTAAAAAGGAAGACATGTATTCAACATTTTAAGTTAATTGCAACACATTATGCATATATGTATAAATGAAAACCATTTTGAGCCTCATTTAATTTCTCACATTATTTTTCTATAAGGAGTATAATTTCATGGTATTTTTACAATAAGACCCTCAATTATATTTATTTAAGGAAAACCACATTTTAAGGCTTAAATTAGTTTAGAAAATTTTGGATGTTACATATACCAATGGATACTTACCACCCCTTAAGACATAAGTTGTAATGAATCAAAACTAACACACAGGAAGACTACATAGAGTAAATATATAAATTCCTCATCTAGGACTCCCACATAAACTTTAATCTAATGGATTTTTGATTTGTGAATCATCATTATCATCATCACTATACTATCATCTTCATGATCATTTTTCTAAAATGCCTAAAGAATATGATTTATATAATCATTAGCACAATCATGTTGAGTATGAATCCAAACATGTGTAACACTATTAATTGTTATATTTGGTAGAAAACTTTGATTAACATTTATAGTTCTCAACTGTATCATTTACATTGAATAACATAATTCATATATCACTATATTATTTGTCATCATGACTTTTCTAATTCATGTCCAAATTCAAAACTAATGTCATCTCCACCTTAGGGATCTGTATCATATATCACTATATTATTTGCCATACCCACTAGTAGGCTAGATATAAGATGAGCACCATGCTACTCATCAGATACATTACAAATATGATCATCATATTTATATATCATGACATCAAAATTTTAATTTCACGTCCTCAACCATATATAGGAAAATTTTAGAGATATCATAAGTGCAAACTTATTAAAAGAATACATATTTCAATTTTAGCTTAGATATAGTTTGCAAAAATATAATATATTAGTTAAGTGTGAGGTAAGTACACCTACAAATTAGAAATAGGCTGTCCAAAGATTCTCCTCACGTTTACCTTAGTAATCATAAAATCAATAGGACTTTCTGTAAATATATTAATGACAAAAGATCACATGAATAACACTTGGCCATCAAATATGGAAATTGGATGTAAGTATTTTAATTCATGATTAAGGTTTTAGAGATAGATCTTGAGGTGCAATGAATATTATGTTGGGTTTTGTGGAGGCGACAGATGTAGCAAAAACAATTAAAATTTTCTCTACACATACCCTACTCAAGGATCTCATCAACAACAATATATTTGGAAAGAGGGTGTAGGGATGTACCTCATCCCGGAGCAAGTTCGGTGATGTCCCTTCACATGGTGATGTGTGTCACTCCTAGAGTGCATAGAAGATCCCCAGTCATCCTCCAAACATAGGCATAAAAACGTCCATGTCTCTATTTCATCCACACTGATGAACTAGAAATTCACATCAAGCTTCTCAAGATGGTAGGAAGGAGAAGCCTTCTACTTGATGACATGCTAGTGTCAGTTGCTATCCTTCTCTCTCACTCAAGGACAATGATGACTAGGGTTCATGTACAAGAGTATAACCTCAACATATAGGCATTAGCCTTGGGAAAAAGCCGTCCGTCATGCCTCTACAAATAGCAGAGGAAAGGAAACATGGTTTTCCCAAAACCCATAGGAAACAAAAGGTCTGCGACTATGTTTAAAATGAGTTGCTCGTTGGAAACTAAAAGGATGTTCAAGAATCATTTAATTAACCAATTAATCACATTAATTGATTAACCAATTTCCGTTATCCATCTCTGGTTAATTTCTTTGGATCAAGCAACCAACTTAATAATGAAATCTAATTAATTGGTCTTAAATACTTTAACCAATTAACTCAGATTATATTACAATATTATAATAAATTACCTAAGCATTTTAGTAATCAATTTGATTCAGAATATTTCCAATCACATCCACAATTATACTCATATTACAATCACATCCTATGTGTGTGACCCAATAGGCTCCACATTACGTTGGTAGTGATATTCATAATCATATTATGATTTCACAAGCGACGAGTGGTATCTAGCAAGACTTCATTGCTACCCAAGTAATTCGACAAGTTGGAGAACAACTTAACCTATCATTTGTGACTGGTGTTGCTATTAGGTTTTATGTGGTCGTAGTAGGCAGCAGAAACAAAAAAATTTACTTAACCATAAACCCATAACTAGTCGATCACATCAATATCTATGTAATGGGAAGGATGGTTTTAGCGAGATATACCTGGTCCCGAGGCTTGCTTAGTAATTATCCTCACAGCAAGTGCGGTCTTCAACCACCTATCTTTGATGGTATCTGTGTGGCTCCTGGTCTTAACCCAGACTGCGGTTGACTATCATTCCCCCAAGCGACATAAGTCTCCCACCTCTATAGATAGTCCACACTGACCACTGGGAACTCTAGTTGTCCTGAAGAATGAACTAGAAGGAGTCCCCTTCTGTCTGTGTACTAGTCACCAACACAATCTCCCACCACCAGTTGCTTTTCTGTAGTTGTCTTTCCCTCACTGTTCCTCCTTGGATGGGCAGAACTTACTTGGGCTCTCTTAGTTACCACAATCAGAGAGGACAAAAACTTTGCAGAGAAACTGATGTTCTGAGTTGTGTCTCTAGAGAAGCCCCCTACACCCCTCTATTTATAATAGAGGGAAAGGTCAGGGTTCCCAGTCTGTGCGGGAGTAGAAGGGTTAGGAATTTCCATGAACAATTTACACCGCGGCAGGCAAACCGATCGTTTCATAATTGAAACAGTCATTTGGCAAGGTGATTCGATCGGTTCACTAGTGAACTGGTCGGTTGGTAGTGTGAGCTGATCGGTTCACCTAGTGAACTAGTCATTTTACTTCCCAGACTTGCCTGTAATTAAATTTCCTTATTCGTTTCTAATTAACACAAATATTAATTTTTATCCCAATCAAATTGAACAAGTGAAATGAAAAACTTTTCTCATTAATTGGGAAAACCCAACACTACTCATTTGGTCCAAATGAATCGACCGATTCACCAGAGTGAACTGGTCATCTCAATGACCATGAGCCAATTGGTTCACCCAGTGAACCGGTCAGTTGGTGGTCTAGATTGTGTAGAACACAGTCAATGCAGTTCTCAATCAATCTAACACTCTAATCAGTTGGTTCAACACTTGAACTTCATGATTCTGAGTCAAGTCTATTGATTGAATGTTTGATTGAGTACCTAAACACTTTAGTAATCAATCCAAACATCATTCATGGATAAACTCCTCTTCTAGGTTAATCCTTTGTGTGTGACCCTATATGTCCCATTTCATGTTGGAAGTGAATTTCCATAACTAGCTTATGACATCACAAGCAAAGAGCGGTACCTAGTCGCACATCAGTGCTACCCAAGTGAAAAGGAAAGTTGGAGAACAACTTTTAATCTTACAGTCTGTGATTGGTGTTTCAATGAATGTCTAATTCCTTTGTCTCTGATATCCTGAATGAACTCAAGGCATGGAGTTATCATCCTTTCAACGTTCATTCATGTTTCTTGAACTAGAGCAGACTTTCTGAGATATGTGTGACATCAATATCATATATTGATTCACATGTGCATGTGCATTCCTTTCTTAGTCTCACTTATCAAGTGGCCTGGACATCATACTCCCTTAGGAGGGACAAATCCCATATCTATCACTCACAGTCTATCTCATGCGTCAAAGCCACCCAATCATCACCGTTATAACAACCCATGTTTCAGGACTGCGTTTGATGATGCCAAAGTGTACCCAATCACATTCGATGAGTGCAATGATTTCAAGTCTAAGAATCACAATCACCACCATCACTATGAGAGATGATTCTGACTACCATGTCATGGTTCCATGTGTCACTCTCATGGTGGGTCTGTCCGATACACTATTCTCCAACATGTATCTGTGTGCTTGGTTTGATATCATATATCATGACTAATGAGACACTTTCATCAACAAACACACACTCTAGTCTTGATGTGTCATTGTTGTCTATCAACCATCCACAATGGCATACGACTAGGGACATAATCAAGAATGTACACACTCTTAGAATCCGTATGATCTCATTGTTCAAGTCACATACTTGAATACATACATCATTGAGTATTGTCATTCTTTAGACATTCATTCTACTCCATCATTTATCTCATAATCGATTGAGCTAGAATAAATTGGAATATTTCCTTTGATATTTATCAAATCAATCAAAACATATGTCAATCCAATCATCATATGATTGGCTCTCAGGGCATACATACCAACAGAATTCCATTTGCACTTAGAGCCAATCACCTTCGAATCACATTCTTAGTGATCTCTAAACACGTTCCACATGTTTCTGTTGCACTGGTGCTAATCTAGTGAGTTAACAACATATTTCTTTAATCAGTATATTGCATGTTTCACATCTCTTTGCTATACAAAAGTTTGTATGAGATGGAGTTTCTGTAATATGCTATCTGATATTCCTTGCCTAACAATTAGCTCCATAGTTTGACTTAGTATTTCTACTTTGTCATTAATGGTTAGAATATCTATAAGTTCATATGTATGAACTTCTAGATCCATATAGTATCCACTGGTGTTCATAACACAAGGATACTCAACATTCCTTTTAGAATTATATGGCCTTTAAATTTTACTCGGAACATTTCCATTTAACAACTCTTGTTCAATTTACAATTGAATATAACTTTTATATTTTGTATTTTGTGATCAATTTCTGTTATTTCAGAAGCTTGCATCAGTGTAACTCTTTTACACTCAACTCTTCCTTTTATTACCATAGAACTAATCTTTTAGTACTTCACAAGTGCTTAAATAAGTTCATTATGGCATTCCAATGACTCTCACTGGAAGTAGATACACATCCACTCGTCGTGTCCATTACATACGAGATAACTGGATGAGCATATCATATTGTCATGTCCAATACATACAAGATGATGAATGCATATACATATATATTGTTTTGTCATGTCCAATACATACAAGATAATGGGATGATTACATACATGATAGATCCAATTGTGAATGCACAAGGCATGTATCTATATGTTCCTAATCTTCATAAGAATTTGGGATACTAGGCATGTGAGAGATTAACTCCATGTAATATGGACACATTTTCTCCCATTGAATCTCTGCATACAGAACCTTTCTACACAGACTACCAACGTATGCTCTCTCTTTATCATGTCAATAGACTTTTTGAGAACTATCTATATAGGTCTCTATTCCTATCACATAGGACATTTCTCTTTATTCCTTAAAGAAGGTATTTCCACACCAGTTTCATTTTATTCCTCATCATCATGTGGAATATGAATATGCTCCCACTAAATATTTGTAATCACAAATCCCTTCTTTATTTCGATATATCAGTCAAACCTTTTGACTATATAATCAAAGTAAAAACTCCAGTATTGAGGTGCTTGTATTTGATCAATCATATTGATTAAACTCTTGTAACTTATAGACTGCATTTGCATTAATGAAATTATAAAACCCTTCAAGTTGTGTCACATACACAGCCTCATGTTATTCCTTCTAGGAATGTAATTTCAATATCCATATGCCAAATTTCATAGTCTTTAAGTTCCAGTAGCAAGCATGATCCTTTATGGCCTATAGCCACTGCAATTGGTTAAATAAAATCATCAGGTTCAACACCTTGAACTCACTTGAATTTATCTCAACCAATCAACTCTTCAAATGTCATCCATGTCAGTATTAACTCTTAAGACCCAATTGCACTTATGAGTTTTATCCCTATAAGTGCTACCATTAAGGTCATACCTTATTTGGTTCACATGGAAGTCATTTTGGATCTTATGGCTTCAAGCCATAACTCAAAATCTTGTTCCTCAACATAATCTGGATAGATTATTAGCTCATCATCATATGACCAATTAATCACCTTTGAGTTTGTAGGATGTCATCATCCATAAAGTTCAAGGTGTTTTCTATTAGATATATGAGGTGTATCTGTTACATAAGGAATTTGAGATTCCACAAGACTTGTGATTCTCAATCTCCTTTTGTACCTTTATTTAATGTAAAGCATGTTCTTTAGAAGAATTCTAAAAGATTAGTTATTTTTTTTTATGATCATGCTCTTACTATTTAGAGTATGATTCCTTCTTTGATTTAGGCATCATTATGCCTTAATCATGAGTTCTCTATGATACACTATCATAGTTACTCACAAGGTCCTCAAACATTTGGTTTAAATACCTCGTTCGTTGATCATATCAAAGAATTAATACTTTTATCAAGTTTATTCTTTATTTATGATATTCTTGAACATTTCAAGATATTCATATTTGTTTTTCATTAAATACCATATCTGAAGTATTAGCATTTATTCCAATAGGTATGTATATACATCAATATGTATTATGCCTCATAGAATAGTCATTCTCCCACTACATCTAGTGAAGATTGACTTGTTATCATGCCCAATAAACAAGACATTCATATCTCTTAATGGTTCATTAACCAAGAGAGTCTAGTTTATCCATCAATATGGAACCTAGAGATGAATTTCTCATTCATTTATTTAGATGATAATGCTAATTTATTTGAGTCATCAATAACTTTTAGGTATTATTATTTTATCTCATGCATACCAAGTACCACAAGATAAATAAGGCATTTCCATAAAAGATCAAATCTTTGAAATTGAAATATGAATTTTATTGATAGACATCCTTGTCATTACAAGATGCAAAAATAAAAACGTTTCTATTTATTGGCAAAATGAAATAGCATTTCATAACTCTACTACATGCCCTTTGGACTAAAATAAATTAAAAGGTACTTCTATCTATGGAAGCAACAATTGCTCCAATGTTGATGAGTGTTCCTTTTTGGTCCTTTCACAAATGCCATTACTTCTTTATAGATCCTGCACATTATTTTTGTCAGATCTATATCTTGGTATCATATACCTAAGATAAAGAACCCCTTTAAGTTTATTTCATGATACCTGAGGTGGAGACTTCCATCCCCTCCTCCTTCTTCTTTAGTTCATCTATGTAGAAAGGGTAATTTCTCTTCCAATGTCCTAGATCATGACAATGGTGACATTTGCCTCCCTTGTTCACCACTCCCTTGGCTTTGAGAGTTGAAGATGACTTGGGCTGCTGGCTAGCATCAGAACCTTTCTTTGATTTGCCCTTGCCCTTAGACTTTCCCTTCTTTCTACTGATCATCATCATAGATTTGGGTTTGTCGTTCTTCATCTGTGCCTCAACTATTCTCAACATGCCCAACAACTCTATCAGTGATCTGTCGAAGTTGTTCATGTTGTAGTTCATCACAATCTGACTGTAGGATTCTGACAACAATTGTAGTATCTCATCAGTATCCAACTCTTGGCTCAGAGGGAATCCCAATTGTGTTAGGTTCTCCACATACCCAATCATCTTGAGTGTGTGAGGGCCTACTAGATCTCATTCTGTCATGATGCACTTGAATAATGCCTTGGAGACATCATATCTCTCTTGTTGTGCTTGGTCTTGATACATGCTCTTGAGATGTTGAACCATCTCAGTGACGTACATGTTCTCATGTTTTCTCTACAACTCATAGTTCATCGAGCACAACATCAAGCACTTCACATTAATGGCATCCTCAGTATACTTCTTGTAAGCATCCTTTTCAGCCTTCAGTGCATTGGGAGTGGGTTCTTCTGGTTCTGGTGTATCTAGGACACATAGCTTTTGCTCTTGAGTGGGAACAATTCTCAACGTCCTAAATCAGCCATGGAAGTTGTTACCATTTAGGTTGTCCTTCTCAAGTATTGATCGCAATGAAAAGTGATTGTTGTTGGTAGCCATTTATTCTACAAAAGGAAATTTGCAATTTTAGTCCAAAAATCTTTTTGATTTGATTTGAAAATTGACGATATTAATTTGGTCTTTAATTAATTATCACTCATACTATTTTGATCAAAATGATAGACCTCACAATCAATTTGGAAGATTGCAGCGTACAACCTTCTAGTGAGCCAAGATCCAAAAAAATTGAGTTATTACCCGACCAACGCCATCGTCCATAATCAATTATTAAGGTAGGTAATATTTACTAATTGCATCATATGCAATTCTTGGATAGATGATATGCACAACTCTTTGTCATAGTCATTTGAATGCCTCTAAGTGCTTAATCTCATTAAGATCACTTAGTTAAGCCTAAACCAAAATCCAACACAATAGGAGTGCACCCCGCTTGGAGGGCCCACACAACTATCATCACACTTCCATGAGATAGACAAGGCACCACCCTTGCGATGCCCATGCTTTTCGATCAATCTTTTCATGTGTGCTTCTTATGGAAAACATCTTAGATTTAATATTAAATTGAGCGGTTTTAAATATGCTTATATATGCATATATGTATCCAATCACCACACATATAGTACATATCATATACATGCTATATCCCACAAACAAAAACATGCAATAATGATAAAGCGATGATTATGGATATCCTATTGTAGTTCCTTGGAGCCATAAGTAACTACGGTCATCTAATGTCTACAACACATGCAACCTGTCATTGATGAAGATCTGTGCTTGCCAATCTAGATTGACTGGTTCAACCTTTGAATCGGTCGACTCACCTCTTGTCCAGTTGGTTGATCTCCTCCAGCCGATCATCTGGCTCCTCCAGATGGTTGGCTCATCCAGTCATCTGGGCTTCTCGTCGGTCCATCAACTACTCCTCAGTCGGTCATCTCAGTTCATCAAGTGGTCATCTTCAGTCTTCATCATAAAAAGAAATAAACCTAATCCTATTTTACATAATCTTTGTGATACCTCGAGTTACATTTGAGGGGAGTAAAGGTAGAAGAGAATATTGATGTATCTCGAGTTACATTTAGAATATAAGAAGAGGGCTCGATGCACAGACTGAGATACAAACAACCATAACCAACCACACACATGCACATACAGTTCATAGGCCATAACCATGCTACACATCCACCATCAAAACCATTTTAGGGCGACACGTATTGATTGCATATATATACCATATCATATATGTATATAATAGTTTGGGATCATGTGGTATTAATCGAATATTCACATTAGTCATTTAAATCACATCGTATGCAATAAATAAAAAATGGTAAAAGAAAAATCCAATCATATCGATTATCCCAAAACATAGAGTATTAATGTGTCTCTGATACCACTATTGGGTTTTACGTGGTCGGAGTAGGCAATGGGAAATTTTTTTTTTACTTGACCATAAACCCATAATCAGCAGATCACATCAATATCTATGTAATGGGAAGGATGGTTTTAGGGAGATATACCTCATCCTGAGGCTTGCTCAGTGACTATACCTCACAACAAGTGTGCTCTTCAACCACCTATCTTTGATGGCATCTTTACAGCTTACTATTTTGACCCAGACTGCGGTTGACTGTCATCCTCCTGAGCGGAAAAAGTCTCCCACCTCTATAGATAGTCCACACAGACCACCATGAACTCTAGTCATCCTAAAGAATGGACTAGAACGAATTGTCCCCTCCTGTCGGCGTACTAGTCACCAACACACTCTCCCACCACTAGTTACTTTTCTACAGTTGTCTTTCCCTCACTATTCCTCCCTGGATGGGTAGAACTTGCTTGGGCTCTCTCAGTTACCACAACCAGAGAGGACAAAAACTTTGCAGAGCAACTGATGTTCTGAGTTGTATCTCTGGAGAAGCGCCCTATACCCCTCTATTTATAGTATAGGGCAGGGTCAGGGTTCCCAGTCTGAGCGGGAGTAGAAGGGTCTGGAATTTCCATGAACAATTTATGCCACGGCAGGCGAACCGGTTGTTTCATAACTAAAATGGTCATTTGGAAAGGTGAGCTGATTAGTTCACTAGTGAACCGGTCAGTTGGGAGTGTGGCCCAATCGGTTCACCTAGTGAACTGGTTGTTTCACTTCCCATACCTACCTACAATTGACTTTCCTTATTCGTTTCTAATTAATGCAAATATTAATTCTGGTCCCAATCAAATTGAACCAGTGAAATGAAAAACTTTTCTCACTAATCGAGAAAACGCAACACTGCTCATTTGGTCCAAATGGCCCTATCGATTCAACAGAGTGAACCGATCATTTCACTGACAATGAGCCAATCGGTTCACCCAGTGAACCGGTCGGTTGGTGGTCCAGATTGTGTAGAACACACTCAATTCAGTTCTCAATCAATCTAACACTCTAATCAGTTGGTTCAACACTTGAACTTGATGATTCTGAGTCAAGTCTATTGATTGAATGTTTGATTGAGTACCTAAATACTTTAGTAATCAATCCAAACTTCAGTCATGGATAAACTCATGTTCTAGGTTAATCCTTTGTGTGTGACCCTATAGGTCCCATTTCACATTGGCAGTAAATGTCCATAACTAGCTTATGTCATCACAAGAAAAGAACGATACCTAGTCGCACATCAGTGCTACCCAAGTGAAAAGGAAAGTTGGAGAACAACTTTCAATCCTACAGTCTAGGATTGGTGTTTCAGTGAATGTATAATTCCTTTGTCTCTGATACCCTAAATGAACTCAAGGCATGGAGTTATCATCCTTCCAATGTTCATTCATGTTTTTTGAACTAGAGCAGACTTTTTGAGATATGTGTGACATCAATATCATATATTGATTCACATGTGCATGTGCATGCCTTTCTCAGTCTCGCTTATCAAGTGGCATGGACATCATACTCCCTTAGGAGGGACAAATCCCATATCTATCACTCACAGTCTATGTCATCTGTAAAAGCCACCCAATCATCACTGTTATAACAACCCATGTTTCAGGACTGTGTTTGATGATGTCAAAGTGTACCCAATCACATTCGATGAGTGCAGTGATTTCAGGTCTAAGAATCACAATCACCACCATCACTATGAGAGATGATTCTGACTACCATGTCATGGTTCCTTGTGTCACTCTCATGGTGGGTCTGTCCGATACACTGTTCTCCAACATGTATCTATGTGCTTAGTTTGATATCATCTATCATGACTAATGAGACACTGTCATCAACCAACACACACTCTAGTCTTGATGTGTCATTGTTTTCTATCAACCTTCCACAATGACATCTGACTAGGGACATAATCAAGAATATACATACTCTTAACATCCATATGATCTCATTGCTCAAGTCACATACTTGAAGACATACATCATTAAGTGTTGTCATTCTTTAGACATTCATTCTTCTCCATCATTTATCTCATAATCGATTGAGCTAGAATAAATTATAAGCTTGCCTTTGATATTTATCAAATCAATAAGAACATATGCCAATCCAATCATCATATGATTGGCTCTCAGGGCATACATACCAATAATTATAATGGATGTATAGTTCCTTTGTCTCTGGTATCCAGATTGAACTAGAGGTATGGAATCATGATCCTCTTCGACATTCAATCCATGTTCCTTGAACTAGAGCAGACTGTCTGTGATACCGTAAGCTCAATATCACATACTGACTCACATCAACATGGACTTACATTTCTCAGTCTCGCTTATCAAGTGGCCAGGATATCAAACTCCTGTAGGAAGGACAAATCCCATCTACATCACTCACAATCATCCCCATGTGTCATAGTGCACCCAAACACCACCTTTATGGAAACCCTTATTTTGGATCACAATGGATGATGTCAAAGCACACCGAACAACATGTGATGAGTGTAGTGACTTCAGGTCTAAGAACCATAATAACCACCATCACTATGAGAGATGACTCTGACTACCATTTATGGTTCCATGTGTCACTCTCAAGGTGGGTATGTCCAGTACACTATTCTCTTACAAGTATATATATACTTGGTTTGATATCACATATCATGACTAATGAGATTTTTTCATCAACCAACCTACCCTCTAGTCTTATGTGTTATTGTTGTCTATTAGCTTTCCACAATAACATCAGACTAGGGACATAACAAGAATGTATATACTCTTAACATTCATATGATCTCATCATTCAAGTCCTCAACCAAAGACATATGTCATTGAGTAACATCCTTCTTTAGACATTTATTATGTTACATCCTTGACTCATAACTGAATAATAGAATAATTGGAATATTGCCTTCTATTATTAATCAAATCATTTAGAAGATAGGCAATTACAATCATCATATGATTGATTCTCTGGAAATACATACCAACATATTATAGTTACCAACTTGGAATGATGATGGACAGTATAAATTCCCATACATAATATTGCTTTTAGTTCCATAATGAATATCCTAATTACACATAGTTATATATCATCAATTTAAATTTAACATCTGGGATCACATAATGTAGGTAATATCAGATATTTATAAAGATTACATATCCCAAAATATGTTTAATGAACCAAAATCCATTTCACTACCTAAAATGTAAAAAAATAATGTTGAGAGTCTGATAATATTATAGATCTAAAATTTAACATCATACTAGTTTTCCACAAATTAACTCCTTACATAGATCCTCTAGTAAATAGATAAAGTGGTACGACCCCACCTCCCGATAATCCCAAAATAAGGGAGACCGAGAGGTTGAAGCCGCACCCATAACTTAAAGATCAAAGGTTCGATAATTAACCAAGAATAATTATCAAATTTTAATGGACTATACTAAAAAGATGTAAGAAAATAAATTTCTGCATACCTTTTTGAAAACTTGGATCTCTAAACTTCTATCCACTTAAGGATTCTACTCTAACTAATCCTCCTTGTATTTTACTTCATGTATTTCACAATATGATGATTTACTGTTTGTCCTTTTGGCTTGTACCTAAAACGCTGACAAACAAAACATCGGTCAGCCGAAGCTGGTATGTGGGGGAAACAATAAACGTGCAACTATGATAACAACATAATCATTCAATAAATCATTTAACAATCAAGATTACGTTTTAAATATGACTCTACGATCCATGAGTACCCTATCCTCTGTGCTATTCCTGCAGTGGACCTGGATACTACCTTCCTTATGGTAGATCCCTATTAAACCCCTCATGGTCCCACCTATAGGTGAACTAGTTTCTAGGGTTGAGTCACATGGCACTACTCGTAAGTAGCCCACTCCTTAACTCATGGCAGGCTAATGAGTCTCATGGAACTACACATAGGTATCCCAGTATCTAACTCTCGGTAACCTAGACCTTGCTCTAGAATTACCCCCTTTTTTTAGCCTTTTCAAAGCAATATAGGTGGACCTGGATCTAGCCAGTTATCTACGCATATTTATAGTGATAATCATAGTCACTTTATAGTTGCATGAAATAAATAGACATCCAACAGTTATTTTCAAGCAACCGATTAAAACTTCGGGAATCGCCTTGAAACTAGAGAGATTATTCATAAGCGTAACCACATACCTTATGCCATTGTAGAACTGTGGCAGAACATCATATGTACTTTAAGAATATATCCAAACATCCAAGAAACAAGCATTCAATCTGAAATATTCATACTACATATGTGTCACCATGTATTCACATTACATTACTGAGATCTAGATTTGCTCCTAAACTAGGGTTTAGAGTTATCTCATGTTTGGACCAGGCATTAGGGTTACAAACCTTAATTCCATCATATCACAGTTTCTAATATTACAATATCACTTATGCATATTAGGTTAAACCCTAATTATCATCTTAAGAAAATTAGACGACTCATTACATTTAATTCACATTATCAACATTAAGATTATCTCAAGATGTTCCCATTAGTATCAAAACCCTAAAGCAGCATATATAAAATCAGTGATATGGAACTGTCCATTATTTAACATTATCAGGGTTTTACTCATTATACATGACAAGATCAGGTGTTAGCCTAACATGAATGAATCTATTCAATTAAGCATCATATTAAGGCAAATCTAGGTTTTCTTTTACATTAAACCCATTAGAACATGTATTTCCTATACTTTTAGAACAAGAAGCATAATTAGTTTCTGATAATAATTTATTTAGATTCCTCTCATTTTTCTAAGAAACTTTCATATATTATATGTCCCCATCAGAGTTACCAATAAATTTCTATAACTACTTCAAGGTTATTCGATTCTGACCAATCATTAGTCGCCACATCAACATATAATACCCCTTTCAAACTTAATTTGTGAACTGGGTTAAGTTTATAATGGAAATACTATATTGCCCCTCCCGTGGAGACTTGACTATTGTGCACTCGGGGGCTAAACCGTCTAAAAGGCTTGACGCCTTCTCCTTCCTCACGGAAGGGCGCCGCACACAGCCCCGACGGGTCTGCTGGGAGCCCGACGAGTCGGGTGCCACATCAGGCACTTAGGCCATGGGCTCTACAACCCCGAAGGTGGTCCAGCCACCTCTATCCACAACTTTCGAACCCGAACAGGCCCTAGGCGAGGTCGGCGGTGACCAACGGTTGAGGGAAACTGAGGTCCTAGATAGCTAGGTCTTGCAGGTTGCAAAAGACCAAAAAGATGCATGAGAGGGGGTCGAGCCCTTACCTAAACCTCTCTGTGTTGGCGCCACCAGAAGAGAAACCTTGAGGAAGTTGTCCCGTTCCTTCCCCTTACTCGAATACTCAGCAAGGAGCTTTCTCTCCCCACTTAGCACGACGCTGCTATGGCGAATGGGTGTCGCCTTGATACTGCTAGTCTCGAGGTTCACCACCAGGTCCGTCGTCCGTAGGTGTGTCACCTAGTGCCTTCATGGCATGGCTATCCTTGGTTACCAACATGAAAGAGAGTCATTTCATGGCTATTTGCAGGTCGGAAGCGGAGATAGCACACTCGCGCATCTCCAAACCATGGAGGAGATCGCTGACCCATGCTTCTACTACAAGCACCCACGATGGTAGCTGGGGTTTTCCAGGCAAAGGGTGGTGCTTTATCGTCTCTCGTATATAGGTCGTATGCCTAATGTTTAGGGTTAAGGGTAAGAAACAAAGGCGTGGGTGTTGGCCAAGTTCTGCTTGGGAACGCCATAGAAGGCAATATGATTATACAGAAAGTAATTCAATTACTCTAAATATCACGATCCATCTGTGTGTAGTTGACCGAATACTTTTGCCTTCTGTTTTATGGTTATATGTTTCCAAGGCTAACTCATTAAATCTTTTTCCAACTATACTTCATAATCAGGGTCCAAACTTCTCTTTCCCTCTAAACTATGTTTCCCATTCCTTTTAGGAGACTTATATATCATTCCTTTATTTGTCTTCCAAGAAACAAGTGGATAATCCTTTAATTAAATATCTAAGCCTATTATCTTGGATTATCTTAGAAATCCTCTCATTATCTTAACTTGTAATTATCCTTCAACATACTAAAAAGGCAACCCAAGGTAACACTATTTGGTGCCCCAACCATTGTGTTTCCAATAATGGAAAGATAAGTATTCTTTTAACTATCTAACACATTATAAACTGTATTCTCCTTTGGAAAAAGTTTATCAATATCATTACTATTTATTAATGCATGAATTCCTTTTATCTATTTGTCTTCTTCCAAAGCACTTGTGACAAAGGCAATTAACATTACTATTCCACCAATAAAATTATTGAGAAAATATCAATTTAATCATATTTTATAGTTCCATTTTACCAAAATTCGAGGATATTACATTTGATGTCTCGCTGGGACTTTGACGATAAGTCATATCACATTATCCTCTCATTTTATTATTATTTTCCATTTCTCTTTCTTTTCTCAAAACTTAATTATTCATTTACTAATTGAATAATTGAATTTCCTTATTTCATTTCCTTGTTATTGGGCCCAATAGCCAATAAAGCCCACAACACAATCATCAAGGCTATTGTAACAAAATCCATTTATTCAAAACAAATTATATCATTATTTATTCAAATATCTTTAATATGAGAAATTACATTTCTCACCAAATGAACCCAAAAAATTGGGGTTGTAACATCCTTCCCCTCTTATAGGAATTTTGTCCTCAAAATTCTATCAAGCAAACAAACAATTCAGGATAAGACTTTTCCATGTCTACCATTGGCCCCTATGTGGCTTTACCGTACTCATGGCGCTTACAAAGAACCTTTATCATCACATATTCTTTCCTCTAAGTTCTTTCACCTTGGCATCTATAAACTGCACAAGTGGACTCAGGCCATTTCAGCCTCCCTTGGGGCTCACTAGGTTCATTATTCAGCACATGGTCGGGTACCTCACATAGTACTCTAAATTGGACACATGGAACTCATCACACATTTCTTTATCCTGAGGGGTAAGGTCAAACTTAACCTTCTCCACCAAACCATGTCAAAAGAACCCATGCATCGAGGACTCAACTCTCTTAGCTATAACTTAGAGGGGTCGGATTTTCATGTCGCATATTTCCCACAGTGAACTGCATGTCAGTCTACTTTGCATCCGCCCACAACATCTCATCATCTCTAGGCTCCTTTCAGCCATTGCACGATCAAAGCGACTTCATCTACACACACTGTGGTCCTTTTCTAACCATCATGTGGTCCATTCACCAACATCATCTTACTAGAGTGGTGACCGACACAACCTCTCTTACAGAGCTTCTTTAAATCCTGATACTGGCTATGGTGGTTATCTTCACATCTTTCATAGGACAAGAACTGTCTCTAGATATCACCTTGGATGAGCACACATGCTCTCATTAGACCCTTTAGTCTAGATCATACTAACCATTAGTTAAGGGTGATAAACTGTACTAACATCGAGTTCTTCATGTACCTACTTCCATCTTTTAGAAGGGAACCTTTAGGTCAAACTCAAGAACCTTTGCACTCGCATTATGGTGTAGTTGAACCATCTCTCTCATGGGTAGTTCAACTAGATCTGTCCTTGACAGAACTCTTCCTTTCTCATGTCATCTAGGTAAGGCGATCTACCATAACCCATATTGCATCTTGACCTTCCTTGGTCTAGGGGAGACTTACCACAACATCCCTAGTGATGAACTCCCATTCCCTCTCAGGGACTCTTTTATCCTCTATATCAATACACTGGGTTACTGGTGTTCGTCCTTCACCCTCGGCTTGCATGGCCATATACTACATGCAACTTTATATTAGGCATCTAAAGTACTACTGACACTTATTATCTTAGTAGTACCATGGTATATGGTAATCTTAAATCATGATCTCCTGTATTGTCATGATTCCTTAAGATCGATTCCTCAAAAACCCTAAACTACTCTCATTAGGGTTTCATCACCTTCCTATCCAAAGAGGTGTATCTGACGTTCTATTACCATCCTTTCATTATATTGGGACTAGGCCGGCTAACCAAACAACCATTAACTGATCTCGTTACATCAGACTGTTAGCCAAACATATCTTCTTTTCCAAACTTAGGGTTAGTCTAACAACCTATTCTAGCCAAACTAGGCAGATATATCTCAACCAGGGCATCCATTACTACTTCACCTTCTTATGTATTAGGTAACATTGAAGACATATGCTTCTATGTATTTCACTTATTGTCTCACCTCAAACTCTATGGCTATCTCCATTAAGAACACTTTGAGCTCATCTTCTTGGTGATCAACCTCAACTTTGTATGACTCCTATCTCATGATAAAAAAGTATACTCATAAGGTGACTACCCCATTCCTCTTAGTGTTAGTAAACCATCCATGTATCGTTCACTCTACCAGGGTATGTTATCCTCTCTATCCTCATACCTCGTAGCAATGTTCCAACTCACATCATCTTTTATCCTTGGTGTATGGCATGTGTACTGTCCTATCTCTCACTCCCATAACAAGAGGAAATAAGCATTTGGCTGCAGTCCAAATATAGATTTCTTCCTGTTCCAAGAGTAGAGATGGTACATCCCACCTTGCCAGTACACCTTTAAATCTAAGTTGAAATGTGCCACATATGTCACTTCATTACAATCATCTCGATATCAAGGTTACTTCCATGGAAAACTGGTCGTAAAACTACTTGGTCCAAACACAATCCTTGGTCACCTCCTCTAGGTCTATAGGGTGCCGGCAATTTTGGGGTCATCCCTCTTCCCTCATGCATCCAGAGAGTTCCCTACTCATTTTCCCTTTGGGTCCCATGAGTTCATGAAGGTGATCAATCTCCTAACCCATGACCCTCAGACAATGATAGCTGTTACCTCCTGACCCTATGGTCATGTGCAACTAGGGAATTAAACAACTCCTAATTTCATCAGTCTTATCCCTACCTGACCCTAGGATAGACTTAAGATTCTCTTATTGTACATGTTCAACTTAAAACCTTACCCCAAGCCTTCATCATCTCTCTCTCTCTCTGTATTCATGGGCTGACTTTCATCCTTTCATAGGGATCATGGCAACCTGCCTACCTTGGTCAAGCCCCATACTGGTTACCTCCATGGTAACACATCCACATGTACATAGAGATGTCTATCGATGGGTCTACATGCTCATTATCATACCATGTACTTTTCACTTAGCTTCTCAAGATCCTATGAGAGTTTCCTCAAAAACCACAAAACTGGTATACGTCCTACCAAAGGGTCCCTCTCCCAAGATGGGAGGAAACTACAACTCTTAACAACAAGGTCACAAACATCCTTAGGGTTTACATCCACGTGAGCCTACTTAACCCTAGCAAGCTATTAAGGCACAAGCAGATCACTTACTGAACCATGCTAGGTCATACTTGTCCTCTTTCCTCAATGCTGGATCAAGATCATACCTTCCTTTATCATCAACCTAACTGTGAGGGGTTCATCAAACATACCTTAAACTTAAGGGACTTCCCCTTTCCTCTATACATGAGGAGTACCATGCTCGAAACTATAGCAACTTAATTCTCATCATTAGCATTAGGTATACCACTTCCCCTCTTAGGCCTAGGAACCCTAGGTTCACTTTTAGGTGTCCAACTGCATGTTCTATCTCTTAACCATGAATCAAGCTTCAAAAAGGCATGCCATGCACTTCCTGTCATCCTTCAACTCGAGCAACACTTAGAGTTGGATCCTCCTCAAGGACAAACAACAAGGTACAAGGCCTCACAACCTGTTACTAAACCTTTCCAGATCTAAGGAACTCTTCTTCGTATCTCAGGAGGGAAACATCTATACCAAAGGCACATAGGTATCAACAGATTCATCCTCTCTCTAGGGTTTGGTTCCTCTCATGGCATCCAAGACATAATCAACCTCTAAGTATCAAGCATATGGAGACCACTATCATCCACTTAGGTCGCATCATCCTCAACTCCCTATTTTTCCTTATATCTCGGAGTCTAGGTTTCCAACCTTCTTGCTTAGTTTCCTGCTCTCTCTCTAGAGCTAGCACTACAACCAACCTCACCATTAGAGTTCCTCTCTTCAAGAAGGATCAACCTTAAAAGCATCATATACATGGGTGAAGTCTATGTTCAACTCATGTTCGCTCAAGGTTATCCATAACCCCTTATGCTTATCACATAACCTAACCATCAAATTCTCCCGGCCAGAGCTTCAACCTATGGCTCACATTACTAACGTATCCTGGGTGCATGCTATGCCCTACATACATAAGCCCATAGGATTTCTAAGGTCCTTCACTAACATCATCATCTAAGGAGCTATCCTTAACCCTAACATGCACGACCCTTCCCAAGGTTGGGTTGCCAAAGGTGCTAGGTCACCCATGGATCATATGGCATCCCAAAGGCATGTTCTTTCAAACACCTGGTCTAACTCATCTTTCTATAACCTTCACTTAGGGTTAGGGTTAGCATCATCCTTAGAGGATGTTCCAGGTCTCTACTTGCAATGGAGATCTCTATCTCCAAGACTAACTTATCCTCCTGACAAGAAGGTCTAGCCTCATGTCTCTTCTGAGGACATGACAACTTATGTCATATGACCTAAGCATGTATCTATTCTTTAATTTGCGCTTAATATATTAAGCTTATGTCCATGAAATTTTATTTACATGCTTTTCATTAATTTGGTGGAGGATTCCTTAAACCTTATTAACCTTACCCATACCTTAAGAGGGTGAGGAGAAGAAAGAAAACCCTAATCCTTTAGGTCCTTATCAAAATTTTGTGATGAGAAGGGATGAATAAGATGAGAAGTCCTAAAGGTATCTTATTTCGATTCATACCTTAAGACTTTGGCCAGGTAGTCACATGGATTCGGGAGTCCTCGTATTCCGACTAGTGGTGCAGAGGAAAATATTGCCAACCCCCGGTCGTGATCCTTTTCTAGACACCTCTGTCTTTTAGATAATCCTCTAATAACTCCCTTGGGTTCTATGGAGTTTGTAAAATTTAATAATTATTAATGGTTAAGTGAGGAACCTATGCTCTCATACCAAATGTTACGACCCCATCTCCAGATAACCCCCAAATAAGGGAGACCGAGAGGTCGAAGCCGCACCCATAACTTCCGGATCAAAGGTTCGGCAATTAACCAAGAATAATTATCAAATTTTAACAGACTATACTAAAAAGCTGGAAGAAAATAAAAATTTTCATACCTTTTTGAAAACTTGGATCGCTAAACTTCTATCCACTTAAGGATTCTACTCTAACTAATCCTCCTTGTATTTTACTTCATGTATTTCACAATATGATGATTTACTGTTTGTCCTTTTGGCTTGTACCTAAAATGCTGACAAACAAAACATCGGTCAGCCAAAGCTGGTATGTGGGGGAAACAATAAACGTGCAACTATGATAACAACATAATCATTCAATTAATCATTTAATAATCAAGATTACGTTTTAAATATGACTCTGTGATCCATGAGTACCCTATCCTCTGTGCTATTCCTGCAGTGGACATGGATACTACCTTCCTTATGGTAGATCCCCATTAAACCCCTCATGGTCCCACCTATAGGTGAACCAGTTTCTAGGGTTGAGTCACATGGCACTACTTGTAAGTAGCCCACTCCTTAACTCATGGCAGGCTAATGAGTCTCATGGCACTACACGTAGGTAGCCCAATTTCTAACTCTCGGTAACCTAGACCTTGCTCTAGGATTACCCCTTTTTTTTAGCCTTTTCAAAGAAATAGAGGTGGATCCGGATCTAACCAGTTATATACACATATTTATAGTGATAATCATAGTCACTTTATAGTTGCATGAAATAAATAGACATCCAACAGTTATTTTCAAGCAACCGATTAAAACTTCGGGAATCCCTGTGAAACTAGAGTGATTATTCATAAGTGTAACCACATACCTTATGCCATTGTAGAATTGTGGCAGAACATCATATGTACTTTAAGAATATATCCAAACATCCAAGCAACAAGCATTCAATCTGAAATATTCATACTACATATGTGCCACCATGTATTCACATTACATTACTCAGATCTAGATTCGTTCCTAAACTAGGGTTTAGAGTTATCTCGTGTTTGGACTAGGCATTAGGGTTACAAACCTTAATTCCATCATATCACAGTTTCTAATATTACAATCTCACTTATGCATATTAGGTTAAACCCTAATTATCATTTTAAGAAAATTAGACGACTCATTACATTTAATTCACATTATCAACATTAAGATTATCTCAAGATGTTCCCATTAGTATCAAAACCCTAAAGCAACATATATAAAATCACTAATATGGAACTGTCCATTATTTAACATTATCAGGGTTTTACTCATTATACATGGCAAGATCAGGTGTTAGCCTAACATGAATGAATCTATTCAATTAAGCATCATATTAAGGCAAATCTAGGTTTTCTTTTACATTAAACCCATTAGAACATGTATTGCTTATACTTTTAGAACAGGAAGCATAACTAGGTTCTGATAATAATTTATTTAGATTCCTCTTGTTTTTCTAAGAAACTTTCATATATTATATGTCCCCATCAGAGTTACCAATAAATTTCTATAACTACTTCAAGGTTATTCGATTCTGACCAATCATTAGTCGCCACATCAGCATACAATACCCCTTTTTAACTTAATTTGCGAACTGGGTTAAGTTTATAATGGAAAGACTATACTGCCCCTCCCGTGGAGACTTGACTATTGTGCACTCGGGGGCTAAACCGTATAAAAGGCTTGACGCCTTCTCCTTCCTCATGGAAGGGCGCCACACGCAGCCCCGACGGGTCTGCTGGGAGCCCGACTCCCACTCGGATGAGTCAGGTGCCGTGTCAGGCACTTAGGCCTTGGGCTCTACAGCCCCAAAGGTGGTCCAACCACCTCTATCCACAACTGCCGAACCCGAACAGGCCCTAGGCGAGGTCGGCGGTGACCAACGGTTGAGGGAAACAGAGGTCCTAGATAGCTAGGTCTTGCAGGTTGCAAAAGACCAAAAAGATGCATGAGAGGGGGTCGAGCCCTTACTTAAACCTCTCTGTGTTGGCACCAGAAGAAGAGAAACCTTGAGGAAGTTGTCTCGTTCCTTCCCCTTACTCGGATACTCGGCAAGGAGCTTTCTCTCCCCACTTAGCACGATGCTGCTATGGTGAAAGGGTGTCGCCTTGATACTGCTAGTCTCCAGGTTCACCACCAGGTCCGTCGTCCGTTGGTATGTCACCCATCGCCTTCATGACATGGCTATCCTTGGTTGCCAACATGAAAGAGAGTCGCTTCATGGCTGTTTGTAGGTCAGAAGCAGAGATAGCACAACTCGCACATCTCCAAACCATGGAGGAGATCGCTGACCCATGCTTCTACTACAAGCACCCATGATGGTAGTTGGGGTTTTCCAGGCAAAGGGTGGTTCTTTATCATCTCTCTTATATAGGCCGTATGCCTAACCTTTAGGGTTAAGGGTAAGAAACAAAGGCGTGGGTGTTGGCCAAGTCCTGCTTGGGAACGCCATAGAAGGCAATATGATTATACGGAAAGTAATTCAATTACTCTAAATATCACGATCCATCCATGTGTATTAGACCGAATACTTTTGCCTTCTGTTTTATGGTAATATGTTTCCAAGGCTAACTCATTAAATCTTTTTCCAACTATACTTCATAATTGGGGTCCAAACTTCTCTTTCCCTCTAAACTACGTTTCCCATTCCTTTTAGGAGACTTATATATCATTCCTTTATTTGTCTTCCAAGCAACAAGTGGATAATCCTTTAATTAAATATCTAAGCCTATTATCTTGGATTATCTTAGAAATCCTCTCATTATCTTAACTTGTAATTATCCTTCAACATACTAAAAAGGAAACCCAAGGTAACACTATTTGGTGCTCCAACCATTGTGTTTCCAATAATGGAAAGATAAGTATTCTTTTAACTATCTAACACATTATAAACTGTATTCTCCTTTGGAAAAAGTTTATCAATATCATTACTATTTATTAATGCATGAATTCCTTTTATCTATTTGTCTTCTGCCAAAGCACTTGTGACAAAGGCAATTAACATTACTATTCCACCAATAAAATTATTGAGAAAATATCAATTTAATCATATTTTATAGTTCCATTTTACCAAAATTTGAGGATATTACATTTGATGTCTCGCTGGGACTTTGACGATAAGTCATATCACATTATCCTCTCATTTTATTATTATTTTTCTGTTTCTCTTTCTTTTCTCAAAACTTAATTATTTATTTACTAATTGAATAATTGAATTTCCTTACTTCATTTCCTTGTTATTGGGCCCAATAGCCAATAAAGCCCACAACACAATCATCAAGGCTATTGTAACAAAATCCATTTATTCCAAACAAATATCATTATTTGTTCAAATATCTTTAATATGAGAAATTACATTTCTCACCAAATGAACCCAAAAAATTGGGGTTGTAACATAAAGCTTTAACTAACATGACACACAACTATTTTCTTGATATAGGGGAAGCTAATGTCAGAATCAAGTTACTTTAATTCTTTTGTCAATGTTCTATATTTTAATAACTTTCTACCTTACCATTATTTACATCAAAATTTCTAAGATAAACCTGTTTTACCAACTAACTAGTCATTTAAGGGTTGTTTGCATGGATTTGATGGTTTGTGTACCTTTATTTGATGGTGGAAACTGATCCTAGGGGGAGGGTGAAAAGCATTGTGACTGACCACACATGTTTTTGCTTGTCCGTTCATCTCATATCCTACAATGCCATGCAAATCTCTTTCCCTAAACACACAACACCTTGTGTCAAGAACCGATGTGGTTGGGAAGGTAGCTTGGGTTAAAATTGGTAGTAAACAAGTGTGTGTTCACCTTTAGGGAGACATCTTGGCTTCATGTCATAAGGTCTTGTGGTGTAGTTCCCTTTGGAGATGTAGATCGACCACATAGTAGGATTTTGAAGCTTGAGAAGAAACAAGGAGGAAGACCATGTGGCTTACAGTTTCCTTGAGGTTCCTAGGGAGCTCACGGAGCTTAGGGATATGGTGGAAGGAGATGCTTAATTGTTTGGTTATTGATTCAACTTGAGGTAAAGGAAGTAGAAGAAGATAATAGGTGGTGGCGACTTGGAATCGACTTAATGGAATTTATAGTGGGTAAATCCCATTAGAGGCATGGTTAAGAAAAGAGGGGTGAAATAGTGATGGGTAATGTTGTAGGATGGAGGGGTTCATCGAGGTGCTCATCTAGTAGTTGTAGGTGGTTGTTGACCACCAACGAGAGAGTCACAAGGATCAAATCGGCATGTTCAACCATTTGGCTTAGTATTTTTTTGAAGAGGGGCACAGAGGAAGGAGAGTGGAATGAGGTGACATACAAGAGGTTGACAATAATTTGTAAGCATTGGTTGTGTCCTCACAATGAAGATCAAGGGTCATAATAGCTAAAGCTATGGGTTTCTGGTGATTTCGGCTATATGACATTAATAATGTCATGGTTATCATCCTATCTATTCCAAATTTAAACCGATCATATATTTTACTTCCTATATATAAACTTGAAAGATTCATTAATTCATAGGTTAATCCAATGTCATGAAATTTCAACTTGAGTTTTATCGAAAGTTCATCCAGATTTTGTTTGACTTTGAGGAGCTTTAATTATAAAAAGCTAGATTTCCATTATATGATGCAGGAAAATATAATTTATATGTAAAAGGTTATGAAATTTCATTTAATCACGTACATAGGTACAACAAGTCACTTTCATAGACACACATGGGTGAAAATGTAATATATTTGATTTTAGTGAGTAGCATGATTTTTTATGAAGAATTAATATCTACTAGTATATAAGATTTCATTGCGAGATCATATGAAGAGTTTGACTTCTATTGAGTGAAAAAACACATTGTATAGTTTGAACATGTTACATGTCAGGGCAATACTAATATTTAGTTTTGAATACCTCTTTCTAACTGTTGGGAAAACAAAGTAAGGGCAGAACAAGAACCCATTGCCATAAACTTTTTGTGTTAGGGATTGTGGTGGGCAAGTGATAATGCTTTGTAACACTGAAGGCACATGATTTAATGTGAAAAACTCTCCCCAAGATAAGGAGCGAAAAATCACGGGGCAATACCAGACAACAAGTACTATGTAACCCAAATTGCAACTCACACTACCTAGATCTAATCATCTCTAAATCTGGAAAGCTCCCCCACCTGATAATAAAGATAAGAAAGAATAAAAATACACCTAATGTGTAAAAATCCTCCCTTTTCACTTTTTCTCCTTACGACACCACTTCCACTGTTGGAGATTGTTTGTTGTGATTACGAGCGCTAACCAGACCGCCTCTTCTCCTAACAAGGTCACCTACCTTGTTGCCATCTACAATACTCATAAGAGTTGGGGCTTCCAACTAGAACTCCAATGTGCCATCGAAACTCTCTCCACCTGAGAGAGCCAATATGCGTCCTTGGCTGATCGGACAGACTGTTGTCATTGTTGCATCACCAATAGTGTGCCACTAACCGGTGTGCGTCTTATGCTACTCAGATCCATCGTCATGGTTGATGCACCACCTATGTGTCACTGACTTATGGGTGTCTTCCGCTCACCGGACATACCACCTTCGTTGTCATAACAACCGACTGATGAGCATCTTCCTCTGCTTGGATCCACTGCCGTAGTCGATGTCAATGTCGCATCACCTACAAAGTGACACCAACTGATGTGCGTCCTTCGCTGCTCAGACTCACCTCCATTGTCGATGCACTGCCATTATGTTGTAGACTACTAACTACTACATCGCCTTAAGATAAAGTCATTGACCCTCTCTTATCCAAAAGAGAGTTGTACTGTCAGTACATCAATGTGCCATCGACTGTCAGTCGCTACTTTACTTCAAGGCAAAGTCGCTAACTCTCTCTTACCACTAGAGAGCACTACTAGTTGTTATTGTTTTCTAGCTCTTCTACCACAGAAGGCACTAACAAACAACAACTTGTGGGATCACATACCAACATGTGGGATGATTCAATGGCCTCCCCAAAAACCTCTATTTATAGGCCTCCATACATGTGGTTGCAACCGAAATCCTAGTTCAATTCTCAGTCTAATTCCTAGTCCAATTCCATTGTTGTATATAGGGATCCATATCCTTTCCTTATTGGATTCAACTCCTATTATGATTGGCAACACAAACCAACTCCTATTAAGTCCAAATACCAATAGGACATGGGCCAAAACCATCCGTATCCCCATAATCTCCCCCTCTGGCCCATGAGGGAGAGTTATCTTCAGTGACCATCTGGAGTAGCTTTTGGAACCCATCACCACATGTGATGAATCTATTCTCCTCAAACATGTCAACACCATATCACCTTCATCCATCTTCTTGAAGTCCCACCATGACTTTGCTCTGTTCCCAGACAACTAAGAAGTAGTATCATGCCAACACTACTTCTCTCTCCATGTCTACACCTGGAACACTATAAGCTCCTCTGGATCGATCAGTCGAGCCATCTTTTATGAAGAATGTATTTCTGACCTTTTGTACCAAGGCTCAAAAACCCTTTGATGATGCTCCCCCTATCTGTGCAACTCCTCTTTAGAAGCTTGATCCTCCATTCTGGATGTAATAATATATCACTCACTATATTGCCCTTCTTCACATGCATGTTGTCCCGAAGAAGGATTTGGGGAGATCTTGTTTGACTAGGAGCCGTCGTGCTGCATATTGTTGCCCTTCTAGATTAAATCCCGCATCTCAGACACGAGGCTATTCTGTGATCACTTCTTGCCGATGTTGTCCTTCATGTCTTCATACGCCATATCACGATACCCAGTCCATCCTTTGAACCTTGCTCTAATACCACTTGTTAGAGATTGTGGTGGGCAAGTGACAATGCTCTGCAAGACTGAAGACACAAGATTTAACTTAGAAAAATCTCCCCAACACAAGGAGAGAAACCACGGGACAATATCAGTCAACAAGCACTATGTAGCCCTAATTACAACTTACACTGTCCATATTTAATCACTCCTAAATATGGAAATCTCCCCTCACCCAAGAACAAAGATAAGGAAGAACAGAAATACACCTAATGTGTACAAATCCTCCTTTTTTACTTTTTCTCCTCACGACACCACTGTTGTTGCTGGAGATTGCTTGTTACCATTACAGCCGCTGACCGGGTCGCCTCTTATCCTGACGAGGTCACCTACCTCATTCCTATTTGCGGTACTCGTTCTAGTTGGCGCCTCCAACTAGAACTCCAACGTGCCTCCAGAACTCTATCCTCCTGAGAGAGCCAATACGCATCCGCCGCTGATCGGACGGACTGTTGTCGTTGTCACATCACCAATAGTATGCCACCAACGGTGTGCGTCTTCTACTACTCAGATCCACCGTCGTGGTTGATGCACCGCCTATGTGTCGCTGACTCACGTGTGTCTTCTGCTGACCGGACATACCACCTTCGTTTTCATAGCCACGAACTGATAAGCATCTTTCTCTGCTCGAATCCACTTCCATAGTCGATGTTAATGTCACATCACTAACAAAGTTCCACCAACTGATGTGCGTCCTCCATTGATCGAACTCGCCTCCGTTGTCGATTGACTGTCGTTGTATTTACGACTACTAACCGCTACTTCGCCTTAAGGCAAACTCGTTGACCCTTTCTTATCCATAAGAGAGTTGTACTGTCAGTGCACCAATGTGACACTGATTGTCAGCTGCTACTTCACTTCAAGGAAAAATCATTGACCCTCTCTTACCACGAGAGAGCACCACCAATTATTTTTTGGCTCTTTTACCACAGAGGACATCAACAACCAACAACTGGTGGGATCACACACCAAGAAGTGGGATGATTTAATGGCCTCTCCAGGAGCCTCTACTTATAAGCTTCCATGCATGTGGTTGCAACTAGGAATCCTTGTCCAATTCTCAGTCTAATAATTCCTAGTCTTATTCCAATGTTGCATATATGGAACCATATCTTTTCCTTATTGTATTCAACTCCTATTAGAATTGGCAACACAAACCAACTCCTATCAAGTCCAAATCCCAATAGGACATTGAGCCGGAACCATCCGTATCCCAACATTTTGATCCCTATCCATACAAGCCAATCCTAAATAGACTACACCATTGGTTTCAATGAAGGATCTGTACCCAAGCAGAGGTGCAATGTTCTCAATGCCGAGCTCTGAGCTGTTCAGAACGGCGCTAAAGTCACAGATCAAGTCCTTGACATATATCTATGCTATCAGTGATACATACTCTTTGCAGGTTTGCTATTTGAACAGTGGTTGAGACAATAACAACATCAGACGGCAGGTAGTTAGGAGTCAAATGAATAATCTCTAGAAGAAGGACCCGAATATCACAATCACCCACGCAAAGAGATCAGCTAATCAACCGTCCAACTAATGTGCGGCAAAACACGCATCCTCGTTCTTTGCTATGAGTTGTTCTACTACATTTGAGTTCCTTGTAATTCTTTCCTTTTATTTCCTTGACAGTTGTCATAACTAATTGTAGTGGTACCATTGCATGTTAATGTACTCTTTGTTTCCGTCTGGACGAGGGTGTTATTTATAAAATTTCCTCCTCAATTTTTCTTAACACAGGCTCCAAGTTACTCGGTAATGTATGTAGTAGAAGAAAATTAACACTGTTGAATGCCAAATCAATTAATAACCTGCAGGCACTTTGTAGCGTTCCAGATTGTAACTCTACCAACGGATTCCACTCGCTGTCTTTTATTGTTTAAAATCTTTCAATGATCGTATGGGACAGAACCAAATGTTTTTAGTGGGTACAACGCAATGTTTGTGGATCCCTCGAGGCATAGCGAATAAGACACGAGATCGTATTCCCTTTTTGTACTTCCCGGCACTCCAACGCCATGCATGCGAAGTTTAAGATTGCCGCTGTCTAATCGAGAAGATGCGGAGGCAAAACCGGTGGCAAGTTCGGAAAGACAAGGAAGTTACTCAAAACGCGCATCTGTTTTAGTGGCTGGATGCTGGATAGGTTAAGCGACTCTCCGTTTCTCTGGAGCATGATGTTACTGTGGCCTGTATAAGAGGCGCGAGAATTAGGAAACGATGCATTTGAGTACCGGCTAAACATGACACCGGAGGCAGGATTTTTACTGCTCCCTCCTTTCCCCATGTTAACCGCCTATCTTTTCTTTCAGAAGTATGCTGATCTCCCATCTTTGATAGAAATGAATGGTTATCAGCCACCCACAGATTGGTTATCAGCCATCCACACTACGAATTGGTCCAGATCCCACGCACAATTAACAAATCTGAACCCATGGTTTGCTCGCGAATCGGAACCGGAACACCCCCCCCCCCCCCCCCCCCTATTATAAATATAGTGCTATATGGTTCATCAAAACTTAATTAGTATATATATGTAGAAGTTTTCTGAAATATAAGTACAACTATGTATGTACATATAAGTTTAGTATATATTTTTTAAAATAAATTATGGTTAGCCGGTTAATCAAACAGAAAATATTTTTAACAATACATTAATCATTGAATCAATTAACCGAAATAAACTAACCTAATTAATCAATCTGTTCAAAAAAAATAACCATTCCATTTTAACTGTCCAGTTAGTCGATTATTAAGCAAATTCTGTTCACCTCTACCCCCTCCCCCAAAAAAATCAAGCTATACGTAATCAGTAAAGTATCATTATCATCAACATATATTGTTAGTAAAAGCTCAGTTATCTCTGGTCCTTGTCCATATATTGAACACGTATCCTTGACAGCTACTTCGAGGTCCCTCTTCATGACAAAATTATTGCCACCTACTTGTAGTAGATACTTGTAAAATTTACAACGACCTCAAATCCTTTCATATAACAATCATCTCTTTTAGTAGGGCGTGCCGTTTCGATCAAGTCAATGATCAATTTTATCCCTATATATCACGTGGAAATGGTTAAGCGAGCATTGAGCCTTACATTGTGAAACCATGCACTTGCTCAGAATTGTAAAGGAGGCTAATTATTGAACTTAAGAATGCCAAGGATGTGAATGTTTCTCTTCACATGAAACTGACTTGAGAGTTCTTTGATGCATAATCTCAATGCGTGCTCTACATAGAAGTTATGTGTAGCATACCCAATTTCAATACTATATTTAATTTTGAGTTATTATACATAAACCTCTTAAATTGAAAATTCTTTTGTTAAATTTCAATTCATATTTGCATTTTATTGAATTATCTTGAAATTCAAGCACCTAAATGTAATTTATCCTCATTTAGATCTAGTCATACCATTTGAAACCCACAATTGAAAAATTAAACTAAATTAGAAATTTCTGGCTTTGGAATCACTTAAAAAGATATCATTGAATTTTAGATAATAATGTTTAGATTAATTGTGAAAATAATATTTTGGGTCATCTTCAACTCGTGAATTAAAGGAGTTAGTATTTATTTAGATTAATGTCCACTAAAAGTATGTTGAACATTTAAGAGGAAACAGATTAACACAGCACGACATACAATTTTTTTTACAAGATAGGGGTTTTATTACAAAAAGAAGGAAAATAAAAACCAACGTTATTGGCTGGTCAAAACCGGGCTTTGACCCGTTTCTAACCCACGAGCGCCCGCACTCCTGCTGCGCGACCGTTTCACCGGCCAGAGAAGAGGCAGGGCAATCTCTCTCCCTCACAGCTCCTTGCCCTCTCGTTTTGACTCCCATGGCTTCGGATACAATCCTCCAAAACCTCTGGCGACTCAATTAAGAGCATGAGAAGCTGAAATAAACGAAGGCCATTAAGGTCGATGATATGAAACAGAAAACGGCCCACGACTGTTGTTGGAAATGTCACACCACCTCCAGTTCAATTGATGATACTTCTATCATCATTATTACCACAGAGACACGAAAACTCTACCCTAGTTCCCACTATATAAAGCCCTATCTACCATGTGGACAAGCTCCCTACCTTCACAGCCATGACAGTGCCTTCTTCCCTCTCTAGACCTTCGCAACTCCTCCATTTCCTCCTTTCTCTCTGTTGTGACCAGTAGCATGCCACACTCCAGTCCCCTGACCGCGATATTCCCTACACTTGTCACCTCCTTCTCTGTCTTCTCCTTCGATTTGCTGCTTTGTCAACCTGCGCTGGTCCACACCAACGTCATCACCAGCATGCTATGACGCCAGCCAACATACCTGATCACTGAACACGACCAGCACCTTGGCGCGATAAGAGGTACCCACTACCCAACTCCCTCTTCAATTCCCTATAACATGGACTATGAAGAAGATAAATGATAAATTAACCCATGGGCTATACTATTATATACAATGTACTTGGAAGTACGTTGATGTGATCCTAGATATGCAATAAAAGGTGTCACATATGCTCTGAGTTAAATAAGGATCCTGAGTTATAATGTAGGACTACATAATAGTGCAGGTAATCACAAAAATCCCCAACTTGTTTTAAACTATATCCCTG
Source organism: Alisma plantago-aquatica (assembly GCA_963693085.1). Lineage (NCBI taxonomy): Eukaryota > Viridiplantae > Streptophyta > Magnoliopsida > Alismatales > Alismataceae > Alisma > Alisma plantago-aquatica. Next base: position 1,045,658,526 of record OY856413.1, read on the forward strand.
ACTAACTAACCTCAAAACAACTACAATAAGAATAATTTATAATATGGATGTACTAAACCAATAATGATTCTAAGGGATAAAGTAGGGATATTGAATCTAATGCTTTTAACTATGTTACTATTTTACAACCCATGAATATGAAAACTAACTTAAGTAATTGCCCATTTCAACTGTACAATATGTATCATTATATGTTATGCATAAGTGCATGTATATGTGACATGCATTAATAATGTAGAGACAAAAGGATATTTTTAACACATGATTTTTGGCTACAAAGGCTTAGTGATAATTCAACCTATCACCGTAGAGAAATATTAACACCTAGGATATGAATAAAAAAATAATAATAAACTTATACTTCATGGAATCTGATAAGTGATTTCCAAAGCCAAGGATCCCACAATAACATGCCATATTTCCCTCTCGTTAGGATCTGAAACTTCTGAGCTTCGTGAACCCTAATGTGGAAAGATTGAATTTTTTGTTGGATTATAAGGTACTAGATTCTCGATTTTGTTAATAAATTATTTTATTTCCCTTCTTGGATTTCATTCAATAGAATTTTGCAAAAGTGCCCAACCCAATTTATTTTTAGCCTTGCCCTTATATTGAAAGTTACCAAAATGAGTTGAAAATGGGACAAATGAAAAAATGATTGGATTTGACATCGGCACAAAACAACTCGAATATTGGCTAAGAGTTTTGGCTCACTCTATTTTGGAGCGTCATATCGCCCAATCATGCACAACAAATAATGGCCATTCTATCATAGAGGGGAGAACACTAGGCACCTTGCCTTGGAAAAGACAAAATAATGGATTGCTTGTGCCAATAGATAATCATTTTATTTTGAATAATTTGATATCTTGATATTAATTTTGAGAATCTTTTTGTTGTTTTTACTTACCACTTTGAATTGTTGTATCCTTTTGAAACTAGCATGGTAACTAAACTATGTTCTTGTTATTACCCAAGTCCACCAAGCAATCTGGCCTATATTTGATTACATAAATCTTTATTTTTTAAAATAGCTCAATAACTAAATTTAGTACCATAGTTGCTGACTTATGCTTTTCTTGTCAGGGTCCATCCATGGTTTCTTTCCCTTGGGGAATTCATGGGCAAAAGGATTGCCCCATGTGGAAGTTTCTGCTGCTGAGATTGGAGACTAAATGGGAAGGAGCATAAGGCTACGTGTTCTTAGTGATCCTCTTTTCTTTAGTACTTTTAGCATTGTAGTCGCTAGAGGACAAAAATATTTATCTTATGTTAATGTCGAGAGAACAATATTTCTGTTTTCTTTTTGTTGATGTTTAAATTACTTTGTTATCATACATGGACGCACGGTATGAAACTATGTTATCAAATGAAATGGTATCAAAGCATCAAAAATTGACATCTACATTTGCTCCAAAATAGGGTTTCCTATAGTATCACCTAATAAATATTTAGTTTTTCTCTTAGACTAGAAGAGGTAACCTATTTGGCTTTGAGAAACCTGAATCTAAGATGACAAAGTTTGACAATGAAAAGTACTATACACCTTCCCCACTCCGGTCAGAGAAGAAAATAAAGCACCATACCCCCTCATCAGAGAAGATAAGGAAGCACCATACTTCCTCATCAAAGAAGAAAAGAAAGCACCATACTCGCTCATTGGAGAAGAGAAGAAAGTATGATACACCCTCTTCTTACAAAAGAAAGTTGTACTATACACCCTTGCTAGAGAGAGATAAACCTTCTTCCCCAACTCACTGCAAGGGACCCCCTTCACCCCTAAAGGACAATGCAACTAATCAACTGGCCTAAATTTGATCAATCTTGGGGTTAGCCATGGAAGGGTTCATTCATAAAAGTGATGGGCCCAAGGAACCTACCGTTGTTGACTTCCTGAAGATGAAACCTTCTACATTGAAAGGTGAAAGTGAACGAGACATAGTGAAGAAAGCTGAGGATTGGATTCTGATCACACATGTTATACTAGAAAGTATGAGATGCCTATCACATCTATGGATCAAGTATGTTGCCTTCATATTGATAGGAGAGACAAAAGTATGGTGGAAGAATCTATCTAGTACTCACCCTAGTGGTACTAATGTAGGGAAATATGGTGTCATAATAGGCATTGAGAACAAAAATTTTACTAACATATTCTCCATTAAACCAGTAGATCGTGTTTATAACTATATAATGGAAAGGAGGGTATCAAGGATATACCTAGTCATGGAGCAAGTCCTACGACATCTCCTCATCGTTGTAGTTGTGTAACTATCTTCTAGTTGCACATGGACTCATCTACTGTACCTCTTGGTCTTTACCACATACAGTAGGTTGACGTTGTCCTCCTAGCGACAAACAACAACCTCCACGCCTCTATGGAAGTCCACAGGACCACCTAGAACTCCTGTCACCCTACTAAAATGGACAGGAAGGAGTTGTCTCTCGTGTTGGTGTACTAGTCACAAACTTACTCTCCCAAAAATATTCTCTGTTACTATCCCTCCCTTTATCAAGTAGGATTTGCTCAGGTTCTTTCAGTTGCCACAACCAGATAAACTAAATAATTATCAGAGGCAATTGATGTGTCTGAGAAGCCCCCAATACCCCTCTATTTATAGGAGGGGTTAGGGTCATGGTTCCTAGTCTGTGTGGGAGTGGAAGGGACCAAAATATTGAAAATTCACAACTTGCAAGCAGCGAACTAGTCGGTTCACCCAACGAACCATTTGTTTTGCATGTTTTCCAATCACATATTATCTGACAATTCTATTCCAATTAATGCAAGACATGACGTCAACACTAATCCTTGTTGCAATCAAATTGCACCATGAATTGGGCATCTCACGAAGCAAGCCGGTCATCTCATGACCCCCATTCGATCGGTTCACTAGGTGAACAGGTAGGCTGGTGCTCCAATTTGTGCAGATATCAGCCAGAACAATATCCAATCAACTTGACACTCCTACTGTTCATTTCATCACATGATTGGATCAGTTGAGAGTCTAGTCATTTGATTTGTTGCTCAAATTGAATACCTAAACACTTAGAAATCAATCCAATTATAATTCATGATTAAAACTCCTCTTCTAGGCCAGTTCTTATGTGTGTGGCCCTATAAGTCTCATATTACATTGACAGTGAATGTCCAGAACCAATTATGACATCACAAGCAAAGAGTGGTTTCTAGTTGCACATCATTTCTACCCAAGTAAATGGAAATTTAGAGAGAAACTTCAACCTACAATCTTTGTATGGTGTTATAGTGTTTGTATAGCTCCTTTTTCACTGATATCTAAATTGAACTCGAGGCATGGAGTAGTAATCCTCTTCTACATTAAATTTTGTTTCTTGAACTATAGAAGACTGTCTGAGATATATGTAAGCTCAATGGAACATATTGACTCACATGTGCATGGCTATGCATTTCTTAGTCTCACTTATGAAGAGGCCTAAGATATCATACTCCTATAGGAGGGATAAATCCCATCTACATCACTCACAATCAGGCCCCATGTGTCACATTCACCCAATCACCACCGTTATGGCAATCCTTATTCATGATTACATTGGATGATGTCAAAGCATACCAAATGACATGGGATGAGTGTAGTGACTCAGGTTTAAGAACCACAATCACCACCAACACTATGAGAGTTGAATATGATACCATTTATGGTTTCCATGTGTCAATCTCATGGTGGGTTTGCCCAATACACTATTGTCTAACATGTATCTATGTGCTTGGCTTGATATCACATATCATGACTAATGAGATTTTATCATCAACCAACACACACTCTAGTCTTATATGTTATTACTATCTATCTGTCTTCCAAAATAACATCCGAACAGGGACATAAATGAGAATGCATTACTCTTAACATGCATATGATCACATTGTTCAAGTCACATACTTGAATACATACATCATTAAGTAATATCATCTAGAAACTTTTAACGTTATATCATTATCTCATAATTGAATAAAATAGAATAAATTAGAAGCTTTCCTTTATTAATAATCAAATCAGTAACAAATTATGTCATTACAACCATCATATGATTGGCTCTCTGGGCATACATACCAAAGGACTCCCTTTTGGACATAGAGCCAATCACCCATGAATCTTATCCCAAATGATCGAACATATCCATCATATGTCTGCTACAAAAGTGCCTTTATCAAGGGGTCAACAACATTGCTTTTGGTCCATACTATGAAGTTGTTCACATCTCCTCGCTATACAATCTCTCGTATGAGGTGTAACTGCCTTTGTATATGCTTAGAATGCTGATGTGATCTGGGTTCCTTAGCTTTTGCAATAGCTCCATTGTTGTCACAATATAGCTCAATTGCATAGATGATGCTTGGAACAACCCCAAGTTTAGAAATGAACTTCTTGATCAATACATCCTCCTTTGCTACATTCGATGCAATAATATACTCAACCTCTGTTGTATAATCAACAATTGTCTCTTGCTTAGAACTCTTCTAGCTTATAGCTCCATTGTTTAGAGAAAACACAAACCCTGATTGTAATATGTAATCATCCTGGTTAGTTTGGAAGCTTGCATCAGTGTAACCCTTTACCACCAATTCTTCCTCTCCTCCGAAGACGAGGAACTGATTCTTAGTTCTTATCAAGCACTTAAGGATGTTCTTCAAGGCTATCTACTAAGCATCATCTAGATCTGACTGATATCTACTCATCATGCTCAAGGTATATGAGACATTAGGATGGGTGCACAACATTGAAAATATTATTGATCCAATTGCTGATGCATTTGGAATCAAACTCACACGTTCCTTTTTTTTCACAAGAATTGGGTCTCTAAGCTTTAGAGATGGTAACTCCATGAATCATGAGCAAGTTTCCTCTCTTTAAGCTCTCCATGCTAAACCTCTTCAACACTTGATCAATGTATGTGCTTTGACTTAGTCCAAGAATCCTTCTAGATCTATCTCTATAAATCTTGATCCCCAAGATATAGGATGCTTATCCCAACCCTTTCATAGAAAACATATTTCCCAACCATGTCTTTATCTTTTGTAAAGTAGGGATGTCATTCCCCATCAACAGTATGTCATCTATATACAATATGAGGAATGTCAGTATACTTCCACTAACCTTCTTGTACTCAAAAGGTTCATTATCATTTTAACTAAAGACAAACTCTTTGCCTGTCTCGTCAAAATGAAGATTCCAACTCCGTCATGCTTACTTCAATCCACAGATTGATCTTTGTAGTTTACAACCTTTATATGCATCCTTTGGATTTATAAAACCCTCAGATTGTATCATACACACATCCTCGATAAGATTCCCATTAAAGAATGTGGTGTTAACATGTGTCTGCCAAATATGATAGTCATCATAAGCTACAATAGCAAGCATGATCCTAACAGACTTAACCATGGCCACTAGAGAAAAGGTTTTTTCATAGTCATCACCTTGAACTTGTATGAAACCCTTTGCAACCAATCTTCCCTAATAGGTTTGTACTTTACCATCCATGTTGGTCTTCTTCTTGAAGACCCACTTGCACCCTATGGGTTTTACCCCTTCAGGTGGATTCACCAAGGTCCATACCTTGTTGGTATACATGGATTCCATCTCATATCTAGCAGCCTCAAGCCATTTCTCAAACTCTGGTCCCTCAGTAGCTTCTAGATAGTTTTTTTGGCTCATCATCTATGATCAATAAACTTCCTTCTTGAGTCACAAGATATCCAAATCTCTCAGGTATAAGGCGTGTCCTATTAGATCTATGAGGTACCTGTGTTACTTCAGGAATTTGAGATTCTACAACACTTTGTGATTCTCTTTGTTCCTATTGTACATCTATCAGTTCAATTCTTTATTATTGGTGTCAAACCTCTTCGAGTTCCACTTTCCTCACACTGATCCCTTTGGAAATAAATTCCTTTTCTAGGAATACAACATCTCTGGAAACAAACACTTTTTTGCTATATAGGGAAAAACATATCCTTTAGTCTCCTTAGGATATCCAACAAAATAACACTTATCAGATTTGGGGCCAAGCTTTTTAGGAAACATTTTACTTACATAAGCTTCACATCCCCAAATCTTCATAAAATACACATTGGGATACTTCCCATATCATATTTTATGTGGTGTCTTTTGAACCGATTTAGATGATAACCAATTTAGTTTAAGAACGATAGTTTCTAGAGAATAACCCCGTAATGTAGTCAGAAGCTTAGCTAAACTCATCATTGATCGCACCATATCCAACAATATGTGATTGCTTCTTTCTGATGGATGATAACACCAAATTTTGTGATATTTTAGACTATTTTTCTGTTATCAAAACTGCCCTTTTCTGCTATTTTCCTCTCTTTTGTATGCACTTTCACAATAATTGGCCAAGCAATGCTCTTAATCCAATTTTCCTATCTTTTGCAGAGTTTTCCTCATTTTTGGGCAATAAGGCCGCTCCGGACCATGAATAAGTCCAAGCCTGTCTCGGCCTCCCTGACGCTCGATACAACCCCTACCCGATAGGGGATGGGAGACACAAAGACGCTCGACAAAGAGGTTCCGCGCGAGAAGAAGCTAACAGACGACACACCTTCTACCCGACAAGGAGCCCGGCTCGCCCCGACAACCCAGCTTGTCCCGGGATGGTCCTAAGTGAACTGTCCCCTCCCTCTCGATAAGAGGAGAAGCTCACCTAGTGTCGCCCGAGACAAGCACTGGGGCACGACACGTATGCTCTCGTAGTTTCCTTGGAAGATAGCTCAACTCCCAACTGTCCGAATTCTAAATCTCGAATTCTGAACCGTGAACTCTCTTTTAGGCTCCCTGTAGCTGCTATTTATAGTCAGCTGGCCGGGAGGAGTTATGGTGCTCGAAGCGCCACGTGGCCCCCTTAAGCGCCGGTCGATGGACGGCCGATACAGTTATAGCTCGGCGCGGAGGTGTCTGCTATCGGTCACGTGACGGGCGGCGCGTCTGCCGGTGGGTGGCTGTGTCGCCCGACAAGCTGGGTTTTCGGGGTGAGTCGGGCTCCCTGTCGGGTAGATGGCATGTCGTCCGTCAGCTTCTTCTGCGCAACACCTCTTTGTCGAGCGTCTTTGTGTCGCCCAGCCCCTGTTAGGAAGGGGTTGTATCGGGCGTCAGGGAGGCCGAGACAGGCTTAGACTTATTCATGGGCTGGAGCGGCCTTATTGCCCAAAAATGAGGAAAACTCTGGAAAAGATAGGAAAATTGGATTAAGAGCATTGCTTGGCCAATTATTGCGAACGTGCATACAAAAGAGAGGAAAATAGCAGAAAAGGACAGTTTTGATAACAGAAAAATAGTCTAAAATATCACAAAATTTGGTGTTATCAACTCCCCCAAACTTAGCGTTTTGATTGTCCTCAATCAATATTAAACTATATTTTTGTGATGCTTCATTTTGCTCGGATAACTTTCAGGCCAAGAGGTAAAACAAGTATAGTAATGCCTTTAGAGATAATGCTGCTTCACTGCAAACAAAAGACTATGTGTTTCCTTGCCTTATTATTTCAGTAAAATTTTTCTCTACAGCTTCATCGAGACTTTGTTGTATGATTCCGAAGTTAGCTTACGCACCAAATAGCTTTATTTTCGGGGGAGAAAGTTGTGTATAGGGTAGGCTAAGGCTTTTTGGGTTTTTCATTCTTGTCTCCCATCAGTCCATCTAGGTAAGGGTCCGTTAACGGGCAAGTGGTCCCTGCAGTCCAAGCCAGTTGGCTTTAGAGTAGTGATTTCACATCCTACGTACCACTGCCCCGGATCTACCATGCCTAAAGATGGGTACTTTTGGAAAACAAGAGGTGTATATGTTTTTTCTCTTTTTCTTTCTTTTATCGGGCACAACTCTCATGCTTTTATTCACGCTCATAAGGCTTCTCTCTCTTTTTGGGATTTTTGTTGGGTAAGGGGGAACAAAGAGATTCCTGCTGTTTGGGCAGCTTTTTCCTTCTCCATACTCGTCTCTTAACTATTTGCGAGATTATTGTATTTTTTGAAATTTTTGGCATGACAAAACATATTCTTTTGTTCGTTTGAAGCAGCATTATCAAAAAGATATAACAGGACTTGCGTCACATTCAGCACAAAGAAAACTTACTTGGTAAGCAGTTGCATCAAGTTTTTACTAATATAGCGTCTTTGTACATATGCATGGGAACAAAATAAGCAAAGGAAAAATTTTTGAAAATTTTTATATGGCATACATGCGTACATCAGATATACAATAAGCCATAAGAACATACATAAGCACATCAGATATAAAGTAAGCCAGAAAGCGTGAAGAGCTTGAAGCGGAAAAGAACTTTATACCTCCCTCACTGGAACATGGGTACCCCCCCAAACTTACTCCACACTCTGTCCCCAGAGTTGTGAAGTAAATAAGGTGAGGTAATGTTTAATCCAGTGAGGTTGCGCCTGCATTAGATAGGAGTTCCCACACATATTCTCCTCGTTTGATGTGATATCCTGTGTGGTGGAGCTGGTCAGGCGTTGCTTCACTTGCCATCCATTCCAGGACGAAGATGCCGTAGTCGTTGGATAAAGGAATTTGCTGCGGACTGTGGTGGCAGAATTGGAGTTCGTGCCATTTGCCTCCCTGTATGTTCAGGAACGGTTCGATCATCTTTGACACTTCATCGTAATATTTTCTAACTAAGCATTCGACGGGTGTCAAAGGTCCTGATGTACACGACACAGGATGGTTCTTGTTGATGTCCGAGCTGTTGTAGAAAATGCCTGCTCGTTGCCGAGTATACATCGCTAGGAGCATCCAATGATTGTAATGCACAATAGGCAGGAAGATAGTGCTTGCGACACCGTCCTTCAATTCTTGCAGGAACATCTTCTTTGCTCCTGTTTCGTCGGCGAGGCAAATATCATTGAAAAGCAAGGGATGGGATATATATGCATGTTCTATCTTTGGCTGTATATATTGGATGTAAGCGACTACAACTGTTATAGCCAAGCACCCTCCTTCCTTCACCATGTCCCTTAGATCCTCTGCCAGGACTATGACATCTCCTGTCTGAAAAGCAACATCTGATGGGGTTGAGTCAGCAAGCTTCTTCTGGATAATGTTGACCTGCTCCTGTGTGAGAGTTGAACACGAAAAGCGGTCGAAATTTTTGATCTGCCCTTCGAAGCTTCGGGCAAGGCGATGCCTTCCTCCCCATGCACTTTTTTCAGAATTGCTAGCTGCTTGCCCGCCCCATGAATTTCGGTTGCTATCTCTTCTTCTTTTTCTTCTGAACAGCTGGATCGAGAAGAATCTTCTTCTACATCACTGTCCAGCAGCTGCTCCGGCACACCTGCGTCCCGGAAATAACACTTGTCCTTGATTAGGAGCATGGCGTAGATGCCCCTGCGCTGATAAAAGGACATGCCTTTGAGGAGTCCTAACTTTCCGAATGAGTTGAGCGCTTCAATGGCACCCAAGATGGCGATAACGCTGTTTCCGCTCCCCTCTTCTGCCTGTTCGGGGAGGTTTCTGATAGCGAAGTAGTTCCAAGGTCCTTGAAGATGTTGGATTCCTTGATTTAAAGCTTGTAGTAGGCGTATTGGCAGGCGTTTCAACTGTCCGTCCTCTGGGCGGCAGAAAATGCCCCGGAGCGTGGTACTTCATCATTGCTGCAACACAGCAGCTGGACGTCATGGTTTCTGATGTCCGCCACATAGAGAAACCACACGTTGCGATGCTTGTACGGGGCCAACACCAGATTTGGTCTATGCTCTTCAACGTATTGCAGCATGTCGACCACCGCACGGGAGTCTTGATCTCCCTTCATCAGCCTTCTTGCCAAGGTTGGGGTGGCTGTGTATATTTGTCTCCGACCTGTCCTGCTGTCGATCTTCTCTATTATTGCGCTCTCCAGGACCCTGAACACTCGTTTGCCGACGACACCCGGCATGCAGAACATCTTCCGAAGATCTCCCCGTCGTAGGGAGAGGTAGCAGTCGTTCCAGACGACGTATTCTTCATTTGCCTGTGACCTTAAGACCTTATTCAATAGCTTCTGGTCTCTGATCGTCAGGTTCCCGATGGCTCTTCTATCGAAGTCGGCCATCTCGAAGGAGGGTATCTCAGACGGCTCACGGAATTTGTCCGCAAATGAGCACTTTCCTTGGGGTGGATGTCTGTTATTCACTGTGTAGACATCCCCCACCTCTCCCTCAGACTCATCAGATGAGTCTTCCCCGATGCAGATGTCTGCGCCATCATCTTCAACTTCATCCAGGGGGATGGAGACGTTAGCATCTCCCAAACCCAAAGAACTTTCCTGTCTGCTGGGAGACCCTTCGGAAGATCCTTGTTGTGTCCCGTCCTCGGGCGTTGATGATCGCCCACTAGAGGAGGAGGATGGGGATGCCGTTCCCGAGGGGGAACCTGAAGGAGAGGGACTAGGGGTCCGGCTGGGAGGTGACGACGACCGTCTCGGCTGCCTTCGGCACGGATGGTCGTCATTTCTGTCCATCCTCTCCTCGAGCCTGTCAAGCCATTGGAGAACTTGCTGCATTGTTACATTTAAGGCCTCTAGTCCACCGGATATGCTCGCTAGAGCCAGCAGCTCACTCTCTTGGCTGTTCAGCCTGATCTCGTGGTTGTCCTGCTTGTCTTGAAAAGATGCAAGTTTGCGAGTCAGGGAAATACAAGTAGCGGAGTTGATGGTTGTTACCTCCCGCAGATCGTCGAGTTCGTTTCCGAGCATCTTTCCGAGTGACGGGGGGGTCCGGTGGATCTCCCTTCCGTCCTCGTGACATCTAGCCCGCGTGAAGGTCCACCCGAAGAGGTAGAATCTATGAAAATCGTTCGCGAACCAGATGCTGCCAGGAAGGGATTCGATGCTTTCTCAGGTGCTACCACCTAGCCTTCTCTTCTGATTGGGGATGGCCACGGTGAGGGCGGACTTTGCTCCACCTCTGCACTATCGGTGATCTCCTTGACTGCTACAGGCGGGGACTTCGGTGGCAGGGATGGTGTTCTTTCGAGTTCCCTCATGATCTCGTCGAACATCACATTGTTGTTGCCCCGCTGAAGCTCCTCTCCCATCTCTGCAGTTTTAGAAGCACAGATGGGAACTGCGGCCGTCTCTTCCGCGGCAGATCCCAAAGTTTCCGTCCCGGTGACCTCAACAATCACCGGCTCTTTCTCAGCCACTACTGTCGTTTTTGGTGCGGTGGCTGGTATGGTTGGAGTGACGACAACTTGATCAGTAGTTGTCACCGGTAGTTCTGGGGATGGCCTCTCTGTAGCCCTGATCGTGGTGGCGGTAGCCGTGTTATTAGCTATAGCTTTGATCTCAGCGGTGGTGAAGACCAACTTCTCCTTGTCGTAGTTGGTGCAGCGAGGAAGGGGAAGGAGTATGTCCGTCCTTGAAAACTTGTAGAAGAAACTCCCCCTCTCCTTCCTGATGATGTTGGTCCTCATCAGATATTTGGTGTCAAACACCTCATCACCTTGTGTTCTAGTATGGCTGCGCGGCTCAGACGGGTACCCGAGTCCTACTGCGATAAGGTTGATAATGCCGCCCATGCAGTACTCCTTAGTGGCCTCCTTCAATGGATGCAACATGTTCAGCAAGACCCGACCGAGGTTGATTACTCGGCCCCTCCATAATATGCCACATGACGTGGAGCTCTTCCGTGTAGATGCTGCTGGATTCGTTCTTGCTGAACAGCAAGCATGCCACCAGCTTGTGCACGATCCTCCAGAAGCAGGAGTGCACTGCCACGACCTTTGCTCCCGGCTTAAATGAAGATTCACCGGTAAGCCTGCCCCAAAACTCCACGGGATTGAACCCATCTTCCTCGGTGATCCTCTCACCGTTGTCCATCCGATTCTTTTCTTCCTCGCTGGAAGAGAAGATCTCATTTAAGAGATTCTCAGAGATGGCGTGCTCCGAATTGTACAGCCGGGCCTGTAGTCTGTCTGGCCCGCCGAATTTTTCTTTCTATGCTGTTGAATTCTTCACCTGGAGGAGAGAGGACATGAATTCCATGGTCAACTTGGTGTACGAAGAAGTCCGACTGAAGCATATCTTCTTTAGTCCTGCCGCCGCAAGGACGCTCTTCAGCCTCTTCACAATCCCAAGCTCATCAAACGAGACTCTATGCACTACTATAGAAATAGCATTCAGTGTCACTTTTCTGGGCGTCGGTTATTAAGGAAAACCGACGCCTAACATATATGGCGTCGGTTGTTTAAGCAAACCGACGTCTATATTCGAAGACCATCCAGACACGGGTACCGCTTTGTATTAAGCGTCGGTTGTTTATAAAAAACCGATGCTTAAAGTCGCCCGTGAAATCCATTTTTCGATAAAAAAAATAGTGTCATTGTCAGTGTCGGTTATATACCTAGAAAACCGACGCCTATGTGCGATGAAAATTTGCGCCGAAAATGTAACTTTCAGCGTCGGTTATCCTTGTATAACCGACACTGAAGGTGGTTCCCGCCAAACATTTTCATGAAAATATCGTCCAATTGGACGTCGGTTGTTTACAACAACCGACGCTAAAGATGTTTAGGCGTCGGTTGTTGTAAACAACCGACGCTATTTGGGAACTTCATAACCTTCGATCGCCTGACTCTTCCCCTTTCTTCTATTTCATTGCGAGCGATTTCTCTGCTGCGGCGATTTCTCTCCGGTGATTTCTTATCCAGCGCCATTTCTCCGGCTAGTTTCTTCTCCGGCGCCCCCTCTCCGGCGCCCCATCTCCGGCGCCCCCTCTCCGGCGCCCCTCTCCGGCTAGTTTCTTCTCCGCCGCCCCTGCTGCCCACCCCTGCTGCCCGCCCTGCTGCTCCAATTGCCCTGCGCCGCCGCCACGCCTGAGAACTGGTGCCGCCGCCACGCCTGGTGCCGTCGCTCCGCGTGCTTGCCCAGTGTGCCGCTGCCTGCCCACCTGCCTGCCCACCTGCCAGCTTCGTCCAGCGTCACCCGCCGCCCTAGCTCCTTTCTTCTTGCTCACGCCCGGCGCCACCCCCTTCTTCCTGCTTCGACCACCACTGCTGGGAGCTCGCCTATTTGTCCGCCGCCGCTAACGAAAGGTATGTAAGCTGAAATAATTGGGTACTACTGTAATGCATCGAAGTAAATATCCTATTGCTCTTATATACTAGTAATGCATGATTAGTTTTACTGATTTCCTTGATGCTTTCAGTGATTAATGATTGGTACTACTGGTTAGTATTACTTTAGTGATTACTTTAATTCAACAATTCATAGTTTGTTATTTACAATTACTGATCTGCTTGCCGATTTTAATGATTAGAGATACTAATTAATAGTAAGTATTGATGAATACTTAGTTAATTACTGATTTGTTGATTAGATATGTATAGAAGTTCCTTATAAATATATTTTTTATATACACATACATGTAATTTTGTATAAAATACATGATGTAGTGTGATCTTAAATCCTAGAGTGTACCCCTTTTGTTCTATGATGGTACCTATGACCCTAAATACATCCATAAGGGTCTATTGTATCCTAAAGAAGATTTATTTCTTACTTCTGTGCTAATTTTTATATGGATCTTAATCTTATATCGCTTACTCATAAATAAGGAAATATCCTCCCTTGATGTGTATGTCCCATATAATCCACATGTTGGATCCTAATGATACAAATTTTTTATGTTGAAAATGAATGCATGTTTCAAGTGTTGAACCTAATGTTGGACAATGTGTTTGTTATAGGTGGTACACATCTATTATTGTGTTTGTTGGCCTAGAAACCCATCCAAGATTGACTCATTAGGAGTAAATCTTGGATAGTCCCCGGTTTGGGACTGTTCTTGAACACCTAATCTCACTTAGGATGTAAGTGTATAATGTGTATTGGGTTTTCGAGAAAATTTTGGTAGCATTTCCCCGTTTGTTCTCTAAGTACATATGTACTTAGAGAACAGCGGGGAAATGCTGCCGAAATTTTCTTGAAAACCCAATACACATTATACACTTACTAGTGAGATTAGGTGTTCAAGGATGGGATAGGTGGTACACATTTATTATATATAAGAATGAAATCACATGTGTTTGTTGGCCTAGAATGTGAACAATCATTGTTTTTTATATTACTTGTACATTGGTATAAATTAGAATGAACAATCACTAAATTATATACTGTTTGTATGGAGTCTGACTTCATTGCAGATATCTATTATTATGTTTGTTGGCCTAGAAACCCGTCCAAGATTGACTCATTAGGAGTAAATCTTGGATAGTCCCCGGTTTGGGACTGTTCTTGAACACCTAATCTCACTTAGGATGTAAGTGTATAATGTGTATTGGGTTTTCGAGAAAATTTTGGTAGCATTTCCCCGTTTGTTCTCTAAGTACATATGTACTTAGAGAACAGCGGGGAAATGCTGCCGAAATTTTCTTGAAAACCCAATACACATTATACACTTACTAGTGAGATTAGGTGTTCAAGGATGGGATAGGTGGTACACATTTATTATATATAAGAATGACATCACATGTGTTTGTTGGCCTAGAATGTGAACAATCATTGTTTTTTATATTACTTGTACATTGGTATAAATTAGAATGAACAATCACTAAATTATATACTGTTTGTATGGAGTCCGGATTCATTGTAGATATCTATTATTGTGTTTGTTGGCTTAGAAACCCGTCCAAGATTGACTCATTAGGAGTAAATCTTGGATAGTCCCCGGTTTGGGACTGTTCTTGAACACCTAATCTCACTTAGGATGTAAGTGTATAATGTGTATTGGGTTTTCAAGAAAATTTCGGCAGCATTTCCCCGCTGTTCTCTAAGTACATATGTACTTAGAGAACAGCGGGGAAATGCTGCCGAAATTTTCTTGAAAACCCAATACACATTATACACTTACTAGTGAGATTAGGTGTTCAAGGATGGGATAGGTGGTACACATTTATTATATATAAGAATGACATCACATGTGTTTGTTGGCCTAGAATGTGAACAATCATTGTTTTTTATATTACTTGTACATTGGTATAAATTAGAATGAACAATCACTAAATTATATACTGTTTGTATGGAGTCCGGCTTCATTGTAGATATCTATTATTGTGTTTGTTGGCCTAGAAACCCGTCCAAGATTGACTCATTAGGAGTAAATCTTGGATAGTCCCCGGTTTGGGACTGTTCTTGAACACCTAATCTCACTTAGGATGTAAGTGTATAATGTGTATTGGGTTTTCGAGAAAATTTTGGTAGCATTTCCCCGTTTGTTCTCTAAGTACATATGTACTTAGAGAACAGTGGGGAAATGCTGCCAAAATTTTCTTGAAAACCCAATACACATTATACACTTACTAGTGAGATTAGGTGTTCAAGGATGGGATAGGTGGTACACATTTATTATATATAAGAATGACATCACATGTGTTTGTTGGCCTAGAATGTGAACAATCATTGTTTTTTATATTACTTGTACATTGGTATAAATTAGAATGAACAATCACTAAATTATATACTGTTTGTATGGAGTCCGGCTTCATTGTAGATATCTATTATTGTGTTTGTTGGCCTAGAAACCCGTCCAAGATTGACTCATTAGGAGTAAATCTTGGATAGTACCCGGTTTGGGACTGTTCTTGAACACCTAATCTCACTTAGGATGTAAGTGTATAATGTGTATTGGGTTTTCGAGAAAATTTTGGTAGCATTTCCCCGTTTGTTCTCTAAGTACATATGTACTTAGAGAACAGCGGGGAAATGCTGCCGAAATTTTCTTGAAAACCAAATACACATTATACACTTACTAGTGAGATTAGGTGTTCAAGGATGGGATAGGTGGTACACATTTATTATATATAAGAATGACATCACATGTGTTTGTTGGCCTAGAATGTGAACAATCATTGTTTTTATATTACTTGTACATTGGTATAAATTAGAATGAACAATCACTAAATTATATACTGTTTGTATGGAGTCCGGCTTCATTGTAGATATCTATTATTGTGTTTGTTGGCCTAGAAACCCGTCCAAGATTGACTCATTAGGAGTAAATCTTGGATAGTCCCCGGTTTGGGACTGTTCTTGAACACCTAATCTCACTTAGGATGTAAGTGTATAATGTGTATTGGGTTTTCGAGAAAATTTTGGTAGCATTTCCCCGTTTGTTCTCTAAGTACATATGTCCTTAGAGAACAGCGGGGAAATGCTGTCGAAATTTTCTTGAAAACCCAATACACATTATACACTTACTAGTGAGATTAGGTGTTCAAGGATGGGATAGGTGGTACACATTTATTATATATAAGAATGACATCACATGTGTTTGTTGGCCTAGAATGTGAACAATCATTGTTTTTTATATTACTTGTACATTGGTATAAATTAGAATGAACAATCACTAAATTATATACTATTTGTATGGAGTCCGGATTCATTGTAGATATCTATTATTATGTTTGTTGGCCTAGAAACCCGTCCAAGATTGACTCATTAGGAGTAAATCTTGGATAGTCCCCGGTTTGGGACTGTTCTTGAACACCTAATCTCACTTAGGATGTAAGTGTATAATGTGTATTGGGTTTTCGAGAAAATTTTGGTAGCATTTCCCCGTTTGTTCTCTAAGTACATATGTACTTAGAGAACAACGGGGAAATGCTGCCGAAATTTTCTTGAAAACCCAATACACATTATACACTTACTAGTGAGATTAGGTGTTCAAGGATGGGATAGGTGGTACACATTTATTATATATAAGAATGACATCACATGTGTTTGTTGGCATTTCCCCGTTTGTTCTCTAAGTACATATGTACTTAGAGAACAACGAGGAAATGCTGCCTAATCTTTTCCTAATATATACTTGTTTCCTAATATATACTTGTTTTCTCTGATCATAGAATGGATAGATCATGGATGTCCATTCGTAATCGTTGCACCCCAGAGTTTATATCTGGTCTTGATCAGTTTATTAGATTTGCCGAGGAACATAGGAAAAAACCTACAGATAGGTTCTACTGTCCATGTAGGTAGGCATTGCGGTAACAACTTGAAAGTCAACACTGGTGAGGAAATCAAAAGTCATGTCATGTGCAACGGGATTGTACAAGGCTATACAGAATGGCACTAGCATGGAGAGATTTCAAAATCGAAACCAGTAGATGTCGATAACAGTGCTTGGGTGGAAGAAGAAATTGCCTCCGATGACGTAAATGTGAACGAACCAGTTCCAGCAGACATCGTTGATACGATGCTGGATAGTTGTAGGGTAGAGCACACCGATCCACCTCCTATCTTTACAAACATTATGCATGATGCTGAGATACCGTTATACACAGGCTGTGCTAAGTTTACGAAGCTTAGCGCTGTGTTGAGATTGTATAAGTTGAAAGCTAACAATAGATGGAGCGACAAAAGCTTCACTTCATTGTTGACTTTGTTGAAAGAAATGCTTCCTGAAGGAAACGAGCTTCCAATCTCAACATACCAGGTAAAGAAAATGTTGTGCCCAATGGGAATGGAGGCCAAGAAGATACACGCATGCCCGAATGATTGTGTATTATTTCAAAAGGACTATGTAGATTTGAAAGATTGTCCAAAATGTGGTGCGTCATGGTATAAATTGACGACTTCGGGGGAGTCCAAAACTGGTTCTCCTGCCAAGGTGTTGTGGTATCTACCTATAATATCATGGTTTCAACGCTTGTTTGCAAATCCGAAAGATGCGAAGAATTTGAGGTGGCATGCAGATGTTAAGAAAAATAATGATGGGATCCTACGACATGCGTCTGATTCCCCACAGTGGAAGAAGATTGATCTATTGTACCCTAAATTTGGTGAAGAAGATAGGAATCTAAGACTTGGGCTTTGTACAGATGGGATGAATCCGTACGGGACATTGAGCAGCCAACATAGCACTTGGCCAGTCCTGCTTGTTATATACAATCTTCCTCCCTGGATGTGTATGAAAAATAAGTACGTTATGTTGTCATTGTTGATATCGGGCCCTAAACAACCCGGAAATGATATCGATGTTTATCTTGAACCTTTGATTGATGACTTAAAGAAACTTTGGGCTGAAGGTGTGATGACCTATGATGCTTCAGCAAGAGAGACATTTCGTTTGCACGCTATGTTGTTTTGCACTATTAATGACTTTCCAGCATATGGGAATTTGTCTGGATATAGTGTCAAAGGAGCTAAAGCGTGTCCTATATGTGAAGAAAACACTGATTCAATAAGACTAAAACATGGCGGCAAGACTGTATATCTTGGTCATCGAAGGTTTCTTTCAAAATTCCATCCGTATCATAGGAAGCGCAAAGCATTCAATGGATGGAATGATGAACGGAGTGCACCTAAACCTATACCAGGGGATGTTGTTTATGAAAGAGTAAAAGACATTGTCAATGAATTTGGTAAGAAATCACAACGTAGTATGGCCACACGGAGTGACAATTCTTCATTCAAGAAGAAGTCAATATTTTGGGATCTTCCTTATTGGAGTTCTTTGACAGTCAGGCATTGTATTGATGTAATGCACGTTGAGAAAAATGTCTATGATAGCATCATTGGTACTCTATTAAATATACCAGGTAAGACTAAAGATGCGATAAAATCCAGACTGGACCTACGTGAAATGGGAATAAGGTCAGAATTAACAGAATTACGTGAAATGGGTAATAAAAGAACATACTTACCTCCTGCTTGTTACACGTTGTCTAGAAAGGAGAAGAAAACTTTTTGTGAATGCTTGGTAAATGTTAAGGTGCCACATGGTTACTCATCCAACATCCGTAGATTGGTATCAATGAAAGATCTGAAGTTGATAGGTCTTAAATCTCATGATTGTCACACTCTAATGCAACAAATATTGCCCGTGGCAATTCGATCTATATTGTCGAAGCATGTAAGGTTTGCAATTACCAGACTTTGTTTCTTTTTCAACAGTCTATGTAGCAAAGTTATTGACCCTGATACTCTCGATAATTTGCAAAGAGAAGTGGTTGTTACCCTATGTCAGCTTGAGATGTATTTCCCTCCTTCGTTCTTTGATATCATGGTACATCTTGTTGTCCACTTGACTAGGGAAGTGAAAATGTTGGGACCAGTTTTCTTGCATTGGATGTATCCCTTTGAACGATACATGAGCGTTTTTAAAGGTGATGTTTGAAACCGTTATCGGCCTGAAGGGAGTATTATTGAAGGTTATGTGGCGAGAGAGGTTATGGATTTTTGCAATGACTTTCTCAGTGGTAATGACACTCCTGATAATGACAAGAATATTGAGGAGGGCAAAGGAATTTTGGGATCACGGGTGAAAGTAATCAGCCGTGAGCAGTTGGAACAAGCTCACTTGTATATTTTACACAATATGGACGAAGTGAGTGTTTATATCGAGGAACATACCAATTTCATAAAGAGACAACATCCTCGAGCAAGTTCAATGTGGCTTGCTAGAGAGCATAATAAGACTTTTACTAAGTGGTTTGAAGATAAAGTCTTACATCAACTATCTCAAACACCAAATGATATTACAGAAACTATCAAATGCCTCGCCTTTAAACCAAAACCGAATGTTATGTCTTATGAAGGGTTTGACATTAATGGATTCACATATTACACAAAGCACCAAGATGATAAGAGTGTCGTCCAAAATAGTGGGGTCACTCTTCAAGCGTCGACTATGTACTTTGCAAGTGCAAATGAAAAGAGTCCACGTGAAGCTAAAATGTCATATTACGGTGTCATTGAGGACATTTGGGAGTTTGACTACATAGATTTCAAAATTCCGCTCTTTAAATGTAATTGGGTTGATAACACCAAAGGAGTTATAGTGGTTGAATTGGGTTTCACTTTGGTGAACTTTGAAAAGATTGGCGAGAAGGGTGAACCATTCATATTGGCATCACAGGCGAAACAAATATTCTATATCGATGATCCTACGAATGATAAATGGTCGGTTGTTCTTCATGGCAAAAGACAGTTCATTGAAGATCCTATAGATGAAGAAGAGTACTATGATAAGTATGATGACTCCAATCCATTCTCAGTTGGGTTGCCCACTCCACAAAATATTGAAGCTAATGATGACTTATATGTGCGCGAAGATCACAATGAAGGATTGTTAATTGATAAAAGATCACAATTTTAGAGACATGTATGTTAATACAAATGCTAAATGTTTGGCTTTTTCTAGTTAATACAAATGCTAAATGTTTGCCTTTTTCTAGTTAATACAAATGCTAAATGTTTGCATTTTAAATGACATTTTCAGATGGCTAACCATGATGAGCATGATGTCCATGATGAGCATGAAGTCCATGATGAGCATGCTGTCCATGACGAGCATGGCGAGGATACCAATGTAAGTTCATTAATAAGAAGCTAATGTTTCTTTTATCCATGTATAGGAGAATAAGAGAGTTGAGGATTTAGTTGCTAAGAAGGTCAACGATGTAGTTGCTGAGAAGGTCAAGGAAGAATTGCTGCGGTGGCAGGCATCTCAGGCTTCCAATACGCCTATGGCGACCCACTCTTCTCCTGATGCACAGACTGCGAGTAATCCTGGAGACCCATCGCCTAGCACGTCTGCTGTAAGTATTGTTTATGACATTGTAGCTAGTCTTTTCAAGATGATATGTTTTCAAGATTATATGTATATATGTATAACATTCTTTACATAAATTTGTAGGCATTGAAGCCATGCCGCTTAAGAATACAAGACTATGTTGTTGCAGAGGCGCAAGCTTACCCGTCCCTTCCTGGGGAAAGGTTTCACGGGACTCCAATACCACAGGGCTATGTTCGTGTGGGCCCATTACGCGTGTTACCCGATTGGAGGGAAGTTGCGTTGCCATATGCCCACCCAGATATTGATACACTTGGTGAGGCAGAAGGCGGGGTCATATTGTGGCCCAAAGCAGATGTCGTCTACACGACTAAAATTGTAAGATAAATTTACATTGATTTAGACTGTTAATGTGTATATATTATGTCAACTGATCTGAAATTATATATACAGGTTAAAAAGAATACACCAGGAGCACCTAGGCCTCCACCTCCACTTCCCGCATTACCAACTTGGGTTCCAACTGACCTAACATACCCGTTAGGTCCTGCTTGTAGGGGAATGGCATGTTGGCTACGTGCACATAATATACATTGCCCTATAATAGTTTCTTTAGATGCAGATTATGCAGGTCGATCATACGATAGCTCTTTATTTATACAAGATATTATTGAGCTGTTTATGTATGATTGGATGAATACATCAATGATAGAGACATGGATAAGGTGAGATCTTGTTTATACATCCATATACCTTGTGTAAGATCCGGTGATCTGGTTTCTTATATATTAATGCATACGTAATACATGTTTTGCAGCTACTTAGTCGAAGATCATTGCAAACAATTTGCATTTGATCATGTGGGATTTTTGATTCCATCATTGATTAGTATGGTAGCTAAAGACCCTGATAATGTTCAACAATACTGTATAGATGCTTTTACAATTTTTGGTCAGAAAAAGAAGACGATAATAATAACTCCATTCAATGTCAAGTAAGTTTACTTTATTTATAATTTGGACTTAAGAAAATTCCATTTTTATTGTGCATTTTGAGTTATTAATTGTTAACTTTTTACCTCTAGCGGTAAACATTGGGAGTTACTAGTTATTGTCCCTGGGACGTTCACTGTTTATTATCTAGATCCCGCGGGAAGTACATTAAACACTAAAATTGGACACGTAATGAGAATGCCATTATTCTGGTGAGAAATATTTCATTTTTGTATCTGTTAACATCTGTTATTACATTACTATTTACTTATGTAATTTACTATGTTATATTAACATGTAGGGGTTTAGATGCATTCAAAAAGGCTGGAGGAATGGTCCCAAGGAAAAAGAACCAGCCAATAAATTGGGAGAACGTACAAGTAAGTTCCCGACTCCAATGTATATATTATTGATGTGAATTGTGCTTAGTTGTATTATTTTGTATGTTTCAATTTATAGTGCGCTACACAAGACAATGGCTGGGCATGCGCATACTATGTGATGCGATTTATGCAGATGATTATCAAATATGCCGCATTGGACATCGATACCATACATGAGGTATTATATATAGTCTCATTAGTTAGTATGAAATATATCAATCTTATCTTATTTTTATATTATTACTTATATATATACATCATTCTCTTTGCAGGTGTTTAAAACTTGACAACACTACAGGTAAACGCTTAAAAAATATACATGCTCCATATACGATGGAAGCATTAAATGAAGTAAGAGAAGAATGGGCAAAAGCCATACAAGCAGTGGCAACTGTAAGATATAATTGGGATGTTGATAGCGATAATGAATGATACTTTGTAAATGAATATTTCTGAATGTTAATACATGTATTTGAATGTTTCTATATGTGTGAATGTGAGAATTGAATTGATATCTGAATGTATGTACTTGTGTGAAATTTTCTTTGTGACTTTTGCAGGTTTGCAGCCTGTTTGTAGGCTGATATCAATGGATGTCGTAAACCTGCAGTTCAGAAAACTGAACTGCAGGTTCTCATCCTGCTGACCAGCCACAGCAGGCCTGCAAACTGATATGAAAAAAAATATATATATAAATAGGCGTCGGTTATTTATAGAAAACCGTCAGCAAAGACATACAGCGTCGGTTATTTATAGATAACCGACACCTGATGTGGCCAAAGCAGTCCTGGAAATGGCATCGGATATTCGTATCGAACTGACGCCTATTTAAACAACCAGGCGTCGGTCATTTGGTATATAACCGACGCCTATTTAACCTATAGGCGTCAGTCTTTTAGTAGAAAACCGACGCCAAAATGGTTCGCGCCACAGAAAACGACATCATCTAGGGAACTTTATGCGTCGGTTATCAACTAAAAGACCGACACTACATGGAATATAGGCGTCGGTCTTTTAGTAAATCACCGACGCAGAAAGTGCCCTAGATGACGCCGTTTTCTGTGGCGCGAACCATTTTGGCGTCGGTTGTCTACTAAAAGACCGATGCCTATAGGTTAAATAGGCGTTGGTTAAAAAACCGACGCCGAAATGTTCGACCTTTAGCGGCGCCCACATAGGCGTCGGTCGGAAACCGATGCCAAATGGGGTTAAAAGACCGACGCCAAATGGGGTTTCTGTAGTAGTGATGGCAGAACCTGCTTGGCTTGTACATATTGGGTACCGGCTCAGCATAGCGGCGAGCATGCTCGTCGTCTCCTGGCTCGAAACTCCCCGAAAAGGATTCTGGGAGTTCTACTGCTGATGTTGGCGCTACTGCAAGTGGTGTTGGTGCTGGTACTAGAGTTGCGGCTTCTCCAACCCTTGCCTTCTTCTTTGTCCCTGATGTCCTAGCCTGTCTTGGGTTCGGGCGCTTGGGTCTGGAAGCTTGCCCTTCAGAAGTAGTCTCAGGGTAGACCCTCCTGCCTTGCTCGTCGACTGGGATAGCGGTCATCTTAATGCGGGCCATCTCTGTAAGTCAACAAAAGAAATATCTCGATTAAATATGTTGGTCTTTGGAAGAAATATAATAAAGAATAGGCGTGTGACCCTGTATTATCCTGTACAAAAACTGCCCGACACTCCTGTATCGGGCGACACACTGGTTTCAGCAGCGAAGCCCTGTGCCCGATACAAGGGATTGGTATCTCCCGATACATCGAAAGATTTGATCGCACGATATAGATAGGTCGGAAAGGCGGTGAACGCGTGTTAGGTCTGTTGCTAAAAAATTAAGGCGTGACGAGCGATACGAGTGCGATAAGACGAGGTGCCCGATACATTCTTATTAAAGAAAAGCAGCGTGTCGCCCGATAACAAAAATAGGCAATGCTATGCAACATCGGGCGACACGGCTATCGCCCCACATTGGGTATCGGGCAATGCGAATCAAAGATACCCCGCACGACACCCATATCGGGTGACATGACTGCTCAGCGAAGGAAACTTGAGACCGATAAACTACTTGTAACAAGAAAAGAAACGTGTCGGCCGACACGATCTGTCGGGATATACCTCGCTGTGATCTGGGCTATTGGGCGACACAAGAGAATTGCAGTCTCGCGCGACACAAAAGCAGAAGCACAAGTTCTCTCGCTCGACACGGGAGTGTAAAAACAGCAAGGTAAGGAACCCGACACGGTAAAACTCACTTTCCTTTTATAGCGACTGAACAGTAAAACCCGGACGCGCGTCGACCGTTGGTCCAACACGTAAGCCGGCAAGCCCAACCGTTGGCACGACTGTTGCACTCCACGAAGCACCACCGTCTGATAAGGGTGCTCTCAAAGCGCTGGTTGGGTTGCCTCCTGTGAATCATGAAAACAAAATGGGTTAAGCTGCGGCTGATGAGTAAAACATCATTGGCCTAGGACTAAGCTCCCGGCCTCAGATGGTATTACCCATCTCGGTTAATAAAACTAAGGCGGTGGCCCACAAAACATAAGAGTCAGTGCATGTGGCGCATGCACCGCCTCGGGCCTTATTACATACCAAATGTTCGTAATGTTTGTTCTGCAGAAAAGTAAATTGCAATCCTATTCTGAGAAACAAAATAAAGTAAAGCTCAGGTTGCCTCCCAAGAAGCGCTGCAGTTATCATCTCCGGCTTGATGGCTTCAATTTACTCCTTATCTTCCAGCATCATCCTTTCTCCGCAACTTGATCTCGGCCTTCCATCTATCACAGCCCTGGCCTTTTCGCAGGTTCGGTGTTTGACAGTATCTTTCCTGAGGGGTTCTTCATCAGGTCGGCCATTTGAGCTAATTGTTGGTCAATCTGGAGATGGTGCGTCTGCATATCTGCCATTTGAGCCTGCAATGAGTTTAATATGCCTGAATTTGATAAAGCGCTCTGTGCCAATTGATTGTTAATCGTATCCTGCCTCTTCACAAAATCGAACAGCTGCCCCACCACATTTGCTTGGTTCGAAGCCTGGTTCTGTCCCTTGTCCTTGGCCGCTCCTTGGTATTTAGCCTGGCCTTGGAAATTACCTTTGTTCTGCTGGAAGGGGGCATTTCTAGCATACTGACCGGCTCCTCCCCTTTTCTCGAAAGCTTGGGGTGGCTTAGTTGAGTTATGCAGCTGATGAGAATTCTCAGTGGCATCCTTGTTCCCATAGCTGAAACCTGGGTGGTCCGGTCTTCTGAAGTTTGCAAAAGAGACATTTTCAGTCTCTTCTTCCTCAGACTCAGTATCGCTCGATGCTTCTGGCCGGGTGTAGACGCAATTATCTACCCCATGTCAGCCTTCTCTGTAGGTTACACATTTCATCGCTTTTTCTACCTGTTTCTTTCCCTTACCACCAGTTTCTCTCAAATGTTTTACATCTGTAGCAATCCTTTGGATCTACGAGGTGATTTCCTCCAACGCCCTAGATTCAATGGTGGACCCTTCACCTACCTTCTTTATTGGTCCTCTATCAGACCGATCGAAATCAGCACCGACCATCAACTCGACCATATTCTTAATAATTAGTTCGGACTTCTTGGCTTTCTTCCCCAGGAAATCACTGCCCGCTGCCGCGTTCAGCGACACCCTCTCTTCGGGAGTCAAACCATTGTAGAAGGTGGTGATGAGGAAACCTCTCTTGTAGTTGTGATGGGGGCAATCCCTCAGATACTCTTGGAATCACTCCCAGGCATCATGGAGGCTTTCATTCAGCTTTTGCGTGAAGGAGATTATTTTCTGCCGATTCCTGACTGTCCTTTCTGTGGGGTAGAACTTATTCACAAACGCGTCAGCTAACACCTTCCACCCGTTCAGGGACTGGTGGGGTACCCCGAGGTACCAAGACAATGCCTTGTCTTCTAGTGAAAAGATGAACCCCTTGCAATATATGACTTCTTGAGGGACACCTCGCATCTTGATCGTATCATAGATATTCTTAAAGACATCCACCCCGAGGAAAGGGGTACCCATGTTCTAGTGAGGGAGGTATAAAGTTCTTTTCCACTTCAAGCTCTTCACGCTTTCTGGCTTACTTTATATCTGATGTGCTTATGTATGTTCTTATGGCTTATTGTATATCTGATGTACGCATGTATGCCATATAAAAATTTTCAAAAATATTTCCTTTGCTTATTTTGTTCCCATGCATATGTACAAAGTCGCTATATTAGTAAAAACCTGATGCAACTGCTTGCCAAGTTAGTTTTCTTTGTGTTGAATGTGACGCAAGTCCTGTTATATCTTTTTGATAATGCTGCTTCAAACGAACAAAAGAATATGTTTTGTCATGCCAAAAATTTCAAAAAATACAATAATCTAGCAAACAGTTAAGAGACGAGTATGGAGAAGGAAAAAGCTGCCCAAACAACAGGAATCTCTTTGTTCCCCCTTACCCAAAAAAAATCCCAAAAAGAGAGAGAAGCCTTATGAGGGTGAATAAAAGCATGAGAGTTGTGCCCGATAAAAGAAAGAAAAAGAGAAAAAATATATACACCTCTTGTTTTCCAAAAGTACCCATCTTTAGGAATGGTAGATCCAGGGCAGTGGTACGTAGGATGTGAAATCACTGCTCTAAAGCCAACTGACTTGGACTGCAGGGACCACTTGCCCGTTAACAGACCCTTACCTGGATGGACTGATGGGAGACAAGAATGAAAAACCTAAAAAGACTTAGCCTACCCTATACACAATTACTGCCCCGAAAATAAAGCATTTTGGTGCGTAAGCTAACTTCGAAATCATACAACAAAGTCTCACTGAAGCTGTAGAGAAAAATTTTACTGAAATAATAAGGCAAGGAAATGCATAGTCTTTTGTTTGCAGTGAAGCAACATTATCTCTAAAGGCATTACTATACTTGTTTTTCCTCTTGGCCTGAAAGTTATCCGAGCAAAATGAAGCATCACAAAAATATAGTTTAATATTGATTGAGGACAATCAAAACGCTAAGTTTGGGGGAGTTGATAACACCAAATTTTGTGATATTTTAGACTATTTTTCTGTTATCAAAACTGCCCTTTTCTGCTATTTTCCTCTCTTTTATATGCACTTTCGCAATAATTGGCCAAGCAATGCTCGTAATCCAATTTTCCTATCTTTTGCAGAGTTTTCCTCATTTTTGGGCAATAAGGCCGCTCCGGCCCATGAATAAGTCCAAGCCTGTCTCGGCCTCCCTAACGCCCGATACGACCCCTGCCCGACAGGGGTTGAGCGACACAAAGACGCTCGACAAAGAGGTGCCGCGCGAGAAGAAGCTGACGGACGACACGCCTTCTACCCGACAGGGAGCCCGGCTCGCCCCGACAACCCAGCTTGTCGGGCGACACAACCACCCACCGGCAGACGCGCTGCCCGTCACGTGACCGATTGCAGACACCTCCGCACCGAGCTATAACTGTATCGGCCGTCCATCGACCGGCGCTTAAGGGGGCCACGTGGCGCTTCAAGCACCATAACTCCTCCCGTCCAGCTGACTATAAATAGCAACTACAGGGAGCTGAAAAGAGAGTTTACAGTTTGGAATTCGAGTTTTAGAATTCAGACAGTTGGGAGTTGAGCTATCTTCCAAGGAAACTGCGAGAGCATACGTGTCGTGCCCCAGTTCTTGTCTCGGGCGACACTAGGTGAGCTTCTCCTCTTCCCGAGAGGGAGGGGACAGTTCACTTAGGACCGTCCCGGGCGACACTGCGGGCCGATATCGGCTGTCGTGGATGAGCAACACAAGTGCCCGACAACAACAATGCGTAGCTCGACACGATATCAAACCGATACGCTTAGCTTGTCGAGCGTGCCGCACGACATGAGTGTATCGGCAAGGGTCCTTGAGCGATACGGTCGACAGTCGGTGCGTGCCGCCTGAGAGGGTGTGCCGCCCGACACCTCTGTATCGGGCTAGGCCTCTGACCGATATCGGGCAGGAGAGCTACAACACCCTGTCGTCCTTCTACATCAAGGAGGCGACACCTATCTTTACTTTCTATCATTAATTCCTTACTTATGCATTGTAATTAAGACTCTTTATTTGTCTATGGAAATAGAAGATGCTTAATTACTTGTTGCTCTATGCTTGGTGCACAATGTCGGAAGATTGCTATGTTTGATATCCAAACTCTAGCTTGCATGTTTGGATCGCGTTTCGCTTAGCTAACGAATCATGCTTTCCCGCCGCAACAACTTCGAGAGTTGTGTTGTGGCTCTAGTGTTTGGTCCGATTCTGGAGTACGAGAGTGCCTGGAACGGAGTTGCTTTAGTGACCTTTCCACTCTAATTTTAGTCCAGTGACCTCAAGAGGGGCGCTGATGCCTTGTTAGAGGTACCCGCTTCGAGAGGAGGGGTACATGACTGGTTCTACCACCGCTTGTTTTACCGGAGTCTTATCCTTCGTACCTCGCTTTAGCTCGAGTAATATCTTTCTATTTCTATTGCATGAAAACCCCTAAAAACTGCTAAATGACTAAAACCTTAAATCTTTCTAGTAGCTCCAGTTGGAGATAGTTTTCTTCATTTTATTTGTGACATCTTACTGCTTCCCTTTTTGGGAATTTACTTCTGTTTATACCTACCAGAGTGTAGCGTGTCGATTCCGTGTTCTCAGCACTGCCCCCTTGTCCCTGTGTTCGACCCCATATATCTACTTCGACCCCATAAACAAAGTTGCGGGGACCTAGAAGGATTCAGGTTTATAAATGTAAAAACTCGACTACCTCAAATCTGCCTCCAATTTTAGGATGTGCGATTTAGGACGGTCCTTTTTGGCGCCGTTGCCGGGGACAAGGCAAAAATGGCACTGTTGACGAATCCGAATATACTAACTACACTCTTGTGCCTCAAGCTTAGAAATGAGCTTGACAACACTCTTTTTCTTCTTTACTATTATTCTTTGCTTGAAATTAATAAATCTATCTTCTAACCTTGATTTCTTGTGCCATCTTAGGAACCCTAAAGAACGGTGACCTATTCCTTCGAGATCTGACGCCATGTCTCGTTGTGAGAAATCTCCATTTGAAGGTGAATGTCAAGGCCGAGATGAGATTTCACACCAGCCCAACCTGGTTGTCCAGTTGCATGCTTTCATAAAAAGACAAGACTCTATCATCAACCGGCTGGTGTAGGGTGCACTTCCCAGCCCTGGAGCTCAGAATTCCATGCAACACCAGATGGCAAGTCTGCGGATGCGCTAATGGGAAGTCGATCAACGATTGGCCAATATGGCGGCTCTGATAAAGAACCTTGCGGGAAAGACACTCTCATATCCGGAAACTGCCAGAATGGCGGTACTGAGGTCTGGAAAGACGGTGGAGCGCACAACTGATGCCGAACCAGAGCCTGAACCGAGGTCGGAGAGTATCATTCCAATAGAGGGCAAAGGTGGACAAGCAGAAGCTCAAGAGCCTGCACAGAAGCCTTCCAATGAGCTACCTGGTGGGAGGAATTCTTATGCTCCAAGGCTGCCGTTCCCGCATAAGCTGATCAAGGCAAACCTGAAAAGGCGTCACGAAAGGTTCATGGACTCGATCAGGAAACTGCATCTTGAAGTCCCCTTCCTTGACACACTGGAAGAGATGCCTATGTATGCCAAGTTCCTCAAAGACCTTATCACAAAGAAGAGAAGGGGAGGAAGGACAGAGACAGTGTATCTAGCTTCCGCCTCCTCCACCTTCTTGAAGCCTGACACACCAAATAAGAGAAGGGATCCCAGAGCCTTCACAATCCTGTTCGCCATCGGAGACAACATCGAGCGCAAGGGTCTAGCAGACTTGGGGGCTAGTATAAGCCTCATGCCCCTAAGTTTCGCACAAAGGGTGGGTTTGACCGACATGGTTCGAACCAACATGCGGATTGAATTGGCGGATCACACCTTTAAGAAACCTGTTGGCATTGTCAAAGATGTGCCGATCAGGGTTGGGGACTTCTTCATCCCTTGTGATATAGTCGTCATCGACACAGCTGAAGACCCCCGTTTCCCGATCATCTTTGGTCGCCCCTTCTTGGCGACAGGGAGAGCACTGATTGATGTTTCTGAGGGGGTGATCACCTTAAGTGTCGGAAACAACCATATCAAATTCAAGCTGAAAGAGATCATGAAGAGCCCGTCCCTATCTGAATCAGCATGTTTCACAGATGGCTATAATAAATTCTGCGAGGAAGTAGAGGAAGATATCCAGACAGTAGACCCCCTCTTGAGGGCTATAAACTATCAAGATCCTGACCTCGAAGATCCTGAGGTCGTGAAGAACCTCAACCTTCTCAACTTTTCTGACTAAGATTTGCAAGAAGAGGATACAGAGGTGGAGTCTGTGAAGTATGCCTCTCTCGAGGAGGAGCCTCGGGAGAAGGCACCCAGACCAAAGCCAGAGTTAAAAGCGTTGCCCGAAGGCCTGAACTACGAGTTCTTAGATGAAGAGCACAAAAACCCCGTCATCGTAAATGCCGATCTTTCAAGCAACCAGCTGGACTGACTCCTTGAGGAATTAAGGCTCCACAGGAGGGCTATAGGATATTCAGTAGATGATATCAAAGGCCTTAGCCCCGCCCTGTGCATGCATCACATCAACTTGGATGAATTTGCCAAGCCTCTGGCTCAACCCCAGAGGAAGCTGAACCAGATGCTCAAGGAGGTTGTCAAGAAAGAGGTAATGAAGCTTAGGGATGCGGGGATCATTTACCCAATCAGCGATAGCAATTGGGTAAGTCCGATCCACGTAGTGCCCAAAAAGGGTGGAATGATGATGGTTAAGGGTGAGAAGGGCAATGAGGTGGCGGTAAGAACCGTCACCGGCTGGCGGATGTGCATAGATTACCGAAAGCTAAATCGGGCTACAAAGAAGGATCATTTTCTACTACCTTTTATTGACCAAGTTCTCGAAAGGTTAGCGCATCACGATTTCTTTTATTTTCTTGATGGCTTTTTAGTTTTTTACCAGGTACCCATCTTGACCGATGATCAAGAGAAAATAACGTTCACCTACCTTTACGACACTTATGCCTTCCGAAGGATGCCCTTCGGACTCTGCAACGCCCCCTGCCAACTTTCAATGATGCATGATATCAATGTTCTCAGATTTTCTAGAAGACATCGTAGAAGTTTTCAATGATGACTTTTCCGTCTATGGGAAGGACTTCGATAACTGTCTGAAGAATCTATCATTGGTCCTTCAAAGATGCGAGGAGAACAACCTAGTTCTAAACTGGGAGAAGTGCCGTTTTATGGTGCGGGAGGGCATCATTCTCGGGCATAAGATCTCGAAGCGTGGGATCGAGGTGGATGCAAGCAAGGTTGAAGCAATATCCAAGCTTCCTCCACTGAGATCCGTGACGGGGGTGCAAAGTTTCCTCGGGCACGCATGATATTACCGAAGATTCATCAAGGACTTCTCAAAGATTTCCAAACCGCTGTCCAATCTTCTGGTAAAAGACGCTGAATTTGTTTTCTCTAACGATTGTCTAAGTGCTTTTCAGGCCCTGAAAAACGCTTTGATATCACCACCTATCCTTCAAGCGCCGGAATGGGGTTTACCTTTTGAGCTGATGTGCGACGCTAGAGACTACGTGGTTGGAGCAGTCCTGGGGCAAAAGAAAGACAAAAAGCACCATGTGATTTGCTACGCTAGTCGCACGTTGGACGAGGCTCAAGTAAACTACACAACAACTGAGAAGGAGATGCTCACGATCGTCTTCGCGTTTGATAAATTCAGGTCATATCTCGTTGGAGCCAAAGTCAAGGTATACACAGATCACGGGGCTATAAAATATATAATGCAAAAGAAAGACGCTAAGCCCAGACTGTTGAGGTGGGCCTTACTGCTCCAAGAGTTCGACCACAAAATTATCGACAAGAAGGGCGCAGAGAACGTGGTCGCAGACCACCTATCAAGAATCGTGACTGAGAGAGAGAGAGGGCCTCAAATCAACGACGACTACGCTGAGGAGGCTCTGATGTTGGCAGAAGCTCAAGAAGAAAGTTTACCCTGGTTTGCAGACATCTGCAATTATTTTTCCTGCGGAGAACTGCCCCCTGACATCACGTACAATAAGAAAAAGAAGCTATTTGCAGATGTCAAAAACTACTACTAGGGTGATCCTCTCCTGTTCAGAAGATGTGCTGACAACTTATACAGGCGGTGCATCCCAGAGGAAGAAACCGCAGATATCCTGAAAGAATGCCATGCCTCCCCCTACGATGGACACCTGGGTAGAGAGAGAACAGCTGCAAAAGTGTTACAGTCAGGTTTCTACTGGCCCACCTTGTTTAAAGACGCTGCACAATTTGTGAAAGTTTGCAAGGAGTGCCAGTTTATAGGAAACATAGGGCGGAGGAATGAAATGCCAATGGCAAGTTGGATCGAAGTAGAAATATTTGACGTGTGGGGGATCGACTACATGGGACCATTTCCCCCATCTCGGGGGTATCAATACATACTAGTGGCAGTAGATTATGTATCGAAGTGGGTGGAAACGGTAGCCACCCAAACCTGCGACGCCAAGTCGGTTATCAAGCTCTTCGAGAAGACCATCTTCCCTCGTTTCGGTGTACCACGTACTGTGATAAGTGACGGAGGGTCGCACTTTGGAGAAAGACAGTTTGAAGCACTTCTACGCAAGTACAGAGTGAGGCACAAGATCGCTACACCCTACCACCCACAGACGTCAGGGCAGGTAGAGGTTTCCAACAGGCAAATCAAGCAAATCTTGGAGAAAACTGTCAACCGAACGAGGAAAGACTGGTCCATGAAGCTTTACGATGCACTTTGGGCCTACCATACTGCTTACAAAACACCCATTGGAACCACCCCCTACCGACTCATCTACGGAAAATCCTGCCACCTGCCTTTGGAATTGGAACACAAGGCCCTTTGGGCAATTAAGTTCCTAAATATGGACCTTGACAAAGCTGGAGAAAAGAGATTTTTGCAATTCCAAGAGCTCGAAGAGCTGAGAATGACCGCCTACGAAAACGCAAAAATCTACAAACAGAGGACAAAGTTGTGGCATGATGCCCATCTCAGGAGAAAGGATGTAAGCGAAGGAGACAAGGTCTTGTTATTCAAGTCATCTATTCGTCTTTTCCCTGGGAAGTTGCAAACAAGGTGGTTTGGACCGTTCATAGTGTCAAAGATATATCCATCAGGAATGATGGAGCTCTACAACAAAGACAATCCGACCAAGGCCTTTCAAGTAAATGGGCATACGGTGAAAAGGTTCTATGAAGACGAAGCATTTGTCAGGAGGGCAGAGATCAGTCTGCGAGATATGGGTACAGTTGAGGGATGAACAAAGATGATCCTACACCGGTCGAGCTGGCGATGCAAACCCCATCGCTCCTCGGGAGGCATCCCAAGTTCTTCTTTCTTTCTTTCATAGAATAGGTTGCATTTTTCTTATAACCAGCAAAAAACACTTTATGAATTGTAATAAGGCCCGAGTCAGAGCACGCGCCGAGCATGCCGACTCTTCTATTTTATGGGTCATCGCTGAATTTTCCGAAGCTTTGATGAGCATTTCTGTCTGAGGGCGGGAGGGCTCTGCCCTGACCAATGATGTTTTGCCTGTCAAATGCTTTTTCCAGCTTTGTTTTAAGTTTTTCGGCCACCTATTTTAGACTGTTTCGGTCAGCCGCCCAGCTAGCGCACAGGACCGCCCATACCGGGCTTTGGTCTCTCGGGCATCGCAACGGCCGTGACGGTTTGCATTCCTGGGCGGCGTGCACCCTATCGTGCAGGAGAATAAATGCCCTTAATGAGACTGATGTGACTATCGTCTCAGGAACCGCCTGACCTGTTGGCCGACGCGCACCTCAGAGATGTCCGTTTAGCCCCTGGCCGAGCTTGCTATAAATAAGAACGGTGATTTTATCGTGTCGGGCTGTCACACTTTGCTACTTTTAGCCACCTGTAACGCATGCAGTAGTCCACCCTTTTGCTCCCGTGTCAGCCAGTTGCCTTCACCGTGGTACCGGGCGATGGCTCCTATGAGCAAAGGTATAGCCCGACAAGCTTATCGACCGACATGCCTCTCACCCAACATGATTATCGACCGACATATTTATAGACCGACACGCTTATCGACCGATAACCTTGTCGCCCGGCACGAGTTTTCTTAGTGCACACTGCTTATCAGGTTTACGTGCCTTGCATATTTTGTATCGCCCGACGCAGTTAAGCACGACATAACGGCCGATGGTGTCTGCCTGACACGCCATGTCGGGTGACACATTTTTCTTTTGTGACGTCCTGTCAGGCAGTTGCTTTTTGGCGGTTTTATCCGCTGATATACCCATATCAGGTGGTATGTCTTACCGCGTGACACTCTTCGTATCGCCCAGTTTTGTATCGACTTGAGTTTTCTTTTGACGGACGATACCCGGAGATTGTAATAAGTTTATCAAGTTTCTTTTTCCTATCTAACATATAAACGGTCAATAAACTTGATAACAGGAAAAATGGCAGCAGCAGATGAAGCAACAACTGTCGGGCAGAAACGTAGAAATCCCAAGGTAGCGAGCCGTCGACTACCGCAGATAGAATGCGGGAAGATTTTTCTTGATTTGGTAGCTCCAATGGAGGATCACCTTGTTATCAGAGTCTGTCTCTGCAGTGGTTTAAGACCATCTACAGAGACAGCAGGAGTACTATCGTCGGTGTCCTCTGGGTGGAATCGAGACTTTCTGGTTCCATCCCCGTAGGGGAGGGGCCCTCTGACTACACACTCCTGGGGACGAAAACGGACTCAGATGGACTGAACTGGGATTGATAATCAGTCCTTTTGTTCATGTTCACAATGGAGGATCAGGAGCAAAGAGGGCCAAGCAAACAATTTTGAGGGTCACACTTGTATCAACCTCTCGATCGCGAGTGAACCCGCTATACAACCTCCCAATGGCATGCTGCAACTTTGTAGGAGCATATTGCAACACATCAGCGAGCTAACCCTCAATGGATAAACATTACCTTACCCTGTCTTCTTCATCACTCTGGGACAGAGTGTGGAGTAAGTTTGGGGGGGGGGGGTACCCATGTTCCAGTGAGGGAGGTATAAAGTTCTTTTCCGCTTCAAGCTCTTCACGCTTTCTGGCTTACTTTATATCTGATGTGCTTATGTATGTTCTTATGGCTTATTGTATATCTGATGTACGCATGTATGCCATATAAAAATTTTCAAAAATCTTTCCTTTGCTTATTTTGTTCCCATGCATATGTACAAAGTCGCTATATTAGTAAAAACCTGATGCAACTGCTTGCCAAGTTAGTTTTCTTTATGCTGAATGTGACACAAGTCATGTTATATCTTTTTGATAATGCTGCTTGAAATGAACAAAAGAATATGTTTTCTCATGCCAAAAATTTCGAAAAATACAATAATCTCGCAAACAGTTAAGAGACGAGTATGGAGAAGGAAAAATCTGCCCAAACAACAGGAATCTCTTTGTTCCCCCTTACCCAAAAAAAATCCCAAAAAGAGAGAGAAGCCTTATGAGCGTGAATAAAAGCATGAGAGTTGTGACCGATAAAAGAAAGAAAAAGAGAAAAAATATATACACCTCTTGTTTTCCAAAAGTACCCATCTTTAGGCATGGTAGATCCGGGGCAGTGGTACGTAGGATGTGAAATCACTGCTCTAAAGCCAACTGGCTTGGACTGCAGGGACCACTTTCCCATTAACAGACCCTTACCTGGATGGACTGATGGGAGACAAGAATGAAAAACCTAAAAAGCCTTAGCCTACCCTATACACAACTTTCTGCCCCAAAAATAAAGCTGTTTGGTGCGTAAGCTAACTTCAGAATCATACAACAAAGTCTCACTGAAGCTATATAGAAAATTTTTACTGAAATAATAAGGCAAGGAAACACATAGTCTTTTGTTTGCAGTGAAGCAACATTATCTCTAAAGCCATTACTATACTTGTTTTACCTCTTGGCCTGAAAGTTATCCGAGCAAAATGAAGCATCACAAAAATATAGTTTAATATTGATTGAGGACAATCAAAACGCTAAGTTTGGGGGAGTTGATAACACCAAATTTTGTGATATTTTAGACTGTTTTTCTGTTATCAAAAATGCCCTTTTCTGCTATTTTCCTCTCTTTTGTATGCACTTTCGCAATAATTGGCCAAGCAATGCTCTTAATCCAATTTTCCTATCTTTTGCAGAGTTTTCCTCATTTTTGGGCAATAAGGCCGCTCCGGCCCATGAATAAGTCCAAGCCTGTCTCGGGCTCCCTGACGCCCGATACAACCCCTGCCCGATAGGGGCTGGGCGACACAAAGACGCTCGACAAAGAGGTGCCGCGCGAGAAGAAGATGACATACGACACACCTTCTACCCGACAGGGAGCCCGACTCGCCCCGACAACCCAGCTTGTCGGGAGACACAACCACCCACCGGAAGATGCGTCGCCCGTCACATGACCGATAGCAGACACCTCCGCGCCGAGCTATAACTATATCGGCCGTCCATCGACCGGCGCTTAAGGGGGCCATGTGGCGCTTCGAGCACCATAACTCCTCCCGGCCAGCTGACTATAAATAGCAGCTATAGGGAGCCTAAAAGAGAGTTCATAGTCCGGAATTCGAGTTTTAGAATTCAGACAGTTGGGAGTTGAGCTATCTTCTGAGGAAACTGCGTGAGCATACGTGTCGTGCCCCAGTGCTTGTCTCAGGCGACACTAGGTGAGCTTCTCCTCTTTCCGAGAGGGAGGGGACAATTCACTTAGGACCATCCCGGGCAACACTGCGGGCCGATATCGGCCGACGTGGATGAGCGACACAAGTACCCGACAACAACAATGCGTAGCTCCTAGCCCGACACGATATCAAACCGATACGCTTAGCTTGTCGAGCGTGCCGCCCGAGAGGGTGTGCCGCCCGACATGAGCGTATCGGCCAGGGTCCTTGAGCGATATGGTCGACAATTGGTGCGTGCCGCCCGAGAGGGTGTGCCGCCCGACACCTCTGTATCGGGCTAGGCCTCTGACCGATATCGGGCAGGAGAGCTACAACACCCTGTCATCCTTCTACATCAAGGAGGCGAAACCTATCTTTACTTTGTGTCATTTAATTCCTTACTTATGCATTGCAATTAAGACCCTTTATTTGTCTATGGAAATAGAAGATGCTTAATTAATTGTTTCTCTATGCTTGGTGCACAATGTCGGAAGACTGCTATGTTTGATATCCGAACTCTAGCTTGCATGTTTGGATCGCGTTTCACTTAGCTAACGAATCATGCTTTCCCGTCGCAACAACTTCAAGAGTTGTGTTGTGGCTCTAGTGTTTGGTCTGATTATGGAGTACGAGAGTGCCTGGAACGGAGTTGCTTTAGTGACCTTTCCACTCTAATTTTAGTCCAGTGACCTCGAGAGGGGCGCTGATGCCTTGTTAGAGGTACCCGCTTCAAGAGGAGGGGTACATGACTGGTTCTACCGCCGCTTGTTTTACCGGAGTCTTATCCTTCGTACCTCGCTTTAGCTCGAGTAATATCTTTCTATTTCTGTTGCATGAAAACCCCTAAAAACTGCTAAATGACTAAAACCTTAAATCTTTCTAGTAGCTCCAGTTGGAGATAGTTTTCTTCGTTTTATTTGTGACATCTTACTGCTTCCCTTTTTGGGAATTTACTTCTCTTTATACCTGCCGGAGTGTAGCGTGTCGATTCCATGTTCTCAGCACTGCCCCCCTTGTCCCTGTGTTGGACCCCGTCTATCTACTTCGACCCCATAAACAAAGTTGCGGGGGCCTAGAAGGATTCGGGTTTATAAATGTAAAAGCTCGACTACCTCAAATCCGCCTCCAATTTTAGGACGCGCGATTTAGGCCGGTCAATGGACCATTATTCTGAGGTGTTCCAGGTGGAGTCCATTGCGATACAATCCCATGGGCTCGTAGAAGGTCCTCAAACTCTTAGCTTAAGTATTATACACCTCGATCAGATGAAGGACTTAATACTTTTGCCAAGTTGGTTCTGTACTTCATTCATAGATTCCTTTAACCTATCAAAAGATTCTGACTTATGTTTCATCAAGTAAACATAACCATACTTACTAAAGTCATCAATCAAGGTAATGAAGTATTAATACCAACCTCTACCTATTGTTCTAAAAGGCCAAAATACATTAGTATGTATGCGTCCTAATAGATCACTAGACCTCTCATTGTTACCAGTGAAAGGGGTATAAGCCATCTTGCCCAACAAATAAGATTCACATGTCTCTATTGATTTGAACTCAGAAGTGTCTAGATAACCATCTTTATGGAGTCTAGGTATGTGATTCTCATTTATGTGCCTTAGATGACAATGCCAAAGGTATGTTTTGTTTGAGTTGTTGAGTTTTAGCCTTTTGGTATTTATGTTATAAACATCTATATTTAGATCTAGAAAATAAAGACCATAAGACATTGGGTTACTTCCATAAAAGAACCCATATTTAGAAATAGAACATCGACAATTCTTAATATGAAATTCATATGCATCCTTGTCCATATAAGATACAAAAATGATGTTTCTATTTATGGAAGGTAGAGAATAACAGTTCATTAACTCTATTACAACCCTATGGGAAGAGTAAACTATAGGTTCCATCTGTAGTAGGAGCAACTCTTTCTCCATTTATGACTCACAGTTCATCCTCGTCCTTACCCAAAAGCCTACTTCTTTTCAAGTCCTACATATTTGAGCTTATGTGAGATCTACATCCGATATCTAGTACCCATGATGGAGAAGTATATATGTTTATCTCAATAACATATGCACCTAAAGTGGATATCTGTATCCCCATCTTCTTCTTCTTCCTGAATGTCTTTAAGTACACAGGACAAGTTCCTCTTGTACTTTTATTTCTCCTCATATTGAGTGTTGAAGATCTGGATTTAGGATTAGCCTCAGAACTCTTCATGGCCTTGCTTTCATCTTTGGACTTGACTCCATTGATCATTATCATGGATTTGTCCTTCTTCATTCTTAATTTGACATGAATTATCATATCAAGCAAATTTGACATCGTTTGGCCATATTATTCCAGCAGTAACACTCAATAAAGTGGCTATATGATTTTGACAATGATTTTTTAATTGTATCCATGACCAACTCTTGGCTCAAAGAGAATCCCAGTTCTTCAAGCTCATACACATGTCCAATCATATTGAGCACATGATCTTATACTGAGTCTCCCTCTATCATTTTACACTCAAAGAACACCTTTATGACATTGTTCCTTTCTTGCTTTGTGAGATTATGGTTCACTTGGCTAAGATGTGTTACCATCTCAAGAATCCCCATATCCTTACATTGCTCAGGAAACTCATAGTTCATGCAACTTAGCGTAAGGTACTTTAAGTCTAAGGATTCATTGGCATGCTTCCAGTAAGCATCCACTTTAGCCCTAGGCACATCAACAACATGTATTTCTAGCGCCAGTTTATCAAGGACATTGATCTTGTACTCTTCATTGAAACCCTTCTCAAAGTCCAAAACTAGTTGTGGAAATTTGTCCCGTCAAGTTCGTGCTTCCTAAGGACTAATCGCAATACTAATTTGTTCATCATTTGATTCTACAAGAAAAAAATGCATTTTGTCAAATACCCTTTTTGATTTAATTTGAAAATTTTGATGATATTTAACTAGATCTTAATTAATTATCACTCCCACTATTTTATTCAAATTGATAACCCTCAAATATCAATTTGGAATATTACAATGTACAACCTTCTAGTGAGCCAAGATACAAAGTAATTTAACTATTACCTGGACAACGCCAATGTCCTTAGTCAATTATAAGGTAGGCAACTTTTGGCAATTGCATCATATGCAATGCTTGGATAGATGATATGCTCAAATCTTTGACATAATCATCTGCATGCTTCTGGTTCTTAATCTCATTAACGTCACACAGTTAAGCCTGACCCAAAATGCAACACAATAATAATGCACCCCATTTGGCGGGCCCACATTATTACCATCACACTTCCACAAGATAGACATCACACCACATTGGGGGTACCCATGCTTATTCAATTAAGCTTTTCATGTGTGCTACTAATGGAAAACATCTAAGACTTAATAATTAATTGATGGAGTTTGTATTTAAAAATACATATACTTCATTCAATCACCATATATATAGTACGTATCATATATATGATATATCCCACAACAAAAACATGCAATAAATAATAAGCGATGATTATGTCCATTCTAATGTAATTATTGGAGCCACAAGGAATTACCACAACCAAGGGTCTACAATCACATGCAGAAATATGTTGTTGATGAAGATCCATGCTTGCCAATCTGGGTTGATCCATTCAACCCTTGAACCGATTGGCTTTCCTCCTGGTTGGTTGGTTGGTCGTCTCATCGGTCGTCTGGTCTGCGGTCCACCATCTTTTGGGTCCTCCAGTCAATCAGCCTGGTTCACCAACCGATCGGTTCAACTCATCCTCCTTGGTCCTCCTTGATCATCCAACCAATTAACTCACCTTTGAGACAGTCGGTTGACCTAGTTTGAACATCTTTCTTCTTCATCATAACAAGAAAGTAAACTATCCTATTATTACATGATTATAGAGAAACCTTGAATTACATTTGAGGGGAGAAATGGTAGGAGAGAATAATACTTTTACAATGGGAAGATAAGGTAGAGGCTCAGTATGTAAACCAATATAGAACATTAAATAAAAAACCACACAACCATACACATATAATAGGATCATTGTCCATAACCACGCTACACATCCACCATCAGAACTCTTTTTTAGGACAACACGTGTAAATTGCAATATATATATATATACATATATACATACATATATATATATATATATATATATATATATATATATATATATTTATATATATATATATTAGTTTGGGATTATGCGTGGTATTTGACTGGACAAAATTATTCACATTGCATGCAATAAATAAATGATAAAACCAAAAGTCCGATCATATCGACTATTCCAAAATATAGTAGATTGCCGTGGCTCTGATACCACTATAGGTGTTATGACCCCACCTCCTGATAACCCCCAATTAAGGGAGACCAAGAGGTTTAAGCCGCACCCATTAATCCCGGATCAAAGGTTCGACATATAACCATAAACAATTATTAAATTCTAACAGACTATACTGAAAAATGGTAATAAAATTTTTCTTTGCATACCTTGAAAAGTTGGGAACAAACTAACTTCTAACCTGAGCTGAACTATTATATCTAATTCCTCCTTGTTCTTTAATTCTTGAATTCACAATGTGTCACTTTACTGTTTGTACTTTTCATTGTACCTAAAACGCCGACAAACAAAACGTCGGTCAGCCGAAGCTGGTATGTGGAGGAAACAGATAATGTTCAACTATGTTAACAATATAATCATTCAATTAATCATTTAACAATCAAGATTACATTTTAAGCCATACAACTCAATCCATACATATTCTCAAACTCTGGGCTGTCCTTGTAGTGGACATAGATTTCACCTCTCTTTTAGGTAATAGAGTCGCCTGGTACTACCCGAAGGTAGCCCAATATCTAACTCAATGTGACTTGATGGTCCTACCTCCATGGTAGCCATGTACTAAGTCAACCATAGACCTGATGGACCTACCCAATAGGTAGCCATGTACTAGGTCATCCATAAACCTGATGGACCTACCCCATAGGTAACCATGTACTAGGTCATCCATAGACCTAATGGACCTACCCAATAGGTAGCCATGTACTAGGCCTTTCTCTAACCTGATGGACCTACCCATAGGCAGCCATGTACTAGGTTAGCTATTATGCCACAGAGAGAACCAGGATCTGACTTTATAGGCATATACATTAAGTGATAGTCATAGTCACTTTATATTTGCAATATGAACATCCAAATAGTTTAGTTGCATTCAATGCGATTAAACGACCGAGAAACCATCGAAAAACTAAGCGGTTTTTCATAGGTAACCACATACATGTTCAGTAGATTTCTCAAGGTAACATCAATTCCAACCAAGAAAGCAATCCAAGGAAGTAATTCAACCACATAATCAAGAATCCTGAAAAACACATGTATTCCATTTACTACACACTTTATCAAGATTCTTTCTATTCAACTTGAAATCGCTTCCTAAGGTTTCTGTATCCATCTTAGGGTTTCATTTTGCATTTAGGGTTTTCCTTCATCCTTTACCATATTAATCCCTAATTTTATGCCATTACTCACAAACCCTAATTATCTCATCTATTCTTCAATATTAAGGTTATCTTAACCAAAATATAATCCTATTTTCAAATTATAGGCACAATAATCATCAATTAAGCTTCTTTTTCATTAAAGCTACTATTTTATTTTTTTAATCCATAATGAGATCATTATCCACATCAATCATCAATTTCCAAGTTCATTAGGGTCTAACTAACATATGAACTCATTTGCCATAACTCTACCTTTTATTCATGAGAAAACCCTAATTACTACATTTTGGGTTTTTATCCATAATTAGGAACTTTTATATTCAAAATGGATTTAGAACATCATAACTCTATCCTATTCATGGATTTGCACAATTGAGACCATTAAAAGGCATATTTTCCCAAATCAGGGTTTCTAAGCCCATTCATGTAAACTTAGGTACATGAAACTCTAAATTAAGACAATTATGTACAAAGATCATTCTTTTAGATCTAAATGTACCTTTTTACGATTAATAGGTTAACATCAACTCTAATGATCTATTAAACCATTTTAAACACATTAATCATATCAAAATAGGGTTTCTTAATCTTTAATTCATTAAAGATGATAATTTGCACTAGATTTCGAACTATGATCAGATTTTGGCTATAAAACTATTTTTATTAGATTCCTTGTGTTCTCCTGATCAAAATTCATATATAACTTGTTTTCATCCGAGTTACGAATCATGAGATATGATTTTTGTAATAAAACACTTACCCCAGCCAATGAGATTGCGCCACGTCATCTCGGCCATACAACGTTGCTTTGGAGAACATTTTGATTTTACTATTTTGCCCCTCGGTAAGTTGCGCGCGCGTTTAGCCTGCGGAGGGCATTCTCGTCCAAAACGCCTCCTCCCTTCTTCTACCTCCTGCAGTCCGAAGCTGCCGCCCTAGCCACCACGAGCAGACCTAGGGGTGGCCCTTGCTCCTAGTTCCAGACCCGAAACTCACCGGAGATCATCTCCCTGCCTCCGCCGCCCTTGGCTGCGCTTGCAGAGCTCCCAAGCCACAGCTGTGGTGGCCGAATATGGGCCTGGCTGCTGTGCTTACCGCAGCACGACCTGCAGGTTTGCCGGCTTGTCCTCTACTCCTGGACTTTCTTCAGCCTTCGGGGATAGGTCCCTGACCTTCGGCGCACCTTGGCGCATCTGCAAGGCCCACAAACAGTTGCTAAGGTGGTGCGAGTCAGGCTGGGAGGACCTCCGATCTATCTGCTTCATGTAGTCGTGTTGCTGCCATGGTGGGTAGCTTAGGGCTTGGCGGCTCTGTCCAGGTCTTACTTTGGCTCCTCCTTGTGACCTACCACCATCGAAACCCCTCCTGGGTTCCTCGTTTCTCTAGTATCATGTAGTTTCTTGTGGTTTGGGTTTACGGAAGGAAACAAGGAAGAAGAAGATAGGGAATAGAGAGGAAGATGAGGGTTTTCTTCTTTGAACTCGACCAGGGGTCTACCCCTTTTATGAGGGAGGATATCCTCGACCTAAGGTACCCATCTAAGAGGAAATAAGTCCTCTCTTATAAGAAAACCACCTTCCTTCATTGTATAGAAAACTTCTCTCTCTTCTTTGCTCTTTTAAAAACCTTGATTATTTAGATATTAGGAAATTCGAAATTCCCTTTCCCTTATTGTCTTTATTCTTAGCTTTTAATCAATTAGCCACGAAATTTCTATTTCCTTTAATTACTTTCTTTTTAACAATACCTCATAATTCCTTAATAACGCATTATATTATCCTCTTATTTTTCTTTTTTAGTATTTTCTTTTTCTTTCCTCTTTATTGGGACTCCTTGGATCCCAATGCATTATATTATTTCGAAATTCATTTTATTGGAATACTCATTATCTTTCTTAATGCACCTATATGCATTATTTTGCATTATCATGTTTATTTCTTATTAAGATATCTCTTTTTGAGAATTTCTCTTTATTTCCCTTTTATTTCCCTCATTGGTATTCCTTTTATCATTAGAAATCCTTGGGATACGAAATTGCCCCAAGAAATCTCATTTATGTTTCTTTCCACTTATTTTCCACATTTTATCATTATTTTCTAATTTCTTCCTTCATAAAGAAATACTTAATTAATCTTTTCTTTTCTTATTGCTTTCTTTATGCAACTTTGTACTCCTTGGAACCCAAGGAACCCAAGAGGCACGAAATCCTCTTTAGATTTGCCTTCTAGAGGTTTCCACATATTTCTTTTCTCGAATATTCAATTATCCATTTACTAATTGAATTTCCTTTGTTATTTTCCTTTTTATTGGGCCCAATAGCCAATAAAGCCCACAAATCAAACAACAAGGCTATTTTAAACGAAATCCAATTATTCTCAACCAAATATATGCTTATTTGTTCAAACATCTTTAATATGAGAAATTATATTTCTCACCACTCGAACCCAAAAATTGGGGTTATAACATCCTTCCCCTCTTATAGGAATTTTGTCCTCAAAAATTCAAACAAGAAACAAACAATTCATGATAAGACTTTTCCATGTCCATCATTGGCCCCTATGTGGCTTTGCCGTACCCATGACAGTTTCAAAGAACCTTTATTATCACATATTCTTTTCTCTGAGTTCTTTCATCCTGGCGTCTATAAACTACATAGGTGACTCAGGCCATTTCAGCCTCCCTTGGGGCTCACTAGGTTCATTGCTTAGTGCATGGTCGGGTACCTCACATAGTCCTCTAAATTAGACACAAGGAAAACATCTCCCATTACTCTATCCTGAGGGGTAGGGTCAAACCTAACCTTCTCCACCCATCCATCTCTAATGGACCCATGTATCGGGGA
Organism: Alisma plantago-aquatica; assembly: GCA_963693085.1. Classification (NCBI taxonomy): domain Eukaryota; kingdom Viridiplantae; phylum Streptophyta; class Magnoliopsida; order Alismatales; family Alismataceae; genus Alisma; species Alisma plantago-aquatica. The sequence goes on from OY856413.1 coordinate 1,045,703,507, forward strand.
CTCAACTCTCTTAGTTATAACTTAGAGGGTTCGGATTTTCATGTCACATTTTCTCCCACAGTAACTTGTATGTCAGTCTACTTTGCATCTGCTCACGACTCTCATTGTGGGCTCTGATCTCCAAACCACGATATAAACACGATTTAAACTTAGAGGAAGCGATTCGATTAGCAGCGGAATACCAAAAATCAGCGGAAATTAAAACTTTTTGAGATAAAGCATTGAAACCATAAAACTTCCTTCATAAAAAGAGATAAACTGTTTACATCTCAGATAATTACTTCTTGAGTAATTATATACAACATGATACAAAATCTCAAGATCTCATAACCAAAATCTCAGACCAAAAGACTCCAAGACCTGAGAGTACAGAGGACACATAGGACTGACTCTAACTACACCACATGGCAGGCTAAATCTCCACCTGAGATTTTACTGCTGCCCCTGGTACTGCTGCTGCTGGGACTGGTCACCTGTAGACCTGTTCCTCCGTCCTCGACGTCCACCTAAAAAGTTGAAGTCTACGAGGTGAGACAATTTTACATAATTGTCCCAGCGAGAGTTATAACTCTCCGCCAGAAGCTTTATTATAACAATTCAAAGAATAACTTAAGCAGTAAAAGCTTCAAAGTATTCAACATCAGATATAATAGTAAGCATGAGTTCAACAGTTATGAAACATGAAGACATTTGCACTATACCGTGTAACATCAATCAATCAACTCGTAGTTATCTCTAACAAGTGTACTACGATGTGGATTATGTTTTTCAAACATTACTTTTATGCCCTGTGGAGATGAGGTTTACCACTCATCCTCCAACCAATCACTGCTAAGTGCCTTGGTATCATACTAGGTCATCGAAAGAGCCGGATTCTCATGACCTTCACCTTCCTCAGTCAGTAAGAGGATTACTTGTAGGACATCTCGTGCCTCTACTATAATAGCTTACTAGGGTAATCTGGTCCTTCGCTATTTTAGAGTTACATTGGCGTTCTGTACTCTCTTCGTCATCAGGAGATTTCATGTTTATCTTCCACGGATACGAATATCTGTGCTTTCTTCATCATCTGGAGGTTTCATGTTTACCATCCACTGATACGGTATGGGATTATAGTGAAGGATTGATGGATTACACATCTACATCAAACACCTACACTAGGATGTAAGGTTCTACACATCCATATACCCCACATACTCAAAAGTATGTGATCCAGGAGTTCCCTTAGGAAAACCTATTTCACCATCATTTGATCTCTGACAATGATGGATCTATGATCAGGGCTCTACATTACACTTGATTAGTTAGGTACATTCAGTATTCTTTTAACATCATACATTGTTCTTCAAACAATAACATTAGCATAACAACTATGAAAGGAGAATACTAAATGTAACAGGCCTAACTCTCATCAATCATCATTTCTCAATACATTCATCACAAGTCATCTCTAAAGCATGACCTTGATGGTATTTATGGCTCTCACAGTCCATTTAATTCATAAGTTGCCATTGACAAGGCATCAAGATATTTTACTATTTATAAAGCTAAAAACATGCTTTCAATGAATATAGCATCATCATCCATACCTGGATATGATCATCTTCATATCAGAACCTGCAAGGTTAATTCAACTGATAAAAGCAATTCAAATCAAGAATTATACTTTCCACTCTTGCCATAAGAGCTAAGTTCCCTGATTCTCATCAATTAGGGTTTACTATTTACATTACATGCCATCACCCTAGAATTAGGGTTTACTATTCACCTCATGGCGAATTTAACTCATAACATCATCAAGTATGAGAAACATCATCATTAGAGGTCCTGGATAAGATTAAGATTCACTAAACATCATAATTAGGGTTTCCATGATCTCACATAGGTGGATCATACCTTAATCATGCACATTCATGTGAATTGAAGGTATTTTACTTAAGTTTCCACTATAAAAGGGTACTTTCTCTCTCTTATGATACTTTCTCTCTCCTCTTACTAGTAGATGGTGATAACACCACTCTAGATCAGGTTGGGTTAAGTCCTCATTGACTAGCATGGGCCAAAACATCATTAACATGTGATTAGGGATTTATTAGAAAAAGGTATACTCAATTAAACCCTCAAGGGTATTTTGGTAAATTACCTCATGATCACCATCATGGGTCAAATCGTTAATCACTTAGTCCCTTAATGTTCTAAGTTACCAATAGGGTTTAGATTAGATCACCATTGAACAATTACAACTTCAAGTGATTATGTATAAATAACCTTGAAAACCTCCAAACGGTTTCAACCTTCAACCACCAAACGGTTTGAAACCGTTTGGGTGCGTTGACCGTATGCTAGGTTTGACTTCAAGACCGCATGACCTCAAGGTCGTTTGCCCAAACCGTTTGGGTGCGTTGACCATTTGGAAAGGTTGACTTTCCAAACCGTTTGAGCTTATGCGGTTTGAAACCGTTTGATCAACTTGTCTTGAGATCGATTGGTCCAAACGACCTTGAGATCGTTTGAGCCCAAACGGTCTTGAAACCATTTTTCCTCAAACGGTCTTGAGACCGTTTGGACCTCCAACATGGTTCAAAAGTTACAAATGTTTATGATTAAGTATGTTGAAGCCCTCAATTGGCCAAAGCCATGTTAACCACTTATAAATTGAGTCAATTAGGATGATCCTAAATCAATTGGACACCAAATTCACCCTCAATTGAAAGCCAATTAGGGTTAAGTCCATCTCAATTAGGGTTTCAAATCAGATGGTCATACATATTCAACAATGTGAATCATTTCAAAGTTGAACCTATCAATTGACCTCCAATTGGGCCCAAACTTGGCCCAAACGGTCTTGAGATCGTTTGGATGACCTCCAAATGGTCTTGAGACCGTTTTCCCAAGAAATCATAAAAATCTAAGTTGATTTGATAGGGGTTGAACCTTAATAAAGTCACAAATCAGCAATTTGATTATTTCAATAACCCATTGTAATTGGGCTCTCAGTTGATCAAATTACCTTAACCCTAGACCTCCAAACGGTCTTGGGTTGAAACAAAACGGTCTTGAGACTATTTGGATGAGTTACAAACGGTCTTGAGACCGTTTGCCCATCCAATCTTTGGACTCTAGTGAAAATTCATCAAGGTTGGATCTATTGAGTTGATCATCACATCAATACTTAATTGCAATATGATTTGGTACCTTTGGACCTTTAATTGGTCAACTATACTTGACATCAGACCTCTAAACGGTCTTGGGTGATCCCCAAACGGTCTTGAGACCGTTTGGATGATTCCCCAAACGGTCTTGAGACCGTTTGGGCTAACCAACCCAAAATCACTAATTAACTCATTGGAATTTCAGCACTGATTTCAATTAGGGTTTGCCCTATTGATTAGCCTTCAACTCATGACTCATTTGGAATTAAACCATCAAATTTGGTGAGTCATTAATCAACATTATTATGAACAGTAATCCCAAACAGTCAACGTTTTGTCAACCATCTTAAACGGTCTTGAGACCGTTTTCCCAAAAAGGGAAAATTAAATAGATTAAAAACAGGACTTAATTCAATTGGATTTGCTAATTGATTTGTTTATATCTCACGATTCCTTTGGAGTTAACCACTCAATTTTTGTGGGTGATCATCCTACATAATTAGGAACAGGATTCCTATATGGTCGTCGCTTGGTCAACTAGACCAAATGGTCTTGGAGACCGTTTGCCTCTATGCGACCCTAAAACCGTTTGCCCACCAAACGGTTGTGCAAACCGCATGGGCAATTGGTTAGGACCGTTTAGTAAAGTGGAAATCCGTGGATAAGCATAGGAATTAACGCCCTTATCTTCTACCTCAAAAAAAGAAGCAGTTCTTCACGATTTTACTTGCAAGGATGCAAGGGAAGATAGGAAAGAAGAAGAACTAGCAACTATATGCATAGAAAAAGTTGTATATTCAAAGCATAGGGTTTAGAGTTATAAAACCCGCCTAAAGGTTGTTCCTTGAGCTCCAAGCTTCCAAGCTTCAGGTCTTTAATGGCGTCTTTGAGCTCCACAGGTCGGCCAAGGTGAATTCTCCAAGGAAAAGTTGGAAAGGAATGGCTAGAAAGATAAAGCTAGGTGAGCTAGCCATGAATTCAACCTTGAAAACGAGTTTCCTCCATGAATTCAAGCAAAAGGGATGGTCTAAACTTACCTAGGACCCTTGGTCGTCCTTCTCTGCTCCAGAGCTTAGCCTTAGTCAGTTTTGAGCAAGGGGGAAAAGAAATGAAAAGAAGAGGATCGTTCCTTGCTAAGTGGGGAAGGTAGTATATATACTTAGGTGAAATTTCAACATAAGAACATATGTTTTCCTCATTTCTCATCTAAGTCCTTCCTTTCTTCTTTGCACGTCCCCACATCTTATTTCTAAGGAAAAACTCCTTCTAAGGTCAGGAATTGAAGGCAAAGAGGATCAACCCATCACTAAAGCATACACATAAAAGGGCTATTATACATACACCTTGATTATTCAATCACAAAGGTGTTCTTTATTATGTGATTATTCAAATGAAGTGACCTTTTCATCAGTTCTCTTCTAAATGATGCCAAGAGTCATAAAAGATATTTTAGATGATGTATTTTACAAGTTGCACCCCTCAAATTGGGTAAATTTCACTTTACACCAATTTAGGGTTTTCAAGAACAGGGGTTGCTTCCACAGCTGCACCTTGGTGCTCAAGCTTGGGAAATCCCTCAAACTTCATCATAAACATCTTCATGATGTCTCAACATCAGAGGAACATCTCAACATGTGCGATTTGCAAGATAATCCCTTAACTGGGTAATTTGCACATAGATCCCTGTATTACAAAACAATGCTACAACTTTATATATAAAGGAGCAAAATTTGAAATATATGTTTATGAGGAACTTAATTACATGCCCAAAGTTAATCAAAAGGATTTAATTACATATTTAGGCAAAACACCTAGGGTTAGTTCATAACCCAGGTCAGGGATGTTACAAATTATCCACCCCTTACAAGGATTTCGTCCCCGAAATCGATAAAACATATTAAGAGAAAAGGGTAGGGTATTTCCTTCTCATCTCATCCTCTAGTTCCCAAGTGGCTTCTTCAACACCACGGTGGTTCCAGAGGACTTTCACAAGGCTTAAATATTTCTTCTTTAACTTTTTAATTCTGTTATCAAGGATTGACACTGGTCCTTCCTCATAAGATATATCATCATTCAATTCTACCTCCATAGGTTGTAGAACTGTCTCAGTATCTGGGTGACATTTCCTCAGCATAGAAATGTGAAACACAGGGTGTAACCTCTGTAACTCTGGTGGAATCTCTAGTTTGTAGGCTACTTTTCCAATCCGTTCAATGATTGGATAAGGTCCCATAAATCTAGGAGCTAACTTCCCTTTCTTTACAAAACGAAGTACTCCTTTCCAAGGCGAGACCTTGAGATACACTTTGTATCCAACCTCGAACTCTAAGGGTCTACGATGCTTGTCAGCATAAGATTTCTGCCTATCTTGTGCAGTCTTAATCTGTTGTTGTATTACCTTAATCTTTTCTGTAGTTTGCTGCACAAGATCGGGTCCTAACAACTGGTGCTCACTAGTCTCATACCAATACAAGGGTGATCTACAACGTCTACCATACAAGGCTTCATAAGGTGCCATATCAATACTATGCTGATAGCTATTGTTATAGGAAAACTCTATCAAGCTTAGGTGTAGATCGCAACTTCCGGTAAACTGGAGAACACATGTTCTCAACATGTCTTCCAAGGTCTGTATGGTCCTTTCCGACTGTCCATCAGTCTGTGGATGAAAGGCTGTACTAAACCTTAACTGGGTGCCTAAAGCATTATGAAGTCGTTCCCAAAAACGACTTGTAAACTGGGGACCTCTGTCAGAAACTATAGTGACAGGAACTCCGTGCAAACGCACTATCTCTTGAACATACAACTGTGATAACCTTTCAGCAGAATAGGTTGTTTTGACAGGTAAGAAATGTGCTGTCTTAGTCAACCTATCTACAACTACCCAAATGGAATCATGTCCTTTGCTTGTCTTGGGTAGGCCAACAACAAAGTCCATGGTCACATGGTCCCACTTCCACTGTGGTATAGGTAAAGGTTGCATTGTTCCTGCAGGCTTCTGGTGTTCAGCTTTAACTTGCTGACACACAGGGCACCTCAGAACAAATTCTGCAACATCCTTCTTCATTCCAGGCCACCAATACAGATCTTTTAAATTACGATACATCTTGGTGCTCCCTGGATGCATAGCGTACATTGAAGAATGAGCTTCTTCCAGGACTAATTTCCTCAAGTTATCCACATCCGACACTATCATCCTCTCATGATAACATGCTACATGATCATCTGAAACATGGAAACTATCTCGTTTCTCATTTCCATACTCTGATCTAATCTGCTGAACTACAACATCAAAATGTTGTGCCTCCTTAATCTGCTCTCTTAGGGTAGGTTTAATATGCATCTCAACCATCAACCCGGCTAACAATGACACCTTCAACTGTACATTGTCTTGCCTTAAAGAGATAAGCATATCTCTCTTAGAGCATACTAAATAGTTTAGTTGTGCTCTATCCATGGTTGATGTTGCTGATTTCCTACTCAAGGCATCTGCAACAACATTGGCCTTCCCTGGATGGTAATCAATTGTACAATCGTAGTCCTTGATTAACTCCATCTAGCGACGTTGCCTCATGTTAAGCTCATGCTGAGAGAAGATATACTTAAGGTTCTTATGGTCAGTGAAAATCTGAAACGTCTCTCCATAAAGATAATGTCTCCAAATCTTCAGAGCATGAACCACAGCAGCTAACTCTAGATCGTGTGTCGGATAATTCTCTTCGTGTTTCTTAAGCTGTCGGGAAGCAAAAGAAATCACTTGTTTATCCTGCATCAACACACATCCAAGTCCATTCTTAGAGGCATCACAGAAGACTACATATCCTTTTCCTTGCTCAGGTAGCACAAGCACAGGTGCACTTGTCAACCTCTCTTTCAACAACTGAAAGGACTGTTGACACTTATCACTCCAAGAAAAAGGAGCATCTTTCCGGGTTAACTTGGTCAAAGGTAAGGCTATAGAGCTAAAGTTTTTAATAAACCTTCGATAGTAACCAGCTAACCCCAAGAAGCTTCGAATCTCCGTCGGTGTCTTCAGTTGTTCCCATTGTAGAACAGATTCTACCTTTGCAGGGTCAACACGAATTCCCGAGGCAGATATCACATGTCTAAGAAAAGATACCTCCGACAGCCAGAACTCACACTTGCTAAACTTAGCATACAACTTATGTTCTCTTAGCAAGGTCAAAGCTTGGCGAAGATGCTGTTCATGCTGCTGAGCATCCTTACTATAGATCAGAATGTCATCTATGAAGACGACAACACACTGATCAAGGAAGGGTCGAAAAACTCTATTCATGAGTTCCATAAATGCAGCTGGTGCATTGGTTAATCCAAACGACATAACCGTGAACTCATAGTGACCATATCTTGTCTTAAAAGCAGACTTGGATATGTCACTATCCTTAATGCGGAGTTGATGATATCCAGATCTCAAATCTATCTTTGAGAAGACTGTTGCACCACGCAACTGGTCAAAAAGATCATCCATCCTCGGCAAAGGGTACTTGTTCTTTATTGTTACTTTATTAAGTTGTCTGTAGTCAATGCACAATCGCATTGACCCATATTTCTTTTTAACAAACAAGACCGGAGCACCCCAAGGTGAAGTGCTTGGTCGGATAAAACCCTTCTCAAGTAACTCTTGAAGCTGTTTCTTGAGTTCTGCCATCTCGACAGGCGCCATCCTATACGGTGTCTGGGCTATGGGTTTCGTATCTAGGACCAAATTGATCTCAAAATCAATCTCCCGAGGTGGTGGTATACCAGGAAGTTCTTCAGGAAACACATCCTCAAATTCCCTGACTATGAGAACTTCAGCAGGATTGGAACTTTCCTTGGTAACATCTACCACATGGGCCAAGAATGCATAACATCCTTGCCTCAACAGCTTATTAGCAACCATAGCTGATACAAGACAGGTGGGCAGAATCTTTCTTTCACCTTGAAAGATCCATGTGTTGCCTTCATCAGCAAACACAGCCAACTTGGATTCACAATCCAAGACAACTCTATATCTTTCTAAGGTATCCATCCCGAGGATTATATCAAATCCTTGCATATAAAGTGGTATAAGGTCCACTTGAATGCGATGGTCAGAAAAGAAGAGGATGCAGGGAGAACATACCTCCTGCAAAACGGAAGACCCACTCAACGGAGTCTCTAACAAAAAACTATCTGCCCTATGACTAACCGTCACATTGCAGTTACGAATCACTCTCCGAGTGATAAAAGAGTGCATAGCACCCGGGTCAATCAGAACAGATACAACACAGGATGTAGACATATAAGAATATAAAAGTTCCATCTGACCTGCCACTACCCGTGGATTGATCACTGCTTCTGGTGGGTTCATCGCATAGAACCTCGCTATCGCCTGGTGTTGAGGTGGTGCTGATGATCCAGCTTGAGACGCTTGTCCACGTCCTCGAGTTGCTCCTTGAGATTGCCTTCTCTGAGATCCCTGTTGACTCTGCCTCTGAGGTTGTGTCACACTGACAGGCCTAGATCGGCAGTCCTTCATCAAGTGTCCCACCTTCCCACAGTTGTAGCAACTTCTTTTCAGTTGTTGTGGTCTTGGTGGTCCAGTAACTAACATTGATGCAGAACTGTAAGTCTCTTGTTGAGGTAGGCTTCATCCCCTGCCTCTACTTGGTGACCACTGAGTTTGGGAGCTTGATCTGGGTGGTGGAGGGTTAGGTACAGAGAATCTCGGTTTCTTGAAATCCCTAGATGAAGAACCCTGGAACTGTGGATATCTTTTCTGGGTTTGCCTCTTCTCAACCACAGATCTCTCTATCCTTCGGACTGACTCAACGAAGGTAGAGAATCTCTCTCGGTTTTCTAAGGTAGACACAGAGGTTGATATATCAGCATTCAAACCCTTCTCGAATCTCCTGATTCTTTCCTCTTCTGTGGCAGCCATGTGCGGACAGAACCGCAGCAACTCCATGAACTTAGCTTCATACTCGCTAATGTTCATCATGCCCTGCCTCAATTTCTCAAACTGAGAGATCTTTTCATCTAGGAAGGTCTTTGGAAAATATCTATTGATAAATTCCCGACGAAACTCTTCCCACGAGAACTCTATCCCAGGTCTCTTCTGCTCTTCCATGTTCCACTAGTGACCAGCACTGCCTTTGAGAAGATAGACAGCATGTCTAACCTTCTCAGCCTCCGGGATATTAAGAATCCTGAAATCCTTCCCCAACTCTGTTAACCACAGATCAGCATCTCCGGGGTCGGCAGTCCCAAAGTACTCGGTAGCTCCGACACGACGAAGTTGCTCGAACGTCTTACCGATACCTTGTCCTTTAGGCTGGGCAGGTGCCCTAGGTGCAGGCATGGGCATCTTGTCAGTTATGTGTGTCATGGCAGTCATAAACTGCCCAAACATCGTCTGAACTGTTGGGTTACCCATATCAGCTGGGTCAAACTGGGGTGGTTCAGGTGCAGGCTGTTCTATTTCTGAAACCCTTGCACCGCCTCGAGGTGCACTAGCACTACTCTCTGCCACGTACTCATCATGTGGCTCAGCCATCCTTATGTATCTTCTTCTCCTGAGGAGCAGAAGATTCTATTAGATAAGGAAGAGATACTAAGGATAGACTCGACATCCTAAGTCCTATGCCTCTGTAGACTCAACGAACCTAGAGCTCTGATACCACTTAATTGGGGGCTCTGATCTCCAAACCACGATATAAACACGATTTAAACTTAGCGAAAGCGATTCGATTAGCAGCGGAATACCAAAAATCAGCGGAAATTAAAACTTTTTGAGATAAAGCATTGAAACCATACAACTTCCTTCATATAAAGAGATAAACTGTTTACATCTCAGATAATTACTTCTTGAGTAATTATATACAACATGATACAAAATCTCAAGAACTCATAACCAAAATTTTAGACCAAAAGACTCCAAGACCTGAGAGTACAGAGGACACATAGAACTGACTCTAACTACACCACATGGCAGGCTAAATCTCCACCTGAGATTTTACTACTACCCCTGGTACTGCTGCTGCTGGGACTGGTCACCTGTAGACCTGTTCCTCCGTCCTCGACGTCCACCTAAAAAGTTGAAGTCTACGGGGTGAGACAATTTTACATAATTGTCCCAGCGAGAGTTATAACTCTCCACCAGAAGCTTTATTATAACAATTCAAATAATAACTTAAGCAGTAAAAGCTTCAAAGTATTCAACATCAGATATAATAGTAAGCATGAGTTCAACAGTTATGAAACATGAAGACATTTGCACTATACAGTGTAACATCAATCAATCAACTCGTAGTTATCTCTAACAAGTGTACTACGCTGTGGATTATGTTTTTCAAACATTACTTTTATGCCCTGTGGAGATGAGGTTTACCACTCATCCCCAACCAATCACTGCTAAGTGCCTTGGTATCATACTAGGTCATCGAAAGAGACGGATTCTCATGACCTTCACCTTCCTCAGTCAGTAAGAGGATTACTTGTAGGACATCTCGTGCCTCTACTATAATAGCTTACCAGGGTAATCTGGTCCTTCACTATTTTAGAGTTACAGTGGCATTCTGTACTCTCTTCGTCATCAGGAGATTTCATGTTTATCTTCCACTGATACAGATATCTGTGCTTTCTTCGTCATCGGGAGGTTTCATGTTTACCATCCACTGATACGGTATGGGATTATAGTGAAGGATTGATGGATTACACATCTACATCAAACACCTACACTAGGATGTAAGGTTCTACACATCCATATACCCCACATACTCAAAAGTATGTGATCCAGGAGTTCCCTTAGGAAAACCTATTTCACCATCATTTGATCTCTGACAATGATGGATCTATGATCAGGGCTCTACATTACACTTGATTAGTTAGGTACATTCAGTATTCTCTTAACATCATACATTATTCTTCAAACAATAACATTAGCATAACAACTATGAAAGGAGAATACTAAATGTAACATGCCTAACTCTCATCAATCATCATTTCTCAATACATTCATCACAAGTCATCTCTAAAGCATGACCTTGATGGTATTTATGGCTCTCATAGCCCATTTAATTCATAAGTTTCCATTGATAAGGCATCAAGATATTTTACTATTTATAAAGCTAACAACATGCTTTCAATGAATATAGCATCATCATCCATACCTGGATATGATCATCTTCATATCAGAACCTGCAAGGTTAATTCAACTGATAAAAGCAATTCAAATCAAGAATTATACTTTCCACTCTTGCCATAAGAGCTAAGTTCCCTGATTCTCATCAATTAGGGTTTACTATTCACATTACATGCCATCACCCTAGAATTAGGGTTTACTATTCACCTCATGGCGAATTTAACTCATAACATCATCAAGTATGAGAAACATCATCATTAGAGCTCCTGGATAAGATTAAGATTCACTAAACATCATAATTAGGGTTTCCATGATCTCACATAGGTGGATCATACCTTAATCATGCACATTCATGTGAATTGAAGGTATTTTACTTAAGTTTCCACTATAAAAGGGTACTTTCTCTCTCTTATGATACTTTCTCTCTCCTCTTACTAGTAGATGGTGATAACACCACTCTAGATCAGGTTGGGTTAAGTCCTCATTGACTAGCATGGGCCAAAACATCATTAACATGTGATTAGGGTTTTATTAGAAAAAGGTATACTCAATTAAACCCCTCAAGGTTATTTTGGTAAATTACCTCATGATCACCATCATGGGTCAAATCGTTAATCACTTAGTCCCTTAATGTTCTAAGTTACCATTAGGGTTTAGATTAGATCACCATTGAACAATTACAACTTCAAGTGATTATGTATAAATAACCTTGAAAACCTCCAAACGGTTTCAACCTTCAACCACCAAACGGTTTGAAACCGTTTGGGTGCGTTGACCGTATGCTAGGTTTGACTTCAAGACCGCATGACCTCAAGGTCGTTTGCCCAAACCGTTTAGGTGCGTTGACTGTTTGGAAAGGTTGACTTTCCAAACCGTTTGAGCTTATGCGGTTTGAAACCGTTTGATCAACTTGTCTTGAGATCGATTGGTCCAAACGACCTTGAGATCGTTTGAGCCCAAACGGTCTTGAGACCGTTTGGACCTCCAACATGGTTCAAAAGTTACAAATGTTTATGATTAAGTATGTTGAAGCCCCAATTGGCCAAAGCCATGTTAACCACTTATAAATTGAGTCAATTAGGATGAGCCTCAATCAATTGGACACCAAATTCACCCTCAATTAAAAGCCAATTAGGGTTTCAAATCGGATGGTCATCAATATTCAACAATGTGAATCATTTCAAAGTTGAACCTATCAATTGACCTCCAATTGGGCCCAAACTTGGCCCAAACGGTCTTGAGATCGTTTGGATGACCTCCAAACGGTCTTGAGACCGTTTTCCCAAGAAATCATAAAAATCTAAGTTGATTTGATAGGGGTTGAACCTTAATTAAGTCACAAATCAGCAATTTGATTAGTTCAATAACCCATTGTAATTGGGCTCTCAGTTGATCAAATTACCTTAACCCTAGACCTCCAAACGGTCTTGGGTTGACACCAAACGGTCTTGAGACCGTTTGGATGAGTTCCAAATGGTCTTGAGACCGTTTGCCCATCCAATCTTTGGACTCTAGTGAAAATTCATCAAGGTTGGATCTATTGAGTTGATCATCACATCAATACTTAATTGCAATATGATTTGGTACCTTTGGACCTTTAATTGGTCAACTATACTTGACCCCAGACCTCTAAACGGTCTTGGGTGATCCCCAAACGGTCTTGAGAGCGTTTGGATGATTCCCCAAATGGTCTTGAGACCGTTTGGGCTAACCAACCCAAAATCACTAATTAACTCATTGGAATTTCAGCACTAATTTCAATTAGGGTTTGCCCTATTGATTAGCCTTCAACTCATGACTCATTTGGAATTAAACCATCAAATTTGGTGAGTCATTAATCAACATTATTATGAACAGTAATCCCAAACGGTCAACATTTTGTCAACCATCTTAAATGGTCTTGATACCGTTTCCCAAAAAGGGCAAATTAAATAGATTAAAAAACAAGACTTAATTCAATTGGATTTGCTAATTGATTTGTTCATATATCACGATTCCTTTGGAGTTAACCCCTCAATTCTTGTGGGTGATCAGCCTACATAATTAGGAACAGGATTCCCATACGGTCGTCGCTTGGTCAACTGGACCAAATGGTCTTGGAGACCGTTTGCCTCTATGCGACCCTGAAACCGTTTGCCCACCAAACGGTTGTGCAAACCGCATGGGCAATTGGTTAGGACCGTTTAGTAAAGTGGAAATCCGTGGATAAGCATAGGAATTAACACCCTTATCTTCTACCTCAAAAACAGAAGCAGTTCTTCACGATTTTACTTGCAAGGATGCAAGGGAAGATAGGAAAGAAGAAGAACTAGCAACTATATGCATAGAAAAAGTTGTATAATCAAAGCATAGGGTTTAGAGTTATAAAACCCGCCTAAAGGTTGTTCCTTGAGCTCCAAGCTTCCAAGATTCAGGTCTTTAATGGCGTCTTTGTGCTCCACAGGTCGGCCAAGGTGAATTCTCCAAGGAAAAGTTGGAAAGGAATGGCTAGAAAGATAAAGCTAGGTGAGCTAGCCATGAATTCAACCTTGAAAACGAGTTTCCTCCATGAATTCAAGCAAAAGGGATGGTCTAAACTTACCTAGGACCCTTGGTCGTCCTTCTCTGCTCCAGAGCTTAGCCTTAGTCGGTTTTGAGCAAGGGGGAAAAGAAATGAAAAGAAGAGGATCGTTCCTTGCTAAGTGGGGAAGGTAGTATATATACTTAGGTGAAATTTCAACATAAGAACATATGTTTTCCTCATTTCTCATCTAAGTCCTTCCTTTCTTCTTTGCACGTCCCCACATCTTATTTGTAAGGACAAACTCCTTCTAAGGTCAATAATTGAAGGCAAAGAGGATCAACCCATCACTAAAGCATACACATAAAAGGGCTATTATACATACACCTTGATTATTCAATCACAAAGGTGTTCTTTATTATGTGATTATTCAAATGAAGTGACCTTTTCATCATTTCTCTTCTAAATGATGCCAAGAGTCATAAAAGATATTTTAGATGATGTATTTTACAAGTTGCACCCCTCAAATTGGGTAAATTGCACTTTACACCAATTTAGGGTTTTCAAGAACAGGGGTTGCTTCCACAGCTGCACCTTGGTGCTCAAGCTTGGGAAATCCCTCAAACTTCATCATAAACATCTTCATGATGTCTCAACATCAGAGGAACATCTCAACATGTGCGATTTGCAAGCTAATCCCTTAACTGGGTAATTTGCACATAGATCCCTGTATTACAAAACAATGCTACAACTGTATATATAAAGGAGCAAAATTTGAAATATATGTTTCTCAGGAACTTAATTACATGCCCAAAGTTAATCACAAGGATTTAATTACATATTTAGGCAAAATACCTAGGGTTAGTTCATAACCCAGGTCAGGGATGTTACACTCATCATCTCTAGGCTCCTTTCAGCCCTTGCACAATCAAAGTGACTTCATCTACACGCACTGGGGTCCCTTTTTCTAACCATCATGTGGTCCTTTTCTAACCATCATGTGGCCCTTTTCACCAACATCACCTTACTGAAGTGGTGACCAACACAACCTCCCTTATAGAGCTTCATATAAAACCCGATACTGGCTATGGTGGTCATGTCACATCCTTCATAGGACAAGAACTGTCTCTAGATATCACCCTGAATGAGCATACATGCCCTCATCAGACCCTTTAGTCTGGATCATATTAACCATAGTTAAGGGGTGATAAACTATACTAACATTGAGTTTTTCATGTACCTACTTCCACTTTATGGAAGTGAACCGTTAGGTCAAACTCAAGAACCTTTGAACTTGCTTCATGGTGTAATTGAACCATTTTTCTCATGGGTAGTTCAACTGGATTTGTCCCTTATCCGAACTCTTCCTTTCTCATATTATCTAGGTAAGGCGACCTACCATAACCCATAATGTATCTCGACCTTCTTTGACCCAGGGAAGATCTATCACAACATCCATAGTGTTGAGCTCCCATTCCCTCTCAAGGAATCTTTTGTCCTCTATATTGATACACTGGGTTACTGGGGTTCGTCCTTTACCTCCTGGCTTGCATGGCCATAAACCACATGCAACTTCATCTTAATCATCTAAAGTGCTATTGCCATTTTCCATGGTGTATCATGATTTCCTGTATGTCATGATTCTTCCAAGATCGATTCCTCTAAAACCCTAAACCACTCTAGTTGGGGTTTCATCACCTTCTCTTCCAAAGAAGTACATCTGAGGTTTTACCACCATCCTTTTATGGCATCCAGGACTAGACTGGCTAACCAACCAACCAACCATATCTTTTCAATGTATCTTGTTACCTCTGAGTGTTATCCAAACACCTCTCCTTTTCGAACTTAAGGTTAGCCAATCAACCCTTTCTAGCTTCTAGTCAAACAAGTCAGATGTATCTCAACCAGAGCAGCCATTACCACCTCACATCCTTGGGTATTAGGTAACATTACACTTCCATGTATTTCACTTATCATGTCACCTCAAACTATATGTTTATCTTCATAAGAACACTCTCTAATTCCATCATCATGGTGATCAAACTCAACCTGGTATAACTTGTAAATTCCACATAGCTCATGATAAAAACATCCTCATAAGGGGACTACCTCATTCCTCTTAGTGTTTGTAAACCATCCATGTATCATTCTCTTTACCAGGGTAAGATATCTTCTCTATCCCCATTCCTTGTGGCAACGTTCCAACCTACATCATCTCTTATCCTTGGTGTATGACATGCATAATGTCCTATCTCTGACCCCCATAACAAGAGGAAATAAGCATTTGGCTGCAGTCCAAATACAAAGTTCTTCCTATTCCAAGAGTAGAGATGGTACATCCCACCTGGCTAGTACACCTTTAAATCTAAGTTGCAACGTGCCACATATGTCTCTTCATCATAAACAGCAAGATATCAAACTAGTCTTGAACCTACTGAGGTTTATATCCTTGGTCATCTCCTCTAGGTCTATAGGGTACCGACTCTTTTGGGGTCATCCCTCTTCCCTCATGCATCAAGAGAGTGCCCTACTCATCTGCCCTTTGGGTCCCATGAGTTCATGAAGGTGATCAATCTCCTAACCCATGGCCCTCAGATAGCTGTTACCTCCCGACCCTATGGTCATGTGCAACTGGGGAATTAGGCAACTCCTACTTTCGTCGATCTTATCCCTACCTGACCCCAGGATAGACTTAGGATTTTCCATAACAGTACATGTTCATCTAGAACCTTACTCAAGCCTTCATCATCTCTCTTTCTGCATTCATGGGTTGGCTCTCATCCGTTCATAGGCATCATGGCAACCTGCCTACCTTGGTCAAGCCCCATACTGGTTACCTCCATGGTAACACATTCACATGCAATAGAGATGGATACCTATGGGTCTGTAGATTCATTCTCATACCATGTACCTTTCACTTAGCTTCTCAAGATCCTATGAGACCTCTTTAGGTTACCTTGAACCAACAAAACTGATATACACCCTTCCAAAGGGGTCCCTTTCCCAGGATGGGAGGAAAACTATCTCTAAGGTCACAAAAACTCTTAGGTCTAGGGTGTACATCCACACGAGCCTACTTAACGCTAGCAAACCATTAAGGCATAAGCAGCCCACTTACTGTACCATGCTAGGTCATACTTGTCCTCTTTCCTCAATACCGGATCAAGATCATTCTTTCCCTTATCATTATCCTAGTTGTGAGGGGTTCATCAAACATACCTTAAACTTCAGGGGCTCCCCTTTTCATCTATACATAAGGATTACCATGCTCGCTTC
This sequence comes from Alisma plantago-aquatica, assembly GCA_963693085.1. Taxonomy (NCBI): domain Eukaryota; kingdom Viridiplantae; phylum Streptophyta; class Magnoliopsida; order Alismatales; family Alismataceae; genus Alisma; species Alisma plantago-aquatica. The sequence continues at coordinate 1,045,720,560 of OY856413.1, forward strand.
TATAGGAACTCAACTTCTCATCATGAGCATTAGGTATACCACTTCCCCTCTTAGGCCTAGGAACCCTAGGTTCATCTTTAGGTGTCAAACTGCATGCCCTATCTCTTAACTATGAACCAAGCATGCAAAAGGCATGACATGCATTTCTTGTCATCCTTCAACTCGAGCAACACTTAGGATTGGGTCCTCCTTAAGGACAACCAAGATATCATCAACTTTCAGGGATCGATCATGAGGCAACCAATATCATCCATTGAGGGTTTTAGGCTTCCAACCTTCTTGCAGGGTTTCCTGCTCTCTCTAGAGCTAACCCTACATCCAACCTCACCATTAGAGGTCCTTTCTTCATGAAGGATCATCCTCAAAAACATGCTCTATGTGGGTGAAGCCTAAGTTCGAACTTATGGTTGCTCAAGGTCATCCATAACCCTTTATGCTCCATTATAATTCCTTATCCAGGGTTTCATCCTACCGTCAGCACTATGACGTGCCCTAGGTTCCAGCTATGCCCTACTGGTACAAGCCCATGGGGTTTCTATGGTCCTTTACTATCATCATCATCTAAGGAACTATCCTTTACCCCATCATGCACGACCCTTCCCAGGGTTGGGTTGCCAAAGGTGCTAGGTCACCCATGGATCATATGGCATCCCAAAGACATGTTCTTTCAAACACCTAGTCCGACTCATCTCTCTCTAACCTTCACTTAGGGTTAGGGTTAGCATCATCCTCAGAGGATGTGCTAGGTCTCTACTTGCAATGGAGATCTCTATCTCCAAGACTAACATATCCTCCTGACAAGAAGGTCTAGCCTCAGGTCTCTTCTGAGGACATGAAAACATATGTCATACGACCTAAGCATGTATCTATTATTTATTTTGCACTTAATCCATTAAGCTTATGTCCATGACATCTTATTTACATGTCTTTCATTAATTTAGTGGAGGATTACTTAAACCTTATTAACCTTACCCATACCTCAAGAGGGTGAGGAGAAGAAAGAAAACCCTAATCCTTTAGGTCCTTATCAGAATTTTGTGATGAGAAGGGATGAATAAGATGAGAAGTCCTAAAGGTATCTTATTTCGATTCATACCCTAAGACTTTGGCCAGGCGGTCACACGGGTCCGGGAGTCCTCGTATTCTGACTAGCAGTGTGGAGGAAAATCTTGCCAGCCCCCAGGCGTGATCCCTTTCTAGACACCTCCGTCTTTCGGATACTCCTCTAATAACTCCCTTGGGTTCTATGGAGTTTGTAAAATTTAATAATTATTAATGGTTAACTGAGGAACCCAAGCTCTGATACCAAATGTTACGACCCCACCTCCCGATAACCCCCAATTAAGGGAGACCAAGAGGTTGAAGCCTCACCCATTAATCCCGGATCAAAGGTTCAACATATAACCATTAACAATTATTAAATTCTAACAGACTATACTGAAAAATGGTAATAAAATTTTTCTTTGCATACCTTGAAAAGTTGGGAACAAACTAACTTCTAACCTCAGATGAACTATTCTATCTAATTCCTCCTTGTCCTTTAATTCTTGAATTCACAATGTGTCGCTTTACTATTTGTACTTTTCATTGTACCTAAAACGCCGACAAACAAAACGTCGGTCAGCCGAAGATGGAATGTGGAGGAAACAAATAATGTTCAACTATGTTAACAATATAATCATTCAATTAATCATTTAACAATCAAGATTACATTTTAAGCCATACAACTCAATCCATACATATTCTCAAACTCTAGGATGTCCCTGCAGTTGACATAGATTTCACCTCTCTTTTAGGTAATAGAGTCACCTGGCACTACCCGAAGGTAACCCAATATCTAACTCAATGTGACTTGATGGTCCTACCTCCATGATAGCCATGTATTAAGTCAACCATAGACCTGATGGACCTACCCAATAGGTAGCCATGTACTAGGTCATCCATAGACCTGATGGACCTACCCTATAGGTAACCATGTACTAGGTCATCCATAGACCTGATGGACCTACCCAATAGGTAGCCATGTACTAGGCCTTTATCTAACCTGATGGAGCTACCCATAGGCAGCCATGTACTAGGTTAGCTATTATGCCACAGAGAGAACCAGGATCTGAATTTATAGGCATATACATTAAGTGATAGTCATAGTCACTTTATATTTGCAATATGAACATCCAAATAGTTTAGTTGCATTCAATGCGATTAAACGTCCGAGAAACCATCAGAAAACTAAGCGGTTATTCATAGGTAACCACATACCTGTTCAATAGATTTCTCAAGCTAACATCAATTCCAACCAAGAAAGCAATCCAAGGAAGTAATTCAACCACATAATCAAGAATCCTGAAAAACACATGTATTCCATTTACTACACACTTTATCAAGATTCTTTCTATTCAACTTGAAATCGCTTCCTAAGGATTCTGTATCCATCTTAGGGTTTCGTTTTGCATTTAGGGTTTTCCTTCATCCTTTACCATATTAATCCCTAATTTTATGCCATTACTCACAAACCCTAATTATCTCATCTATTCTTCAATATTAAGGTTATCTTAACCAAAATTTAATCCTATTTTCATATCATAGGCACATTAATCATCAATTAAACTTCTTTTTCATTAAAGGTACTATTTTATTCTTTTAATCCATAACGAGATCATTATCCGCATCAATCATCAATTTCCAAGTTCATTAGGGTCTAACTAACATATGAACTCATTTGCCATAACTCTACCTTTTATTCATGAGAAAACCCTAATTACTACATTTTGGGTTTTTATCCATAATTAGGAACTTTTATATTCAAAATGGATTTAGAACATCATAACTCTATCCTATTCATGGATTTGCACAATTGAGACCATTAAAAGGCATATTTTCCCAAAATCAGGGTTTCTAAGTCCATTCATGTAAACTTAGGTACATGAAACTCTAAATTAAGACAATTATGTACAAAGATCATTCTTTTAGATCTAAGTGTACCTTTTTACGATTAACAGGTTAACATCAACTCTAATGATCTATTAAACCCTTTTAAACACATTAATCATATTAAAATAGGGTTTCTTAATCTTTAATTTAGTAAAGATGATAATTTGCACTAGATTTCGAACTATGATCAGTTTCAGGCTATAAAACTATTTTTATTAGATTCCTTGTGTTCTCCTAATCAAAATTCATATATAACTTGTTTTCATCCGAGTTATGAATCATGAGATACGATTTTTGTAATAAAACACTTACCCCAGCCAATGAGATTGCGCCACGTCATCTCGGCCATACAACGTTGCTTTGGAGAACATTTCGATTTTACTATTTTGCCCCTCGGTAAGTTGCGCGCGCCTTTAGCCCGCGGAGGGAATTCTCGTCCAAAACGCCTCCTCCCTTCTTCTACCTCCTACAGTCCGAAGCTGCCGCCCTAGCCGCCGCGAGCAGACCTAGGGGTGGCCCTTGCTCCTAGTTCCAGACCCGAAACTCATCGAAGATCATCTCCCTGCCTCCACCTCCCTTGGCTGCGCTTGCAGAGCTCCCAAGACACGACCGTGGTGGCCGAATGCGGGCCTGGCTGATGTGCTTACCGCAGCACGACCTGCAGGTTTACCGGCTTGTCCTCTACTCCTGGACTTTCTTCAGCCTTCGGGGATGGGTCCCCGACCTTCGGCGCACCTTGGCGCATCTGCAAGGCCCGCAAACAGTCGCTAAGGTGGCGTGAGTCAGGTTGGGAGGACCTCTGATCTATCCGCTTCATGCAGCCGTGTTGCTGCCATGGTGGGTAGCTTAGGGCTTAGCGGATCTGTCCAGGTCTTACTTTGGCTCCTCCTCATGACCTACCACCATCGAAACCCCTCCTGGGTTCCTTGTTTCTCTAGTATCATGTAGTTTCTTGTGGTTAGGGTTTACAGAAGGAAACAAGGAAGAAGAAGATAGGGAATAGAGAGAAGACGTGGGTTTTCTTCTTTGAACTCGACCAGGGGTCTACCCCTTTTATGGGGGGAGGATATCCTCGCCCTAAGGTACCCATCTAAGAGGAAATAAGTCCTCTCTTATAAGAAAACCACCTTCCTTCATTGTATAGAAAACTTCTCTCTCTTCTTTGCTCTTTTAAGAACCTTGATTATTTAGATATTAGGAAATTCGAAATTCCCTTTCCCTTATTGTCTTTATTCTTAGCTTTTAATCCATTAGCCACGAAATTTCTATTTCCTTTAATTACTTTCTTTTTAACAATACCTCATAATTCCTTAATAATGCATTATATTATCCTCCTATTTTTCCTTTTTAGTATTTTCTTTTTCTTTCCTCTTTATTGGGACTCCTTGGATCCCAAGGCATTCTATTATTTCGAAATTCATTTTATTGGAATACTCATTATCTTTCTTAATGCACCTATATGCATTATTTTGCATTATCATGTATATTTCTTATTAAGATATCTCTTTTTGAGAATTTCTCTTTATTTCTCTTTTATTTTCCTCATTGGTATTCCTTTTATCATTAGAAATCCTTGGGATATGAAATTGCCCCAAGAAATCTCATTTATGTCTCTTTCCACTTATTTTCCACATTTATCATTATTTTCTAATTTCTTCCTTCATAAAGAAATACTTAATTAATCTTTTCTTTTCTTATTGCTTTCTTTATGCAACTTTGTACTCCTTGGAACCCAAGGAACCCAAGAGGCATGAAATCCTCTTTAGATTTGCCTTCTAGAGGTTTCCACATATTTCTTTTCTCGAATATTCAATTATCCATTTACTAATTGAATTTCCTTTGTTATTTTCCTTTTTATTGGGCCCAATATCCAATAAAGCCCACAAATCAAACAACAAGGATATTTTAAATGAAATCCAATTATTCTCAACCAAATATATGCTTATTTGTTCAAACATCTTTAATATGAGAAATTATATTTCTCACCACTTGAACCCAAAAATTGCGGTTATAACAATAGGGAAATATGGTGTCAGAATAGGTAGCAGAAACAAAATTTTTACTGCCATATTTCCCATTAAACCATCATATTACGTCAACAACTATATAATGGAAAGGATGGTATTGAGGATATACCTGGTCCTGGAGAAAGTCCAAAGACATCTCCTTGTCGTTGTATTCGTTCAATCATATTCTTTTTGCAATGGGATTCATATGTTGTGTCTCATGGTCTTTACCAAGGATAGAAGGTTAACATTGTCCTCCTAGTGACAGACAACGACCTCCACACCTCTTTAGAAGTCCACATGGACCACCTAGAACTCATGTCTTCCTACTAAAATAGATAGGAAGGAGTTGTCCCTCACGCTGGTGTACTCGTTACCAACTTGCATTCCCAAAATTATTATCCCTTGCTATCCCTCCCTTTAATGGACATGACTTACTTAGGTTCTCTCATTTACCACAACCAGAAAAGACAAACAATTGTCAAAGACAATTGATGTGTCTGAGAAGCCCCCAATACCCCTCTATTTATAGGAGGAGTTAGGGTCAGGGTTCACAATCTGTGTGGGAGTGGAAGGAACTAGAATCTTAAAAATGTGCAGCCTACAAGCAGAAAACCAACCAGTTTTCCAGGTGAACCAATTGGTTGGCACATGACTGGATCTGTTCGCCCAGCAAACTGGTCATTTCACATGTTTCCTAATCACATATTAATTGGAAATTCTATTCCAATTAAAGTATGAACACTAATTATTGTTGCAATCAAATTGAACCACAAACCAAGCGTCTCGCAAAGAGAGTCATTCGTCTCACAATCTCCAGCTGATTGGTTCACTAGGTGAACCAGTCAGTTGGTGTTCTGATTCATGCAGAACTCAGCCAATACAATATCGAATCAACCTGACACTACAACCAATCATTTCATTACATGAGTCAATTAGTTGGAAGTCTAGTCAGTTGATTTTGTAATTGAATTGAATACCTAAACACTTCAGTAATCAATCAAATTGTCATTCATATTCAAAAATCATCTTCTAGGTTAGTTCCTATGTATGTGACCCTATAGGTCCCATATTAGATTGGTAGTGAATGTCTATAACCGGTTATGACATCACAAGCAAAGAGTGGTGCTTAGTCGCATATCATTTCTACCTAAGTAAATGGAAAGTTGGAGAACAACTTCATCCTACAATCTGTGTATGGTGCTACAATGTTTGTATAGTTCCTTTTTCATTGATATCTAGATTGAACTCCAGTCATGGAGTAGTCATCCTCTTCTACATTAAATCTTGCTTCTGGAGCTAGAACAAACTATCTTCGAAATATGTAAGCTCAATATCACATATTGACCTACATGTACATGGCCATGCATTTCTTAGTCTCTCTTATCAAGAGGCCTAGGATATCATACTCCTATAAGATAAACAAATACCATCTACATCACTCAGAGTCAGTCCCCATGTGTCACAGTCACCCAATCATCACTGTTATGGCAACCCTTAAATCATGACTATGTTGGATGATGTCAAAGCACACTGAACGATGTGTGATGAGTGTAGCAACATGAGATCTAAGAACCACAATCACCACCAACACTATTAGATCTGACTATGAATACCATTGTATGGTTTCCATGTGTCAGTCTCATGGTGTGTCTACCCGATATACTGTTCTCTAACATGTATCTCTGTGCTTGGTTTGATATCATATATCATGACTAATGAGGTTCTGTCATCAACCAACACACACACTAGTCTTATGTGTTATGACTGTCTATCTACCTTCCACAATAACATATGACTAGGGACATAATGAGAATGTATATACTCTTAACATATGTATGATCTCATTGTTAGAGTCATGTACTTGAAGACATACTTCATTGAGTAATATCATTCTCTAGACATTTGTTATGTTATATTATTATCTCATAATTGAATAAAATAGAATACATTGGAAGCTTGCCTTTATTAATAATCAAATCATTTAAAAATTATGCCTTTATTAATATATTGGAAGCTTGCCTTTATTTATAAAATAGAACACATTGGAAGCTCTCTGGGTATACATGCCAACAACTACATCCTTGGATTGGAAGGAATCCCTCAAGTTCTTTCCACAACAATATGTCCCTCAATCTGTGCTCATTTATAAAGAAATGGAATTCGATTCCATCTTTAAGGGAGAAGCTCTATAGCTAAGTTTCTTTACAACTTCACCCTTTTAGAGAGGTATGTGACAATATTACCAAGAAAAGAAAAATCCAAAATTTCATGAAGGGACTAAATTGAAGTTCGAGTGACAACTTGGTGCTTCAGTTCCCTCTAAGATTTGATCAACAATTTGCTAAAGCACAATACACCGAAATACACCAGCAAGACTCACTTCATTTTGTACCCCTGAATAGAAATATCAATATTAATGTAAGTAATCAACACTACAGTTGCATTCATCGAGGCAATCAACAACATTATAATCGTGATGGAGTGGAATTTTTGGAATCCTAAATGTACAATGAAATGAAGAAATTCATGAATGTTGAGTTATTTTTTTAAAGTTACTAGTGATTTGGTAAAGTTTGGATGGTGATGGATGTTGATATCATGATTAAGATCCCCTTTTTATGTATTTTGAGAAATTTAATTGGATGATTATATAGTCAAGTTTTGGCACTAAAATGGAATGGAATGTAGCTTGAGTGATGATAGAGATATGGTTAAAATTTGGTGGGCATTGGAGGTTCCTAGAGCAAGATATTTATGCTTGAATATTGTGTAATAATGGAGCTAGGTTCCATATTTTGAACATAGGCCCTAGTCAATGGTGATATGTCACATAAGATTTTAGTGGGCTAGCCCACGGATCGTCCTGTAGCATGCCTTGATCTGGAGGGTTGACGATGGATCTTACGATGCTGAGCTTACTCCTTACCTCCAAATTGTTCAAGATCATGGAGCAAGGAGCCCAACAAACATCCACACAACCACAATCTCTGATAGGGGGGTGAATGGAGTGGGAAACTAGGTCATTGACCTCGTATAAGTGAGTACTTCTGTCTTGGGCTTGATATCATAGCTTTTGGTGAAGTAGATAAAGAAAACGAGTCACAGTCCCTCGCTCCTTCTCCACTGCGAGGAGCAGGTGGTGTCCGAGAGTGCAGAATAGAGATATAGGGCTCGCGGAGGAGAGTAGAGAAGGGGAAAAGAAAGAGGGTGAGTAGGGGAGTTGAGCTGGGGCGTTTCTGATCACCTTTGCTGGGAGTTCCATGGCTAACAAAGCTGAGTTAGGCCAGGGAAGAAGATGCGTTTGGAGGGGGTATAAGAAGGTCTTTTCTCTACTTTTGGAGTTGCATAGGAGTTAAGGAGGATCGTGCAAAGAATTTGGAAGATTTAGGTTTGTGCGGGGACGAGAAGGGGTATTTTCCCCTATCTTCTCCACCATAATGGCAGTCCACGGTAGCAACCTACTTGATCCGAAAGCAGGAGCCACCGACGATGAGGCTGAGAGACCGACGGTGTAATTACTGAACCAGCAAAGCCCATGACAATGCTTTCTTGTGGAAAGGAGGCTTGGGGAGCATAGGGCTCCTTGTCGTTCTTCCAACATGTGGTGGCGCTCTTGTTTGGAGGAGAAATAGAGTCAGAACATCGGGTGTTCATGCGATAAAGAAAAGAAAGGGATTGGGTCCGCGTTTGCCAACCCGGCAAGCCGCCAGTGACCAACACACACTCCATCTGGACCAATCGTGAACCAAGTTTAGAGACGAGAAATAGCCGGCCCAAGCAAGAAATAGCGCAACCCCAATGTGTTATGTGGCGGGCTCTGAATGGCCCAAAAAGGTAAATCATCTAGAAAATCTCAGCAAATGTTCAATTCTTAGATAATTCATAGTAAATAGCTCGTTGATATGAAAAATACAATTAATATATCGAAATGTTTAGAAAAATGAATAGAACATAGTAGAACAATAATATCAGGCTTTTGATGCGTAAATCTCAATGATATCATGTAATATGTAAAATGGTCTTTTCATGTCTAATAAATACCAAACGATGGACTAAAATTATGAGCAAATACCAGTAATCTATATTCATGCTTATAATCCATCTGATGTCAATAATTATGATGTTGATGCATGAAATCATGTAATTTGCTCCATATGGCCAATTAAGGATAATGACCCTAAATAAAATGCCATTAATGCATACGTTCTCAACAAATGATGAAATTCATAGAAAACCCTCATATCAGTAACTAGAAGCTAATATGTAAATCTGAGATCAGTTTTATACATGAAATCAATGTTATATGAAGTTGACCCTTAATACATGGTTTTGAAACCCTAATTTAGGTTAATGATGTAACCTAGGGTTAATATGTGCATAAATTACTATGGAAGCTAATGTTCATATGATGAACCCTAATCTGTAACATAATTGGAAAATAAGATCAGAGAGATAATTTCAAGAAGATAAGACAAGTAATAATGATGGGAATATCATAAGACTAAGTGAAATCCTAATGGACATAATTAGGGTTAATATGAGATGTAAGATGATGAGAATATGATAATAGTATATGATCATGTCTTAATTAGGTTTAATAAAGAAATAGATGACATGAGGAATATGCGATTAGTATATTTGTGATCAAGGTACGCCATTACCTCTTACTTGGCTTATTATACAATATGCTTGTGTTATATGGTAGTAAAGACTTGACATATGGTATTGATTGTTCTTGTATGATATGTTTCTTGATTTTCCATACCTACCACTATGAACACATGAAACATAATATATCTAGTCCATTATATGAAAGCAGTAACTCTTTGACAATGTGCTTAGAAATGACATAACTCTTTGGTAGTGGTCACATTGTACATATGACCTAACTCTTTGGTAGTGGTCTGACCTAACTCTTTGGTAGTGGTCACATTGTACATATGATCTAACTATTTGGTAGTGATCATAAAAGCCTTAATGCATTCAACCTTCGGCAGTCAATGCATGGATGATATAATGGAAAATGAGCTTAAAATATGTGTTCTCTTTTGTTAATGAACATCTTTGAGCAAGTATATGATTTTTCTTATATTTCTTTATAACTGCCAAGTATTAGTTTTATCTTATTGCCAAGATATGATGAAAGGTATATATAAGACACGTAGGCATACCCAATACAATATTCTGGAATATTGTGCTGATGTGTACCACATGTAATCTTTTGTTTAGGTGTGGTTATGCTCTTGAAGATCCAAGATAGTTGAGAGTTGTGTGGCGAGCTGATGTATAGGTGGATTTGTTGTCTTAAGATCCTGTTGTTTAGTGGTAGTACATGTATATGTATAAGTTTGATGTTCAATATGTAATATCTAATGTTGTAACAATTCATTATGTAATGATATGTTGAATGTTCATGTGTTGTATGGTTTTATTATTGTTCATGTGCATGTGCTACTGATTGTTTCCTTCTGACTCCCTTGATTTTCTTCTTCATGTATATGTATAAGTTTTCTATTCAATATGTAATATCAAATGTTGTAACAATTCATTATGTAATTATATGTTGAATGGTGAACATGTATTGTATCGTTTTCTTATTGTTCATGTGCATGTGCTACTAATTGTCTCTTTCTGAATCCCTTGATTTTCTTCTTCTTAGTCTAGTGTGTGGTGCTCAAATTGGGATTCTCGCTGAGGTGAGGGTTTCAATTTGGACATCACATATTAGATTAAGTTTTAGAAAATCTGGGGACGTCGCAGGTGGTATCAGAGCATGAATAATAGAAAAGCCTGACATATGCTCATTATACAATGCAAAACTAAAAAACCTTAAACTTTAAAATCCTTTGGATTAGATTAGTCATCTTTTATAGACTAGATCTGACCTAACCTCTAGGTTAGCACCTAGATGTCTGAGAACTAGGTCTAGACTGGTGCTTGTTGTATAGCAAGTCCTTAGATGTCATGCTTTCCTTATAGTGCAACGATATGAGATGTTGCATTATTTGGAAATGATGTGCATCAAGGGAAGAGAAACCCTAGACATATGGCGCTCATTGTCTAGAGTAGCTACACTAGTCTAAACTTTGTTCTCATTTCTAGATTTGGTCTTTGATTCCAATCGGATCTAACCTTGATAGTTTTCTCTGACGCTTGTTTTATAGGAGAAAAACTATATAGTATTTTATAATATATATGTATTACAAAAATGTGTCCCCATACAAGTACGAGTAGGAGGTGGTCATGTAACCTAAGTGAAAGTGAATGACATCAATCTAGAAGAGAGAGTAGTTCTAGATTAGATGTCTAGAGCCTTGTTACAATATGTGATACATGAATAGATGAAGTAAGTTTTGATGTTATGATGTAGGTCTTATATAGATGATATTAAGGATGTTTATGATGATCAATGTTTGTCTTTGAGGACATGAGTTTAGATTTGAGGTTTTGATATAAGTTTTGATGACATAGTAACTAGGATTTTATATGATAAGATATGATAAGTTAAGATAAGGTTGTGAGTCAGAATGAGCCTCAAGCTCTTTCACAAAGGAGGACCTCTAGTGTTGGGACCAGTTTAGGGTTAACTACAGAGAGAGTGAGACCCATTGGGAGAAGGTCAGAGAACCTAAACTCCAAGATATGAGAATTATGAGAGATAAGTGTTATGATATGTCCTAAACTAGACTACTCCTGAGTGATTAAGTTGAGTTGCTTTATGCATGATTCATATACACTTGTTGAACCCTAGATGTCCTTGGGAGGACCAAACCCTAAAGACAAAGATAAGATGGCTATATGTGCATTTGTGAACATGAATATGATAACCTACCATCTGGGTGAGGGAGCGAGAGTCCCAAGACCCTAGAGCAGGTAAGTTTTTTAGTTTCTGTGAAGACTCATACTCGGGTTGGTGGTTCCTTGTAGGAATCTAGTGGTTGAATGTATAAGAGAGTTTTGGGTAAGCATGTTTAATGGGTAGAAACCTATGAAGAGTATGGCATAACATGTTTTGGTTTGTGCTTATGTGGCTAGAGCTTGTAAAGCTATCACTAGTGCCAATGAGGTAATCCGAGAACCCTAGACTAAGAGATGAAAGATAAAGTATATGCATATGAGATACTTACATAGTTGAGTTAGCTCAGAGAGACTGAGTATGGCACTACCCTCATGATATGGATCAGGAGAACCTTGACTGGACTAGATGAAGTTTTGATATATGTTTGATTAGCCACTCACATCCGTTGGTTTAGCACAACCATGATAAAATATATGTAAGGATGAATTTTAATCTCGAGACGTGATATATAGATATGATATGATGGAAATCTAGAGATGGTTTAATTGATATCAATACATAAATGGTTAAACATATACACGAATAATGATGATAATGTGAATAGTCAACTTATGTTATGATGAATCTCTAATAGAGTATTCAACCTAATATGAGAAAGTACAATGAGATGACACTAACGATGCATGTAAATGAATAATGATCATGTAATATAGTTGGTTAATAATGTGATGAAATCACTAGTAATTGTTGCAATTATTATGAGCAATGAAATAATATCAAATGAATGAAACATGTTACATGAGGAATCTTAGTGCTTAATAAAGATGAAAAACAAAGTTTGACAGTTAGCACAACATAACGATTATGACACCATGATATGATCTTGATGGATAAAGTCGGTTGACTTTAGTTAACTCCCTCCTAAAAGACATATGTTAATATTGAACATGTTCTAACAATTCACTCAATAAATTGTTGATGACACCTTGATATAATGGGTTAATATTTAGTTAACTCCTTTAGAACATGGTAATATGATGTGGGAACCCTAATGCATGGGTAAATGTAAGGATGCAACCCTAATATATGAGATATGTCATGACATAACTAGAGTTTCTAAACCCTTGTTCTAACCTTATATGAAGAGATGTTTCACCTTAGATGTTTTAAAACCTCCTAACAGTGGTTTGGATATGAGTAAGGAGCTTTTTTTTTTATATGTTGCACATAGAGAGGTGTCCTGTATGTGGATTTGAGATCTTTGGTTTTCCTCAGAGCAGGAGGATGGCTTAATTTTGAGGACGAAATTTTGTTTAAGATGTATATGATGTGATAGACTGGATTTCTACCTTAATTTTGAGGACAACATATCTTTTAAGGTGTGTAGGATGTGATGGAGTGGAATTTTTGGAATCTTAAATGTCAAATGAAATGAGGGAATTCATAAATGTTGAGTTATTTTATTAAATTTGCAAGTGCTTTGGTAAAGTTTGGATGGTGATGGATGTTGATATCATGATTAAGATCCCCTTTTTTATGTCTTTTGAGAAATTTAATTGGATGATTATATAGTCGTGTTTTGGCACCAAAATGGAATGGAATGTAGCTTGAGTGATGATAGAGCTATGGTTAAAATTTGGTGACCATTCGAGGTTCCTAGAGCAAGATATTTATGCTTGAATATTGTGTAATAATGGAGTTAGGTTTCATATTTTGAACTTAGGCCCTGGTCAACGATGATATGTCACATAACCTTTTAGTGGGATAGCCCATGGATCGTCCTGTAGCATGCCTTGATCTGGAGGGTTGACAATGGATCTGACGATGTTGAGCTTACCCCTTACCTCCAAACCGTTCAAGATCATGGAGCAAGGAGCCCAGCAAACATCCACACAACCATGATCTATGATAGTGGGGTGAATGGAGTGGGAAACTGGGTGGTTGGCCTCTTCTAAGAGAGTACTTTCATCTTTGACTTGATAGCATAGCTTTTGGTGAAGTAGATAGAGAAAATGAGTCACTGTCCCTCTCTCCTTCTCCACTACGAGGAGCAGGTGGTGTCTGAGAGTGCAAAATAGAGGTATAGGGCTTGCAGAGGAGATCAAAGTAGGGGAAAAGAAAGAGGGTGAGTAGGGGAGTTGAGCTGGGGCATTTTCGATCATCTTTGCTGGGAGTTCCATGGATGACGAAGCCAAGTTAGGACAGGGAAGAAGATGTGTTCAAAAGGGGTATAAGAAGGTCTTTTCTCTACTTTTGGAGTTGCATAGGAGTTCAGGAGGATCGTGCGAAGCTTTTGGAAGATTTAGATTTGTGGGGGGACAAGCAGGGGCATTTTCACCTATTTGCTCCACCGCAATGGTAGCCCATAGTGGCGGCTTGATCCGCAAGAAGGAGCCATGGACGGTGAGGCTGAGAGACCGATGGTGTAGTTGTTGACCCAGCGAAGCCCATGGCAGTGCTTTCTTGTGGCGAGGAGGCTTGGGGAGCATAGGGATCCTTTTTGTTCTTCCAACATGTAGTGGCACTCTTGTTTGGAGGAGAACAGAGTCACAACATTGGGTGTTCATGCGACGAAGAAAAGAAAGGGACTGGGTCCGCGCTTGCCAACACGACGACTCAGGACAGTGACCAACACACACTCCTTCTAGACCAACCTTGAACCAGGTTTAGAGATAAGAACCATCCGACCCAAGCAAGAAGCAGCACAACCCTAATGTGCCACGTGGCAGGCTCCCAATGCCCCAAAAAGGTAAATCATCTAGAAAATCTCAGCAAATGTTCAATTCTTAGATAATTCACAGTAAATAGCTTGTTGATCCGAAAAATACAAGTAATATATCGAAATGTTTAGAAAAATGAATAGAACACAATAGACAATAATATCAGGCTTTTGATGCTTAAATCTCAATGATATCATGTAAGATGTAAAATGATCTTTTCATGTCTAATAAATACTAAACGATTGCCTAAAATTATGAGAAAATACCAATAAATCTATATTCTTGCTTATAATCCATCTGATGTCAATAATTATGATGTTGATGCACGAAATCATGTAATTTGCTCCATATGGATAATTAGGGCTAATAACACTAAATAAAATGCAATTAATGCATACATGCTCAAAAAATGATGAAATTCACAGAAAACCCTCATATCAATAACTTGAAGATAATATGTAAATCTGAGATTAGTTTTATACATGAAATCCATGTTATATGAATTTGACCCTTAATAAATGGTTTAAAACCCTAATTTAGGTTAATGATGTAACCTAAGGTTAATATGTGCATAAAATACTATGGAAGCTGTTCATATGATGAACCCTAATATGTAACATAGTTGGAAAATAAGACCAGAGAGATAATTTCAAGAAGATAAGACAAGTAATAATGATGGGAATATCATAAGACTAAGTGAAACCCTAATGGATATAATTAGGGTTAATATGAGATGTAAGACGATGAGAATCTCATGATAGAATATGATCTTGTCTTAATCATGTTTAACAAAGAAATAGAAGACATGAGGAATATATTATTAGTATATCTATGATCAAGGTACACCATTACCTCTTACTTGGCTTATTATACAATATGCTCGTGTTATATGGTAGTAAAGACTTGGCATATGGTATTGCTTATTCTTGTACGATATGTTTCTTGATTTTCCATACCTACTACTATGAACACATGAAAAATAATATATCTGTTCCATTATATGAAAGAACTAACTCTTTGGCAGTGTGCTTAGAAATGACCTAACTCTTTGGTAGTGGTCACATTGTACATATGACCTAACTCTTTGGTAGTGGTCTGACCTAACTATTTGGTAGTGGTCACATTGTACATATGATCTAACTGTTTGGTAGTGATCATAAAGGCCTTAATGCATTCAACCTTTGGCGGTCAATGCATGGATGATATAATGGAAAATGAGCTTAAAATATGTGTTTTCTTTTGTTAATGAACATCTTTGTGCAAGTATATGATTTTTCTTATATTTCTTTATAACTTCCAAGTATTAGTTTTATCTTATTGTCAAGATATGATGAGAGGTATATATAAGACACGTAGGCATACTAATTATAATATTCTTGAATATTGTGCTGATGTGTACCACATGTAATATTTTGTTTAGGTGTGGTTATGCTCTTAAAGATCCAGAATAGTTGAGAGTTGTGTGGAGAGCTGATGTATAAGTGGACATGTTGTCTTAAGATCCTGTTGTTTAGTGGTAGGACATGTATATGTATAAGTTTTCTGTTCAATATGTATTATGAAATGTTGTAACAATTCATTATGTAATTATATGTTGAATGGTGAACATGTGTTTTATTATTGTTCATGTGCATGTGCTACTGATTGTTTCCTTCTGACTCCCTTGATTTTCTTCTTCTTAGTCTAGTGTGTGGTGCTCAAATTGGGATTCTCGCTGAGGTGAGGATTTCAATTTGGATGTCACACATCAGATTAAGTTTTAGAAAATCTGGGGACGTCACAATAATGACAAAAACAACAAGAATCTTGTAACAAACCCAAACTTAAGTAAATAATACTTTTTTCATTTTACCTTATAATCTTTCAATTTGACCCCCCTATTATATTGCTATGCACTAGGAAGTTAATAACCTTCAAACATAAGAGTTTTAAAAAAAAATAAAAAAATGAGGTCTTAATACAATAAATAAGGGATATTCATTAGTTTAGGAGTTAGTTGTGCAAAATTATCAAATTAAGGGATTTAGATCCAAAATTATCCTATATTTCTTATGGATAGTTCTGATTGAGACAGAGTTACATATAAAATTTGGTAAGTAAATAATAAATTCATGTATCAATATGAAGAAAGTATACTTTTCCTCAAAAGGTGTGTTTCACGTGTGAAAGTTTTACACAAAAGAAAAATTGACTCTAAAATTGGATTCCCTGGGTCCTTATTACCTTACTAACCAAATTTCACTTTAGTTGGAGGTTATTACTCATCCAATTTGAAAGAGAAAGAAAAGAAATTGAAATTCACACCATTTTATTTGATTTTGATTTAGAAAACATTAATGTCATGCCACCTTAGCAGAGGCACACCATTTGTGCCCTTTTTTTATCACAAATCAGATGAATGAGGGTTCATCTTCTACCTCACATAGAATAGAAAAGTTAGTTTGGAAATGCGACTTGGTAAATTAAGGATTTCTCTCGCCACATTCAATCATTTTTTTATTTTTCTTTTCCTAAGGTTTTATAGAACAAACCCCACTGCATGATACCCTACTCGAGAAATATGGCAGAGTATTATGGAATCACCCAAATCCCCACCATACCTCTTGAAACTACCACCCCTATAAACCCTAATACTCAACCTTATATAAAGGTGACCCTTTCTTGGGTTCCACAACATCCAACCTTTTCTTCTGTGGATACAATTTCCACAACACTACCATTTCATCCACTGTCAATTCTAATTTTTGATCCAAGTTTGTGGCATCTTGCCCCAACAGTCAGCATTGCTTGCATTCAATTCCTCTCATAGTATCTTGGTTCTTCACAAATGGTAGGTTCTTTTGACATGAACATGCACTGATAAAATTTTCCCAAAATCAGCCTCCTCTATGGCTCTGACCCACGACCATGGCATGGTCAAGCAATGAAGAAGAAAGTTGACCTAATTTCCCAAATTTTCCCTCACCTTTCTAATGAGTATATCTATACCCATCTTTGCATACTATTTTACTCACTTTTTAGGGTTTGTTGTGTTTCTATTTCCTAGTTTTATCTTTATATTCACTCAAATGCAATTATCTACTCTTTCGTAAACTTTAATGAACTTTATATATTTTTTTATGCAGAACCATTAAGAAATATATGTCATTGCCCATATGGATGATCAATCCCTCAACATGAGCATCAAGGGAAGGAAGGCCTCAAAATCTTTCCATTGTTCACCTTCCAAACACCTAGTTAAGCGATTGGCTTCACCACTCACTCGACTCGAGCCACTCTCTCTACATGGAGTCTTTTAGATTCTTTAGTTTCAATGCATACTACTAGCATTCAGATTAATCCAGTTCAATTCACAGTGGTCTGCCAGAGAACCAGACGCGGGGTCCAAATTGAGTAACCCATGTGAGTTTCCTATTAGATCGAGTACGGGCCATGGAGTTAGCTTCCTTTGACCACAAGTATTAAATAATTGGGTTTTGATAGCGAGGAATGCATCTATAAAAGGGAACCCTTATCATCCATTCTAAGGAGTTTTGATCGGTGATTATAAGACACATTGTGCAACGCAAACCCTAGTGAGGAGTGAGGAGACAGAGACCGTAGTAGAGAGATTGGTTTTCCCACACCAGACGTCATGGCCCCTTCCATTGTTCTTTCTATCTTTCCATTGTTGTATCTCACCATGAGTGAGTAGACATTTGTGTTGAGGGATGGGGACTAGCCCCATTAGCCCATATTTTGTTCCAGCCTGTTTCTAAACTAAACAATACTATTGCTAAATAAAGTTTCATTCTATTTATTTCCTTGCCTTACAAATTGACAAGTTACTTTGCATGTATGCAATCATGGATATGAAGGTTGTTGTAAGCGTGATTAGAACTCCAGGATGATCTTATTATCCCCCTGAGTCGTCAACAAGGGATAGTGAGGTGATTGAGTTATGCTATGCTAACGTGCCGAGAATGGTCATCTGTAGTGAGGGAGTCTAGTTGGAATGAACTAGGAACTTGTGTGTAAAGTTTGATCAGTTCCAAGGGAGTGTAGTCCAAGCAACGATCTGTATCCTGTGAGGGTGTAGTAGCTAAGCCTCTATTTTGTAAACTGCTATTAAGGAGTTAGATATCATTAGGATAATTATGCACACTTTAGCAGTGAAACCCCATGCCTTGGTCCTCTTTATCATCATTTATTTACTTCTTTAATATCTATTTCTACTAGCAATTATTTAGTTTAATCAATCAATCAACTTCTCGGTGATAAATATTGCTTTTTATACTTATGAATATATATAACTATTTAAAAAAGTTTCCATTTGTGTTTGATCCTAAATTATACTACATAAGGCTTCCACTCATGTAGAGTTGGGAATTAATGCACTACTTTTGAATAAACCTAGGAGTTATTTTTTAGGTATTTTCTTGGTGCGACATTTGGAGCCCCATAACTCGCCTTCTTTTCTTTCTTTTTTCTCAGAGGGTAACTCTGACCTTTTTCCATTTGTATTATTTCTTCGTGACACTGAGTAAACACCAGCTGAACCAAGGGCCTGATCTACTTGGCCACCCATGGTTGGCCCAAATCAGTTGGCTTGATCCTTTAATTCATTGACGTGGATTTTTAGCAATTTCTAATTGGTCAAAACTTCAAAAATTCATAACTTTTTCTCTATTTGTCCTAAAATTATAAAAAAATATGTTTTAGAATCTTGAAAACTTTTTCTACTTTTTGGTGTAGTTTTCATAGCCTAGTTCACAAGCTTTAAAGAATTGATCTTTTGGGTCTTAAACCTTCATAATGTCACATTGATAATTAAACAGAGGTTTTAAAGGGCAAAGTTGAGATCTTGGAGTCACATCCATGATTAGTAATCTTGGACCCTCTCTTTGAGATAAAATCATCTGTCAATCTAGGTTTTTACTGAACATTTAGATTTAGGATTTTTCTTTCACTTATGATCTTATAAGTAACTAAAGATAACATTATACTTAACAAAGATGTGATTTCACATCATGATATCATTAAGAAACTCTGAACTCATTGTTAGGTCTTTATTATGATCCGACCTAGGGTTTTGCTAATGGATTTGGGTTTCTAGGATTTTCACCATACATATATATTAGAACTTAAACCTTAATTGATGAACTGAATCCTATATGTAAGTTGAGTTTACTTTAGACTTGGAGGGTTAGGATCCAATCTATGACTTAACACTAACGTAAAGGTATGTACGTCTACTCTATTTAAATTGGGCATAAAATCATGACTAAATATTTTTTCCCATATGAGGCAATGACTAAATTGTGGACAATCCTATCGTCTCATGAAAATACACTTCCTTCTTAATATGTTACCGATTTGTTAATGTTGAACCCATTGATGGTTTTCTTACATAATCTTAGCAATGATTTGGGTCCTTTGATCCCATTTTAAGTAAACTTGATATTATTATCTTTTGCATTAAAATAACTATACTTCATTCTTCCTACCCTATTTGCATGTGTGGAGGACTAGTCATAACTCGAAGTACTGACACCATATCGGCAATGGGTTTTATTCCCCTGCCACTTATAATGTTTTATAGGCACATGGTTCTGTTCCCCTACCACTTATAATGTTTTATAGGCACAAGGTTATATTCCCCTATCAGGCACTGGGTTCTATTCCCCTGTCAATATGATAGTAGGCACTGGGTTTTATTACCCTTTAAAATTTATATTTATTTTTAGAATGAGGTTTTAGTCCTCTTTCCCTTTGGTATGGAATACTTATGGGTTCCTACCCTACTTTTTAGTATATGCTAGTCAGTGGTTATCTATCCCCATGCAACTATTTATCTTTGTGATTATGTTGATGTGAGTACGGCAAGAAACATTTTATTAAGCATATCCTTGTTAATAATTGCATCATCTGTTGAACATGTTAATTTCTTCTGGCAAACTCTTTTCTTTTGGGTATCTCATCATTGACATCTCTTTATTTGGAATCTTCTATCACTTTCATTAATGCCCAATTATTTACTCTGTGCATACTCAACAATTGTTGACTTACTTCCTTTTGATTTCCTATTTCTTGGGTGTTGCTTTCAACCCACATAGAGTTTACACAACCCTAGTGTTAGAGAAGAGAGGACTTTTCTCAAGATCAAGTGCAAGGATGAGTTCTGAGATGGCAAGGTTGTTCACCACAATATGATCCCAATAATTAGATTTATAATTTAGAATTTATCCTTACATGGCCCCAATGTGAAGTTGACCTTAAATGAGGAAATCTTGTAATAAGTTAGATTTTTTTTTCCACAAACTATGTTCCTTTATCATTCTATTTAAAGAAATATTGTGAACCCCAATTATTGGAATGGCTTTATTTTATATATGTGATATGTTAGTGTATTTTGCAATTATTTCCTTAAATTTAAGTAAGGATTGGTCCCTCCTGGGCCCCACATCTTATAGAATGGTATCAGGGCATAATTGTTCTCAACAATCTAACTATTTTAGAAATTCATCATTGGAATCCTTATAAGTTATGCCTATGTTTTAAGAAGACCAACCTATTTGGCAACACCGGTGCTATCCTCAGTCTGGAGATTCAGATGAATTCTCCACACCCAAGAACCATCATTTTGGCATGGATCAAACTCCTAAGGACAACCCTAACTCTTCTCATGGGGTTGGTGACACCATTGGCTATACTTCAATTGGCCTCCCCCATGATAAAGAGCTAGTCTTCCTACAGCAATTTCTCACCACTGTAATGGAGGGGAACTTGAACACCCCTCCTATGTTTGATAAGCCCAAGGAGTTCATGCTGATTGATTTCATGAAAATGCAACCACCTTACTTCAAGGGTGAAGGAAAACTAGAGGCGATCAAACAAATTGATGACTGGGTCTTAGCCATACGATGAACTTTTGATGGTATAGCATGTCCTCCTTACCAACATGTCATGTTTTCCTCTTGTCTGCTGGATGGAAAACCACATGTTTGGTGTAACAATATCATACATACTCGTGACATCTCCAATTTGACATGGAAATAATTTTTGGTGCTATTCTGTGGGAAATACATCTACACGGTTACTCTTAAGAAGAAGGAAGCTGAATTCTATGTTCTAAAGTAGGGTTTCTTATTTGTTCCTGCATATGTGAAAAAATTCCTATTGCTTGAATGTTATGTTGTCGGGTTAAATGAGGATCAAAGGGATGACCTATTCTTGCAAGGACCCATTTATCATATGGGCTGTTCCCTAGTCCCACAACCCCCTCGCCTCCCTACAGATGGTTGATAAAGCCTTAGCTATTGAGTCCTTTCCAAGGTTTTAGGCCCCAACACATAGTGAGATCATGAACAAGTGCAAGCATGATAGTGAAGAACAAAGTCCTTCCAAGTGTAAGCATTTCCATTGACACCATCCTTTGAGAAAGTGTACAACCCAGAATAGCAATTGGAATCCTCCCTAACACCATTGCGGTCATCCTGGGTAGAAACTAGAATGCCCTCAGCTTTAGCAACACCAAGTGTTGGCACAATTGCCACGTCAACTCTTGAGAAACAAACTTGATAATCATAGGGGACCTCCTATTGAGAGACATGAAGGTCGAGATTTTACACTATAAGATGTATATGTTAGAGGCACCCATGCAATACATGAAGGTAACATGCAACTATATTCTTTTCCTATGCAAGTACCTTTATCTTGAACCAATTAATGATTTCTCACATTGGAATATAGATAGAAGGTAATTTATAAGGATCATATGAAGGTTATTACATGGTATCAAGAGTTAGCTAAGAGGTTATGGTGGGAGACTTTGTGTCGTATTGATTTTGGTGCCACTATTCAAATTTCTATCATAGATTTTCAGATGATAATCTATATATATACATACATATTTATCTTACAGACACAAAAGAAGAGTTTTGGAATCATTTGATTTTTTAAAAACCAAGTCAGACCATGTAGGGATTTGGATGGTTAAGTCCATTTAAGACTAAAACTCTAACCCGTTAGGCCAACTAATACCTTTGACCTAGAAAAGATCTATTAGAACATAGTTTTCACACCGCATGCTACCAATATAGAATGACTAGTTTTGTTTTAGGATCTCCTCCTCTAGAAATGGTCTTAAAAGCCTCGATCTTTAAGAATTAGAAAACTAGTTGGATGAAAAACACATTTGCTAGCTCTTACACTTTTAATTAAACTAAAACTTTCGAAATAACTACATATAACAAGGTGGACCTCCTTGGGTAGACATATCTAGAGCCCTTATGGAAACTTTGCACCAGTCGGTACAATAAGAATATACTCACAATATAGATGTATCCTATGGTCTTTTAACTTAGTTAGTTTGAACTTCATCGAAGAAATCCCTTTAAGGGGTGGAGTGTTGTAACAAACCCAAACTTAAGTAAATAACACTTTTACCCCTTTACCTTATAATATTTTATTTTGAATTCCCATTATTAGATTGGTGTGTACTCGGAAGTTGAAAACCTACAAGCATAATATTTTAAACAAAAATATAAAGAGTTGAGGCCTTAATACAAGAAATAGGGGATATTCATTAGTTTAGGGGTTGTTTGTGAAAATTATCAAATTCAGGGATTTAGATCCAAAATCATCCTTCTATATTTTCCTACGGATAGGCTTGGTTAAGAGAGAGTTACATGTAAAATCTTGTTAATAAATAATAAATGAATGTATTAATATGAAGGAAATACACTTTTCCACAAAAGGTGTGTTTCACGTATTAAAATTTTCCAAAAGTAAATTTGACTCCAATTGTATTCCTTGGGTCCTTATTACCTTACTCACCAAATTTTATATGGAGGTTATTTACTCATCCAATTTTAAAGAGAAAGAAAAGAAATTTAAATTCACACCACTTTATTCGATTTTGAATTAATTTTTTTTAATGTCACACTGCCTCAACTGAGGCACGTGGCTTGCACCCACCTTTAATCACATATTAGATGAGTGAGGGTTTGTCTTCTATTTTGCACAAAATAGGAAAGTCCAAGTTGGACATGTAGATTAGTAAATTGAGGTTTTCTCTCACCACATTTGATCATTTTTTGTTTTTTCTTTTCCTAAAAATTTGTAGAACAAACCTGCACTTGATGATACCCTACTCGAGTCATAAGGAGAAGTATTTTGGAATCATCCAAATCCTCCTCATGCCTCTAAAAAATACCACCCCTAGAAACCCTAATACTCAACCTTATATTAAGGTGACCCTTTTTGTGGTTCCATGACATCCCAACCTTTTCTTTTGTGGATTCAATTTTCACAATCACCACCATTTTGCTGACCATCAAATCTACGTTTTGATCCAAGTTTGTAGTGACTTGCCCTAATAGTCAATTTCACCTCCTTCAATTCCTCTCACGATAAGTCTCTTTGATATAGGTTCTTCACAAATGACAAGTTCCTTCAATGTTAACATGCACCAATCAAATTTCCTCAAAATCGGCCGCCACTACTACTCCGACACATGACCATGGCATGGTCAAGCAAGGAAGAAGAAAGTTCACTATGATTTCTAATTTTATCCTCGCCTCACCTTCTTTTCTTTCTTTTTTCTTTGAAGGTAACACTGACCTTTTTCCATTTCTATTGTTTCTTTGTGACGTTGAGTAAGAGACAGCCAGACCAAGGGCCCAAGCTACTTGGGCACTGAGGATTGGGCCATGTCAGCTAACATGATCCATTATATCATTTACGAGGATTTTTAGCAATTTCTAATTAGGCAACTTAAAAAATTCATAACTTTCTCCACGTTTATCCAAAAAAAAATGTTTTAGAATCCTGAGAATTCTATGCCTTTTGGTATAGTTTTCATAAGTCATTTCACAAGTTTTAAAAAATTGATTTTTAGGGTTTTAAATTTTCATAATTGTCTCATTAATAATTTTGGAGAGGTTTTAAAGGGCAAAGTTGAGATCCTAGAGTCAAATCCATGATCAGTAAACTTGGACACTTCCTTTGAGATAAAATCATGTTTCGATCTAGGTTTTTAGTAAAGATTCAGATTTTAGGATTTTGCTTTCACCTATGATCTTATATGTAACTAAAGATAACATCATAATTAATAAAGTCGTGGTTTTGGGTCAAGATATCATTAAGAAACTCTAAACTTATTGTTAGGTCTTTATCATGAGCTGACCTAGGGTTTTGCTGATGGATTTGGATTTCTTGGGTTTTCTCCGTACATCTATATTATAACTTAAACCCTAATTGATGGACCTAATCCTACATGTAGGTTGAGTTGACTTTAGAATTGGAGGGTTAGGATCCAATATCTAACTTAGTACTAAAGTCAAAGTATGTATTCTTACTCTATTTAAATTGGGCATAATAATAAGACTAAATATATTTGTCTCATATGAGGCAATGACTAAATTGTGGACAATCCTATCATCTTGTGAAAGTACTCTTCCTTGTTAATATTTTCTTGATTTATTAATGTTGATGCCACATTGATGGTCTTATGATCTAATCTTACCAGTGATTTGGGTCCTTTGACCACATTTGATGTAAAATTGTTATTCTTATCCTTATCATGAAAATAAATATATTTAATTCTTACCTGTCCTATTTGCATGTGTGGATGACTAGTCATAACTATAAGTAGTGACACTACATTGGCACTGAGTCTTGTTATCCTTCCACTTATAATGTTTTATAGGCACATGGTTTTGTTACCATACCACTTATAATGTTTTATAGGCACATGATTTTATTTCCCTACCACACACTGGGTTCTATTCCACTACCATATATGATTTTAGGAACTGGGCTTTATTCCCCTTCAATGCAATGGGTTTTATTCCCCTACAAAATCTTTATTTATTTTGGCAATGAGGTTTTAGCCCTCCTGCCCTGTGGTATGGCATATTTATGTGTTCCTACCCTACTTTTTAGTATATACTATTCAATGTTTATATATCACCATGCAATTATTTATCTTTGTGATTATGTTGATATGAGCATGCCAAGAAACATTTTATTAATCATGTCCTTATTAATAATTGCCTCATGTGTTTGAAATGTTAAATATTTTTTTAGCAAGCTCTTCTTTTTTGGGTATCTTATCATTGATATCTCTTTATTTCAAATCTTCTGTCACTTTGATTTATTCCCAATATTTTACTCTGTGCATACTCAAAATTCACTGACATATTTCCTTTTGATTTTCTTTTTCCTGGGTGTTATTTTTCAACCCACCCAGTGTTAGCACAATCTAAGGTTCAGGGAGGAGAGGACTTTACTCAAGACCAAGTGCAAGGATGAGTTCCAAGATGGGACAATTACTCACCACATTATGATCCTGATAATTATATTTACAATTTGGAATTTCACCTTACATGCCCCCAATGTGTAGTTGACCTCGGATGATAAAATTTTGTTATAAGTTAGATTTAATTTCCATTGCCACAAACTATGTTCATGTTATTATTCTGTTTAAAGAAATATTGTGAACCCCAATTATTTTAATGGCTTTATTTTATATGTCTGATATGTTGGGGTATTTTGCAATTATTTCCTTAAATTTAAGTATGGAGTGGTCCCTACCAAACCCTACTCCTTATAGAATGGTATCAGAGCATAATTGTGCTAAGAAATCGAACTATTTTGGAAATTTATCCTTGGAATCCTTATAAGTTATGCCTATGTTTTAGGAATACCAACTTGTTTAGCAACACCGGTGCTACCCCTCAGTCTGGAGATTTAGACAGATTCTCCACACTGGGGAACCATCATTTTGGCATGGACCCCTCTCCTAGGAGCAACCCTGACTCTACTCATTGGGTTGGGGACACCACTTCCTCTACTTTGAATGATTGCACCCTTGAGTAGGAGCTAGACTTCCTGTGATAGTTTCTCACCATTAGTATGGTGGGGAAGTTGAACACCCATTCCGTACCTGATAAGACCAAGTAGTACATGCTGACTGATTTCATGAAAATGCAACCACCTTACTGCAAGGGTGAAGGGGAAGTAGAGATGCTCGATAAGGACGATGACTGGGTCTTATCCATATAGTGAACTTTTGATGGTATGGCATGTCCTCCTCACCAGAAGGTCATATTTGCCTCTTATGTGCTGGATGGATCACTACATGTTTGGTGGAAAGGGATCACACATACTCATGACATATCCACTTGGATTTGGGAATGATTTATGGAACTATT
Organism: Alisma plantago-aquatica; assembly: GCA_963693085.1. Taxonomy (NCBI): domain Eukaryota; kingdom Viridiplantae; phylum Streptophyta; class Magnoliopsida; order Alismatales; family Alismataceae; genus Alisma; species Alisma plantago-aquatica. The sequence goes on from OY856413.1 coordinate 1,045,747,216, forward strand.
CCATGGGAAATACATCTACACAACTTCTCTTAAGAAGAAGGAAGATGAATTCTATAATCTAAAGTAAGGTTCCTAATCTGTTCCAACATATGTGCAAAAATTCCTACTACTTAAACATTATGCCGCTAGGCTTAGTGAGGACCGAAGGGCTAACATGTTCTTACAAGCACTCAATTATCATTTGGGTCGTGCCCTCGTCCCACAATTCCCCCTCTCCTTACAGTAGATGGTTGATAAACCCTTACCTATTGGTCCTACCCAGGTTTTTAGGCCCTACACATAATGACATCATTAAAAGTGTAAGCATTCTAGTGAAGAACAAACACCTTCCAAGTGTAACCATTTCCATCGACACTATCCTCCAGGAAAGTGTACAACCTAGAATGGCAACTGGAATCCTACCTGCCACCACTACAGTCAACTGAGCATATTCAATAAGAATGCCCTCAACTTCAGCAATGCCAAGTGCCAACATAGATGCCACATCAAACCCCAGGGAACAACCTTGATAATCACATGGGACATTCTGTTGAGTTACATGCCGATCAATATTTTTCACTAGAAGCTGTAGATGTTAAAGGTTCCCAGGAAATACATGAAGGTAACATGTAACTATATTCTTTTCATGTGGAAGTACCTTTATCTCGAACCATTTAATGGTTGCTCACGCTGGAATATAGAAGGAAGGAAAAATCGATAAGGATCATATGAAGATTAGTATATGGTCTCAAGTGTTAGTTGTGAGGTTATGGCGGGTGACTCAGTGTCGTATTCATTTTGGTGCCAATTTTTAGATTTCTAGCATATATTTTCCAATGACAATATATATATATATATATATATATATATATATATATATATATATATATATATCACAAAATAAGAGTTTTGGAATTTATCTATGTTTTAAAAAACCAAGTCACCCCATGTTATGGTTTGGATTGTTAAGTACCATTTAATACTAAAACTCTAATCTGTTAGTCCAACCGATACCTTTTACCTAAAAAAGATCTATTGAAACATAATTGTCATACAACATGATACCCATATAGAGAAACTAGTTGAGTTTTAGTATCTCCTCTATAAAGGGTATTAATAGTCTTGATCTTTAAGAATTATAAATCTAGTTGGACGAAAAAAACACATCAGATAGTTCTTAGGATTTTAATCAAACTAAAACATCTGAAATCACTACATCATAACTAGGTGGACCTCCTTGGGTAGACATATTGGAACCCTTAAGGAAACTTTACACCAATCGGTACAATAAGACTATACTCACAATATATATGTATCCTATGGGCTTTTAACTTAGTTAATTTGGATTTCGGGGTTGAATTCTCATTAAGGGGTTGAGTGTTGTAACGAACCCAAACTTAAGTAAATAATAATTTTACCCTTTTGCCTTATAATATTTTATTTTGAAATCCCATTATTAGATTGGTGTGTACTATGAAGTTATTAACCTTCAAACATAAGTGCTTTAAACAAAAATATAAAGAGTTGAGGCTTTAATATAAGTAATAGGGAATATTCACTAGTTTAGGGGTTAGTTGTGCAAAATTATCAAACAACAAGGGATTTATATCCAAAATTACCCTATAATATTTTCTTGTGGACAAGTTTGGTTAAGAGAGATACATATAAAAGTTAGTTAATAAATAATAAATGAATGTATTAATATGAAAAAAATACACTTTTCCTCAAAATGTGTGTTTCAAGTATTAAAGTTTTCCAAAAGGCAAAATTGACTCCAAAACTAGACTTCTTGGTCCTCATTGCCTTACTCAACAAATTACACTATATTTGGAGGTTATTTACTCATCCAATTTGAAAGATAAAGAAAAGAAATTGGAATTCACACCACTTTATTTGAATTTGATTAGGAAAACATTAATGTCAAACCACCTTAGCTGAGGCATGCGGCTCGCACCCTGTCGTTGCGGATCAGACAAACTAGGGTTCATCTTATACCTTGGATAAAATAGGAAAATCCATGTTGGACACACAGATCGGTAAATTGAGGATTTCTCTCTCCACAGTCGATCATTTTTTAATTTTTCATTTCCTAAAGATTCACAGAATGAACCCACACCAGATGATACCCTACTCGATAAATAATGCAGAGTATTCTAGAATCACCCAAATCCTTCCCCATGCCTCTTGAAACTACCACTCCTATAAACCCTACTACTCAACCTTATATAAAGGTGACCCTTTCTTTGGTTTCATGACATACTAACCTTTTCTTATGTGGAATCAATTTCAACTGAATGCCATTTCACCCGACATTGACTCTAATTTTTGATCCATGTTTGCAGTGACTCGCCCCCACAGTTAGCGTCATCTGCATTCAATTCCTCTCACAATAAGTCTCTTTGATCTTGGTTCTTCAGAGACGACAAGTTCTTTCGATGTGAACATGCACCAATCAAATTTCCCTAAAATTAGTCGCGTAGCTTCTCTGACCCGCGACCAGGTGTGGTCAAGCAAGGAAGAAGAAAGATGACCCCAATTTCTTAGTTTTACCCTCACATTTCCTTCTTTTATTTCCTTTTTTCTCTTAAGGGTAATTTTGACCTTTCGTCATTTGTATTGTTTCTTCATGACACTGACTAAGCACCAACTGAACCAAGAATTAGGTTAGTTGGCCACCCGTGATTGGGATAACTCAGATGGCTTGATCTGTTAGATCATTGATGTGGATTTTTAGCAATTTCTAATTGTCCAGAACTTCAATGTTCATAAATTTCTCTCTATTTATCCAAAAATGACAAAAAAATGTTTTAGAATCCTAAGAATTTTCTCTACCTTTTGGTATAGTTTTCATTGCCTTATAAGACCTCAGACCTTGGTTGATCATGCTTTATCAGCATAATTAGATGCTTAAAACCTTATTCTAAGCTTATTATGTGCTTTGATATCATGTGACAAGGTTATGTTTCAAGTTTGGTCCAGTTTGGATACTATTTGAGCTAGTTATGCATATATGTGGTTGTTTTTGACCTAATTAGATGTTTCTTACAGTTTGTCACATGCTTTTTTTACGTCACATATATTGACATCATGTTTGATATGCTTGAACTTTAGGGAGCCGTATCACACCTTGGTTTGAGTGGTGACACCTCATGTGTGAGATTGTGGTTTGCTTGGATGCCCTAAGTGGATATTTGACCTCTATTTGAGATACCTAGTGTTGGAAATCACTAAGTTTTCTTGTGATCCAAGTTTTTTTGTGGTCAATGACGTCTTGTGTGTGGCCTATGGTCTTGGTAGTCAACGAGGCTCAAGACCCCTCTAGGTCAGCAAGGAACCCTAGGGTTAGTAGCCGTTTGCTTTTCTAATCATCACTGCTCGCCAAGGTGCTTTAGTGGTCGCTATGTATATTCATCGATCATTTGCTTTTGGGACAAGTGTGGTAAGATGGCTTTTCTTGTTTTGATCTCCCTAGTTTCATGCATGAGTGTGGTGCTTTAATGGAAGAGATTCCTTGGACACATGTCATGTTTATCTTGACACCTAATCCTCTTTCTCTATCTTCAACCCCAAGTTATATAAACCCATCTCTTTTCATGCAAATAAGCTCTTTACACATCTAGTCGTCTCTCAATTTCCCTTCCTTGATCTTGGATCTCATCCTCTTTTCTTGATGGTGAAGGAGGAGATCAAGGTTGAAGAAGGTGGGCTGATCTCCCTTACATGTTGAGTAGGGTTTGGATCTACCCTTCTTGTAATCATTTTGTGCTACTTTTCTCTTCTTCTTGGTCTTGGTATGTAAGATCTTCCTCTTTACCAACGTTTTCCTTACTGCCCTACCCTTTTTATTTCTCTTCTTGGCTGAAATGGTAGTGCTTGAGTTAGATCTTGAAGAAAATTTCTACTTTTCCTTTATACCTAGGATTTGTTCTCTTCCTTGCTTCCTTGACCTAGGGTTTTCTTCTTTCTTGGAGGTGGAGCTAGATTGTCCAAGAGAAGTGTTCAATATATGGTTCCTACCATTCTTCTTCAAACTGTCTTTCTATTTGGAGTTTCTACATCAACTCTAAGGCGAGTTATATAATGATATGTTTTACATGTTGATCAACCTATTTGGTTTCATGCGGTTGATGAGATTTGAACGTCCTATTGTCGCCAAGTTTATACACCTTGATGGTTGCTTAGTTTTTGTGTGTTATGCAGTCAATGTGGCTTTGATGTTCTATGGTCGCTAAGACTTGAACCTTTAGCAGTTGATGAGATGTTGAACTGTTAGTGGTCACCAAGTATTATGGTTTCCATTGATCTCCAATGCTTTTGAATGTCAGCAATTTCCATCCTCTCCGATCTTCAATGGTCGATGGCCTACTCTGATTTTCAACAGTGGATGATTTGCCAAACCTAAGTGGCCGATGAAATTTCCTGACTTACATGGTTGTCATGTTTTGTTGACATTATGATAGTGATTCTTGACTTAATTGCTTTCATGATTGAAGGATATGATAATATTTAGATTTTACTTATGATTGCTGATCTAAAAACCTAATTCACCTACCTTGTTGAACTTAACCTTAGTCCAAGTATGTGATGATAATGCTTAGATTTATTAAATGATTAGAATGATGATAGAATACTTTCTCTTTCTATGTTGTTGTAACCCTAATTTTCTATCTTATGAACATCATGGATCTTGAATATAATGTTTTACTAGCTTATGTATCACATGCATGGTGATGGAATGATGACCCTTAATGAGGCATGGAAACATAACGATGTTCTTGTAGGGAAGGATGTGATGGTCCTATGACCTTAGACATAGTTATGTACTGTAATTGAGGTGTTATCCTCTTTATGATGTGACAAGGATTTGGAATACCATTATGGTAATATGATGAACATGGATACATGTATGGAAATGGAAATAGTATCCTGTGGTGATGTGATAATCTTTATACTTCATAAATTTTATATCTTCTAAATATGCAGTCTACCCCTATTTTTGTAGAATTCTTTTAGGGTTTGTGCATTGAAAGATCTAGAGGGGGGTGAATATAACTTTTTTGGAAAATTTAAAGTTAATTGAAACAATTAAAGAACTCAACCAAAGAAGGAGGGGGAAACAAGGAAGGCACTTTAGTTTAGAGTGGTTCCAACCTTTGAATCAAAGGTTGTTAGTTCACTACCCAATTGTTTCCAATTGGGATTTTGAAAGCAATTTGTTTTATTACCTTGCAAGGACGTCCACTCAAAGTAGCCTTCACCTTGAAGTAGCCTCAACCCCCTTGAAGCAACCTTCTTGAAGTAAACACGAGCAATCCTTGGAGAAAACTTCACCACCTTGAAGTTGCTCCACCAACTTGAGATAGCCTTCACCTAGAAGTATATCCAACCTCCTTTGAAGCAGCCTTCTTAAAGTAATCTTAATCACACCTTGGAGCAGCCTTCACTTTTTTGAACTATCACCAAGAAACCTCCTTTTAACAACCTCCAACCCTAGGAGTAGTCAAGGAGAACAAAATACAATATAGAAGAAATAGATTGGAAGAAAGAAAATACTTATGAAATGAAGTACAATGCTTTGATCCTATATCAAGCATTTAGATCTCCTATCCACTTAGGATGGATTTGTCTATATGTGGTGGCTAGGAGATTGTATCTATAGGACACTACTCTAGAGCATAAGGATGAAGATGGAAAATGAATTCTAGATTTGTTGCTCTCAATAGTGGATGCTTAAGTGTAGCTTAGGTATTGTGTTTGCAAGTGGTGATTTGGATTTCCTAAGGCCTCTCCTATTTATAGGAATGGTTTACAAGTGATTAGGGACATTGTAGTCAGTGTCTAGAGTGTTCTTAGTGCTTAACTAGCCGTTAGGTGTACATTAGTTGGCTAGAAACTGCTAATTTGTTTGGGCTTAAAAAGAACGATTCAGAACCCTACTTTGTTGACAATTTGGTCGAATAAACTGTGTCTTGGTTCAATATTTTCTTCGATTGAGACTGGGTTTAAGGAAAAAGTATTTCAACATCTATTTCCAACTCCCAACTAACAACCACTCAGTTTATCGATCACAAGCTTCAGACCAAATCTTACTCGGTCAAGATTATTTTTGACCGAAGACTATTTTAGAGCACAATTGTGTAAGTTGTTGAACAGTGCTCTCAAGTTCGACTGAGGTGGTTCTCAGTCGACAAGAATTTCGACTGAGTGTGTCTCAGTCGACAAGTTCTTCGACCGAGGGTGTCCCTATTTTAGACTTTTGAATCACCTACTAAGTGTGTGTTTCCATGTGTGTTGGTGACTCTAACTTTGGGGGAAAACCTATATAAGGGTTATAAGTGGGTAGGGAAGATCTAACCCTTGATTTACATGATATCTAAGTACTTTTACATTGTATTTTTGTACAAGTGTTTACATTTGAGTACAATCATGAACATTTATACAATTAAGCGCAGTTGATCTTCAATATGTGTTGATCTTCATCTTCCCACTTAGTAGAATTTCCTTATCCCTCTGAACCCTGAAATACTCAAATAACATGTTAGATCCACAAGTGCAAAATGTTTGTCATCATCAAAATAAAGTGTATATTAATGTCCAATTTAGCCAATAATCTCCCCCTTTTTGAAGATGATAAACATTTATAAAATATAATCAAAATGGTTTAAAAGAGATGAGTTTCATACTTGAGATTTACTTGATATGAGGAGTATTTTCTTGTTTTCATAAATTGTGTGCTAATTAATCCTAAAGAGATATGGAACATAGTATCCGTCTCTTAAGGAATATAGCATCAATTAATGTCAAGCCAAGATAACATGAAACTCATTTATTTATTTCTCCCCCCTTGTCATTTCAAAAAGATATCCATACAATCATGTGTAAGTCAATAAGACTCCCCTTAATTGATTACTCCCCCTTAATTGTTTGCTTAAAAAAGAATGTCAAATTTAGCCACAACAAAGATTAATTTCTCAATCATTTGCAAGGAATGCTAAGCCCTAAAATGATATGAGATTCCTTTAGGCTCATGGTGGGATCAATGAATGTTATTAATTTCTCAACCATTTGCAAGGGATTTTAGGCCCTAAAATGATATGAGATTCCTTTAGGCTCATATTGGAATCAATAAATGTATCTCTATCAAATACAAGGGATGTTAAGCCCTAATTGGTGTAGAGAGAGCAAGATATACATTATATCCAATAAATTTGTGATCTCCCCCATAATCTCATAATAATAGATACTAAGGTATTTCAAATCATAACCAACTTTAAAATCAATTTGATTAATTAAGACTATGAGTCAATTCTTATAAGCAATCTTGTTTCTTGCATTATCTTAATTTTTTTCTTATTCTAAGTATTTGATATGATAAGCAACTTATAGATTTAATATACCAATGTTGGGTGTAGGTGAATGTTTTGATTTACAAATAAGCATTTTTGTCAGGCTTATTTTTGGTCTACAATGACTTTGACCGCGACACCCCTCAGTCGCACTCCTTTTTGGTCGAGCAACATTTATGCAGATTTCCAATTAATGCAGATTTATCTAAAATGAACCAAGATATATTATTTTATTGTCATAAATAACCCGTTATTTTGTTATATTTATCTTGTTTCAAGTCACATATTTCTTCCATTATGATTTTATTATTATTATTTTATATCCATTTCAAGAGTTTGACGTCCTTATATCCTCAAGTCTTACCCATTAATACATAAGTCCTGTCAATTTAGTTCCAATTGAATGTTTGCTTTTAGTTTTAAGAGTTGAAACTTATGTATTATTGAAGCTCATATAAAAAATATCCAATAATCAACTCCTTTTAGGATATGATTAAGGCTTGTTGTAAATAAATATTATTTATTCTTAAATTCCCTTAGATGTAGACTTATAAATCCTAGGTGTTTTGATAGATCTTAAAAATTTCAGGATAAAGCCTTTTTGTAACATAAGATCACATTTGTCTTCACCACTTTTGTTATAGAACTAGATTTATGTGAATGGGTTCTAGTGAGAAAAATTTTAGTTTTGACGAGAAATATTACTTTTGATCTTCTAGAATACACAAATTTGATATTTTCTTATGAGTCACATCCATTCTTTTACAAATAGCAAAAAATGTACTAACATCACCTTTCTTCAAATGTGACCAATAAGTTTACCTTTTCTCCATGTGTGTGGAGATTTTCTTATTTCTAGTTTTTATGCTTGTTGCGTCAATCTCTAGAGGCCTACCAAACCTGCAAAGTGTAAAGTTTTGGTCCCCATATAGTGGTCTATTTGGTTAGGATTTAGAACAATCTACTATGAATAGTACATTACAAATTTGGGTCACCAAATTCAATTGCAAGATGATAATTATATTCTTAATAAATGGATCAGATAGAACTATTGTTAGTTGAATATATATTCGACCAAATAAGTTCTCGATCAAACTATTTGTTGACGAAAAAGATTTGCCAATAAAACCAATTTTGACAGAACTACCTTCGATTGAACTTGTCTTTGACCGGAAGATGTCTCAGTCGAGCATTTTGTCGAATGAGATTAAATTCTGTGCATTTTCAGCAATTTCAACATTTCTAATGTAAATATATAATTCTTAGATAACATAATTAAGTAATCAAGGATATACAAGTTCAAGATTAGTTTAGTTGAGATAAGACATTATAGATTTCAAAGTGAAGCTTAGGTCAAATCTCAATTATTATGACCAATATTTTCTAATTTGGGGGTTATGGAACCCAAACCAAGTCAACATCCTTTTTCTTGTATGGGCAAGAGAATGAATAATGTCCAAGACATAAATAGTAATGACAACAAATACAATCAATTTCATTTCTCTTCTTAGTTAGATTTTCTTTAGGCACATACATGACTTTACTCTTGGGTACTTGTGATCTTTTAGTTCTAGGTTTTTGATAGGATCTATCTTTCAGCACAAAACCTAGACCTCTCCTCCCAATTTGTCCAGATGAGTCCTTTAGGATTTTATCCAGAATGTCTTTGTTTTTCAAGCTACTAATATCCTTTTGCAACTTAGCAATTTCATTCATTCTCTTTTTAATGTCTAACTTTGCTTGGTCTAAATTAGATAACAAACTATCTCTTTCTTTGACAATAGCATCACAATCCAAATGAGTGCATAAAATGGTTGAGTTTGAAGATCAATCATTTTAGCAAGCAATTCAAACTTTTCTTGACAAAGAAAATTATTGTTAGTTTCTAGAACAAGCATCTTAATATTGCAATCATTAATAGAAGATTTCAAAGTAGCTTTTTCAGACATAAGACTTTCCTTTTCAAAAGTAAGATCATTCAATTTAGCATACAAATCTTCATTGGTTTTTGTAAGCCTTTTTAATTTCTCTTTACAGTCAATATATTTATCATGTAATTCTTCAATACTAGTGACTAACTCTTCTTTAGATAAATCAAGAAGACTTACCTCATTTTCTTCTTCATTTATTGTTGTAATGAAACAACTTAGCTTTTCTTCTTCTTATTCACTCTTTGTATCATCGCTTGAGTCATACCAAGCTGCCTTGTAGGCCTTTTTTTTTAAAGAGAAGATTTCCATCCCTTCTTAATTTTGCAAAACTCATTTTTTAAATGTCCCTTCTTGTCACATTCAAAGCACGTAGGAGAAGAAGAGGAAGAAACATGATAATTTTTGTTAGTTTTAAATCTTCTATACTGCTTACCATTTACAATGAGTGCCTCCTCTTCACTATCTTCTTCACTTGTTTCATTACTTTCTTTAGTTGTCACCTTAAAAGCAATGTCCTTCCTTTTCTCCTTCTTGTGTTTGGCTGCCAAGATTTGTTCTTCTTAAAGGGTGACTTCATGAGTTTCTAGATTGCCAATGAGGTGTATTGAGAGGTCTTCTATCAAGAAGTGTGAATTCAATGCTAAGAAAAGGTCAACTCAATTTCAGGGGCAGTTGTCTGGTGGCTTTAAGAAGATGAAGTTTTCATCACCCCAATCATAGTAGAGGTCATCTTTCTCTGAGCCGAGATCAGGAGAGCCTTCATAGTGGTCCCCGAGTAAGGGCAGAGGTCATTGCTTTCTACTAGTAGGTGCACATAGTACAACATCTATGTCAGTGATAGGGTCGTCTAGGCCACAATATGATTTAAGGACTTGTCACAAGTGTAGGCAAGTAGGGCATATCATGTGGGCTTGACCTATGAAGGATAAAGAAGTGACACAAAAACCAAGGAAGAGTTATTGAGATTCTCAACAGCAATAGTTTAGCAGTGATGATGGTAGAGGACACATTTAGGCATTGCAGGTGGGATCTTCTGGGCTAACGAGTAGAGGATAAGGATGACAACATGCAACAACTAGATTTTATGCTATAATTTAACTGGAACAAATGGTCAATCCATGGGTCATGATAGGTTAGATGGAACTTTTTCATTGTGGCTTATCTACATCTTCTTTTGGATCTATTTTGGTTGACATGGGTGTGACACACTCTTTTATCACCAGAGTGGCGATAAGTAGTTATCTGCATGATTGTAGTAGATCTGATAGTCTTTGATTAGAAACCCTTTATGTTGGTTCAACCGAGTTGCGGGAGGTGTGTCCATTTTGCATTCTTTCTTTCTCAGGACACAACATTCAAGTGGATCTTCAGCCTCTTGACATGCATGGATTTGATGTGATCCTAGGGATGGATACCTTAGAAAAGTACAAGGTTGTTTTGGACTGTAGTTCCAAGGTGGAGACATTTTATGATGGAGATATTTTGTGGATCTATTAAGGAGAAAGGAAGATTCTTCCTAAATGTTTGGTGTCAGCTATAAAGACAGAGAGGTTGATGATACAAGGATGTGAGGCCTTCTTAGCACATGTTATGGATACTAAGAGGAGGATTATCGGTATCCGGGAGGTTCCTGTAGTGCGAGAGTTTGAGGATGTCTTTCCTAAAGAGTTTCCTAGTGTTCCCCCTCCTAGATCGATTGACTTTTAGATCAATCTTGTTCCTGGAACACAACCCATAGTGCGAAAACCCTATAGATGGAACCCACAAAGATACAAGAGTTGAAAAAGTAATTGCAGGAGTTGCTGGAGAAGGGTATCATCAAACTGAGCACTTATTCTTTGGGTTCTCTCGTTAAGAAGATGGACGGTTCCATAAGGTTATGTATAGACTACTATCAGTTAAACAAGGTAACGATAAAGAACAAGCAGCCATTACCGAGGATAGATGATGTGGTTGACCAGTTGAGAGGTGCCATAGGGTTCTCTAAGATAGACCTAAGGTCAGGATATCACCAGTTGAGGATCAAGGCAGATGACATACCTAATACAACTTTTAGGACTAGGTATGGTTGCTACGAGCTTGTGGTTATGTCGTTTGGGTTGACCAACACGCCGAAAACTTTTATGGGTCTGATGAACATGGTGTTTGGGTTGTACCTGGATCAGTTCATCGTAGTGTTCATAGATGATATGTGGCATCCAACTTATAAAACCAGATTAACTAATGCGGAAGCGTATTATTAGCAGTGGATTACTGAAAATCACTAAAAAATTAAAACCATTTACCAAGAGATCCATTCACAGGAAAACTCTTTCATTTAGAACCAAAGTAAGTCATTGCATCCTGGTTCACATATACATATCATGTATCATTGCTTCTCGAGGCATACAAGCATTCACTACTCTGTCTCAACTGTACACATGTAGTATAAGAAGCTCGAGGCTTGAAGCCCAAAATCTCAGATAAAATTATTAAAAGTACTGACTCCTAGGACCTGAGAGTACAAAGACGACTCATAGGACTAACTATACAAAACCAGACAGTCAATGTCTCCACCTGAGGGATCACTGCTATCCTTGTGACTGCTGCTGCTCTTCCCCTACAGAAGGGTATCTACCTTGTTGTCTGCGTCTACCTAAAAACGTTGAATCCCACGGGGGTGAGACTATTATAAAAATTTCCCCAGCGGAAGATATAACTCTTCGCCAAAACATTATCATTGCAGTTTAAAAGAAATAAACTGAGCAGTGGGATAATATAAAACAATAGCAGATAAATCAACATCTATGCAGATTAGAGCAAAATTCTTATGCACGTATTTCCATTATAACTTGATAAAACAGCATGCCTCTTATTCATTATGAATTAAAAGAAAATAAGTACATTTATGTATCAAGGACATGCTAAGTGGTATAACATCAACTAGTGGTTCTCATATTTCAATCTTATGCAAATACGCTACACGGCTGATTATATTTTTCAAACATATTTAAGCTCTAAGGAGATGAGGTATACCGCTCATACTCCAACCCACCATTTCTAGAATTGAAATCGGTACCATAATTAGGTCAATGGAAGATTTAGATTCCCATGACCTCCACATCCCGGTCAGTACGGGACCACAAGCAAGACTTTGTCGATTGCTCAAATAGCTTTCTAGGGTATACTGGAACTTCGCTATAGAGTTACAACATCAACTGCACTCTCATCGACAATCGAGAGATTTAATGTTTATCTCCATCAACCCGACATTAAATATCATTGGGAGATTAATGATACATCCATCCCAACCATCGGGAGATTTGTGATACATCCATCCCGACACATGAAGGATTGAGAGGTTTAATGTTTACCTTCCCTCAATCTATTCACAAGGATGTAAGGATATTTTCGCCCATTTACCCCCACATATTCAGAATATGCGAATTCCAAGAAATCCCATAGGAAAACCTGTTTCACCATCACCAACTTCGGACGATGATGGATCTATGGTCAGAGCACTACATGAACAGATTTCACTTGATTAATTAAGTACATTTTCATATTATTTTTGTGATATACAACTCATAAAAACATAATTAACTAATGGGGAAGCGTTCTCTAAACAACAGATTACCAAAAATCACTAAAAATTAAAACCTTTTTACCAAGAGGTCCATCAAATGAAAACTTTCTCACATAGAACAAAAGTAACACATTTACATTCTGTTTTCAAAAGTACATATCTTGTATCATCTCTTTCTGTGAATTACAAGCATCAACTACCCTTTTAGACTAAGCATAAGCAGTATGAAAATCTCGAGGCTCTGAGCCAAAATCTTGAAAGTACTAACTACTACCCTGAGGACTTGAGAGTATAGAGACGACACATAGGACTCTATCAACATCTATACAAGGCATAACAACCAGTGTCTCCACCTAAGACTTCACTGCTGTCCCTACTACTGCTGTTGTTGTCCTTCACCTACTGAAGGATTCCTGCCTCCTCGTCCGCGTCCACCTAAAAATGTAGTTTCCACGGGGGTGAGACAATTGTAAATTGCCCCAGTGAGAGATATAACTCTCCTCCAGTAACATTATTATTGCAGCTTAAGAAGATAAATATGAATATAGGAATCATATTTGTTTGACAGTAGTAAATTCAATGTCTAACAAATTAGAATATTATTCTTATCTAAAACATTGCAGTTATAACTTGAAAGAGAAACATGTCACTTATCCATTAAGGAATATGAAGAACATGTATAACATTTATTCACTACATAATCATTACCACAACATTAACTCTCTTCAGGATTAGATCATATATCTAATGCCTGGCATTGTCATTGTGGAGTCATGGCCTATAGCCATACTCTTTTCACTAAGTGTTGGGATCTTAATCCCTCAACTCACCAAGTACAATCCCACTTCTTAACAAGTTCATCATCATGATTATTGCATCTGGGTATTTGAACCCATATCTCACCATAGGATATTTATTACCACTTATTGGGTAACTTAATACCTTCAGATCATCTGACCAAGGACATCATTATTCTCACTAAATAATGTATTGCACATAGTACACAAAGCTCAATGATTCTTACTACACAAAGCATATGAAGGCTTATAAAGCCTATAAAGCATTTTCAATAAACAAAGCACCATAGTCCATACTTGGCTATTCTCCTCATCTCATCATCCCTGCATGATTAGTATTCATGATAACAATTATAAAGCTTTCATATCAGTATCATACAACACTAAGTAATATCACTATTCCCTCTTTAGGGTTCATGGTTTCTCTTTCACATTAGTACCCTTCATTATGGTTTTCCATAAATAACCACTTGGGTTCTTAAGATCATATTATTAATGATCAGCCCTATTCCATTGCTTCTCACAGCTAGAAGCCAAAAATAGATATCATAAGTATTCAAACATACTTATATATCCTCATCATTCATCATTGAATGTATTATCAACACAAAGTATAAGTTTCTCTCTCATCTTTATGAGAATATGATTGTATCATAGTCTATTGATTTGGATTAACCTTTTCATGAGGCATGTTAACCTACATTCATCAAAGTGCATTACATCTCAATGTAACAATTGACATGACACATTTCATATGTCACTTTTCCAATTGTATTGGATTTAAATCTCATCAAGGTATTTCAGCTATGGGGTGTTGGATGTGATATCTATCATGTATTGATGTATCACTTCCCTTAACACCTTTATCTTACTTGAGTTCATCCAATTAGCTTGTATTAGGGTATTTTCTATCCTAATACTTTATGTACTAGTTCATCACATTCATCATGCAATGTATTGTTCATAAGTCACTATTTAGAACATACAACCATTGCCAATGATATGGACTCCCCCTTGAGTCAAGAACTATTAATGTAAATATATCCAATATCAACCCCTCTAGGTATTACATTTGTCAATACACTAATCACTATTCCATTAATAGGAATATGATTTCCACAATTATAATTTGAGGTTCACTTAGCATTTCACAAATATATGTGGATTTGACTTAGGATCACTCTTCATTAGAGTTTCACATAACATCCTTCTATATCAGGGTTTCACCTAGTATTAAGTGAAATAAATATTTCACAACACATCACCCAGTGTTAAAGCGTCACATTAGCATTCATGGCACTACCCCATATTAAGGTTTCATATGCCTTTATCCCATTTTAGGGATTAGGGTTTACTATTCACATCAAGTGGGGTTTCTCTTACCTCATACCCAAATTAGGGTTAGGATGTACAATTCCCATTAAATTAGGGATTCTTTCATTGTTACACTAAGTTAGGGTTACATCATCACCCTAGATTATGGTTTCACTGAGCTTTGCCCTTAAATTAGGGTTTGACATAACCTTGCCCTAAATTAGGATCAAGGTACATCATTCTTTTCAATGAAGACTTCATGATCTCATATTATGGATCAAACCCTGATTACATGTTCATTCATAATGAGAGATTTTGGGTTTATTAAATAAGCCATCATCTCTCCCATTCTCTCTCCCTCTCATCCTCTTTATTGTAATAAATAATCCAGGATTAATCTAGGTCAACTCTTCACTTTAGTACACAAGACTAGGGTTAACCTTCATAATCATCATTGGTCTACATCATTAATAATCAATTATCTAATTGACCTTTGATCATATTAGGTGTCCAAATGGTTTAACCAATTTGAACTTCAAAAGGTCTTAGTCACTTAGGCCTCAAACGGTCTTGGTCACTTAGACTTCAAATAGTCTTGACCAATTAGACCTCAAACGGTATTGGTTGAATACTCAAAACTGTTTAGTAAAGTTGAGGTTGAAACCGTTTGCCAAAGTGAACCCTTGAGATTGTTTGCTAAAGGTAACCCTTGAAACCGTTTGCTAAAGCAAAATTTTGAAACTGCATGAACTCAACCAGTTTGGGATCGTTTGGTCCCAAATGGTCTTGAGATCGTTTGGTCCCAAACGGTCTTGAGACTGTTTAGACTCAAACGGTCTTGAGACCATTTGGTCCAAACATCCTCAAAACTGCATGGACCAAAAATAGTCTCAACTAATCAAATTGAATTAGGGTTTCCAATGTTGGTTCCTTCAACCATTGAATTCATGTAACCGATCATCACTTGGACCTATCACCATAATTTAATTGAGTTAAATAGGTCACCCATCAACTGATTTGACCCTCAATTGACCCTCAATTGGTCATCAATTAGGGTTTGAATCAATTGGATTAGGGTTTGGAATCGATGATCCTTCAATATTTAATCAATGTGTAACTAGTTACTTTAAAACTATTGGACCATCATCCAAATTGGACATTACCTGAACCCAAACGGTCTTGAGGTCGTTTGGATGTCCTACAAATGGTCTTGAGGCCGTATTCCTATGTCAACATCGAAATCCAAGTCAACCAATTAGGGTTTGGATCATTGGGTTAATTATCAAATCAACAATTGATTGCAATTCAACTTGGTATCTTTGGATCTTCAAATGCCCAACCATAATCAACCCTAGACCTCCAAACGGTCTTGGGTGACCCTCAAATGGTCTTGAGATTGTTTGGGTGATTCCAAAATGGTTTTGAAACCGGTTGGGTCAATCAACCTAAAACATCAACTTAATCAATTGGAAATTCAACACTTAGTCGATTAGGGTTTGCAATTAAGGAATCATTCAAAATTGAAACCTTCAAGATCAAACCAATTGAAACCATTGGATCAAGATCCAAGTACCACAGCATATATCTTCAAATGATCAACCATCTCAAATGGTCAACCATTCCAAACGGTTTGGAACCCAAACCACCAAACGGTTTGCAAACCGTTTGGTCACCAAACGGTTTGGTGAAACCGTTTGGACTCAAACATTGAAACCGTTTGCCCTAGATATTTGGGGAGGTGTGTGATTATGATGATGTCATCATCATAAAGCTCCCAACTCATGAAATATTTTGTGATTTCCAGGGAGATTGCATCAATCAACCAAACTAAATTTTGGAAATGTAGAAATGATCACCAATTGATTAGGAATTGATTACAATAATAAAATTAAGGGTTCAAGTTATAAAACCCACCTCCAATTGAGCTTCAAATCTCCAAGATCATGGAAACAATGGTGGATGAAGATTTTGCAACTCCCCCTAGGCTCGTCCTCAAGCTTTTGGTTGAAAAGATTGGCTAGGGTTGAGGAGGAGATCGAGATAAGAAGAAATCCATGATTTATTTTTGATTTCCAC
Source organism: Alisma plantago-aquatica (assembly GCA_963693085.1). Taxonomy (NCBI): domain Eukaryota; kingdom Viridiplantae; phylum Streptophyta; class Magnoliopsida; order Alismatales; family Alismataceae; genus Alisma; species Alisma plantago-aquatica. Next base: position 1,045,764,224 of record OY856413.1, read on the forward strand.
CATGGAATCACGGTGAAAAGAGGTCAAGAACTTTAACAACAGGTTGGGGGTCATCCTACGGATCCTCCACAGCTCCTTGGTCGTTTTCCAAGCAAGGGGAAAGAAAAGAATTCGAAAAAGCCTTTGTTTTGGCTTGGAAAGGGTACTTTTTATAAGAAAATTGATGAGAGAGAAAATGTTTTATAAAAGTCTTTTAATTCCATATTTTGTTGCCACAACTCCCCCCTTGGTTTCTTACATAGAAAGGCATATCTATACCACCGAGCTCACTTCCATAATCCAATAATTAAAGGAAAAGAAATTAAGCACCTTAACCCTTATAATAAGAATATCTATATTTGAGTGGAAATTCTTTTTCTTATAATTTTGGTGAGTGGAATTTCACCTCCTTAGGATATGCTCATGCCTTTGCAAGGTTTAAGCTCGTCCACACACATATGAATCCAACCATTCTAATTTTGGTTGAAGGCCCTTCAAATAATATATTTATTTTTGCACTAAATTGAATTAGGGTTTCACTTAGGCTTAAATCTTAATTATTTTAATATCAAGATTCTCTCTCCTTCAACTTAATTCAAATGAGGCGCCCCTCTCATTTTCTTGCCTCAAAATGATGCCAAGAAATATTAGGGACCTTATTGAAGTGGTAATTTGCATCTTGAGCCCTATGTTTTGGGTAAATTGCACTTTACACCAAAACTGGGTTTTAATGCACAAACATTACTTTATCAGTTCTTTCTTGGTACTCAGGCTACCACAAGCCATACCTCTACATCGTATCCAATATCATGATGCTTCAAAACATGAAGATCATATTATCATGTATGATTTGCAATTTAACCCCTCAACTTGGGTAATTTGCACTTTAGTCCAAATCAAGAAAAATAGTGTTTCAACATTGTTCAAATAGGACCAAAATCGAAACATAAGTTCCTCATGAGCCCTAATTACTTTTACTAAGATAAGATTAAGCATCTAATCAACCTTATTAGGCAAAACATCTAGGGTTAAGCATAACCCAGGTCAGGGGTGTTACAAATTATAAACCCCTAACAAGGATTTCGTCCCCGAAATTCTAGGAAAAGGAGGGATAGATTATTCATTAATCATGCTCTCAAATCTCCACCTAACATCTTAATGTTATGGGGATACCATAGATCTGTAATTCACACAAAGTTCCTTTCATTAATTCAACCTTATCAATGTTTATGTTTATGCATAACATAAACCCCTAACATATGATGTCCATATTATTGAAAGGAAGAAGCACAAAAGAATATACTTCTATCATCACCCAAGAATAAAAAAGAGAAACATATATATCTAATAGAGGTAATTCATTCAACAATCCTTTATTTGTCGGGGAAAGTTCACTGAGAATGTTTACTAAGCAATTTATTTGGAAAATTTCACTAAGAAAGTTCACTGAGAATGTTCATTAAGTAATTTGTTTTGAAAATATTCACTGAGAAAGTTCACTGAGAATGTTCACTAAGTAATTTTTTTTTGAAAATATTCACTGAGAAAGTTCACTGAGAATGTTCACTAAGTAATTTGTTTTGAAAACATTCACTGAGAAAGTTCACTGAGAATGTTCACTAAGTAATTTGTTTTGAAAATATTCACTGAGAAAGTTCACTGAGAATGTTCACTAAGTAATTTGTTTTGAAAATATTCACTGAGAAAGTTCACTGAGAATGTTCACTAAGTAATTTGTTTTGAAAATATTCACTGAGAAAGTTCACTGAGAATGTTCACTAAGTAATTTGTTTTGAAAATATTCACTGAGAAAGTTCACTGAGAATGTTCACTAAGTAATTTGTTTTGAAAATATTCACTAAGAAAGCTCACTGAGACTGTTCACTAAGTAATTTGTTTGGAAAAAAAATTTCACTTAGCTCTTCCTATTTAATTTCATTATACTCTCTAGATTGTTTCAGAATGACTACTTGATCAGAGTAATAAAAAAGGTAACAATCTAAGAGTTTCATACTTGCCTTATCTACAATAATCATATACCTGGCCAGGGTATACTAGTATTGAGATTAGGTAGTATGCACTTTATTTGCTATCTTATTCCTCACTTTTCATATCATTATACACACAAGATTTTTCATTCTTGAATTTTCTGTAGGCATCACTTCTATATCTCATCTTTTAACACACAGATAAGGGAGATTATAAAGAATTTTAAGGAACATTGAGTAAAATGTAAATTCTCATCTTCCTTGTGTCCTTATAGGACTAGTCAAAGGAATGAAAAAACAACTACTTTCATATCTTTAACACATAGAATCATGATATGAAATGTCAAAATAAAACTATTTCATCTGACATGTCTGGGACGTCTGTCCACGTCCTCTATTGTTACTAGAAAATTGCCTCCTTTGTGAGCCTTGTTGACTCTGCCCCTGAGGTTGAGTCATCATTGAATTCCCATCTGGACAATCCTTTTCCAGATGTCCCGATTGTCTACATTGGTAATAGATCCTGGGCGCAAAATGTATGTGATATCCAGTCATCAATGTTGATGCTATGTTGAAGGATCTACTTGGAACATTACTATGATCCTTACCCCTACTTGACATCCATTGTGTCTGGGTATGGAATCTCGATGATGCTGCCGATGTAGAAAATTTTGGCTTCTTAAAACTTTCGGACCTTTATCCTTGAGACTGAGTGTACACCTTCTTGCCACTAGTATGTCATTTCTCGATTTTAGACCTCTCTATCCTCCTTACTGACTCCACAAAGGTGGCAAACCTCTCCTTATTATCTAAAGCAGACACAGGAGTGGTCAGTTCAACATTCAACCCTTTCTCAAAATGCCAAATTCTTTCCTCATCACTAACTGCTATTTGCGGACAAAACCACAACAAATCCATAAACTTAGCTTCATATTCGCTAACGTTCATCTATCCTTGTTTGTTCAAATTGAGAGATCTTCTCATCTAGATACATCTTAGGGAAGTATCTACTGACGAATTCTCATCAGAATACCTCCCATCCAATTTCTTCACTTGGTCTCTTATCTTCCTCTATCACCCACCAATGACCAACACTTCCTTTTAGGAGGTACACAACATGTCTTACCTTTTCAGCTTCAGGAATATCAAGGATCCTGAAATCCTTTTCCAGCTCTGTCAGCCACAGATCAGCATCTGCTGGATCAGATGTACCAGCATAATCTATGGCTCTAACCCGACAAAGTCTCTCAAAAGTCTTACCGGATCCATAACCCTCATGATGGGCTGGTGCCCTAGGTGCAGGTGGTGGCATCCTGTCTGCCATATGTGTCATGGATGTCAGGAATTTCTCAAATAGAGCATGGAGGGCTGGATTTTCTATCACAGCTAGGTTAATCTGGGGCTGTTCAGGCACATGCCCTTCCCTATTCTGGTCTCTTGCACCTCCTCCTGGTGCAGCAGTGCTTCCCTCAGTAGCATGTTCTTCATGTGCTCCAGACATCTTCAAGTAATTCTTCTCCTATGTGAGAAGAAGATACTATTAGATAAACTAGAAGACACTTAGAACTGACTCTACAACCTTAGTCCTATGTCTCTGTAGACTCAGCGAACCTAGAGCTCTGATACCACTTAATTGTGACATCCAACTCATAAAAACATAACTAACTAATGCGGAAGCATTCTCTAAATAGTGAATTACCAAAAATCACTAAAAATTAAAACCTTTTTACCAAGAGGTCCATCAAATGAAAACTTTCTCACATAGAACAAAAGTAACACATTTACATTCTATTTTCAAAAGTACATATCTTCTATCATCTCTTTCTGTGAATTACAAGCATCAACTGCCCCGTTCGACTAAGCACAGGCAGTATGAAAATCTCGAGGCTCTGAGACAAAATCTTGAAAGTACTAACTACTACTCCGAGGACCTGAGAGTACATAGACAACACATAGGATTCTATCAACATCTATACAAGGCATAACAGCCAGTGTCTCCACCAGAGACTTCACTGCTGTCCCTGCTGCTGCTGCTGTCCTTCACCTACTGAAGGATTCCTGCCTCCTCATCCGCGTCCACCTAAAAATGTAGTTTCCACGGGGGTGAGACAATTGTAAATTGCCCCAATGAGAGATATAACTCTCCTCCAGTAACATTATTATTGCAGCTTAAGAAGATAAATATGAACAAAGGAATCATATTTGTTTGACTGCAGTTAATTCAATGTCTAACAAATTAGAATATTATTCTTATCTAAAACATTGCAGTTATAACTTGAAAGAGCAACATGTCACTTATCCATTAAGGAATATGAAGAACATGTATAACATTTATTCACTACATAATCATTACCACAACATTAACTCTCTTCAGGCTTAGATCATATATCTAATGCCTAGCATTGTCATTGTGGAGTCATGGCCTGTAGCCATACTCTTTTCACTAAGTGTTGGGATCTTAATCCCTCAACTCACCAAGTACAGTCCCACTTCTTAACAAGTTCATCATCATGATTATTGCATCTGGGTATTTGAACCCATATCTCACCATAGGATATTTATTACCACTTATTGGGTAACTTAATACCTTCAGATCATCTGACCAAGGACATCATTATTCTCACTACATAATGTATTGCACATAGTACACAAAGCTCAATGATTCTTACCACACAAATAAAATGAAGGCTTATAAAGCCTATAAAGCATTCTCAATAAACAAAGCACCATAGCCCATACCTGGATATTCTCCTCATATCATCATCCCTGCATGATTAGTATTCATGATAACAATTATAAAGCTTTCATATCAGTATCATACAACACTAAGTAATATCACTATTCCCTCTTTAGGGTTCATGGTTTCTCTTTCACATCAATACCCTTCATTAGGGTTTTCCATAAATAACCACTTGGGTTCTTAAGATCATATTATTAATGATCATCCCTATTGCATTGCTTCTCATAGCTAGAAGACAAAAATAGATATCATAAGTATTCAAACATACTTATATATCCTCATCATTCATCATTGAATGTATTATCAACACAAAGTATAAGTTTCTCTCTCATCTTTATGAGAATATGATTGTATCATAGTCTATTGATTTGGATTAACCTTTTCATGAGGAATGTTAACCTACATTCATCAAAGTGCATTACATCTCAATGTAACAATTGACATGACACATTTCATATATCACTTTTCCAATTGTATTGGATTTAAATCTCATCAAGGTATTTCAACATTGGGGTGTTGGATGTGATATCTATCATGTCTTGATGTATCACTTCCCTCAACACCTTTATCTTACTTGAGTTCATCCAATTAGCTTGTATTAGGGTATTTTCCATCCTAATACTTTATGTACTAGTTCATCACATTCATCATGCAATGTATTGGTCATAGGTCACTATTTAGAACATTCAACCATTTCCAATGATATGGAGTCACCCTTGACTCAAGAACTATTAATGTAAATATATCCATTATCAACCCCTCTAGGTATTACATTTGTCAATACACTAATCACTATTCCATTAATAGGAATAGGATTTCCACAATTATAATTTGAGGTTCACTTAGCATTTCACAAATATATGTAGATTTCACTTAGGATCACTCTTCATTAGAGTTTCACATAACACCGTTCTATATCAGGGTTTCACCTAGTATTATGTGAAACGGTCTTGAGACCATTTGGGTGATTCCCAAATGGTTTTGAAACCGTTTGGGTAAATCAACCCAAAACATCAACTTAATCAATTGGAAATTCAGCACTTAGTCAATTAGGGTTTGCAATTAAGGAATCATTCACAATTGAAACCTTCAAGATCAAACCAATTGAAACCATTGGATCAAGATCCATGTACCACAACATATATCTTCAAATGGTCAACCATCTCAAATGGTCAACCATTCCAAACGGTTTGAAACCCAAACCACCAAACAATTTGCAAACCGTTTGGTCACCAAACGGTTTGGTGAAACCGTTTGGACTTAAACATTGAAACTGTTTGCCCTACATATTTGGGGAGGTGTGTGCTTATGATGATGTCATCATCATCAAGCTCCCAACTCACAAAATCTTCTGTGATTTCCATGGAGATTGCATCAATCAACCAAACTAAATTTCAGAAATGTAGAAATGATCACCAATTGATAAGGAATTGATTGCAATAATTAAATTAAGGGTTCAAGTTATAAAACCCACCTCCAATTGAGCTAAAAAGCTCAAAACTCACGGAAACAATGGTGGATGAAGCTTTTGCAACTCCCCCTAGGATGTCCTCAAGATTTTGGTTGAAAAGATGGGTTAAAGAGGAGATCAAAATAAGAAGAAATCCATGATTTATTTTCGATTTCCACCATGTAATCAAGGTGAAAAGAGGTCAAGAACCTTACCAACAGGTTGGGGGTCGTCCTCCGGATCATCCCCATCTCCTTAGTCATTTTCCAAGAAAGGGGAAATAAAGGAATCCGAAAAAGCCTTTGTTTTGGCTTGGAAAGGGTACTTTTATAAGAAAATTGATGAGAGATTTTTTTTTTATAAAAGTCTTTTAATTCCAAAATTGTTGCCACAACTCCCCCCTTGGTTTATTACATACAAAGGAATATCTATACCACCGAGATCCCTTCCATTATCCAAGAATTAATGGAAAAGAAATTAAGCACCTTAATCCTTATAATAAGAATATCCATATTTGAGTGGAAATTCTTTTTCTTATAATAATGGTGAGTGGAATTTCACCTCCTTAGGATATGCTCATGCCTTTGCAAGGCTTAAGATCTTCCACACACATCTGAATACAACCATTCTAATTTTGGTTGAAGGCCCTTCAATTCATATATTTATTTTTGCACTAAATTGAATTAGGGTTTCACTTAGGCTTAAATCTTGATTATTTTAATATCAAGATTCTCTCTCCTCCAACTTAATTCAAATGAGGTGCCCCTCTCATTTTCTTGCCTCAAAATGATGCCAAGAAACATTAGGGACCTTATTGAAGTGGTAATTTGCATGTTGAGCCCTAGGTTTTGGGTAAATTGCACTTTACACTAAAACTGGGTTTTAATGCACAAACATTACTTTATCAGTTCTTTCTTGGTACTCAGGATACCACAAGCCATACCTTTGCATCATATCCAATTCATGATGCTTCAACACATGAAGAACATATTATCGTGTACAATTTGCAATTTAACCCCTCAACTTGGGTAATTTACACTTTAGTCCAAATCAAGCAAAACAATGTTTCAACATTGTTCAAACATGACCAAAATTGAAACATAAGTTCCTCATGAGCCATAATTACTTTTCCCAAGATAAGATTAAGTATCTACTCAACCTTATTAGGCAAAACATCGAGGGTTAAGCATAACCCACGTTAGGGGTGTTACACTTTTAGCATCAACCAAGTTCTCAAGCATAACTTATTAGGACAATGCTATAAAGTAACATGTACTAATTTCATAAACTACTTAACAATCTTTAAAAGACATTGGGAACTCAGTCCCTTATTCCAAAATTGGAGATTCTCATCCTTTCACAATCTCATCACCATAATTATATGGCTCTGGGTAATTAAACCCTTGATTCATAACTAATCATTATTACCACTTTTCCAGGTAACTATCACCTTCACATCAACTGACCAAGGCAAACATGATACTTGCTATTACAAGCATCACACATGGTACTTGAGGCCCATTAACTCTCTTATTACCTCTTACCAGGCAGTAAGGTATATTATGGAACACAAGACCTAATCACAATAGTGAATTAAACATCATAGCTCATACCTGGCCATGACCATCATTTCAGAATACCTACATGGTAAGCATAGATGATAACAGTGATATCAATTGCATATCCGTACCATGTAAAATAAATATGGATTCGCAATTCATGGGTAACACCACTATTCCCTTATTAGGGTTAGGGTTTCCCATTTCATGTCATTTGGGAACATTCATCCCATTACCCAAATTAAGGTTATGGTTTACCACAATATTGCTCAAGATTAGGGTTATAATACATTACATAGCATTACCCTGGATTTGAGCTTCACATCACATCAAACATCAGGGATTCTCATGAAACCATTCTTAGTTAGGGTTTCACATAACTTTCACCCCAGAATAGGGTTTATATTCAATAACCCACAATTAAGGTTTACTATTCATACCAATTAGGGTTTCATGTTCCATTACCCATAATTAGGGTTTACTATTCATCCCAATTAGGGTTTCATGTTCCATTACCCATAATTAGGGTTTACTATTCATCCCAATTAGGGTTTCATGTTCCATTACCCATAATTAGGGTTTACACATATCAACACCCTAGATTAGGGTTACATCCATACCCTGGATTAGGGTTTCAATTATAATTGCCCTGCATTAGGGTTAAGGTTCAACAGCCTTATCAATTAGAGTTTATGCTCATGATTAGGGTTTCATGATATCTTTACTTAAGGATCATACCCTTAATCACCACATGAATCATACTCATGTATGAGAGTCATTCTATCATCCTCTCAACTTGGTTAGGGTTATATTAGCTTTTCAATCAAGTACATACAACTATGATTGCCATAGTGTACAAAATTATTGTTCTTATAAGAAATTAGGGTTCATTCCTCAAATGACACTAATCACTTAAGTACTTTTAGGGTTTCAACATTTGTACCTTCATTGATTACAATTACTAACAATCATTTGATCATTGGAGTAACCATCACCTTCAATTTCCAAATGATTAAACCACATTCAACCTTCATTCAGTTTTGAGGTTTCATCACCAAATGGTTTTGAAACTGTTTAACAACAAACAGTTTTGAAACCATTTGATCCCAAATGGTTTCAAGACCATTTGGTCTCAAACGATCTCAAGACCGTTTGGGAAAAACCAGTCCCAAAACCGCAAGGGCTCTTAGGCACACTCATCAATCCAATCAAATGTAATTGCATCATTGAGTTGACTATTGATTATAGAATTGAAGGATTCATCAATCAACACCATTAGATCTTTATCCAATTGTCAAGGATCAACCACTAACCCTCCAAATGGTTTTGAAACTGTTTGGTCCCAAATGGTTTCAAGACCGTTTGGGCTCAAACAATCTCAAGACTGTTTCACCCAATTTGTCTTGAAATCGTTAGGACCAATCAAGGATTCTTCAATCAACTTGATTAGGGTTTCCAATTGAAGGATTGTACACACATTGAATCAATCAATTGGATCCATTCGATCATCATCCAACACAAACTTAGGTTCAGACCTCAAACGGTCAACTAAACCAAATGGTCAACTCTCTCATGCGGTTTGGAGTCTAAGTCACCAAACGGTTTGCAAACCGTTTGGTCTCAAACGGTTTGGTGAAATCGTTTGGATCAAAGGTCCAAGACCGTTTGCTCTTGTTCTTGGTTGAGGTGTGTGTTTGTGATTAGGTTATCATCTTCAACCTTTAGACACATGAAAGTATTGCCATTTCCATGTCAACTCCATCAATCAAACAAAGGAATTGCAAGAATAACAATTAAATCAATTGAATTGAAAAATCGAATTCAATGACAAAGATTGAGGGTTCAAGTTATATAACCCGCCTTCTAATCTGATCCCAAGCTCCAAGATTCACGGCTCCAATGGTGGATGAAGCTCTAGCAACCTCCCAAGGTCCATTTTCAAGCTTTTGGAGTGAAAGGATCGACTAGGGTTGAAGATGGAATGAAGAAATGAAGGAATTATGCATTATTATATGATTTCCACCATGAAATCAAGAAGAACGAAGGTCAAGAACTTACCAACAGGTTGGGGGGCGTCCTTCCTTCTGTTCCTAGCTCCCTTAGTCGTTTTTGCAAGCAAGGAGAAGAAAGGAATCTGAAAAAGTCCTTGGTTGAGTGGTAAAGGGTTCTTTTATAAGAAAATCAATGAGAGAGAAAATGTTTTATAAAAATATTTTAATTCCAAAATTGTTGCCACCACTTCCCCCTTGGTTTCTTGCATGCAAAGGAAACTCTATCCCCACCGAGTTCCCTTACTTTGTCCATGAATTAAGGGAAAAGAAATTAGGCATCTTAATCCCTTATAAAAGTAATATTCATTTTTGAGTGGAAATTCTTTTTCTTATAATAAGGTGAGTGGAGTTTTCACCTCCTTAGGATATTTCATGGTCCTTGCAAAGATCAAGGACATACAAAAATATCTGAAACCAACCATTTTAATTTTGGTTGAAGGCCCTTCAATTATTTTATTTATTTTTGCATTAATTTGAATTAATGTTCCCATTATGCTTAAATCTTGATTATTTTAGTATCAAGATTCTCTCTACTTCAAAGAGATACAAATGAGACACCCCTCTCATTGTGTTTACTCCACATGATTCCAAGAAACATTAGGGACCTTTTTGAAGTGCTATATTACATATTGCACCCTAGGTTTTGGGTAAATTGCACATTACACCAAAACTACATTTTCATGCACAAACATTACTTTATCAGCTCTTTCTTGGTATTCAGGCTATCACAAGCCATAACTCTAAACCATCTTCACTCTCATGATGCTTCAACACATGAGAAACATATTATCATGCACAATTTTCTAATAAACCCCTCAACTTGGTAATTTGCACTTTAGTCCAAAACAAGCAAAACATTGATTTCAACAATATTCAAAAAGGACTATAATTGCAATATAAGTTCCTCTTGAGCCTTAATTATCTTTCAAAAGATAAGAGAAAGCATATAATCACTTTTATTAAACAAAACACCTAGGGTTAAATCATAACCCAGGTCAAAGATGTTACAAGTTATCCACCCCTTACAATGATTTCGTCCCCAAAATCATCAACAAAGCATTAAGAGAAAAGAGTAGGGAATTTCCTCCTCATCTCTTCCTCTAATTCCCATGTAGCTTCCTCAACGCCACGGTGATTCCAAAGGTATTTTACAAGACTAATGTCTTTCTTTTTCAACTTCTTGATTCTTCTGTCAAGAATCAACACAGGTACTTCAACATAAGATATGTCATCATTTAGTTCTACTTCCACAGGTTGCAGAACTAACTCAGTGTCAGGATGACACTTCCTCAACATAGATATATGAAACACTGGGTGCAATCTATGCAACTCAGGTGGTAACTCCATCTTATAGGCTACCTTTCCCATCCTTTCAATGATTGGATAAGGCCCCATAAATCTAGGAGCTAACTTCCCTTTCTTTCCAAATCTCAAGATACCTTTCCAAGGTGAAACCTTGAGGTACACCCTATCTCCAATTTGGAATTCTAAGGGTCTACGACACTTGTCAACATATGATTTCTGTCTATCCTGGGCAGCTTTCAACTGTTGTTGTATTACCCTCAATTGTTTGCTGAACCAGCTAAGGACCCAAAAGTTGGTATTCACCAGTTTCGTACCAACATAGGGGATATCTACAACGTCTACCATACAAAGCTTCATATGGTGCCATCTCAATACTGTGCTGATAACTGTTATTATAAGCAAACTCTATCAAGCTCAGATGTAGATCCCAACTCCCCACAAACTAAAGGACACATGCTCTAAGAAAGTCCTCCAAGGTTTGTATAGTCCTTTCAGATTTTCCATCTGTCTGTGGTTGAAAGGTTGTACTAAACCTCAACTATGTGCCCAAAGCTTTATGGAGTCGTTCCCAAAAATGACTCGTGAACTGGGGACCTCTATCAGAAACTATTGTAACTGGTACCCCATGCAGCCGCACTATCTCATCTATGTAGATCTGTGCAAGCTTCTCAGCTGTGTAGGTTGTTTTGATAGGTAAGAAATGTGTTGTCTTTGTCAACCTATCAACTATCACCAAAATGGAATCATGACTTTTGGCTGTTCTAGGCAAACCAACCACAATGTCCATAGTTACATGATCCCATTTCCACTACGGTATAGGCAGAGGTTGCATTGTTCCTGCGGGCTTCTGATGTTCAACTTTAATCTGTTGACATAACGGACACCACATAACAAACTCAACAACATCCTTCTTCAAACCAGGCCACCAATACATATCTTTTAAGTTATGATACATCTTGGTATTTCCTGGATGCATAGCATACATAGCTTCCTCCAGGACTAACTTCCTTAAGTTATCAACATTAGGTACTACCATCCTATCATGGTAACAGACTACCTGATCATCAGAATCATGGAAACCATCCCATTTCTCACTACCATACTCTGACCTGATCTATTGAATCATAGAATCAGTCTGTTGTGCTTCTTTAATCTGCTCCCTCAGAGTAGGTTTTATGTGCATCTCAGCTAGCAATCCGGCTAACAATGGCACTTTAAGTTGTACATTGTCTTGCCTTAAGGAGATAAACATATTCTTCTTAGAGCACACTAAGGAGTTTAGTTGTGCTTTATCTAAAGCTGGTGTTGCTGATTTTCTATTTAGTGCATCAGCAACCACATTGGCTTTCCCTGGATGATAATCAATTGTACAATTGTAGTCCTTGATTAACTCCATCCAGTGGCGTTGTCTCATGTTTAGCTCATGCTGATAAAAGATATACTTTAGTTTCTTATGGTATGTGAAAATCTGGAATGTTTCTCCATAGAGATAATGTCTCCAGATCTTCAAGGCATGGATCATAACATCTAGTTCTAGATCGTGTTTCAGATAATTCTCCTCGTGTTTCTTAAGCTGTCGAGAAGCAAAAGAAATCACTTGCTTATCCTGCATCAACACACATTTAAGCCATTCTTAGATGTGCCATAGAAAACTATATACCCCTTTCCTTGCTCAGGTAGCACTAACATAGGTGCATTGGTTAACCTCTCCTTCAACAACTGGAAAGATTGTTGACACTTGTCATTCCAGAAAAAAGGAATCTCCTTCTTGGTCAACTTGGTCAAGGGTAAAGCTATTGAACTGAAGTTCTTAATGAACCTCCTGTAATAGCCTGCCAGTCCTAGGAAACTACAAATCTCCATTGGTGTCTTCAGCTGTTCCCATTACAGGACAGATTCTACCTTCTTAGGATCAGCACGAATACCTGAAACAGATATTACATGTCCAAGAAAAGAAACTTCTGAGAACCAGAACTCACATTTGCTAAACTTAGCATGCAACTTATGCTTTCTTAGCAAAGTCAAAGCCTGACGGAGATGCTGCTCATGTTATTGAGCATCTCTACTGTAGATTAGGATGTCATCTATAAAGATGACTACACACTGATCAAGAAAAGGTTGAAAGATTCTATTCATGAATTCCATGAAAATAGCTGGTGCATTTGTTAGTCCAAATGACATAACTATGAACTCATAGTGACCATACCTTGTCCTAAAGGCAGACTTAGGTATGTCACCCTCCTTGATATGCAACTGATGGTATCCTGACCTCAGATCTATTTTAGAAAAGATAGTTGCACCACGCAACTGATCAAACAAGTCATCAATCCTTGGTAGAGGATACTTGTTCTTTATAGTTACTTTATTTAACTGTCAATACTCGATGCATAAACGCATAGACCCATTCTTTTTCTTAACAAAAAGAACCCGAGCACCCCAGGGTGAACTACTCAGTCAGATAAAACCCTTCTCAAGCAACTCTTGCAGTTGTTTCTTGAGCTCTGCCATTTCAGTAGGTGCCATTCTATAAGGCGTTTGTGTTATTGGTTGCGTGCCATGGATTATATTAATCTTAAAATCAATCTCTTGGCATGGTGGAACACCTGGAAGTTCTTCAGGAAATATATCTTCAAATTCCCTGACTACCGGAACTTCAGAAGGATGAGGACTCTCCATTGTGGTATCAACCACATGGGCTAAGAATGCAAAGCAACCTTGTCTCATCAACTTCTCAGGTACCATAGTTGACACAAGACATGTTGGAAGAATCTTTCTATCCCCCTGAGAGATCCATGTGTCACTTTCTTCTGTGAACACAGCTTTCTTGGAACTACAATCCAAGACAACCTTATACTTCTCTAAGGTGTCCATCCCAAAGATTATATGAAACCCACACATTTCAAGTGGTATAAGATCCACCTGAATGTAGTGATAAAAAAAGAAAAGATTGTAGGGAGAACACACTTCCCACAATACTGCAGATCCCAGCAAAGGTGTTTCTAACAAAAGGCTATCTACTCTATGACTGACAATCATGTTGCAGTCATCAATCACTTCTCGAGTGATAAAAGAGTGTGTAGCACCCAGATCAATAAACATAGATATGAAGTAGGATAAAGACATATCAGAATAAAATAGTTCCATCTAACCTGTCACAGCCCGAGGGTTGACTACTGCTTCAGGCTGATTCATTGCATAGAACCTAGCCATTGCTTGCTGTTGACCCTGTGCTTGATTATTGGATGTCGATGAACCGGCTTAGGATGCTTGTCCACGTCCTCTAGCACCACTGCCAGGCTATTGCCTCTGAGAGCCTTGCTAACTCTGCCTCAGTTGCTGGGTCACATTCTTGACTTTCTCAGGACAATTGCTCACCACATGGCCTTCTCTCCCACATCTATAACATGTTACATTCCCCCTTGGTGGTCTGGGTGGTCCTGTTACTGACATTGAGGCTGAGCTGTGAGCTTCCTTTGGTGGTAAACTACAGTTTCTACCCTTACTTGACGTCCATTGCGTCTGGGTATTGAACCTTGGTGGTGGTGTAGGCACATAATACCTTGGTTTCTTAAAACTCCCAGAACTCTATCCTTGGAACTGTGGGTACTCTTTCTTACCCTTGGTTTGTTGCTTCTCAATTACAGACCTCTCTTTGCATCTTACAGATTCCACAAAAGTGGCAAACCTTTCCTGGTTCTCCAGAGAAGACACTGGAGTGGTCAATTCAGCGTTCAACCCCTTCTCGAATCGCCGAATTATCTCCTCATCTATAGATGCCAGATGCAGACAAAACTACAAAAGTTCCATGAACCTATCTTCATATTCGCTAATGTTCATTTGTCCTTACCTCAACCTCTCAAATTGAGAGATTTTCTCATCTAGATACGTCTTGGAAAAGTATCTACCGACGAATTCACATCAGAATTCCTCCCATCCAATCACAACTCTAGGTCTTTTGCCTTCCTCAATGGTCCACCAGTGGCCAACACTCCCTTTTAGGAGATATACAGTGTGCCTGACCTTCTCATCATCAGGAATCATGGGGATTCTGAAGGCTTTCTCCAGTTCAGTCAACCATAGGTCAGCATCTGCTGGGTCGACTGTACCAGCATACTCTAAAGCTCCTACCCTCTTCAGCCGTTCAAAAGTCTTACCGGCACCATGTCTTTCATCATGGGCCGGTGCCCTAGGTGCAGGTAATGGCATTCTATCCATCATATGGGTCATAGCTGCTATAAACTATCCAAACATATTTTGGAAAGCTGGATTCCCCATATCAGCTAGGTTGAACTGGGGTTGATCAAGTACATGCTCCTCCCTATCTTGATCTCTTGCACCTCCTCCTGGTACAACAACACTACTCTCAGAAGCATGTTCATCGTGTGATCCAAAAATCTTTAGTTCTTCTTCTCCTCCTATATGAGCAGAAGACACTATTAGACAGACTGGAAGACACTAGAACAAACTCAACAACCTTAATCCTATGTCTCTGTAGACTCAACGGACCTAGAGCTCTGATACCACTAATTAGTGGTGTCCAACTTATAAAACTAGATTAACTAATGCGGAAGCGTATTATTAAAAGTGGATTTCTAAAAATCACTAAAAAATTAAAACCATTTACCAAGAGATCCATTCATAGGAAAACTCTTTCATTCAGAACCAAAGTAAGTCATTGCATCCTGGTTCATATATACATATCATGTATCATTGCTTCTCAAGGCATACAAGCATTCACTACTCTGTCTCAACTGTACACAGGTAGTGTAAGAAGCTCGAGTTTTGAAGCCCTAAATCTCAGATTGAATTATTAAAAGTACTGACTCCTAGGACCCGAGAGTACAGAGATGACTCATAGGACTAACTATACAAAACCAGACAACCAATGTCTCCACCTGATGGATCACTGTTGTCCTTGTGACTGCTACTGCTCTTCCCCTATAGAAGGGTTTCTGCCTTGTTGTATGCGTCTTCCTAAAAACGTTGAATCCCACGAGGGTGAGACAATTATAAAAATTGCCCTAGCGGAAGATATAACTCTCCACCAAAACATTATCATTGCAGTTTAAAAAAAAATAAATTGAGCAGTGGGATAATATAAAATAGTAGCAGATAAATCAACATCTATGAAAATTAGATCAACATTCTTATGCAAGTATTTCCATTATAACTTGATAAAGCAGCATGCCTCTTATTCATTATGAATTAAAAGAACATAAGTACATTTATGTATCAAGGACATGCTAAGCGGTATAACATCAACCAGTGGTTCTCGTATTTCAATCTTATGCAAATATGATACGCGGATGATTATGTTTTTCAAACATATTTAAGCTCTGAGGAGATGAGGTATACCGCTCATACTCCAACTGACCATTTCTAGAATCAAAATCAGTACCATAATTAGGTCAATGGAAGAGCCAGATTCCCTTGACCTCCACATCCCGGTCAGTACGGGACCACAAGCAGGACTTTGTCGACTGCTCAAATAGCTTTCCAGGGTATACTAGAACTTCACTATAGAGTTACAACATCAACTGCACTCTCATCGGTAATCGAGAGATTTAATGTTTATCTCCATCGACACGACATTAAATATCATTAGGAGAATAATGATACATCCATCTCAACCATAGGGAGATTTATGATACATCCATCCCGACACATGAAGGATTGAGAGGTTTAATGTTTACCTTCCCTCATTCTCTTCACAAGGACTAAGGATATTTTTTCCCATTTACCCCCACATATTTAGAATATGCGAATTCCAGGAAATCCCATAGGAAAACCTGTTTCACCATCACCAACTTCTGACAATGATGGATCTATGGTCAGAGCACTACATGAACAACTTTCACTTGATTAATTAAGTACATTTTCATATTCTTTTAGCATCATCCAAGTTCTCAAGCATAACTTATTAGGACAATGCTATAAAGAAACATGTACTAATTTCATCATCTACTTAGCTGTCTTTAAAAGACATTGGGAACTCAGTCCCTTATTCCAAAATTTGAGATTCTCATCCTTTCTCAATCTCATCACCATAATTATATGGCTCTGGGTAATTAAACCCTTGATTCATCACTAATCATTGTTACCACTTTTCCAGGTAACTATCACCTTCAGGTCAACTTACCAAGGCAAACATGATACTTGCTATTACAAGCATCACACATTATACTTGAGGCCCATTAACTCTCTTGTTACCTCTTACCAGGCAACAAGGTATATTATGGCACACAAGACCTATTCACAATAGTGAGTTAAACATCATAGCTCATACCTGGCCATGACCATCATTTCAGAATACCTACATGGTTAGCACAGATGATAATAGTGATATCAATTCATTATCAGTATCATGTAAAATAAATATGGATTCACTATTCATGGGTAGCACCACTATTCCATTATTAGGGTTAGGGTTTCCCATTTCATGTCATTTGGGAACATTCATCCCATTACCCAAATCAAGGTTATGGTTTACCACCATATTGCTCAAGATTAGGGTTATAAAACATTACATAGCATTACGCTGGATTTGAGCTTCACATCACATCAAACATCAGGGATTCTCATGAAATCATTCTTAGTTAGGGTTTCACATAACTTTCACCCCAGAATAGGGTTTATATTCAATAACCCACAATTAGGGTTTACTGTTCATCCCAATTAGGGTTTCATGTTCCATTACCCATAATTAGGGTTTACTATTCATCCCAATTAGGGTTTCATGTTCCAATACCCATAATTAGGGTTTACTATTCATCCCAATTAGGGTTTCATGTTCCATTACCCATAATTAGGGTTTACACATATCAACACCCTGGATTAGGGTTACATCCATACCCTGGATTAGGGTTTCAATTATAATTGCCCTGCATTAGGGTTAAGGTTCAACAACCTTGTCAATTAGAGTTTATGCTCATGATTAGGGTTTCATGATCTCTTTACTTAAGGATCATACCCTTAATTACCACATGAATCATACTCATGTATGAGTCCCATTCTATCACCCTCTCAACTTGTTTAGGGTTATATTATCTTTTCAATCAAGTACATACAACTATGATTGCCATAGTGTACAAAATTATTGTTCTTATAAGAAATTAGGGTTCATTCCTCAAATGGCACTAATCACTTAAGTACTTTTAGGGTTTCAACCTTTGTACCTTCATTGATTACCATTACTAACAATCATTGGATCATTGGAGTAACCATCACCTTCAATTTCCAAATGATTGAACCACATTCAACCTTCATTCAGTTTTGAGGTTTCATCACCAAACAGTTTTGAAACCGTTTAACACCAAACAGTTTTGAAACCGTTTGACCCCAAACAGTTTCAAGACCGTTTGGTCACAAATAGTCTCAAGACCGTTTGGGCCAAATCAGTCCCAAAACCGTAAGGGCTCTTAGGCACATTCATCAATCCAATCAAATGTAATTGCATCATTGAATTGACTATTGATTATACAATTGAAGGATTCATCAATCAACACCATTAGATCTTTATCCAATTGTCAAGGATCAACCACTAAACCTCCAAATGATTTTGAAACTTTTTGGTCCCAAACGGTTTCAAGACCGTTTGGGCTCAAATGGTCTCAAGACCGTTTGACCCAATTTGTCTTGAAATCGTTAGGACCAATCAAGGATTCTTCAATCAACTTGATTAGGGTTTCCAATTGAAGGATTGTACACACATTGAATCAATCAATTGGATCCATTGGATCATCATGCAACACAAACTTAGGTTTAGACCTCAAACGATCAACTAAACCAAATATTCAACTCTCTCATGCGGTTTGGAGTCCAAGTCACCAAATGGTTTGCAAACCGTTTGGTCTCAAACGGTTTGGTGAAACCGTTTGGACCAAAGGTCCAAGACCATTTGCTCTTGTTCTTGGTTGAGGTGTGTGTTTGTGATCAGGTTATCATCTTCAACCTTTAGACACACGAAACTACTGCCATTTCCATGGCAACTCCATCAATCAAACAATGGAATTGCAAGAATAACAATTAAATCAATTGAATTGAGAAATTGAATTCAATGACAAAGATTGAGGGTTCAAGTTATATAACCTACCTTCTAATCTGATCCCAAGCTCCAATCTTCACGGCTCCAATGGTGGATGAAGCTCTACAAAGCTCTCAAGGTCCATTTTCAAGCTTTTGGAGTAAAAGGATCGGCTAGGGTTGAAGATGGAATGAAGAAATGAAGGAATTATGCATTGTTTTATGATTTCCACCATGAAATCAAGAATAACGAAGGTCAAGGATTTACCAACAGGTTGGGGGCGTCCTTCCTGCTGTTCCCAGCTCCCTTAGTCGTTTTTTCAAGCAAGGAGAAGAAATAAATCTGAAAAAGTCCTTGGTTGAGTGGTAAAGGGTTCTTTTATAAGAAAATCAATGAGAGAGAAAATGTTTTATGAAAATCTTTTAATTCCAAAGTTGTTGCCACCACTTGCCCCTTGGTTTCTTTCATGCAAAGGCAACTCTATCCCCACCGAGCTCCCTTCCTTTATCCATGAATTAAGGGAAAAGAAATTAAGCACCTTAATCCCTTATAAAAGTAATATTCATTTTTGGGTGGAAATTCTTTTTCTTATAATAAGGTGAGTGGATTTTTCATATCCTTAGGATATTTCGTGGTCCTTGCAAAGCTCAAGGACGTCCACACATATCTGAAACCAACCATTTTAATTTTGGTTGAAGGCCCTTCAATTATTTTATTTATTTTTGCATTAATTTGAACTAATGTTCCCATTATGCTTAAATCTTGATTATTTTAGTATCAAGATTCTCTCTCCTTCAAAGAGATACAAATGAGATGCCCCTCTCATTTTACTTACTCCACATGATGCCAAGAAACATTAGGGACCTTTTTGAAGTGCTATATTGCATATTGCACCCTAGGTTTTGGGTAAATTGCACATTACACAAAAACTAGGTTTTCATGCACAAACATTGCTTTATCATTTCTTTCTTGGTATTCAGGCTATCACAAGCCATAACTCTACATCATCTTCACTCTAATGATGCTTCAACACATGAGGAACATATCATCATGCACAGTTTGCAAATAAACCCCTCAACTTGGTAATTTGCACTTTAGTCCAAAACAAGCAAAACATTGATTTCAACAATATTCAAAAAGGACTATAATTGCAATATAAGTTCCTCTTGAGCCTTAATTATCTTTCAAAAGATAAGAGAAAGCATATAATCACTTTTATTAAAAAAAACACCTAGGGTTAAATCATAACCCAGGTCAAGGATGTTACATGATATCTTGATATACTCTAGACACAAATAATAGAATGAGAAGAACCTTCACCAAGCTTTGACGGTGTTGAGGCATCAAGTTTAGTAAGTGCGATTTCTTAGGTGACATGCGTATCTTTTCTAGGGTGTGTCATATCTTCTAAAGGTATTTGTGTGGATCCAAAGAAGGTATAGTCAATGATGGAATGGGAACAACCCAAGACACCGATTGAGGTATGAAGTTTCCTAGGCTTGGTAGGCTACTACAAGAGATTGATCAAGAACATTAGTGTTGTGGTGTTACCCCTAACAAAGTTGACAAGGAAATGTGTTCCTTTTGTGTGGGATGAAAAGTGTCAACATTCTTTCCAGTTGATGAGAAGTTGACTAGTACACTGATTTTAGCCTTATCAGAGCAAGGGAAGGGTGACATCATCTTGTATGATGCTTTGAAGAATGGTTTGGGATGTGTGCTAATGCAAGACAAGAATATTATTTCTTTTTATTCATGAAAGGTCAAGAAACACAAGGAGAACTACCCATTACATGACCTGGAGCTTGCAGTTGTGGTCCATGCCTTGAATATTTGGATACAATACTTGTATGGAGAGAAGTGTCAAATCTTCACCAACCACAATAACCTGAAGTATATATTCTCAAAGAAGGAGATGAATATGAGGCAGAGGATATGGAAGGAGTTGATCAAGGACTATGATTGAATGATACACTACCATCCAGGGAAGGAGAATGTGGTGGCTGATGCGTTGAGAAGGAAGTCATCTTCGTCATCATCTATTAATAAGGTAGAGATACATGCTTTGGTGTGCCACAAGTAGGACATGCTGGTGTCACTTCTTCAGATGAATGTTTTTTGGAGGTTTCTTTGTTGGAAGATTTACTATCATAGTTACAAGTGAGGCCAACATTGATGCAGTAGATTAGAGATGTGGAATAGAATGATACCAAGATGTAGAATATCTAGGAATAGTTTGGTAGAAAGAAGTATAATGGTTTTCATGAGTCAAAGGATGGAATAGTTTTCTTCCACCATAGAATGGTAGTTCCAGATGCTGGTGGTCTGAGGAAGATGGTTCTTGAGGAGGTTCATTCCTCGATGTATGTGATGCACCTGACGGTACCAAGATGTACCATAATATGAAGTATCTGTACTACTGACTTGGTTAAGCGTGATGTTGTAGAGTTTGTTGCTAAGTGTCCCGTCTATCAGTAGGTCAAGGAAAAACATCAGAAGCCTACATGAGCTTTGCAACCTTTACCAATACTGTAGTGGAAATGGGATCATATTACTATGGGATTTGTGGTTATCCTTCCTAGGACAACTAAAGGTCATGATTCCATCTGAGTGATTGTTGTCAGGTTAGCCAAGTTAGCTCACTTTTTTCCAGTGAAGATGACATATACAAAAGAGAATTTGGCATATATATGTTGATGAGATAATTTGTTTGCATGGTATTCAAGTCACCATAGTATCTGAAATAGATCCAAAATTTACAACTCATTCTTGGGAGCATATGCATACAAATTTGGGGACACGAATGAGGTTACTATAACTTTCCACCTGTAGACAGATGGTTAGTATGAGAGGACCATTCAAATGTTGTAAGATCTATTGAGAGCATGAGTCTTGTAGTTTCTTTGGAGTTGGGACGTGTACCTGAGAGTGATAGAATTTGTGTACAACAACAACAACTATCTGATGACTATATAAATAGCACCATATGAAGCTTTGTATGGAAGATGTTTTGGTCACCACTTTATTGATATGGGATAGGTGAGTATCAACTTTTGGGTCTTGAGTTAGTACATTATACTATAGAGAATATCAAGGTGATACCATAGCAGTTGAAGGTAGCTCTAGATAGAAAAAAGTCATATGTTGATAACCGACTCATGCCACTTGAGTTCCAAGTTGGAGACTGAGTGTACCTTAAGGTTTCTCCTTGTCAAGGTGTGCTGAGGTTTAGTAAGAAGGGTAAGTTGACTCCTAGGTATATGGAACCATACCCTATCTTGGAACGTGTTGGGAAGGGGGCATACAAGTTGGAGTTACCTCTAGATTTGCACAAGTTGAATGACATATTCCATGTTTCCATGTTGAAGAAGTGTCACCTAAGACAGAGCTAATGCTACATCAAATGGGGGTAGAGTAGGAGGAGGATGTGTCATATGTTGAGGGTCCTGTGTTGATCCTGGGTAGGAGGGTGAAGAAGCTGATGAAGAAGGGTATAGTTTTAGTTAAGGTTTTGTGGCATCATTGTGGTGCTAAGGGATCTATGTGGGAGTTATAGGATGACATGCATATGAAGTACTCATCTTTGTTCACATAGGATTTTGAGGGTAAGATCCTTATTAGGGGTTAATGGTTGTAAGACCCCAGACCTTGCCTTTCTGGTTGATCATGCTTTCTTAGCATAATATATGCTTAAAATATTAATCTAACCTTGTTATGTGCTTTGATATCATGTGACAAGATTATGTTGCAATTTTGCTCCAATTAGGATACTATTTGAGCTAGTTATGCATATATATGTTTATTTTGGGCCTAATTGCAACTTACCCATGTCTAGGATTTTTCTTGTTTTTTGTCACATGCTTTTTGTACCTCACATGTGTTGACATCATGTTTGATATGTTTGATCTTTGGGGCACCTTATCACATCTTGGTTTGAGTAGTGACACCTCATGTGTGAAATTAGGGTTTGCTTGGATGCCCTAAGTGGATGTTAGACCTTAAGTGTGAGCTACCTAGTGTTGGCGATCACTAAGTTTTCTTATGATCTAAGTTTTCAGTGGTTGATGACGTTTTGTGTGTGCCCTCAGGTCTTGGTGGTCGATGAGACTCAAGACCCCTCTGGATCACCAAGGAACCCTAGGGTTAGTGACCGTTTGCTTATCTAATCATCATCGTCCACCAAGGTGCTTTAGTGGTCGCCATGTATTCTCATCGGTTGTTTTCTTTCCTTAACAAGTGTGGTCAATGAGATTTCTTGTTTTGATCACCCTAGCTGCATGCCTGAGTGTTGATGCTTGCATGGATGAGATCCCTTAGACATATGGCATGTTTTACTGGACACTGAACCCTCTTTCTCTCTCTCCAACCCTAAGTTATACAAACCCCTCTCTTTGCATGCAAATAATCTCTTTACACATCTATTCTTTTCTCTCTTTCCCTTCCTTGCTAATGAAGCTCATCTGGTGAAGGAGAAGTTCAAGGTCAAAGAAGGTGGGCTGATCTCCCTTGCATGTTGAGATAAGGTTTGGATCTACCCTTATTGTAATCGTTTGGTGATACTTTGCTCTTCTTCTTGGTCTTGGTAAGTGATTCATTCCTCTTTACCTACATTTTCCTTGCTTCCCTACCCTTCTTCTTTCTCTTCTTGACCAAACCCATGGTGTTCCATGGTAGTTCTTGAGTTAGAGTTTGAAGAACACCTTTTCTTTTCCTTTATACCTAGGGTTTTCTCTCTTCCTTGCTACCTTGACCTATTGTTTTCTTCTTTCTTGGAGGTGGAGCTAGCTTGGCTGAGAGGAGTGCTCAATCTAGGGTTCCTACCTTCCTTCTTCAAGCTATCTTGTTATTTGGAGTTTCTACATCAACTGTAATGTGAGTTATATAACTTTCTCCACTGTTATTGCTTATTTTCATCTTGCATGCACATAATCTTGCCTCATAGTGTTGTTCTAAGTAGAAAGATAATATATTTGGCTTTGGGTTTATATCCACATGGTAATTTTGAGTAGATATCCCTTATTAGATGAACCCTAAATCCTTGTGCACAAATCATGTTTGATTGAAGTTTTCATGCATGCATGCATGTGGGATATGATGGTTTTATTCTTGGATTTCTTTGGTTTTTCCTTTGAGTGGTGAACAATGGTTTTCCTTGTGTGCCTTAAAAAAATTCTACCTTGCTCATAATCTAATGATATATTTTCCATGTTGAACAACCTATTTGGTTTCATGCGGTCAATGAGATTTGAGCCTCCTATGGTCATTAGGTCTTTACACCATGATGGTCGCATAGGTTTTGTGTCTTATGCGATTGATGAGACTTTGATGTCCTATAGTCTCTAAGCCTTAGACCTTTAGCAGTTGATGAGATGTTGGAATCTTAGTGGTTTTTGAGTATTATGGTTTCCATTGATTTCTAATTCTTTTGAATGTCATCGGTCGGAAACCTCTCTAATCATCAACGATCGATGTGCTTCTTTGATTTTTAGTGGTCGATAATATCCCCAACCTAAGTGGCCGATGAAGTATCCTGACTTATATGGTTGTCATGTTTTGTTGAGCTTATTATGGCAATGCTTGACCGAATTTCTTTCATGATAGAAGGATATGATAAGATTTAGAGTGTACTTTTAATTGCTGATTTGAAAAGATAGTTCACCTACCTTGTTGAACCTAACCCTAATCCAAATAAGTGATGATAATGCTTAGATTTTTTTTTGATCCCCCAAAGCGTGTTACTCTTTCATTAAGCTAGAAAAGGAATTTGTACAAGCAGATAAAGAAAAAGAAAGACCTATCAACATCTATAGTAGTCTATCTTTACACATTTACTAACTATATTGTAAGATCTACTCATGTCTTCAAAAATTCTGAGGTTCCTCTCTTTTCAAATTTCATGGATCCCTAAGAACAGAATCGTTCTACTCTTCTCATCTCTAAACTTCATTGCCTCCTCCAAAGAATTCGGAACACAACCCAAAACTCTTTCAACAACTAAACTCATCCACACTTCTCGACTGAACTCACATTTAAAAAACAAGTGAGTATCATCCTCTTCACTACTATAGCACAAACAACACATAGAAGCTAAATAGAACCCTCTATCTTCAAGATTTAGTTGTGTCAGTAACTTCCTATTAATGAGCCTCCAAGCAGTGATTTTACAAGCCTGAAGGCTTCTGGTCTTCCACAACCATCTATGCCAGCTAACTTCCATGCTTTTAACCCTAAGAGCTTCCCAAAACTCCTTCATATTTGAAACCTAACTTCCCTCTAACAACACATAGTCCTTCTTATTGCTGTCAAACTTCACATCATTTCTGACTGTGGACAGAATGAAATCCACATGTCTTGACTTAGGGCTGTTCCAAACCCCATTAGTGAAGTAGCAATTGACTTTAGTAAAAGCACCCTGACCACAATTGATTTTGTGCTTAGCCTCAATTATATTCTCTAGAAATAGCCCTTTCCCTACCCAAGGATCACCCCAAAGTAAAGTGTTGTTTCCATCTCCAATGAGATAATGAACACTAGAAACCAACTCATTTTTGAAAGCAACAATTTGTATCCACATCCACGTAGCATTTGCACAGATGTTGACCTTCCACACTAAATATTTCTTTAAATACCTGGCATGGATCCAGCGAACCCATAAGGAGTCCTTTATCAAAGCCACATTCCAAATGTTTCTGGCCATGCACACCTTCACAACATCATTAGTGATTTTAACTCCAAGACCTCCTTCAGCTCTAGGCAAACAATTATTCTTCCAAGCTATAGAATGCACCTTCTTTTCCAGATATGGACCACCCCATTAGAAATCACGACATATTTTATCAATTTCCTTGGACACTCCTTTGGGAAGAGGAAAAGAGGCTACCCAATAAAGATGAAAGGAACCAAGAGTTGACTTAATCAAATCTACTCTCCCATCATAAATAAATATTGACTTCCACCCATCCAATCTTGCTTTGATCTTATCCATGATTGGGGCACAAAGACTCCTTGTAATTCTACCTTGAAAAAAGGCAAACCCAGATACTTCTTAGGAAGACAATCAAGAGAGATACCCAAATCTTTTGATATCATCTCACCCCTACCAGCTTTATTGTAGAAGATGGAGCTCTTCTCATTACTCATTTCCATCCCAGAAAGTTTGCCAAACTCCTTGATTATATTTTACACACACCTGATGCTCTTGTCATCAGGATCCGTAAAAAAAACCACATCATCAGTAAATAAGACATGCGTCACACTTAGCTCATGTGATCCTTTGAACCCAACAAGCTCACCTCTCCTTTCAGCACTTCTGATCATAGTAGACAAACCCTCCAACGCAAGTACAAACAAGTAGGGAGCCAGAGGGTCACCTTGCTTGATGCCTCGAGAAGGATAAATTCTTTTTTAGGGTACTCCATTAACAAGTACATGACTACTAGAGGAAAAGGAACTTTCCTTAACCCATCACTTAAATTCATTAGGAAAATTCATAGCACCCAAAATCTCTTATAGACAGTCACACTCAATAAAGTCATACACCTTCCTGATATCCGTCTTGATATAAACCTTTCCACGAGTGCTCATCATCATATTGTTGATGAGCTCATTCGCAAGCACGTAGCATCAGTAATGGACTTGCCCTTAATGAAAGCAAACTGAGCTGGGTCAATGATCTTGACAAGAATCCTATGTACTCTATTCGCTAAGACTTTAGATATAATCTTACACACAACATTGCACAAAGATATTGTCCTCCAGTCCCTAATCTCACTAGCATTTTTGACTTTAGGAATCAAAGTAATATAAGACCAATTAGCCTCTTTAAGTAACCTCCCACACTGAAAGAAGTTTTTAAGAACTTTGATAACATCACCTCTCACAATCCTCCAGCAAGATTTGAAAAATAGATAATTGATCCCACATGGGCCAGGGGCCTTATTATCCTTAGCATATTTGACCATATCATCAATTTCAATTTTAGTAACCGCAGCAACAATACTAAGCCTTTGATCTACTGATAAGGTCGAAAACTCACCTTCCAAGCTGAGTTTTCTAACCATAGATACCTTGCTACTAAAGAAGTCAGTATAGAAAGTGTTAATCTCCTCTTCAATCACCTTTTCATCATAGCAAATCTGGTCATTAACCTTGACACAATTAATTTTATTTCTCATCCTCCTAGTTTTAATAGAGGCATGAAAGAACTTGGAGTTCTTATCTCCCAGCTTTAACCATTATATGTGTGATTTCTTCCTTAGAAGACTCTCCTTAGCTAGATACGCTTTAGTTGCAAGTTTCTTCTTATCAATCAGTTGTTGAGTAAAAGAATCATTAGTAGGATCTGCCTTCACCATCTCTACCAACCTACAGACCTCCACCTTTAAACACTTCCTGTTGTCATAGATATTGCCAACTTTTTTTTATTCCACTTACATAAAGCTTCCCTCACTTTATCAAGTTTTCTACACAAAACAAACATAGGATTACCTTCAAAGAGTCCATCCCAAGGACCTTTGACCACCTCTGCAAATGCACCACAGTCAACCCATGTATTAATGAAGTGAAACAGAGTACACTTCTTGAACTTGGAATCATCTAACTTCACCATGAGTTGCTTATGGTCACTGTGAATAGAATAGAAATTAATAACCCACACCTTGGGATAATCAAAAAGAAATTCTTCATTCATAAGAACCCTGTCAATTCTTGTCATAACAAGTTTCTCACTCCTCCTCCTATTCTCCCAGGTGGAATTAGACCCCATGAAATTAAAATCAATGAGTTTACTGCTACTAATGAAATTATTAAAGTCCATCATAAAATTATATGAAGGTTCATCCCCGCCAAACGTTTCACCAGAATATCTCACCACATTGAAATCTCCAACAACAATCACTGGAATACCCTCAACCTATTAATAACAACACTAAGTTCAGGCTAGAGTTCTTTCCTCATCCCTTCTTGCAGTATGACCATAAATGACTACTAACGCAAAGCTCTTTTCCGTAGTACTCACACCACAAACCAGAAACTGATTAGAGCTACCTAGGACATGAATGTCAAACCCCTCATTAGACCACATCACACCAATATGACCTAGAGGATGACTATCATGGTTTGACAACCATTTACAACCTATGCACAAGTTATTCATAGCTTTGCCTATCTTCTTCCTCCTAACTTTGGTTTCAATTAGAATAGATATATTAATGTCTTCCTTAAAGACAACTTCACAGACAACAAGTTGTCGTCCTGGTTTGTTCAGACATCGAACATTCTAGGATAGAATGTTAATCAAGCTAACCATTATGAGAAGTCCCATATGGGGCCCGCCTTGTATCAATCTCCATCGTAATATCCCAAAAATCTAATGCTTTAAAATTATTCGGGGACACATGAATACCCTTCACCATTTGCTGAGGCACCTACAAAACATTGTGGGGTGGGTTCTTCCTTCTGCTTCCTGCTTGGCTCCATCCTCCCCGATCCTACGATGGAGGGATTCTGACAATAGAAGCATAAGAAAACCAAGGAGTTTCAGGACAAACAAACAGAGAATTTTTGATTACCCCAGAAGCATCATCAGTTACGGGACCAATTGACAGTTCTTGAGGCCCCCTCCCCCGTTCCCTTGACTTGAACTATCCACATTCTCAAGCTCAACTAGACGCTCTTCATTTGTTTCTTTACTTGCATCTACCTCTTTCTTAGAAGCATTTACACATTCACCTTGTTTATGGCCAAAAGTACCACAAACCTTGCAGCAAACAGGTAGCCACTCATACTCAATCCTGATTGAGTCCTTAAATCTATCATCACTGATAAGATTAACTACCTTTGGAAAGGAAGAAGATGCTGGAGTAAGGACTTGAACTTTGGAAAATTCCAGTCTCTTCAGCTGTCGCATGAGTCTATCAGGTCTTAGCAGAGTACTGAGATAGCTTCCTATAATACTGAAGACCTCATCATCCCAAAACTCCAAAGGAAATTCATATATACGAATCCACACCGGGATCTTTGTTAGTTTCACCTTCTCTAGAGGTTTTCCCATTTGCCATTTTTTAAGAACAAGCGTCTTCCTAGCCACAAACCACAGACCATCTTCTAATGCGACTCTCATATCCTCTGGATCTACAAACCGGATTATAAAATAGTCTTTTCCCCTTGACAGAATCTCAAAATCTGCTTTGCATTTTCAGATCATCCCAAGATGTCTATGAAGAGTTGGCCAGTGTGGCTTAAGACCAATGACATAGCTGGCTATAGAATTCTTCCATTTCTCAGCATTCTTCACATCAATGGATCTATAGTACTTCACTGCTCCATCAAAAACTTCAATCTGACACTGTCGCATTTCAAGAACATCACCCTCATTTCTAACGAACAGATCTCCCCAACCCTTCTTGCCCTCCGCCACATGGATTTCATTTATCCACCTTCTATTCTGATCTCTTTGGTTTCCTCTCAAACCAACATTTCACAACTGTTCACTAGCTCCCCTATACCGAGGCCTTCCAACCGCACTAGATCCAGGAAGTAGTTCTATAGCATCCGCCGCCTCCTCAACTCGCCGGTCGCCACCCCCAGGCGCTCCGCCCGCGCTGGCCATAAAAGTGTTAGATAAAGTTAGGATGATGATATAGTAATTTCTCTCCCTATGTTATTGTAACCCTAATTTTCTATCTTATGAATATCATTTATCTTGAATATAATGTTGTACAAATTTATGTATCACATGTATGGTGATGGAATGATGAGCTTTCATGAGGCATGGAAAGCTAATAATATTCTTGCAGGCAATGATGTGATGGTCTTATGAGCTTGGATATAGTTATGTGATATAATTGAGGTGTTATCCTCCTTATGACGTGACAAGGATTTGGAATCCTTTGATGGTATGATGATGAGAATGGCTACATGTATGGAAATGGAATAATACCCTACGGTGACGAGATAATCTTTATACTTCATACATGTTATATCTTCTGAGGCTAGAATCTACCCCTATTTTTGTAGAATTCTTTTAGGTTTTGTACATAACTTAATTGATGTAGTTAAAATGTACTAGATTGGCGTTAACTAATCAAGTGAAACCTAATCATGTAGTGCCATGTGCCATAGATTTGTTCCAATGTTAGGACTTGCTGGATGGTGAAACTGGTTCTCCTTTAATGGAAGCTTGAAGTTGTATACTGTCTTGTACACAAGGATGGATGTGGTCATACCTTGATAGGAGAATGATTGAGGTTGTATCTCAGATGATTAGGATTCAATATATGTGATGTGCTTGAGGACAACTGTGGTTGTACTTTGGATGTTTGGGTTATGATATCCTGGCTTCACTAGTACTGTGACCTTTAAAGGATGGACTAGGTTGTTCACTAGTGTCATGACCTATATACCAATGGCAGACTAGGATGTTTTGTAGCCGGACTTATATGTTGATGCAGTGGACTCATACTGACCGAGGGTGTATGACATCTTAGGATTTCGACTCTCCTATAGATCTTGTATGAAACTTATTTTGACTTAGAAGTGGTCAGTTGGAGTTGAGTGGTATACCTCAACTCCTCAAGTCTTAATAAAATACATAATCCAACCATGTCGTATATATGTTTAGGGTTACACACCCTTCACATTGGAAGCTAAACCATTGCCTTGTTCCCTGTAGTGTTAAGTTATTATATAATGCGGTAAGAGAAATCAACTATATAGAAAGTTGAAGATTTACTTGTTTCTCTATATATTGTGTTAGTTATGATTTACCTATTTTAGTTATTTAACTTGCTTAACCTATTTAATCTGTTGAATTTGCTGAATCTACTTCACCTACTTATTTAGCTCAATCTTCTCATCCTATTTAATAATGGTATTTGTAGAGAGTTATATCTCTCATTATGACATGGGTCTCACCTCATGGGTCACCACATCTTTTTAGGTGGTCATCAACAACTTGGTCAAGATCATGGTGTTGAGGAGGAGAAACTTGGAGAGAAATAGATGTTGAATGTTGGATAGTAGAAGTTTGTAGAGTCCAAGAATCATCCATGTACTCTCAAGTCCGGTAAGGGATGTTTTGTAGATGATATGTGTTATGGAGTGAACTTTTGATGTTTTTGGTTATGCAATTCAAAAACCGAATCATGGATTGGAGATTAGAATAATCAATTTTGACTCCACATGTGTATATGGTGATGTTGTCATCTTACTTGAGTTTACATATTATAATGACAAAATGATAGTCACAAAGTGAGTTTTGATCATTGGAAGATACTAGTGTGATATTCCACACACGTATGATCTTTTAATATTTATAGGGTTCCCCAAACTAAGTTCACTCACAACACTAAAATATTCTCCCGCAAGAGCACGAGGTCATGTAATAGCATAGATGAGTGGCAAGCAATGGGGGTCGAACCACATGAATAGAGGGGGTACTAGATCTTAGTTGGTTTTGGCTACATTCCTAAAGTGGAGATTAGGGTTGAAGGGTTTAAAAGTAGTTTTGGTTTAATTACACTAAGAAAGTAGGCAAGTAAAGGCAATATGAAAACTAGATTACCAAAAACTAGATTACCTAGGCAAGTTAGGTCTAAGCAACTAAATTAAGTAATCAACTAAGCAAGAGAAAGATGAACTACACTACTCTAGCAATGCAATTAGCTACTAAGAACTAAGTTGAACACTAGAGCAAGAAAGAATCTAGGTTAACCCTAACTAGAAAGACTAAGAAATTATCTAGAGGAAACAAAGGCAATTTAGCTAAACTAGCATTAACAAGCAAAGATGACAATTACGTTTTAAATAATGGATTGGGTAGGTGGGCCGTGTGGGGATGTGATTTGATATTAGTTGTGGGGGGGTGTCAACATGGCATGCCATTCTCACAAATCAATTTATACCAAACCAAAAAATAACAAGACAAGTGCTATTAGAATGTACCCTATACTACTAGTTGGAGAACAAGGGTTAGGTGTAATTCTAGTAGGACTTGTCAAGTCTAGGTTTCTAAGGTAAGTGGTATTAGGGCAGATGAGAGCCAAGGGTAGGAATGGGAGTAGAGATGAGGGTTCTTCACCTCATGTTACTTGCCATCTAGCCTTTAGGAAGGTCTTAGGCAATTGCATCAATCACACTTACACTAGCTACTTAGATCTCACACTCACTTGTAGGAGAAGGGAGATGTATGTAGGAATAAAGAGGGCCATCTAGGGATCCGCTAATTGGACCTAGGAGCCATTCCTAAGATTGCCACATACATTCCAATTTACCCTAGAAGCTAAGTGTCATCAAGCATCCCAAAGCAAGCAATTTATGTTTAAGAGCAAAAACCACATGCAATATAATGGGAAATGAGATAGAAGAAAATGCAATCATCATAGAATGAAATTATGATCATTACAAGTTATTTTCCCCCAACATGGTATCAAAGTCACATTTTACCCCAAACAACCCACCACTAGGGGATTAGCTAGACATAATCAAAGAAAAGATAAAAGAAAGGGGAAGAAAGGTATAGGACTCCATGGAGCTCGAAGTAGATCTTCCTTCTTCACCTCCTAGATGTTATAGGGTGACCTCCTTCCTCCAAAGTGGATGTTGGGCATGGAAATGGATGGGGTTATGGTAGAAAGCCTAGAAAACTAGGTTTTTATGGTGGAAATGAGGTGGAAATGGTGGGTGGAGAGCATAAATGCAAAGGGAGTGCAATGAATGCTCAAGAGTGGGTGGAGAGGAGTAATGGTAGCTAACCTAGTGTTGTGGCAGCCATCCATGTATATATAGGTGGTGGTGGAAGCACTAGAGTAATTAGGGGCATTGTTGGAAAAATAGTGCTGGAAAATGCTAGGGTTTAGGTGGTAGCACGACCGTGTTGGGCACCACGGCCGTGGTGGGTAGAGGTGGGAACAGCCATGGTGGTGTGGAACGATCGTTTTAAGAAAGTGAAAAAATCACATATTGAAGTGGTGAAATGGAGGTTGGTAGCACGACCGTGTTGGGCAGCATGACTGTGGTGGAGGCTAGGTAGAACGGTCGTGCTGGGTAGCACGCCCATGGTGGTGGAGTTAGAGGTGAGGTAATTCCCTTCATCACACCCATTTTGTCTTCACCTAGCACGACCGCTGCCAGGCTTCATGGCACGACCGTGATGGGTAGCATGGCCGTGGTGGTTGAGTTGTTTTAGCTTGCAATTTTTGGGCCCCTGTAACTTGTGCATTGGCCACCATGGCCATTCCTTGGCACCACGGCCGTTCTGGGGTCTTCAGTAGCAAAATTAACTTCAATCTTCATGATCATTGGACTTCTTTGCTTGATGTCAAACCTTGGCCATTAGGATTAGGTTGAGGAAGCTTTGGGGGCTTGTTTGGACCCCTACATGAGTGGAGAAACCCTAAAACTCCTTCCTTCTCTCTCATCCATCCAAAACATGGTCTAAGTACCTGAAAAGTATGCAAAGAACGTCCATAAGTGCATTTTACAATAATATTCATATAAGGGAATTTAACTTGCATTCTACTATGTTTAGATGTGATTAAAATACAAAATGGCCCAAGATGAAGCCCAAATATAGGGCTACATTACCACCCAAAACTTAAAACATACTTGTCCTCAAGTATGCTCCAACTTTATCTCTCTCTTCAATTTTCTTTCAATGAACAAGAATGACAAATGCATAGAAAAAGATGATTATTGACTAAATGGTCATGAAACTGACTAAGTGCATGTGTTCCACCTCTCTCTTCTCCTCTTCCACATACTAATCATGAAATGAGCACTGAGCATACAAACTTAAAATATAAGGCATATAATACACAAGCTTTCCATATCTCCTTCATATCATTCCGAGTAAACTGTTGCATGTTCGCGTAAATCAAAGATGACTAGGACTGTTGTTTCACCTTCATGCATTCAATCTTATGCCTCAAACCACACCAAATGACCCACATGGCTATAGAAAGGGTAAAATGAGCTAGAGTTGGTGTTTACTATCTCAATGGGTATGAAAATGGAAGAAAGGATTGTGGTAAGATTTTGGAGTGATTTTACACACTCATCTTTTCTTTATTTAGATTCTCTTAAATAGCAGCATATTTTTATTTTCTTTTTACTTTTTGTTTTCTTTTTCCCTTGGTGTAGATAGGGAATATGGTGGAAAGAGTAAACTGGGGAGATGCAGATATGACCACCCCAAACTCTTAGAGGTGGCGAAGGCTAAATATGGGTTCTAAAGCATCCTTTCATGATGCAGAGAGGTATGAAGATGGTGAAAGAAGAGTCAGATCAAAGAGGGGTCATTAGTGTAGTCCTTAAAATAAGATTTCCTGCATGAAAACTAATCTAACACTTCATCAAATGATATCACACCACATGATTGAACAACATGACATTCACATTTATATCATGCATTTCCATAGGCTCTAAGCGTTCATAGCTTGCTCAATTCACAATTCAACCACCACATTCACAAACTTGAGAGGGGTGATGCACATGTAACAAGTCAACAATCAAGACCATATAGCAATAAACTCTAAGAAAAAGGCATGCATTTGTCAAAAACAAACATTTTCATTTCAAAAAGTGAAGATTAACTTAAAACATGATTTTAAGCAAGAACATTCAAGTTTGGGCAAAATTGGCCAAAATGGTGCAAATTTGCATTCAATCACATATAAACCAAACTTTAGGGAAATTAAAACATAAATTAGCAAATCCTAATTAAAACACACAAAAATTACCAAAATTTGCATGGAAATGAAATGCATGACATGGAAGAGCAAAAGAGCAATTTTTTTGAAAAATTCTGCAAAAATATTGAAATTAAACTACATGTATGCATGAATGCTAGTAGACACATAAGGTCATGATAGGCAAGTATGAAAGTTAGTCAAACTATTTGATCATCTTGCAAAAATTTCACAAAAGGTACATAGATAAAAATGTGGTGAAATAGGGGTTTATCACCCTACCACCCAAGCTTTTAAATCATGTTGTCCTTAGTGTGAAATAGAAGTTTAAAGTAGTAGGGTAAATGTTGTGGAGTCATGGAACACCACCAACACATGAAGAGGAGAGCATTAGGTGAGCAAGGATAGGCCACCACAGCCATGCTAAGAAACACGACCATTCTAGCTTGCAAGCAACACAGCCGTGCTACGGAGCACATCTGTTCCTGACTTCTTCCTATAGCTTTTTCAATGTTTTGCAATATTTTCTTCAATTTTGATCCTCCCTTTGGCTATCTCCTTCATGCTCATCTTTTCTCCATGGTACCTGCTCTAACATGATTCACAAACAGCAAAACCATCAAGTATGGTGTATGTGTATTTCATGGAAAAAACAAAAATATGACAAAACAACAAGGTTAGAGAATCTCAAACCACATGGGTTGCCCCCCACTAGTGTTAAATTTAAAGCCTTCAACCATGCTTGTTATTCTTCCATCAATCAACCATTTCCCAAAAGCAAAATGTTCTCATCCTCATCATAGGAAATCCTCTCAAATGCCTTCATTGTTTGATCTTCCCCCCCCCCAAGGGTCATGCGAGCTTCTCAAGTTTTTTTTCATCATTTGTCTCTCCTCTGGGATCATCATAATAGGTCTCAAAGTAAGAATCCTCATCAACAAATCTTTTTAGCTCATTTCAGACGACCTCATAGGCATCTTCCCTCTCATCTTCTTTTTGAAGGTGAAAACACCCTTATGGAACCTTACATAAGTCGGGCTTTGCTTGATGGTGGGAAGCAATGAGGTGTTTGCCTTAGTCAATATCAAGACCTTTAGAATTTTCATTCCATAGTTTTGCCTTTCCTTGAGGAATGGGTCTTCATAGGAGTGAAAGAGAGGGGTTTCCATCCTGTTGGATACTTGAAAACCTAAAAATATCACATTGGGATGTCTTGGATCAGCAATGGGGGAACTTGGTGGTGTCATCTCAAAGGAAGGTGGGACATAAGAGATTATCTCTCAAAATCTAGTAGGACTGTAGAATTTTTAGTGCACTTAGCACTCTCACAAGGAATTTGCGATAGTGGTTCTCCATCATGATATTTGTCTAATTACTTCCCTCCCTTGTTGACCTCCTCAACAACCATGTCACACCTCAACTCTGAAACCTTCTTCACTTGCTCATAGGGAGGAAGGGGTGCATGTGATGGTTGTGGTGGTTTTTGGTGTAGTGGATTAGGATTTTGATTGATATAGGTTGGTTGTTGTGGAGGTGGTTGGTGTGTGGGTTGTTTTTGTAGTTGACGTGGTGGTGGTTGTGAGGTGTGTTGGAATTTGAATGGTGGTTGTGGTAATGGAGGAGCATAGGGGT
This sequence comes from Alisma plantago-aquatica, assembly GCA_963693085.1. Classification (NCBI taxonomy): domain Eukaryota; kingdom Viridiplantae; phylum Streptophyta; class Magnoliopsida; order Alismatales; family Alismataceae; genus Alisma; species Alisma plantago-aquatica. The sequence continues at coordinate 1,045,800,637 of OY856413.1, forward strand.
TAGGCGGCCCTTGGTATTGTTGGAGAGTGGGTTCTTGGCCATGTGGTGGGACATAAGCACCTTGAGGAGCACCCATGGTTCCACTATCATTGTTGGGGTTGGACATGGGTAGGGAAAGGGGTCTTCCCTCCCAATAAAGGGCAAGTGAAAGGGAAATCTCATCCAACCTTTTCTCAAGCTGATCAATGGTTTTTCCAAGAAAGGACACATCTCTCTTCACTTCATTAAGGATTCTTAACCTTGCAAGAACTTATTCTTCAAACATGGAGCTATCTTCTATCTTTTGGTCTCCTTGTTGCTCCCATGAATGGTCTGGATGATTTCTCCATTGTGAAGTGTATGAGCTTGACCTGGAGCCTTGCTTGTTCTGAATGCCACATGATTTTAGAACTTTCACATCTTCACACAAAGTCTCCATGGAGTTGGAGGAGTGATTAGAAGAACCTCCCACATGAATCTTTATGAGATTTACCATGTCTTCTAACATCTTCATCATGTAGGGCGGTTGAGGGATTGAAGGGGTTCATGCATCTCAGTCTACCATCATGAATTCAATGGGATTCTTGTCACATGCACAAGGAACAACCAAACAAAAGAGGACAAGTTAGCAAACCAAGCTGCAAAATTAACACAAAGAGTAAAGAATAGCAATGGTGAGGGCAGTAGGAAAAGCTAAGCTGCACTAACTAGCTAGGCCGAGTGCCTCTATTTCTGACAATGGTGCCTGAAAGCTTGGTGCAATATTCCACGCACGTATGATCTTTCAATATTTATAGGGTTCCCCAAATTAAGTTCACTCACAACACCAAAATATGCTCCCGCAAGCACACGGGGTCATGTTATAGCATGGATGAGAGGCAAGAAATGGGGGTCAAACCACAAGATAGGGGGGCACTAGAGCTTAGTTGGTGTTGCCTACATTCCAAAAGTGGAGATTAGGGTTGAAGGATTTAAAAGTGGTTTTGGTTTGATTACACTAAGCAAGCAGGCAAGTAAAGGCAATATGTAAACTAGATTACCAAAAATCAGATTATCCTAGGCAAGTTATGTCTAGCAACTAAATTAAGAAATCACCTAAGCAAGATCAAGATTATCTACACTACTCTAGTAAGGAAATTAGCAACTAAGAACTAAGCCAAACACTAGAGAAATAAATAATCTAGGCTAACCCTAACTAGCAAGACTAAGAAATTAGCTAGAGGAAACAAAACAATTAAGCTAAACTAGCATTAACAAGGAAAGATGACAAATTAGGTTTTAAGCAATGGATTGGGTAGGTGGGCCATTTGGAGATGTAATTTGATATTATTTGGGGGGTGTCAACATGGCATGCAATTCTCACAAATCAATCTAGATTACCAAACCAAACAACAAGGAAAATGCTATTAGAATGTACCCTATACTACTAGTTGGAGAACTAGGGTTAGGTATAATTCTAGTAGGACTTGTCAAGTCTAGATTTCTAGGGTAAGTGGTATTACAACCTCATGTTACTTTCCATCTAGCCTTTAGGAAGCTCTTAGGCAATTTAACCAATCACACTTACACTAGCTACTTAGATCTCACACTCACTTGTAGGAGAAGGGAGATGTATGTAGGAACAAAGGGGGGTATCTAGGGATCCACTAATTGGACCTAGGAGCCATTCCTAAGATTACCACATACATTTTAATTTCCCCTAGAAGCTAAGTGTCATCAAGCATCACGAAGTAAGCACTTTATGTTTAAGAGCAAAAACCACATGCAAGATAATGGGAAATGAGATAGAAGCAAAGACAATCATCATAGAATGAAATTATGTTCATTACAAGTTATTTCCCCCAACATGGTATCAAAGTCACATTTTAACCCCAAACAACCCACCACTAGGGGTTAGCTAGACACAATCAAAGAAATGATAAAAGAAAGAGGAAGAAAACACTACAAAAATAGGTTTTTAGTGAAGGTTATTTGTGAAGGACCAAAACCCTTCAAAAATATTGAGTTTTTGTGAAGGACCTTCCTACACAAATGAACTAATTTCCTTCAGCCGAATTTTTTATGCAAAATACAATTAGTGAAGGTCTAAAATCCTACTAGAATCCAAAAATTCCGTCACCAGGGTTCCCACCAAAAATTCCCGCCCCACTAATTAGAAATTAGAAGTTAGATTAGTGGAAACTGTTCCTCCCCTTGTGCCCCCACCCCTGCGTTTCATGTTTGATCGTCTACTTACGGACGACGATGGCCTTCGCCCTTGAGTGATGGCGCCCCAACGGAAGAGGGATGCTGACTGCCTGCAAGAGTGCCCCCCTCCTCCAGTAGAAGCAGCGGCCACCAGTGTGGAGATTTTGTCTGAAAGCAGTAGCGGTCATGGTGAGATCGCCCTGCTTCGACCATGAGGTAGGTCTGCTCGGCTCTACCAATAAAACTTCATTTCCAGACCGTTAAGTCCCATTTGGATGAAACTTTCATGAGTACATCTGGGCCTAGTTTGGCCGCTGCCATCACAAATCCCAGTAGTCGTCTACATACATTTGATGCTTGCCGCTGGAACCGAAGGATGCCAACTGTCCAAAGTAGTGTTGTGTGCCTCGTGCGTACCTGCAACCCAAGCAAAATGGCAAAGAAGATGGTAGTTGAGAAGTATCCCATTTTTGACGGGATTTAAAATCCAGCAAAGCTCTATATTAAAGAATATCTTACGGTAATCATAAGTACGGAATATAGAGGTCCTAAGTATCATTTATTACATCAACTACTAGTAGTCCAAATGATCTCGTCCAAACTAGGCCATGTATTCCTAAGTATTGGGAGTTTAAGTGCAATAAAGTGGAATGCTGCTACTCGAAAATTCCCTAGTTTGGGCTGAGTCGGCTTGCTTCCAATACAAAAATGTGGACTACTCACTTGCCAAGTCGTGCGGGCGTTCTTCTAAGACCCTGCGACGACTATGGAGAAGCCTGCTTGAATGAGCCTGCTCATAGGGAATTTGGGGGAGGTCAGGAGGAGGTCTGAAGATCAACAGTGTCACACTCCATAGGCTGTGCAGATAGAAGCAGCGACTTCTACTGTTGGCAATAGATCCATAGGTTGAGAGGATATAAAGTGTAGAGGAGGGAGAGACGGAGGTAGAGGATGAATAGGAGACTGCACAACACAGAGAGATAGCGGAGGTCGGAGGCAGCCGTTTGAGGAGAGAGGAAGGACGAGTTGGGGATGGGTCCTAAGAAGCATGCCTTCTGTCTTATGTGGACATTCCTAATCCCTCTGATCTTGGCGTGATTCAGAATGCAACATTTAATCATGGGAGAATACCGGTCTGAAACTACCGGTAATCATCGACCATATATTTAAATATCCAAATGATGCCTTTACAATTACTGGCACTTCAAATACTACATCTAATTTCAATCCCGCCGTGAATTGTAGAACCCAAACAGCCCCTTAGGGGCCATTCAAATGACAACATCTTAAATACCGCTATATCAAACAGTAGCACGACGGTTTAAATGTCCAACTACGGACTCGCCTGACAAAAGAACACGGCTGTCCGGTCATCTACGCCCAACAACATCGGTAGTCTAAATCCCACCTATTTTGGTGGGACTTGAAAAGGACGCAACCTTTTCCAGCTCAGGGGAAAGCCGTGTTCATTTAACACAGCAGCTAACAACGACCGATTAAAATTGGCAGTCTAAAATACCATTGCATGTTTAAGTTTAGAGGGATTGTAAAAGTATCTACCCAAACTAGGCCTTACAATCCCACGACTACTATTATTGTATGGTTGAGTAAATGAAGGACATACAGACCACCATAAATTTTATATAGAATATGAATGAGCACAGGTCGTTACAAAACCGGAGGCTGAAAAGGCGCATATTGGTGAGTAAATTAGTCTTCGTTGGGTTGCGATAGTTATTTGATGAACTACGTAGGACTATTTGATTCTCTACCATATCAAAAGCAAATAGAATATGCTACAGAGATATTAATAGAGTTCTAGCTGCCGGCAATGCCTTCTTCTTAGAAAATATCTCTATAATGATCGGAATAAACCAATCTACAAAAGCCACATACCACCAGCTGAATATAGAGAATTATTTTGCCATCATTATAGGCCAAATGAATGGTACAACAATAATTGTTTGTTCTCTAATCATTCTTTCACTTATATGTTACCCCACTACAGTCTGACGAAAAGTTAAAAGTCCAATGTTCTAATTAGAGGTGTGCAAATTGTAATTTTTAGATAAAGTCTAATTAATGGTATGCAGATTGTAATCTTCAGCAAAATGCAATATCGATTTTTTTATAAATTATAAAACATGATATAATCAATATTTTAAGATACATTTGATAATAATATTTTGCTAATAAAACCAAGAGGGTGCAATCATGATTAGTTAACTAATAAATAAATATGTCCAATGTGCTAATATTCAGTCGTCCTTCTTCTAAAACTTAGCCCCCCCTACGGTGATTTTCTAGATCCGCCACTGGTCCCTACAGTGGCGGTGCCACATACATGCCTCCTGAGGCACGAGCCTCACCCAAGTTTTGACTAAAAGTTAATGCATTGTTTATGAAAGGACAACGAATGATGGTTCAACAGTCCTGCATATCACAGATATTTGTTCCGTGAATATCCTTGAGGTATGACTGGATTCATTTCAGCACAAAGATAACGATGTTACCTATCTTCTATTAAAACCAGATGTTCATGTTCATGAGGTCGTTACGTACTGTATATGCTTATTCTCACTCCTCTTTACACCCTAAATTCATTAGTATATAAGAAAATTGATTGTAGGTCCGGTTGTTTACAATCTGCACACTGTTTCCTAATATTGTTCCTTTTTAGTAGACCATTGAGTATTACGGTATTATGATCTTTTATTTCTGATGCAACATATTTTTACTCTTATATAGACTTTTGGTGCTCTATGCCCTTATTCATATGATGTTCTTGCACCTTAGAGCTTTGGATTGTTTCTGTTTTGGATTGCTATTTGTTAGGTCTGCTCTGCTGGATTATTCTTGTCGAGGTTAGTTGGCTCCACTAGAACATCGTTGGCAAAGATTTGTCTACACTCAGGTAGCTTCCCCTATGACATGCTTATTCCTATTATAAACAAATAAGAGTGACAACAAAGACAACCTCTATTATTTCTGCACTTTCTTAATAACAATGTGTGTTGTCTACCTCATCTCCTTTGTTGACTTTTAGGTCTTGGTCCAGTTCAGTGATGCCAAAGTGAGCTTTCATCACCATCATTTCTTAGGATATAATAAGACACAAGTATAGCTTCTAGACTGAGGCAGAATCATATTATGATAAAATGAGAGGTTATGCCTCTAGACTGAGGCATAATCATATTATGATAAAATGGTTAGTGAGGAACCTGAAAGCCAACCATTACCAAAGGAAAGATCATCATTGGTAAATCTAATAGTCAATAGCATTTGGCTCAAAATTAAAGTGAGAATATCTTAGAAGGTGCAGAAGTGACGAACATAGATTAAAGAAAAACCATTTCATATTAGTTAAGGTCTTCATAGAAGCTTTTGAAAATGGCATATTGATCGTTGATACCGGTGCCAGGAGAAAGCTTATGTATGGTTAGTTTCTTGTATATGTCATAAAAATTCTCCAGACTCTATTTATGGTTGACCCTACCTTGATATACTAATTACATTTTACTATCAAAATAATTAAGTTACAGTCATCATATAATTCTCTACTATGTTGTTTGACTGTGAACTCTGACCATAATTAATTTCCTTAAAATAATTATGAAGAGGAACATAGATGAAAAAGAGATATATGATAGTCCAACAGTTTTTGTTTAAGATGCTATCAAAATTATTTTCTTAATCTAAAACATACTGCGTTTATCTCAAACTTATTTGTGGAAGACATTTCTCTAATATCTCTACTTAGATCATTAAGAATCAGGGCCGGACAATGATACATATTGGTTTTTAAGTGGGGAGTGCATGATTGTTCTAGTAGATTATATTAGTATTAACTTCATGACACTATATCTAATATAAGATTCTTATACCTTTCCCATCTATATTTGCAACTGATTGAATTCCAATTAATTGTAAGAAATGATCTTGACTTGTTTTTGATGTATCTGAATTGTCTAATCCAAAAGCTACATATAGAAGTTCCATGTTGTTACTTTACATAAGTGTAACACAATCATATTGATGTGTAGCAGTTTCTTTGATGTTCTTTCATGAAGGAAAATAGGAGGCAATATCGAAGGTGATATAAGAATAAATGGATATCCTAAAAAACAAGACACATTTGCAAGAATATCGAGATACTGTGAGCAAACCGATATACATTCTCCACAAATCATTGTTGAGGAATCAGTTAGATATTCAACATCCATACACGTTTACCGCCAAAAATTGATGTTGCAACCAGAACTGTAAGTTTTAGTCATATGCCTTTTGTATTTGACAGATAGTTGGCTGCAGTATCTACCAATATTTTCATCACATCCTGATATTACTTCTATACATTTAGTTTTCTACTCTATCTATTTTCTGTATTTCATGAATAGTGGGCTGCAACCACTACCAATATTTTATCACATCCTGTTCTTGTAGTTATGATATTTCTTGATGCAGTAATTCTCTTGGGGTTAAATGACACGGAAGATGTCTATTTGACAATCAGAAGCATTGTAAAGTAAATTGACACTTACAAATGTTATTTAAGTGTTTATTGAATTTCTTGAGCTTGTTAAGGTGGCAACATGCCTTGCTGCCTTTTCCTAAAATTAGGACTTATAAACATATACCATTTGGATTTTCCAGATCTAAATTATCTAGTGTGTCTCTTATACATGTTGGGGTAGCAGGGGGGTCACCCCTTACTGTTGTTCCAAAAAAATATACCTGCACAGTTCATTGTATCTACTTATTGTTGTTATCATATCAGTAATGCCATTTGGGTAAATACTATTGTTCGATGTTCACTTGTTATGGGAATTTGTCTATGATGGGTTTAAAATTTGTAGTATGATCTTTACATTGAAATGAAAGTCTTAATGAGGATGGCCTGATCCCAACCGCTTTCTCCATCTCCCCTCTCGAGGTTCTCATGCTCCATGTGGAAGGGCGGGGGACGGTGCTTGATCTATATGCCCGGGGATCTCTTCTATCACCAGGTCGATGATTGATCCAGATGAAAGTGATAAAATTCAAAGAAACTCAGAGACGCCTCTAGGATGCCTCAAGCCATTTCCATGTGCTTCGTAGGAAAATGGAAATGCTATTCAAGAGTTTCCTGATTCAAAGAGTGACATAAATGCCCATCCAATTCATTGAACTACACAATCTGATAACTTACTCGTTAGGGATGTTAGTATACCTCCCAATGAAGGTTATACTAGAACAATATATCATCAAAAGGTGTGCATGTTGTCTAATCTTCGTCCTGAATAGCTGCCTTATAATCATTGGAGTGCTGTCGGGAGCCCATTCTATCCAATGACTCATGAGTACCCTTTTCCAGTGGAACCAAGAATTCAATGTGTTCCTTTTAAGATGATTTCTATAGGATATCCACATGATTCTCCATTTCAAGAGTTTTAGTATTTTGTTGTTATCGACTTTGAAGCAACTTGTGACCGATACTTGCAGCTTATGTTCAACTTAATAGATTCTGTGAAACTGAGCTTCTCCGCCCCTCTCTCACATGTGCCAACCTACTTCCACTGCAAGGTGACACTCTTCTCTGATGACTTGTTTTCATTTGCGATGTGTGTGTATGTTGGGGGTGGGGGTGGGGGTGGGGTGGGGGTAGCTTTTCTGGCCTCGCTCACATGGGCCAACCTACTTCCAATGCAAGGTGACTTACTGTAATGACTTGAGCTGGGGAGGGGAGGCACCACAATGATTTCCATTATTGTCTCTTTACAACTGTTCTTACTCTGTTGATGTCCCACTAAGGTGATTTTTGGCAGGTCAATGACTTCGACTCTACATTTCATATACATATCAATTTCTCTTTATATTCTGAATCAGAGAAAAAAATTTCTTTTCTCTTATGATGTTGGCTGATAAATCTAAAATAGCAGTTGTAGGAATCAGGATAGAAAGCACTTGTATATCTGTGAGATGGCTTATTGCAGTGTACTCTTGCACATCTATTAAGAATAACACCTCCAATTCTTGTTGATTCAGATACATCAGTTATTTCTGAAATGACAAAAGAAAGATTACCTAATTGTCCTTCAAATTTGCAGTGCTATGATCCAAACACCGTGTGTATCTAAACCTATCACTTCCGTGAAGAAAGCTCCTCCAACCGCCTAATATATGCATTCATATGTTTAGTGTGCTCCCCACAATTTCACCTGGCATTCCAGCATCACTCAAGTCATTCATTTCTTCTTCATGCTTTTAATTTGTGGCTTATAAACTAAAACTGGGTCCAATAGACAAGTTACATGTCAGATGGATATTGGTCTTATTAAACTTTGTGTTATGTCATACTATGTTTTATGTTTTGTATTTTCTTTTATTCTATAGTTTTATCCGATATTGCTTGCCTCTGTAATAAGTCATCCCCTCTTATCTATATGAACAGAGGTCTTGTAACCTTTTCAATTATATCAATATATCATATTTACTGATTTAGAGATCTAATATCATCATCACTAGAAACTTTTGGAGACGTACATATCAATAACAATTGCGTCACTATATTAATATGCATGTGTCACCAGCTACGATTCAGGGTTTTGCTTCAACCATCACCTGGTCTGTGTTATGGAATTTGCATATATTATCTATGTTACACATGATACATGATGTCAATCCTTATCCTCAAGAAATTATTGAATTTCCATCTGTATTAGTCAATACTATTAGTGGACAATTGGAAGCTTCATTTCAAACATATGTTCGACCTATATATCACCAACTTTTGACTGATTTCTGTAAAGAGCTGACAGGAATCCAACAAATCCAAGTAGATAGAGGTGTGCCTCTTAGTGAAATGTTACTAATGCATGATAAATGGTTATAAGAAAAAGGGATCAAGCACACCAATTTTGCTATGGTTACATGGGGAGACTAGGACTGCAAAGTAATGTTGGAATCTGAATGTAAATTCAAGAAGATCCGCAAGCCTCCCTACTTCAACAGATGGATCAATTTGAAGGTGACTTTTGGTGAAATATTTGGTGGTGTTCGTTGTAATCTCAAGCAGGATTTTGATTTGGCAGGTCTAGTTTGGGAGGGACGCCCTCACTGTGGCCTTGACGATGCTCGCAACACTACCAGACTGCTCACCATCCTCATGCATTAAGGTTTTAGATTCTCAATAACCAATTCATTGATGCTGCAATCTGCAGAGCGTCCATCAACTTGGTGGCCATACCCCCAGTGTCTGTCGTTGTGGCAACCATACTCAAACAACCCACCGGGACCATTTCCACAACAAAATCTGAAGCAGCTGGAAGACAGTGATGCTTGCTTCTATCATGCTGTCAATCCCACTTCCAGAGAATGGCATACATACTGTTGGTGTGGAGTTATGAGCTATAAAAGGATGGTGCGCAAACCTAGACCAAAGCATGGCATGTACTTCTTTGGCTGTGGCAACTGGACAGCTGAAAGAGGTGCCATGTGCTCTTTCTTCGAATGGGCTCCCTAATCTATCAATGAACCATCATATTCATATTAACCAAGGTTTGCCTCTAATTTTGTGATATTTATGGGATGCAATATGAAATAATATCTTTGTAGGTTTGTTTGTGTAGTAGATGGCTCAGCATGTATATTGTTGGCCTTATCTTATGCCTAGTCTTCAGGGAAGTATCTAACCTATAAAGTGACTGACCTTGACAGACAAGAAGGGATTTGGATACTTTCTTAGAAGTCGTTTACTTGCTGGACTCTATACTATAAGCAGATATAATAATCTGCTTTTATATGAATGAGATCAAAAATTTTATTGTTGCTTTCTTGTTTAAAAAGTCTTAATGAGGATAATGTATTCCTAGATAAAATCAATGCATTCAAAGCCATGGTAATAAGAATCTGCCTGTCTACCCTCACTGAGGAGGTATATATGACATATATAGGGGGAGAAAAACAAAAATAATCCTAAGCATCATATGAACTTGATGCCTATTGGGACCAAAAAACTCTAAAAAAGAAAAGTATACAAGAAACTGTAAATCAATTCTGACTCCTACTGGATAAACAATATCTAATTTGGTGAATAATTTTGTGGAATAGATATAGGTGTTGTCATCCTACTTCCACTCTTCATGGCTGGGGAATTTTCATTCTAGCAAGTATTAGTGGAGATATGGCTGATTGTTTTAAGATGGGGATTTATTCATGAACATGCATCCTGAAATTACCAGTACGTTGATGTTAGAAGTAATTATGGCAATAATTATTGTGTGAACCTTTATAGTTCTTCTTTGTTTTCTACTCAACGTCATCTGAAAGCTTATAAGTTGATGACCTTTATAGTTCTTCTTTGTTACTAACATCAGTAAATATGTCTTTCTATAAATATGTTGAAGGAGGAATGGGTTTGGTATCATCAGCCATAAGCAATGCAACTGAAGAGGAAGGTGCTCATATTTAATCAAATGCTGAGGTGTAGTTATCATCTTTTGATACTTTACTTAATATTGCGATGAAGCTAAATTCCCTTACCACACACTTTGTCCAACCTATTGAAAATGTTTTCAGACATTTTGAAGGACGAAAATGATTATGCAAACAACTGGTAACACAAAGGGTAAGTAAAATATCCATGTCAGTTTAAGAATACTCACATGTAATGATGTGTGTAGGTAAAGCAGTTCCTTATTGATGCGAACTCTGAACTAGTAAAAGGGGTCAGTTATCTAATCTATATTTACCTTGAATCATTATTTCTATGCTATTTATAATCAGGATTACTTGTTGTTTCCATCTAGGTCGTTCTAGCTGATGGAACTGAGGTGCATGCTTCAAATGTTTATCAAATGCCACACCGTATCGCACATTCATGGTACAGAATCATGGTCTCCTATAATTGAATTTCTGTGTTTATATTATTGCCATACTTGATGATCATTATTATTCTATGAAGTCAGAATATTGAAAGGTGAGACCAAAAATAAAAGTTGTGCACTTGTGATCCTAGTCCTTCTGCATGTGATGGTTGTGATGAACTTTCATAGAGACACCTAGCTTTTATAGCATTTTAGAGACCTTTACGTGTAGTGAGTTGACATCAGTGTTAGGGAGGTAGAGAGTCAAGGATGCTCTATCTAGGACGTAGTCATGTGTATACATTTTGCCAAGGAGCCGATCTTGGTAGGCTGAAACAACACTGAATGATCTGCAGATTGTTGGCATTAATATTTTACTATTTTTGTGAAGTATGATTGATGGTACACTTTGTTGCTTGAAGGGGGTAATACATTAGTAAGATACTCAGTGACTCATCCTGAATTTGTGAGGAAGCTATCTAGTCTTGTGTGTCTACAGATGCCTAGCCACAGTCAAGTAGTACACTAGGAACATTATTTCAGTGTTTGCAGCTACGTAATGATGGTAGAGTTCACAGATTGGTAAGAACTTACTATGTTTGGATTTCAGAAAATAATGAAGTGGCGTGTAGCTATACATTCTGAACAGAGTTATAACTACACCTCAAATTGCTATGTTCATTATTTATGGTCTAAATGATAGTGATGTAGCAAAGACTTTGCTTGCTAACTATAATTGCTTCTGTTGTTGCAGGTTTATTGGTGTGCTATTAGGGTTTAGGCACTCTTATATATGGAAAGGGTTACTTCTAAATGGACGAGGAAGACCAGAAGATTGGAAAGGTGGTGCAAAAAGTAAAGATCATTGATATCTCGTTGAATGCAGAGAAGTTGTCTCTAAGTCATTCTTTGATGGCTATTACTGGAATCATAACCCAAGAAATTTGATGGAGATGGAAATAATTACCTTATAATCGAAGATTATTGGAGAAAATTTGTTCATAATCACTAAGCTTCCTCTCAACATTATCAAAGTTGGTCACTGTCTAAATGAATGATAAAGTCAAAATGTAGATATATATTTACATTGAAATTTGTATCGATTAAGGGGAAAAGGCCCATGTCCTCCCCTATGTAATGAATAATTTTTCTATGTGAGATAAAAAGGAATGTTTCAAAAGAGTGATTTGTTATGGTTGTTGTGTCTTATTAACTAAATTAGTTTATTAAAATTTTCTTTGTTCCTGATAGAAGCCACAAATATATTACTTCATGAAATATAAGAAAGATAAAACCTCATTGACAAATAGGAAAGTGTAGATCACAATTGTAATTCATGAGAAATTATGTATATTCATGAAGGCCCTAGGACCTCATTGAAAGTTATGAAATTAGCCTTCACAATTGTATTTGGGAGGCTTGGGAAGTCTTTTTGTGAAGGTCAAATAGTCCTTCAAAAAAGTATTTGTGAAGGCCCTAGAACCTCATTGAAAGTTGTGAAATTAGCCTTCAAAAATGTATTTGGGAGGCCTGGAAAGTTTTTTTTGTGAAGGTCAAATAGTCCTTCAAAATAGTATTTTTGAAGGCTAGAGTCACTCATCAAAGTATTTGTGAAGAGTCTTTTAGAGTAGGACTTTTTGTGAAGGAATGGCCTTCAACCGATTTTTTTTGAAGGAATTAATGTACATTTGTGAAGGAATCATCCTTCATAAATAGTTACATTTCCTGTAGTGAAGGGGATATGACTCCATGGAGATCAAAGTAGATCTTCCTTCTTCATGTCCTAGCTATTGTAGGGTGACCTCCTTCCTCCAAGGTTGATTATGGGCATGGAAATGGAAGCGATTATGGTAGAAAACCTAGAAAACTAGGTTTCTATGGTGGAAATGAGGAGGAAATGGAGGGTGGAGAGAATAAATGCAAAGGAATTGCAATGAATGCTCAAGAGTGGATGGATAGGAATAATGGCACTAACCTAGTGTTGTGGCTGCCACCCATGAATATATAGGTGGTGGTGGAAGAACTAGGGTAAGTAGGGGCATTGTTGGAAAAACAATGCAGAAAATGCTAGGTTTTAGGTGGTAGTACGGTCGTGCTGGGCAGCACGACCGTGGTGGGTGGAGGTGGGAATTGCTATGGTGGTGTGGAATGATCATTCTAAGAAAGTAGAAAAATCATAGGTTAAAGTGGTGAAACGGTGGCTGGTAGCATGGATGTACTGGGCATCATGACTTTGGTCGAGGCTAGGTAGAACGGTCGTGCTGGGTAGCACGACCATGGTGGTGGAGTTGGAGGTGAGGTCATTCCCTTCAACATGCCCATTTTGTGTAACATACCAAATCTTGACATTTTTTCTTTTGACCCTCTTTCCCATCTTTTCCTTTCATTTATGTCCTCTTTGGCCTTTTTGTTTAGTTTGTGGATATTATGATGGTTTCTTGAACATTTGTTCACCTTTTCTACCAATATTTGGGTTTATGTACAAGTACCTCAGTGAAAGCTTAGAATTGGGCTTAATATATAAAATGTACACTGAAGTAATAAAAAGGATAAAATATTTCGTCCTAAAACTTTCTAGTGCTTTTTCAAATGTGAAAAAGGAAATAAATCCTGAGTATAAATAAAGGAGATGATAAATACAATAATTGGAGATAATATGGAATATATTGGGTAAAAGAAGATAATGAGGAATATATTATTCCAAAAATCCTAAATAGAAACCCATGAAGATAATTTGGGTCACAATATCATTTTCTTGACCTAAAAGAAATGTAAGGGCCAAGTATCACCTAATTTGGAAGATAAATGCATAGTTAAAGTCTTTATTAAAAGAAAATAGGAGATAAACCAATAAGGTGAAATGCAATAATTGGAAAACTAACTCCAAATTCGTAATCTACATATCAAAATGAGTCTATGTGTGAATTTGTATTTAATTTGGTCAATGTTAAATATTTTATTTTATTCATGAGAGAGAAAATCAATTAAAGACCAAAAATATTATATATATGTTGAAAAAAATTAATTAATGTAAAAATTGTGTTCCACACATTTAGTATTGCTTATATGCCAATTTTTACATTTCTATAAAGTTTCTAGATGCCTCTAATAAATTAAAAGGATGAAATAAGGGATAAATGTAAATGTATTAAATAAAAAAATAAAAGTCTTCAAAACAAAATTCCAATTTCTTATTCTACATGTTAAAATATATCTTTTATGAATTTTGACTTAATTTGGAAAATATTTGATGAGAAGATAAATTTTGGAGAGAGACATCGTGTAAAACCTTAAAATCATTAATTAAAATAATAAACAAAACCAACAAATGAAAATAATGTTTAATTCATATCCACCATACTTAATATGACTTATAGGTGAAGTTGTATTATTTTTAGAGAATCCTAGAGTCATTAATGAGAAAAGAAAGAGAAAATATTAATTAGCTTAATTGATAAATGTAACTTTCTCAAAAGGAAAATCTAATTTTATATTCGGATTCCTCACCCCAAAATCAGTTAACCTACCAAATTTGAGTTTATTTGGACTTTGTTTATACCCTAAAATAATTACTGAAAGTTTTATACATTAAATGCATCAATAGACCAAAGTTGGAAAGTTGTATTAAATGTCTGAGTCATCTCCTACCTCTATCCACGTGAACAATAATTTTTAAATTATTTTATGATTTTTTGTTTGGCATTATCTCACTCATTTCTCAACCAAATCACGAGTTCTTAGGCTCGTTGGATTCCTTGCAAGATTTCACACAAGATTATCCCAAATTTTTCATGTTTACATCGATTATCCAAGCTTTCCTGAACTGGACAAAACTTCTTCTCTCACCACACTTACACGAACCCTAAACCACATCTCCTCATCTATAAATACCTATACCTCTAGCATCTCCGTCGTATTTGCAACTCGACGCTATAGTCAATTTGGATTTTCATCCTTGTTTGACTCTGCTACGAGCCACCGAAGACACAGACCTTGCGAAACCCTTCTCTCTATGCTCTCTCCATCTCCGGCGCAATCTCAGATGCCATCTTGTTTGGTTTCTCGTGCTCTTCGTTTCGAGTACTTGTGTGTTTAATTTCATCGAGTGTAGTGGATTTGCCCAATTTTTTTCCAAGCAAGCTGATGCATGCTCTCCGCCACGACGTCGAGGCTGGGAGGGATATGACATACCGCATTTTTACTATTTTACCCCTTCTCTCGCTCTCTCTCACTGTCGATGTTTTCAAACGAAGTGTCTACGTGGCAAGTTATCATTGGTCCATTTTGGAAAATTTGTATCTTTTGATTCGTTGGTAGAAAAATAAAAGTAAGATATGTTCTAGAATCAAAAAAAGATGAGATTTCTAATAAAAACATTTTTAATGCCTGATTCTATGTTTTTTGAAAAAGTGTTTTTGAGAATGAATTAATTGGTTAAAAATCATCAAAAATGCATCTAAAACTCCATATTTTCAAAATACATAATATTATATGTCATTTTGATCAGAAGAACCTAACAAAAACAATAGTGATGGTTTCAAAGTCTGATTTGATGGTTTGTGGTAAAAGTTTGTAGTTATGGGGTTTTGGATCTTTAATGAATGACTACAATTCTAATGTATGATCATGGTTATCATATTAGGGCAAGTAGACTCTGATCTCATTTAAAAGTTGTGAAAAGTGGTTTCTAGGACTCTAAGGAATAAGGTATGTGCATGTACAACTTAAGTTGGGAATATTTGTGCCTTAACCTATACTTTTCCTTAATGAGGCTTATTTGAACCATATATCCTATATTCATGATTCTTTTGCTATAGTTGCCTCATAATCTATTTTGGAATATTATTCTTGGGTCTTGGTACCCCACTACCATGTTCTATTTGAATGATGCTATTACTCACCATTGATTCTAGCATGATGATTTTATTAGACTAACTTTCTAGAATCAATGGTGAGTAATAGCATCATTCAAATAGAACATGGTAGTGGGGTACCAACATTGATTCTAGCATGATGATTTTATTAGACTAACTAGCTAAAGTAGTGGTACATACATTATATGAATGTTCAACTCCCGTCTGGTGATCACGGCGGTGAGCTAGGGCTCCCCCCCCCCCCCCCCCCCCGCGTGCGGCGCTCAGGCTTGGGGGAGGGGGTCAGGCGTCCTGCTGGGCCGTCACCTTCTCCCCCTGGGCCTCCTCCTCGACTTGCCTCTTCATCCAGTTTCCTTTTGCAGGTGTCTCTCCGAGCTCCTCATCTATCCCCCCTGGGCAGCGGCCGTGCGACCTGGTTGTGATCGGGTCTTCTCTTCGGTGTGTTGCTTGCAGGAGGTGGTGGTGCTCTCTCCTGGCAGAGTCTTGCTCAGATTTACCTTGAGGCTGAGCCTGAGGCGGGTGGCTGGTGGGGGTGTCCTCGTAGGGGTTCCGGAGGAGGTAGGTTTCCCTCCTCTGTTTCTGCCTTGCAGGTTTCTCGCTTGGGTGCTAGTTTATGGCAGGCTATCTGCCTTGTTCCGCCATATATCAGCATTGTTTCTTCCTTTGAATAAAGATTGTTACTCCTTCCTCTGTGAAGGCAGTGGTTTTTCTGGGGTTTCCCCCAGTAATTCAACCTTAGTACGGCTATCTCATCTTTGCTCTCGATTGATCTCATTACTCAGTTGTATGGCTTTGTTTGAGTTGATATACGAGCAGAATACCGTCTTGCTCCAGCCCCTCTACCACTACTTAACGCTCAAGTTGAAGGAATTCTTCAGGAAAAGCTGCTTAAGATAGCCTCAAGGAAGAAGAATCAATGCAGAAATGTCTCTCTCTCATTCCAATATGAGTTGTAGTGCCTTAGGGTTACTGAATGTGACATTTGTATGTTCTATTTGTATCATTCTCCCCAATTATAGATGCCGTATGGCTAACAAGTAATGAATCGATCCTTTTGATCTAAAAAAAGCTAAAGTAGTGGTACTAATGTACAACCACCCATAGTAGGGCATGTGTTCATTCTCCCCGGGGAACGTCTTATTCTCCCCCCCACACAAAATGTGTGTAGGTGACTGGAAATGTCTTACTCTCCCCTCACCCTTTGGTTGAAGGTCCAGTAGGTGCCTCAACCCTACTTAGTTAAGGTAGTCAAATATTAATCATGCATGCAATTATTTTATTATACTTTGTTTATGACAAGCATATTTTGAAAGCTTCTTTTATATATGACCTAATTCTCTTGTCATCTTCATATTATGATGAATGCTAGCCTATTTTTACATATTTTTCTTATCTTATTATCCTAGAATAGTTTTGTGACACATACTTGTTTTTCCTTTACCTTTTGTTGGGTGCCTTCCCAACCACCCAGGTGATGAGCAAGTTGATGGATAAGACCTGACGATCTTAGCTTAGGCATGGATTTAGTTGATGGAGTTGTTGCTTGGAGACAAGACTGTGGTGGTTAGACTTCCCTCTATCTAGATCCTTGTTTATGTATGTTGATGTAACCCTAAAAGGTAGATTGTTGATGTATTTTTGTATAATCTTTTATTTAATTGATTGTCAGAAATTTATATTCCGCTACTTTCCAATGTGTTTTGTTTACCATATTTTAATAAGGAGGTGATCTCGCCTCTTTACAACATGGTATCAGAGCCAGGTTAGTCAGAATCTGACTATTTCAGTTTTATCTCCCTAATTAGAACCTTAGATTTGCATAGTTTCCCTTAAGTTACATGTTTGCCCTAGATTTGATCTATGCTGATGATAGGTTAATTTAGGACCCTATAGTTTGACCTTAGAGTCTTGATGAATGAAACTCTAATATGCTCATAATCAAAATATGCATAATTTGATGTTGTAGGTTTGCCTTTAGGAAACTATTAGGGCATGAAGTTGAAGCAAAGGTGTCTAGAAAGGATCAGGGTTTTGGGGGTTGGCAATATTTTCCTTCGTGCCACTAGCTTGGTTTACGGGGACTCCCGTGCAGATATGATACCAGCTTGGCCTGAGCTAATACAAATTGCCCAAAATAGTTTGGTTTTAGGCAATAGTAACCTTAGAGTTCTATGTTGTATATCTTTAAGAACCCTAAGTTGATTTTTTTAAGGATGCATACCAAGATAGTTTCCTTACGTCCCTTAGGACCACATGTTTGAATAATTTTGGAGTTTGGGTGTTTGGGAAGATATCAGAGTGCACAATTGAAACATGATGGATCTTGAATATGGTTTAGTTAGACTCATCCTTTAACCCTAATGTAGTTTAGCTTGATGGGTCGAACCCTTTAAGGGGTGGAGTATAGTTAGTTGATGATGTTTGAGTGGTTAGATTTTGTGGACAAAATCCTCTTTAGGGGGATGGAACCTTGTGATATCTTGAAATCTATCTACTCTATCCTTTGAAACCCTAACCCCATGAATAGGAGGTTAGTATGCTTGGATCTTTGGTCGTGACCAAATATAGTTGTAACCTAACGTGCTTATTTACATATTAATGAACATGTAATGATCATCTAAAGAATAAGTCATATGCTTGAACCCTATTGAATATCCAATGCACATAATATGGATATCAATGCTAATCGTCAATATGTAAGATGTTGATCATGTCATTAACCTATAAACCCGAATGATATGATGACAATGATAATTGTAATCTAATGCATGCTAAGGATGGATAATTGAAAATAATGGTCATGTTGACCTAAACCCTAACTTGCAATAACCCAACCCTATTGAATGCATCCTTAATGCTTTTCATGATACATTAGTGATGTTAAGTTCCATAATCAGTTAACATACTTTGATACACATAAATGATATATGTATATAATCATCAATTCACATATTTATCAAGTCATCTATATGAAATGCATGTTACCTTGTTATCTAATATACATTTGATTGGCCACCTAATGTGAATCAATCCACTAATATGTAATATGTTTCACCTTGATCATTAAAATACATGTAATGGATTCCATATGAATATGAAGTGATTGAATCCACATATATGTGCAAAATCAATAATATAAACGAATAAATATAAGGAAATGATTAATGATGACATTAATGTGAGCAATAAAGATAATGTGACAATATGCCAATGTTTAATATAAATATAAGTCACTAATGTGACATTAATTCAAATAATTGTATGCTTAACCACAAATTGGATAGAATGTCCTCTTTCATATAAAATAATTTTTATAACTTATTAAAGTGATAATATGAGGATAATGAAGTTTAAGTCTGAATTATTAAGGACAATGATCCAATATAATAATATATGTTAAGATAATAGAGTAACTCCTAATTGTGATGAAATTCTTAATATGAAAAATGATATATATAATGTTTCATGGATGATAATGAAATATAAACCCCTTAGTAATAAAGTGAATATGACATGACATAATTAAATAATGATGATAATGTGATATCATAATGAATATGATGTTAATGATCCAAAGATGTAAATAATGTTATGACCATCTTGGGTAGCATGACCGTGGTGGTTGAGTTGCTGTAGCTTACAAAGTTTGGGATTTCCCTATAACTTGTGCATTGGCTAGCATGACGTTCCTTGGCACCATGATCGTGCTGGGGTCTTCTGTAGCAAAATTAACTTCAATCTTCATGATCAATGGACTTCTTTTCTTGATGTCAAACCTTATCCATTAGAGGTAGGTTGAGGGAGCTTTGGGGCCTTCTTTGGATCCCTCCATGAATGGAAGAACCCTAGAACTCCTTCCTTCTCTCTAATCCATCCAAAGCATGGTCCAAGTACTTGAAAAATATGCAAAGAGCGTCCATAAGTGCATTTGATAATAATATTCATATTGGGAAATTTAACTTGCTTTCTACTATGTTTAGATGTGATTAAAGTACAAAATGGCATAAGATGAAGCCCTAAAATAGGGCTAAATCAGGTACTTCAATTAGTTTGGAAAAAAATGAAAGTCATTGATGTTAATAATGTGATTAATGCCCTTAAGTATGTGCCATTTTGGATTAAGTTGTTGATTGGCCAAATAGTAGTAACTTGGTATGAAGTTTGGAAAGGTTGTAGCTGGGATGATAATAATGGGATGGTTGAAGTTTCATTAGGTTTTGACTCTCCTAGAGAGAGAATTCTATGTTTGAAGTAGGATAAATGATTAGTTTTTGGATACATTTTTGGGATCAATATTTCATATTAAAACTTAGGCCTAGCTAAGTGCCATGTCACATGCCTAGGGCCCTTTGTTTTGTAGGGTGACACATATTGACTCTTTGTAGTGTTTTAAAACCCTTGGATGCTTTAATCAAATGACCATCTTTCATGTCCTACATTGTAGTTAGACAAGGTAGTGAAGCTTGTCTCCCCATGATCACACGTTGAGGTTGTAGGGGGGGTTGTGGGTGAGGATGGGTGAATGGTTGTCTTCTCCTCATCATAGGGAGTACCCTAACTATTGACTCATGGCCATCAGTTCATTTGATTACTAGAACGAGCCCTTCCTTTCTGTTGGATCTCCACTGCCATGAGAATTGATGGCTGGAAGTAGGAAATAGAGTTAGAAGGTAGTTTAGAGGAAGATTCAAAGGGAAAGTGAAGCTGGAAGATACATGAGTCCAACTCTGGTCTCGTAGTAGATTTCTGTAGAAGTTTAGGTGGCTGACAAATCCAACTTATTCAACATCATATATGGTATTTGGGGGAGTGTACCATGGGCGTCTCGGTGGAATTGGAGAATGCAAGAATAACCAATAGGTCCGGTGGTGCTTTTGGATGCTTCAGATTAGGGTGAGGTGGTGAAGAGGTAAATCGCCTCTTTGCTTTGCCATAGACAAATCTAGGTGGCATGACCTTTGAGGAGGATGAGATCCACAACTGAAGCCTAGGAGACAAGTGGTCGTGGAGGTCCGGAAGAGATCGCCGAAGTTGATGGTGGAATTAGGATTTGACGATGAGTCTCTTTATCACTATGATTTCTTATCAGAGGAGACTCCCATGCCGATGGACACAAATAGGGATGAATGCACACAAGCATCTGCATGCTCCGTACTCGTGTCCTCACAAGAGGGAGAGGAGGAGGACTCGGTCAGGTTAAACCTGGCAGCCCAGACAATGAATTAGCAGAACCAAAATAGATCACCTGACTCGACCCAGACTAGCCCACAACAAGCAAAGGATCCGTGCCCCACAGTGCACACATGGAAACAACCAATTGGCACATAAAGGTAAGTCAATGTTTAATTACTTAGAAATGCACAAATCTTAGATAATTCATAGAAATTAGCCTGGTTATCAGAAAATTGCAAATAAGGTAACAAAATTCTTAGAAAAATGTGTACAATAACATGAAAACATTATATCAGGCTTTTGATGCACTAATCTCAGTGTTATCATGTAAGTTGTGAAATTCTTATTTCATGGACAATAAAAATCAAACAATGACCTAAAATTATGATAATATGTCAGCAAATCCATATTCATGTTTATAATCCAGTTAAGGTTAGTGATTATGATGTTGATGCAATAAATCATGTAATTTTCTCTATATGACCAATTAAGGCTAATAACCCTAATTAATATGCAATAGTTACAAGTATGCTCAATAAATCTTGGAAACTTCACAATATATTCATAATAGTATATGGAACAAACATATCAATATTACACACATAATTCATGTTATATGAAAATGACCCTTAATACATGTGTTGTAACCCTAATATGATTAATGAATGTGACACATGTTAAGATGTTCACCTAATGATGGAACACATGGTTATCAGTTATTGAGACAATAATCTGGAATATGACATCAATAAGATAATTTCATGACAAGAATACAAGTAAAGATAAGAAGATAAGAGAAGTAATGATGAACATATCTTAATAAACTAAGGAAAAGCCTAATGAACATAATCAGGGTATAGATGAGATATAAAGTGATGGAGAATCTAATGTTAGAACATGATCATATATTAATCAGGGTCTGGCCAAGAGTGATAGTTGACTCAAGATTATATGGAGGTCAGGTTTATCTTTCTTCAAGGTACGCCCTTACCTCTTACTTGGCCTACTATTTAGTATGGTTGTATTGTATCTGTACAAAATACTTGGCATATTATATTGGATGAAATGATTGTTATTGTATGATATCTTGCTTTATTTTCCATAATTATGGCTATGAACACATAAAACATAAGATATCTAATCCATTATATGATATCATTAAATCTCTTTAGTAGAATAGTGCATTGATGAAAGTACTAAATCTCTTTGGCAGAATAGTACATGTGAACACTAAATCTCTGTGGCAGAATAGTGCATTTATGAAAGTACTAAATATCTTTGGAAGAATAGTACATGTGAGCACTAAATCTCTTCGGTAGAATAGTGCATGTGGTTGATCAAATTTACATATAATGGAAAATGAGCTTAAAATATGTGTTCTCTTTTGTTAATGAACATCTTTTTGCAAGTATATGATTTTTCTTATATTTGTTTATTACTGCCAAGTATTAGTTTTATCTTATTTCCAGGCTTAGTAATGAGAGGTATATAAAAAGACATGTAGGCATTCTTGAATATTTTTCTAACGTGTATACGTGTAATCTTTTATTTTGGTTGTGGACATATGATCATGAAGGATATGATCGTGGAGAGTTTCGTGGCGAGCTGATGTATAGGTGGACATGTTGTCTTAAGATCCTATTGTTTAGTGGTAGTACATGCATCAGTTAAAGTTTGATGTTCAATATGCAATATCAAATGTTGTAACTATTCATTTTGTATTTATATGTTCAATGGTGGACATGTGTTGTAAGGTTTTATTATTGTTCATGTGCATGTGCTACTATTGTCTCCTTTGACTCCCTTGATTTTCTTCTTCTTAGCCTAGTGTGTGGTGTTTAAATTGGGATTCTCATTGAGGTGAGGTTTTGATTTGGACGTCACATTAGATTAATTGTTAGAAAATCTAGGAACGCCATAGGTGGTAGCAGAACATGAACAATAGCAAATCCTGGCATTTGTTCATTATGCAACTCCAACTAAAGAAAACCTTGAACTTGAACATATTAGGGTTAGATTAGGTGAATCTTAGAGACTAAATCTGACCTAGCCTCTAGGTTATCACCTAGATGTCTAACTAGGTCTAGACTAGTGCTTGTTGTATAGGAAGTCCTAAGATGCCATTCTTTCCTTATAAAGTGACGGTATGGGACGTTGCATTATTGGGAAATGATGTACATCAAGGGAAGAGAAACCCTTAACATATGATGCATCTATGTTTTGAATAGATACTCTAGTCTACACTTTGTTCTCACCCTTTTCACTAGGTATCATGGCACTAGACTCTCTACTATGTGTGGGTGACTCATTTTGTGGATTTGGTTTTTGATTCCAATCGGATCGAACCTTGAAAGTTTCCTCTGACGCATGTTTTATTAGAGAAAAACTATATAATATTTTATTACATATTTAGTATTACAAAAATGTTTCCCCAAACTTATACGAGTAGGAGATGTTCATGCAACCTAAGTGAAAGTGAATGCCATCAGTATAGAAGAGAGAGTAGTTCTAGATTAGATGTCTAAAGCCTTGTTAGAATATATGATAAATGGAATAGATGAAATAAGTTTTGATATTATGATGTAAGTCTTATATAGATGATATAAGATGGTTTATGATGATCAATGTTGTCTTTAAGGATTAAGGTTCAATTTTGAGGTTTGGAGTAAAGTTGATGATGCAAGTGCGTATGGTTCTCTGAGTTAATATAAGATAAGATAAGTTACGACAAGGTTGTGAATCAGGATGAGCCTCAAGCTGTTTTATAAAGGAAGACCTCTAGTTTTGGTATTATTTTTAGGGTGAACTCTAGAAAGAGTGAGACCCAGAGGGAGAAGGTCAAAGAACCTAAACTCTAAGATATGAAAATTATGTGTTATGATATGTCCTAAACTAGAATACTCTTGAGTGATTGAGATGAGTTGCTTTGTGCATGATTTCTATGGTCTTGTTGAACCCTAGATGTCAATCGGAGGATTAAACCCTAGAGATATAGAGAGGTTGGTTTTATATAAAAATTTGAAAACCTACCATCTAGGTGAGGGAGAGAGAGTCCCAAGACCTTGGAGGAGGTAAAACTGTGTTAGTTTCTATGAAAGTCTCATGCTCAGGTTGGTGGTTTTTGATAGGACTCTAGTTGTGTATATAAATAGCGAGTTGGGAAATAGCATGTCTCACAGGTAGAGAACCTATGAAAAGAATGTAATGTCAGTTTTGGTTTGGTTTGCACTTGAGTGGCCAAAGCTTGTAATGCCAATCATTAGTACCAATGAGGTAGACTTGAGAACCCTAGACCAGAGAAGGTAGATAAAATTTGTGCATATATGTTACTCATAAATATGAGTGAGCTCAGAGAGACTGAGCATGATGTTACCCTCATGATACAAGTTAGGATAACCCTGATTGGACTACATAAAGTCTTGATATGTTAGACAAGCCACTCATATAAGTTTGTTTAGCGCAACCATGATATGATATATATGTTCACGATCTAATCTCGAGATGAAATATATGAAGACATGATAAGATTGGAAAACCCTAGTGATGGTTTGATAGAGCACTATGTAGAGATGTCTAATCTTATACATGAGTAACAACGACATGATAAGTTTAGTGAACCAAGTGATGAAGTCATTATTAAAGTTGTAACCTAATATGAAAGTGAAATGGGACCATATTAATGATAAACATTGAATGTGGTGTTAGTCTTTATATTGAATATAGTTTGAAATTCATCACAACATAATGATGATGGCATCTTGATATGAAATAGATGGATAATGTGGGTCTATTATAATTGAACCCTTCATAAAATGAGTAAGCCAATGTTTGAATCTTAATGCTTCATTGAATTTAGGATTTAAATCCTAAAATATTAAATATGTCACGACCTAAGATTATGTTTCACACTCTTGTGGGAAGGTGGTTCACGTTAGTTTCTACATAATTCTCCTAGCAATGGTACATACATGTTCTAGGAATCATGTTTGCGTGAATGATGCAGATAGAGCGGTGCCCTACATGTCGATGGAGGCCCCTTTTGGGCTTTTTCTTTAGAATAATAGAATGGCTTAATTTTGAGGACAAAATTTATTTAATATGTCTATGATGTGAAGGACTGGATTTTGGCTTAATTTGTCTTAATTTTGAGGACATAATTTCTTTTAAGGTGTGTATGATGTTATGTAGTGAACTTTTGATGTTTTTGATTATGCAATTCAATAACCGAATCACGGATTGGAGATCAGAATAATCAAATTTGACTCCACATGTGTATATGGTGATGTTGTCATCTAACTTAAGTTTACATATTATAATGACAAAATGATAGTCTTAAAGTGAGTTTGGATCATTGGAAGGTACTGTAATTAGTTTGGCAAAAGTTGAAAGTCATTGATGTTAATAATATGATTAATGCCCTTAAGTATGTGCCATTTTAGATTAAGTTTTTAAATGGTGAAATAGTGGTAACTTGGGACCAAGTTTGGATAAGTTGTAGTTGGGATGATAATAAAGGCATGGTTGAAGTTTTATTATGTTTTGACTCTCCTAGAGAGAGAATTCTATGTTTGAAATAAGATAAATGATTAGTTTTTGGATACATTTTTGGGATCAATATTTCATATTAAAACATAGGCCTAGTTGAATGCAAGGTCACATACCCAGGGCCCTTTGTTTTAGAGGGTGACACAGACCGACTCTCTGTAGTGTTTTGCAACCCTTGAATGCTGTAATCGAATGGCCATCATTCATCTCCTACCTTGCAGTTAGACAAGGTAGTGAAACTTGTTTCCCCATGATCACACGCCGAGGTTGGGGGGGGGGGGTTGTGGGCGAGGCTGGTCGAACAGTTGTATTCTCCTCATCATAGGGAGTACCCTGACTATTCACTCATGGCCATCAGTTCATTTGACTACTAGAATGAGCCCTTCCTTTCCATTAGATCTCCACCGCCGTGAGAAGGTGATGACGAGAACTAGGAAATGGAGTTAGAAGGTAGTTTAGAGGAAGATACACAGGGAAAATGAAGATGGAGGATACATGAGTCCAACTCTAGTCTCATATCAGACCATCATGGTAGTTTAGGTGGCTAAGAAACCCAACTTCTTTAGCATCATAGATGATATTTGGGGGAGTGTACCATTGGCGTCTCGGTGGAATTGAAGAATGCAAGAACAACCAGTAGGTCCTGCTATGCCTTTGGAAGCTTCAGATTAGAATGAGGTGGTAAAGAGGCAGATCACCTCTTTGCTCCACCGTACCCAAAGCTAGGCGGTGGCACCTTTATGGATGATGAGATCCACAACCAAAGACTAGGAGACGAGTGGTAGGGTTGTAAATGGGTACGGGTAGATCTGGTGACCCGCAAATCCGGACCCTTAAAAAACTTTTCATGGGTCTAATTTTTTATACCGGCATACCCTTGGACCCGTACAGTGACGGAGGCAGAACTTAGCTAAAGGTTGGGAACCTTGTTTCTGCAGGTGAATGGGTAGAGCACAAAACACAATATTGCATACATATTCTCCAAAATATATAATAAAATTACGTTGATCAATGTACATTTTGATAAACATAGGTGGGGCCCATGCCCACCCGTGTACCCACTATACATAAGTAACTACTTAAATAATATGTTATATATACCCATGTACCCACTATACATAAGTAACTACTTAAATAATATGTTATATATATCATACTTTAGTTGTCTAACTAATATAATTCTTGAGATTATATCCTACTCTAACCACAATAAGGTCGAGATTAGTCATATAATTAATAATTAACTATTCTAGTTACAAATATGAACATCATATGTGAACTTAAAATCAAAATGTCTACTAATTTACATTACTTTATACATAGGTTAAACGTTATGATGATGACTACAAATATGTAAATAATTAACTTAATTGAAGTTAATGTATAAAACATAGCATTATCTAATATAACTACTGCATGTTAATATACTATATAATAACAATATTTTGTTGTATTAAAATATATAGAACATAGTCATTTCTCTTACATAAAGAATATGATGTTTTATAGAACTACTTACCTGTATACCCGCACCGCATACCTGCTATTGTTGTGGGTACAAGTATAGTGTGGGTCTAGGTTTTGTATTGTGTGGGTCTCGAACTGAAATTGGACCCACTAATTTAGATGGGTATGGGTATGGGTATGGCCAGGCCCACACCGTACCCACACCATTTACACCCCTAACGAGTGGCCGTGGAGGTCTGAAAGAGGTTGCCAAAGTTGATGGCGGCATTAGGATCTGACGATGAGCCTCTTCTCACTTTATTTCTTGTCGGAAGAGACACCCATACCAGTAGACGTGAACTGGGATGAATGCACGCAAGCGTTGCGTGCTCTGTGCTCGTACCCTAGCGAGAGGGAGAGGGGGCAGGCTGGGTCAGGTCAAACCTGACGACCCAGACAATGACCAAGCAGAACAAAAATAAACCGCCCAACTCAACTAAGACTGGCCCACAACAAGCAAAGGATCCACGCCCCACTGTGCACATGTGGCAATAGCTGATTGGCATATAAAGGTACATCAATGTTTAATTATCCAAAAATGTACTAATCTTAGATAATTCCTAGAAATTAGCTCGGTTATCAGAAAATTGCAAATAAGGTACCAAAATTCTCAAAAAAATGTGTACAACAACATGAAAGCATTATACCAGGCTTTTGAAGCACTAATCTCGGTGTTATCATGAAAGTTATGAAATTCTTATTTCATGGATAATAAATATTGAACGATGGACTAAAATTATGATAATATGTCAATAAATGTATATTCACGTTTATAATCCATTTAAGGTCAGTTATTATGATGTTGATGCACAAAATCAAGTAGTTTTCTCCATGTGGCTAATTAGGGCTAATAACCCTAATTAATATGCAATAATTACATGTATGCTCAATAAATATTAGAAACTCCACAATATATTCATAACAGTATATGGAACACAATGTGAAATTAACATATCAATATTATGCACATAATTCATGCTATATGAAAAAGACCCTTAATACATGTGTTGTAACCCTAATATAATTAATGAATGTGACAAATGTTAATAAGTTCACCTAATGATGGAAAACATGATTATCGGTTAATGAGACAATAATATGGAATAGTACATCAGTAAGATAATTCCAAGATAAGAATACAAGTAAAGATGAGATGATAAGACAAGTAATGATGCACATATCTTAATAAACTAAGTAAAAGCCTAATCAACATCATTAGGGTATAGATGAGATATAAAGTAATGGAGAATCTAATGTTAGTACATGATCTTGTCTTAATCAGGGTTTGACCAAAAGTGATAAATGACCCTAGATTATAAGGTGGTTAGGTTTATCTTTCTTCAAGGTACACCCTTACCTCTTACTTGGCCTACTATTCAATATGGTTGTATAATATGTGTAAAAAATACTTGGCATATGATTTTGGATGAAATTATTGTTCTTGTATGATATCTTGCTTGATTTTCCATACTTATGTCTAAGAACACATGAAACATAAGATATTTGATCCATTATATGTTAGAACTAAATCTCTTTGGTAGAATAATGCATTGATGAAAGTACACAATCTCTTTGGAAGAATAGTACATGTGAGCACTAAATCTCTTTGGCAAAATAGTGCATTTATGAAAGTACTAAATCTATTTGGCAGAATAGTACATGTGAGCACTAGATCTCTTTGGTAGAATAATGCATGTGGTTGATCAACTTTACATATAATGAAAAATGAGCTTAAAATATGTGTTCTCTTTTGTTAATGAACATCTTTGTGCAAGTATATGCTTTTTCTTATATTTTTTTATTACTATCAAGTATTAGTTTTATCTTATTGCCAGGCTTAGTGATAAGAGGTATATAAAAAGACACGTATGCGTACTCAGTACAATATTCTTGAATATTGTGTTGATGTGTACCACATGTAATCTTTTGTTTAGGTTGTAGACATATGATCATGAAGTCTATGATAGTTGAGAGATGTGTGGCACTTGATGTACATGTGGACTTGTTTTCTTAAGATCCTATTGTTTAGTGGTAGTACATGCATATGTTAAAGTTTGTTGTTCAATATGTAATATCAAATTATGTAACAATTCATTTTGTAATTATATGTTGAATGGTGGACTTGTGTTTTATGGTTGTATTATTGTTCATGTGCATGTGATACTGTTGTCTCCTTCGAATCACTTGATTTTCTTTTTCTTAGCCTAGTGTGTGGTGTTTAAATTGGGATTTTCTCTAAGGTGAGGTTTCAATTTGGACATCACACATTAGATTAAGTTTTAGAAAATTCGGGGATGTCACAATATGTATATCGAACACGTGGTTTTGGTAGTGTACCTATGTTTTGTATATGGCATGTATATGTGGAACATCTCTCTTGTATATAGGTTGTGGCTGATGCTACTAGAAATGCATGGAAATACCTGATATGGTACATGATGTGATACAAATGATGGACCTTTATGAAATGTTTTATGGACATGATAGTAATGGAGAAATTGGTTTTAGTTTACCCTCTATTCTGGTAATATGGTTTGTTTAATTGTTGATCATGTATTTTGTTTTAAATAATCTCATTTGGTGTGGTGTGGTGTCACATGCCTGGTTCACAAGTCTTAAAGAATTGATTTTTAGGGTTTCAAACCTTCATAATATCTCATTAATAATTAAAGAGAGGTTGTAAAGGGAAAAATGAGATCCTAGAGTCAAATCCATGATCATTAATCTTGGACCTTCTCTATGAGATAAAATCATGTGTCAATCTATGTTTTTTTTCGAAGATTCAGAATTTGTGGTTTTGATTTTGCTTATTATCTTAAAAGTAACTAAAGATAACATCATAATTAATAATGTTGTGATTTTGGGTCAAGATATCATTAATAAACTCTTAACTCATTGTTGGGTCTTTGTTATGAGCCAACCTAGGGTTTTGCTGATGGATTTGGATTTCTAGGGTTTGCACCATACATCTATATAAGAACTCAAACCCTAATTTATGGAGATAATCCTATATGTAGATTCACTTGACTTTAGACTTGCCGATTTTGAATCCAATCTTTGACTTAATATTCAAGTCAAGGTATTCACGTCTACTATATTTAAATTGAGCATAATATCATGGCAAAATATCTTTTTCCCATATGAGACAATGACTAAATTGTGGACAATCCTATCATCTTATGAAAGTACTTTTCCTTGTTAATATTTTCATTTTTTTGTTAATGTTGATATCACATTGATGGTCTTCTGACCTAATCTTACCAATGATTTGGGATGTTTGACCCCATTTTATGTAAACTTGATACTCTTATCCTTTGCATGAAAATAACTATACTTAATTCTTGCCTACCTTATTTGCATGTGTGGATGAGTAGTCATAACTAGAAGTAGTGACACCATATAGGCACCGAGTTTTACTCCCTTGTCACTTATAATGTTTTATAGGAACATGGTTTTATTCCCCTTCCACTTATAATGTTTTATAGACACATGGATTTATTCCCCTACCAGACATTGGGTTCTATTCACATGCCATATATGATTTTAGGCATTGGGTTTTATTTCCCTACCATGTACTGGGTTTTATTCCCCTATAAAATCTATATTTATTTTGGCAACAAGGTTTTAGTCTTCATGCCATTTGGTATGGAAAAATTTTGGGTTCCTACCCTACTTTATAGTATATGTTGGGCAATGTTTATCTATCACTATGAAACTATTAATCTTTGTGATTAGGTTGATGTGAGTATGGAAATAAACTTTTATTAAATCATATCCTTGTTAATAATTTCCTCATCTTTTAGACCTATTAAATCTTTTTGGAAAACTCTTATCTTTTGGGTATCTCATGATTGACATCTCTTTACTTTAAAACTTCTCTAACTTTAATCAATGCCCAATTATTTTACTTTGTGCATACTCAACATTCACCGACATGCTTCCTTTTAATTTCCTATTTCCTTGCTATTGTTTTTCAACCCACCTAAAGTTAGAACAACACGAGGTTCAGGGAGGAGAGGAGTTTTCTCAGGACCGAGTGCAAGGATGATTTTTGAGATGGGAAGGTTTCTCACCACAGTATGATCCTGATAATTATTTATAATTTAGAATTTTGCCTTACATGACCCCAATGTTAAGTTGAACTCCGATGAGGACATTTTGTAATAAATTAGATTTGATTTCCACAACCAGAAACTATGTTCCTATTATCATTTTGTTTAAAGAACTATTGTGAACCCCAATTATTTAAATGGCTTTATTTTATGTATATGATCTATTGGGGTATTTTGCAACTATTTCCTTAAATTGAAGTAAGGAGTGGTACCTTATGGGACTCACTCCTTACAACTCTTTCATCCATCCCAGATCCTTATCACAACTATGAGAAGAGGCATCATGGAGAATGCTATGTTCCTTCTCTACTTTGCTTGAACTACTTCTAGCCAGGTCACTGCAATGCAAATTGCCCCAAGCCTTGTAAGAATAGTAATACTCCTCATGTGAATCCTCATAATACCCTAGGTCAAGGAAGTAACACCAACACTAGGCCTGCTACTGCTAAAAAGCCTACATAACATCGCCAAGGAAGGTTATATGCCATGATGGTTAAGAAAGCAAAAAACAACAGTGAATTCATCGAAGGTGTGCGTTTTATTATGGGCCAACCCACACATGCCTTTTTAATTAAAGATTAACTGATTATCTGACTCATTGGTAATACTTGAAATATGAAAACTACCAACATAACCTATAGTGTGGTGGTTAGAAACCCTAGGGGCCGTACAAAGTTAAACTATCACAATTTTACCCAACACACCTACCTCTGAGTAGGAAGGACTTTATGGTAAACGTATTTTCTTGACATGACCAGTCATCATTCCTTTGACACTTTAAACTGGTTAGGGGTTACCATACTACCTCTTCCCCCTACCCATGTTGAGACATCAACATTTAGATACATTGAACAATATGTATAAACACTCACCTTAACGAGTTCACCTAGTCCTAGATTTGGGACAAAGTCCATTTTAGGGGAAGTGAGTTGTAACATACTAAATTTTGGTACTAAATGTAATTTTGAGATACTATAATTAACCCTCTTGAATTGAAAACTTGTTTGCTATATTTCAATTCATATTTGCACTTCATTGAATTATCGTGAAATTAGAGCACCTAAATGCAATTGGTCCTCATATAGATCTAGTCATTTCATTTGTGACCAACAATGAAAAGTTGAACTCAACTAGAGATTCTTGGCTTTGGAATCAAATACAAATATATTATTGAATTTTATATGTTATTCTTTGGATGAATTGGGAGAATAATTATTTTGGTCCATATTAGACTCATGAATTAAGGGAGTTTGTATTTTTAATGATTAGAGTAATTCCCATTAAAACTATTTTAATTTTTTATAGAGGAAATATATTTACATAGTATGATATACAATTTTTTTTGAATAAGATGGGAGTTTGTTACAAAAAAAGGAAAATAGAAGCCAACATTATTGGCTGGTTAAAATCAGACTTTGACCCATATGTAACCCCACTCCCTTTTGTGCTTCCATTTTATCGGCCAAAGCATCTGTGGGGCAATCCCTCTCCCTCACAACCCCTCTCCCTCTCATTTCAGACTTCCATGGCTTCAAATGCACTCCTAAACTACCGACCACTCAATTAAGAGAATGAGAAACCTAAATAACAAAGGCCATGAAGGATGATGATCCATAATGGAAAATGACCGGTGAGTGCTATTGAGAGTGTCACACCACCTTAAGTTCAACTAATGATACTTTGACCATCATTGTCACCATAGAGACATAAATCATAGCATAGTTTCCACTATAACAAGCCCTATCTACCTTGTTTACAAGCTCCCTCTTTCATAGACACGACAGAGCCTTCTTCTCCCTATTGACCTTTAGAACTCCTTCATTTCCTTCTTTTTCCCCACTGTGACCAGTAGCACGTCACCCTTCAGTCCCCTGACTGTGATATTCCCTACACTCATCACCTCCTTCAGTGTTTTCTCATCAAAGTTATTTCTTTGTCAACTTGTGTTGGACCACACCAACGTCATCATGGTGTTGCCATCCTCATCTCCAATCTGCTACCATGTTGCCCAATTCAATAGAAGCCACACTCATCTCCAGCCAAGAGGGATCACTTAGACATGACCAATACCTTGGTATGTTGAGAGATACCCACTACCTAACTCTGTCTTTAATTTCCCATATCATGAAGTATGAAGAAGATAAACGATAAACTAACCCATGTGATACACTACTATATATAGTATACTTGGAAGTATGTTGTCCTAATCCTAGATATGTAATATAAAATGTCATATGTTCATTGATTTAAATAAGGAGCCTAATTTATAATGTAGCACTACATAATGGGGGGGTCAGGAAAATACCCAACTTGTATTAAATTATATTCCTTACTAACTAGCCTCAAAATGACTACACTATGAATAGCTTATAATATGGAAGTACTAAACCAATAATGATTCTAAGAGATAAAGGGGGAAATAAATCCAATACTTTTAACGTTATTACTATTTTGCAACCCATGAATAGAAAACTATACCTTAGTAAGTAGCTACCCCTTTTCTACCATACAATATGCATCATTAGATGTTATGTGTAAGTGCATGTATTAATAATGTAGACACTAATGTATATTATGGAACACATGATTTATGACTACAAAGGGTTAGTGATAATTCAACCTATCACCATAGAGTAATATTGACACCTAGGATATGAATACAATTCACAATAATAAACTTACACCTAATGTTACCTAATTAGTGATTTCCAAAGACAAGGATCAAATAACAACATGGGATATCTCAATCTTGTTAGGATCTAAAACTTCAGAGCTTCTTGAACCCTAGTATGGAAAGATTGGATTTTTTCTTGGATTATATGGTACTAGATACTTAATTTTCCATTACAATATTTTATTTCCCCTCTTGAATTTTGTATATTTGAATTTTACAAAAGTGGTGAACCCAATTTATTTGTAGCCTTGTTCCCCTATTGAAGGTGTCCCACAATTATTTGAGTACTGGATATAGTGGGATAATTGAATAAAATGATTGGATTAGACATCAGCACAAAAAGACTCAAATATTGGCTAAGTGTTTTGGCTCTATCCTTGGAAAAGGCAAAGTATTAGACTGCTTTTAATAATGGATAAATCTTTTCATTTTAAATAATCTGATATGTTGATATTAGTTTTGACAATCACTTTATTGTTTTTGGTTACACATTTTTTATCCATTTGAAACTTGCATGGTATCTGGACTATCTTCTGGTTATTACCATAGTCTACCAAACAAACTTGTCCATATTTAATTGCATAAATCTTTATTTTTTAAATAGCTCTAACTCATACCAACCTTACTGACTTATGTTTTCCTTATTGAGGTCCTTGTCTGGTTTCATTCCCTTCACGAATTCATGGACATAAGGACTGTCCCATGTTGAAAATCCCACTAGTGAGAGTGGAGACTAAATGGAGAAGGAGAATAAATCTAGGTTTCCTTTTTGACTCTCTTTTATTTAGTACTTTAGCATTATAGTCCCTAGAGGACAAAAATCTTTATTATGTTCATTCTAAGAGAACAATATTTGTGTTTTCTTTTTGTTGATGTTTAATTACTTTGATATCATACATGGACTCTGTCATGGAACTATGTTGTCACAATATGAGAATCTCTAAATATAATAAAAAATTCCTCCATGGTCTGGTGACCTATAAAAATGCATTTCTTATGAAAGAAAACCTCAAGAGAGGATGATCTTGGATGTCAACTCAAAAAATTTTAATATGATTATTGGTTCATTGGTTATGATAAAAAATAGGATATAAGTCATAATCCAACCTGATTATACACTGATACTTGAATGGCTAACTGTGTATCTTTCAAAGGTGATTGGGATACTGAAATTTTGTCTTCTTCTTTCCTTAGAACCATGCACATGATTAACTCCACCAACCTTTATCTCTTAGATGCAACCTGACTGTGTTAGGAAGCTACTAGGCACCAACTCTCAATGGCGTTGGAGTAAAACATAGAAATGCATGAAATTCACATTGTAGATGTTTGTTTGACTCATTCTACATGCATCTGTTCACACTAAGGACAAAAGGAAGTGAAGTCACCTAAAATTCCATACCCATGACCCCCTAGTCAGGTCATGTAGAGAAAATGAACTTTTGTACACTATTTTACAAACAAAAACACTATAAAGTATTGAAGTCACTTAACATTGTGATATATGTGTCTATTTGTTATGCTAATATGTTTCATATATCTTTACTATTAAATGTTTACATGAATGATTAATTTAATATCCACACAAATTTAGAATCTCACAAAATCTATCAGGATCCAACAAATGTTGAAAGACAACATACCCCATCAGAACGTACACACATAAATTTGAAACCTCTCCACATCATTACATATGATAGAAGGCAACACAATCCATCAAGTAAACATTAATGTAGTGTCATATCGTTAATACAAATAATTTTAATTTGAGGTTTTCCCTATCACAACATATGTTTATTTCCCTACAATGTATAATCGTGTTAATTTCAAAATTAATGAGAGAAATGTGTAAAAATATAAGATACAACAATTTACAAGAGGGATTGAAATAAGGAGTAATATAGAATTTTGACACACATCCTGACATTAAAACCCTATAAATGTATGTTTGGAAATATGAAGAAAATAAGTAAAACGAAACAATGAAGAAAGAATAGAATGAAAGAATTGAACCATAATTTAATTAAGGCATCCCATACACATTCTAAATCAAGGGAGAGAAAAATGAAAGGAGTTGAAGAATACTAAAAAAAGTAAGCTAAAAATAAGTAATTCCAAAATATTTATGTAATGGTTATCATTTGAACATATATATATTTAGGATGAAATAAAGATGGACAAGTGTAGTGATGAATGCATGTTCATACTATTTTTAAATGTATCTAGTCCATTTTGCACATAGACTTCCCATTTTTCTTTAGAGTTAGCATTCATTAACTCGTTGCTAGTATTATGTTAATATTTTAATATTTTTATCCATTCTTTGATTTTCATGGCATGTTCAAATTTCATTTCAAAAGAAAATAATAATATTGGATGTAATTTTTTTTATGCGTCCTTCTTTTGGTTATTGATTGAATCTCTTGATAAATTCATTGATGATAGACCAATAACCCAATACCCCTCCCCTGTGTGGTTTCCATTTTCTTAATTCTCATTGATTTGCATAAGTCTACCTTTCTATTGGTCGATGACTAATGAAAAGTACTGCTTTCAATTGGTGGATGACTGATGAAAAGTACTTCTTGTCAAATTGATGACCACGAACATATGAAAACATGGTGGTCACCTACGATGAAGACTCTTAACTCATTAACTGATGAGAAGTCTAACCGCGAACATATGAAAACATGGTGGTCACCTACGATGAAGACTCTACACTCATTAACTGATGAGAAGTCTATAGGTTGCCAATCGACAAAAGTTCTGCACTTCCTCTATCAAAGAAAATCCTATACAACTATCAACCAATCAAATTCTAGCATATATCTACCAACTAAAATGCCATTGCTACCAAATGAAGAAATTCCTATGCATGTGTCGACCTATGGGTTTTCTACATCCCACAATCGATGAAGACGCCCACCGATGATGCCAAATGATGGGGTGTCTATTCATCTAAACTGATGAAGCTCTAGGTGTTCATCAACTGATGAAAGTCACACACATTTACCAGCCAATGGGGATACTAAGAGTTGCGTGAGACCCCTCATATGTCTCACATAGTTTCCCCTTTACACAGATAATAAGTGAAAATTTAACTGCAAATAATTGGAAAAGTTCTAAATGCTAGCAACCATCTATAAATACAAGTTGTGACCTCCAAGGAAGGAGATCCATGCTTTAGTTTCCAGGCTATCATGCTTTGTGATTGGCCCCAAAGAGGAAGATTATTGGTCATTTCCATCATTTGTCTTCATTGATGACCTACTCTCTACAAGGACCCAAGGTCATGTCCTATAAAGTGGCACAACAAATGACATCTCCATTTCCATCACTCACTACAGACATCCACCACCCACTACATTTTCTTCTACATGTAAGATCCAATCTAGGAAGGAATGAAAAAGAAGAAGGTAACTTGCCAAATGTCTGGGGTGTCTCTAAGGCTATGTTATATCATCCTCATCGCTGGGTAGGGAGGATGTTGTCACACACACTAGGGTTGCATCCCTTCTACCCACTAAGATGATGGTTATCTCTTTCCTTATTCATGCTTACTATGATCTTGTCAATAGGAGAGAGTAGTATCTTATGCCAGGGTATAGGGAGTAGCCCCACTGCTTGCTTTTATTCTTTTAGGACATCTATATCTATATAAACCTTCTTGCATTTTAAATCAACATTTTTATGCTTATAATCTTGTCTGATCAACATGTTTGCTTATTTTTCACATCCCGTGTACGGAAATATTCAAATCCAAGATCTAGGATATCAATTTTTTCTTGTTAAACCCTTAAGGAGAACTTCAAACTTATATTAACCAAGATGTTAGATATGTGGTATATAGGTAAAATGATGGTACATCTACAGTGATATCTATTCAGGTTTAATCATAATTCCTAAAGGGGAAATTTACCTAACCTTAATGTTATTTATTCATGATTGTCTAAGATTTAGTTGGTAAGAAAACATAGGTACTGGTGGTGAAATCTACTCACCCTAATCTTTCCATCCACCAATAATATTATCTTTAATTTGTTCTTTTTATTCTTACACTCAGGTCTTGTTTGGTAGGGAGTAATCAGATGACAAAGTGTGTGTTCAATGTACATATTTGCATTGCAAACTCACACAATTACAACCGATTGTGACCAACCAAACTAGCCTTAGTTCACTCATCATGTTGGTATGGTATGCGTGTAGAGACAATCATGTGATGATTGACATGGCATAAACAATAAAAGATTTGATTGATACTTATAAATGCAAGCTTCCAATTCATTATGTTTCACTTAGTTATGAGATAATGAGGAAATATTATGAATGTCTATAGAATGACAATACTCAATGACATGTGTTCAAGTACATGACTTGGAGGATGAGATAATATGAATGTCAAGAGAGTGTACATTCTTATTATGTCCCTAGTCGGTTGTTACTATGGAAGGTAGTTAGAAACCAGTAACACATAAGACTAGAGTGTGGGTTGGTTGATGGAAATATCTCATTAGTCATGATAAGATAATATCAAACCAAGCACACAGATACATGTTAGGGAACAATATATCAAACATACCCATCTTAAGAGTGACACATGAAAACCATAATTGTTGGTCATAGTCATCTTTCATAGTGTAGGTGGTGATTGTGATTCTTAAACCTAAAATCATTAAACTCATCACATGTTGTTGGGTGCACTTTGACATCATCAAACACAGTCCTAAAAAATGGGTTGTTATAACGGTGATGAGTGGGTGACTTTTGAGACATGGGGATAGACTATGATGATAGACATGGGATTTGTCCCTCCTATTAGAGATTGATATCCTGGCCACTTGATAAGTGAAACTTAGAAACACATGTGCATGCACATGTGAATCAATATATGATATTGAGGTCACATTATCTCAGATAGTTTGCTCTTGGTTCAACTAGCATGGATTTAACATTGAGAGGATGACCTTCCTTGCCTCGAGTTATCTTGGATATCAATGACAAAGGAATTATCCAATCATTACAACACCTTACATAGATTGTAGGTTGAAGTTGTTCTCCAACTTTCCATTTACTTGGGTAGAACTGATGTGTGACTAGGCACCACTCTCTACTTATGATGTCATATGATAGTTATGGACATTCACTGCCAACATGATATGGGACCTATAAGGTCACACACAAAGGAACTCATCTAGAAGAGGAGTTTATCTTGAATGATGATTGGATATATTACTAAAGTGTTTAGGTATTTAATTCATGCAACAGATCAACTGATTGACTGACTGGTCTACCAAACGACCATCTCATTGAGTGAGAAAGACATTTCAGCATGCTAGATGGGCGTCTCAAGTGTTGAGACGGCTGTTTGGGCTGCTAGGGTAATTAGAGTTTGAATTAGCTCAATTCTACCCTTCAACTGACCAGTTCAATGTGATTGAACCGACTGTCTCATCTCATACTCACTATACAGCCATCTGGGTGAGTGAGGTAGGCTCTCATTTGCGTGAGACGTCCTGGTTGGGCCGAATGAACCAAATAGTTTTGAT
The DNA here is from genome assembly GCA_963693085.1 of Alisma plantago-aquatica. NCBI lineage: Eukaryota > Viridiplantae > Streptophyta > Magnoliopsida > Alismatales > Alismataceae > Alisma > Alisma plantago-aquatica. The sequence goes on from OY856413.1 coordinate 1,045,840,075, forward strand.
TGCACAAACTTGGAGTGCAAGTAAATTAATTTGTGATATTAATTGGAAATCGATATTGCCAAATTCACGTGCAATTAGAAAACTTCCAGATAGTTGTCTGGCAGTGCAATACAACCGTCTCGTGTGACTAGATGACTATATGGGTCACCAAAAGGCTGCTTCAACTGTCTCAGGTTGTAAAAATTCAAGATCTTCTGGTCCCTTCCACTTCTTCACAATCCCATACAGATTGGGAACCCTAACCCTAACCCCACCTATAAAAGGAGGGGTACTAGGGGCTTCCCAGAACACAACATAGACAACTGAGAACCAGTTCCTCTCACAACTTTTGTCCTCTGTGGTTATGGTAACCAAGAGAGTCCAAGAAAATCCTACCCAATAGGGAGGGATAGCTACGGGAGAGAAAAAAATGGTGATCATTGTTTTTTTTTTGGTGAAGTCAGGAGGCTATCTTATTCATCTTGCCCTCCTCGTGCAAGCTAATTTGTCAGCAAAATTGATTACATTATTTGAAATGCAGGAATGAAATATGGTAGTACTACTACCATTACAAAGTTCTTTATGGATAATTCCTTCAACTGTTTTAGGCGGTATTCTGTAAAAATAGAATCCATTCCCAGATTTTAGGTGGAACTTAGCCAGAGTATCTGCAACATTGTTTGCTTCCCTATGGACATAGAAAATGGACCAGTTGTCCTTCTTTTTCTTCTTGATTTGAAAAATCCATCGTGCCAGCTTCGGGTTCTCCTCATGATCTACTTCCATTGCCTCGCAAGCAAGTCTGGAATCAGTTTCTATAATTGCATGGTCAATCGCCAGGTCATGGGCAAGGTCCATAGCCAAGACTATTGCCTGAAGCTCAGCCTCAAGGGAGTTCTCAGCCTTACAATTTTGTGCAATACCTCCATGCCAACCTCCGAGGTGGTCTCTACAAATCGTCACCGTGCCTGCATGTTTGTTCTTAAAGGATGCGTCTGCATTTAGTTTATAGGCGGGGTACTTTGGCTGTTGCCAACCTTCATCACGATCTAGCCTATGTGGTTTCTCTTCTTTCTGCCATGCCACTTCCATCGCCTTCACTTCTTTGGTTATCTTACTAACAAGGTAGCGAGCAGTAGTCATTTTCTTTTCAAAGATTTCTTCATTTCTATCCTTCCAAATCATCCAGAAAGTAATCGAGAACATAACAACATGCTTTCTTTCCCCTGACAGATTCATGCTCAACCATTGCCATATGTCCGTCGCATCATTAAGCACCAACAGTTCCTGAGGACTCAAAACTTTGCTCCATATTTCCTTAGCTTTAGGATAGTCTCGTAAGGCATGAAGCACAGTTTCTTCATATCTTCCGCATCTAGGACAGTCTGCAATATTGGTCATTTGTCTCCTAAACCGCCTGCTATTCGTAAGGATAGCTCTATGACCCACGAGCCACAGAAAGAACTTTACTTTAGTAGAGATCTTGAGCTTCCAGATAAGGTTCCATTTGCCCTGGCATTGGACTTCCATTTGGGACCTGAGAATTTTATAGGCGCTCTTGGTGGAGAACTGCCCATTTTCTGTGTGAATCCAAGCCCATATGTCGTTTAGCTGCAAATCCATAGGGACATGTATTTTTAAAATTTTCTTTATATCCTCTTCAGCGATCCACTCCTTCAAGAACTCAGTGTCCCATTCATTGTTAAGATTAACAAGGCTAGCCACCTGTAAATCCTCCAACTCAGCTGGTATCAGATTCTTAGTTCGACCATACAAACGTATGTTATGGTTCCACCATTTATCATACCATACATTTATGCTCTTGCCACTTATGGGGTTCCAAATGGAATTCTCATCAATAAACTCTTTACAATTCAGGACTGCACGAGCCAGCCTGGATGAGTTTCCAGTGGTTCTACTGACATGTTTGGTATATTTATCCTTCATTCCCTGGCACCAAAAGGATTTCCTCCCAGTCACTATCTCCCAAGCATGTCTGCTAATCATCGTCTGGTTCCATTCACGCATTGATTTAATGCCAAGGCCACCATTGTCTTTGCTATTCATCACCTTGTTCCAAGAGACCAAGGATAAGGGGTTGGACTTGTGCCCCCACCCCATATGAGGACCTCACATTAGCGTCAATTCTATCACAAACCTTCTTAGGGATGACTGCCGATTGCATCGTGTAAGTAGGAATTGTGCTTAGGGTGGATTTCGCCATACAGACCCTACCAGTAAGAGAAAGGCTCCGTGCAGACCAAGAGTTAATACTATTTGTCACCTTCTCGATAACTTCACCATATGTACTGGTTGAGACCTTCTTATGAATGAGTGGCACTCCGAGATATTTGCCAAGGTCAGTATCTTCAGTAAAGTCGCTCATCCTACAGAGCAGCCGTCTTGTAGCTCCTGGTACACTTCTCACAAAATGGATGTTAGATTTCTTAACAGAAATAGCCTGTCCAGAGACAGCACCAATTTCCTCAAAGCACTGTTGGATCGTTTTAAGTTGTTTCAATTCTGCCTTTGCGAAAAGGATCATGTCATCTGCAAAGCACAGATGAGAGATCTTTGGACCATTTGTAGATAACTTAATTGGGGTCCAATCCTTGGTTTTCACCCTGCTATCAATATGTTGACTTAACCTCTCAAGACATAACACAAATATGTAAGGATACAGTGGGTCTCCTTGTCTGAGGCCCCAGCTGGCTTTGAAGCTATCCATCAAATTGCCCTTCCATGCTATGGATGTTTTTCCTTCAGTCATGGACCCCATAATATAATGAATGATAGACTCAGGCAAACCAGTCTTCTTCAACATGTCTTCCACAAAAGTCCAGTTCATCCGATCATACACTTTAGAGAGATCAACTTTAATCGCCATCATCTGTCTATCTGATTTCCTTCGCATGTTGTGAAGGATTTCTTGCACAATAATAATGTTGTCCGTGATCTTGCGCCCAAGAACAATGGCACTCTGTGTCGGGGATACCCACTCCTCCAGAAAAGATTTGATTCTCTCGACAACAACTTTAGATGCTAATTTGAGATTAATATTGTTCAAAGATATGGGTCTAAGCTGTTCGCATGATTCAGGTTTGGGGACCTTTGGGATGAGCACAATTGTTGCTGCACATAGCTCTGCGTGAAGCGCTTCTCCAGCTAGGGCCTTGGATATAGTAGAAAGAACAGACTGCTTTATTGTGTGCCAATTAGCCATCAGAAAAGAGCCATCAATGCCATCTAGACCACAGACTTTGTAAGGGTTCATGGATCTCAGGATATTATAAACTTCTGCCAGTGTCGGAGGTGCTGAAATCATCCTACGTTGTTCTTCAGTTAGTGGAGTAAAACAGCCATAATACTTTTGTACCTCATGAGTATCCGTCAGACGATCTTCAGTCAGAATAGACTTAAAATGATTGACAAGCATACTTTGGATTTCATTATCATCACTCGTCCAATCCCCATTTGGTCTCCTCAACATGGTTATGTTATTGCTGCGCCTCCTTTGTTTTACATAAGTGTTATAAAACTTCATGTTAATATCACCATCAGTGAGCCAATAAATGTGGCTTTTTTGTTTCTAGTCTTCCTCCTCTGCTCTAAGTATATCTATGTACTCTACTTGCAGGTCCGAACTCATACTTGCTGTTGTGTTGTTGAAGTTATCCCCCAAGCTTTGCTGTAGAATGCTGAGGTTTCTAAGGATTCTCGTTTTATCTTTTGCCACTTTCTTGCTATTGTGAGCTATCCACTTCATAATGTCAGGTTTCACAATCTCGAGTCATCTCTAAAATCTAAATGTGGTTGCCAAGACGCACGCAGCATATTCTGGAACCCATTGTTCTTCGACCAAGAACTTTTCATGAGGAACCGGGGGTTGGAAGCTTTGCTAGTAGATGATCTAACCAAGATAGGATTATGATCTGACCAAACTTTTGGCAAGTGTTCGACAATGAACTGAGGATACTTCAATAAGAACACCGAACTAGCAACAACTCGGTCTAATCTCTCATGGAGGGTCCCGTGTCTGTAGGTGAACTTAGGGCCCATGAACCCCAGGTCTGTAAGGCCAGCCTCCAGAAGAGTGTTAATGGAGATCGTAGCTTCTTGAAAATCATACCTCTTGCCGCCTTGTTTTTCATTGGGGCTTAGGGTGGTGTTGAAGTCTCTGACTGCAATCCAAGGTCTGTCAAACGTCTTGCTCATATGAACTAAGTGCTTCCACAGAAACTTTCGAACAGAGATGTACGGGTTCACATAGATGAAGGTTGCGAGGGTGATGTTGTTGATGAGGCAGGTGCAGAACTGTCGATGACTATTAATGATCTTTATATCACACTCTATAGAGTTCCAGCATATCCAGATTCCTCCTGCGAATCCTCGAGCTTCAACTCTATGGGAATTGGAGAAACCAAGTTTCTGTATAGTTTGAGTAGCTGCCGACCCACTGATCCTGGGTTTGAGAATGGCCACCACTTTGGGATGTTTTTGTGAGATCATATCTCGGAGGACATGACAAGTGTCTTTGTTGCCGATTCCTCAGACATTCCAGCAAAGGATGTCTAACATAAAAAATGACTTTGGTAGAAAAAGGAGTAGCCCAGTTACCTTACTGGGGATCAACAAGGGTGTGGTTCTCCTTTTCTTTGTCAACCTCTTCCATCACAACCTCCTGCTCCTGGTTGAGCCTAGGGCTTTTCCTTCTGTTTTCGTAAGGAGGTTTAATCCTTGAAATCTTAAGTTTTGGTGTATTTCCTTTAACCTTCCTTCCAGGCGACATGCGACATCCTACAATAACTGTAGGTGTGGTTTTCGGTGGGTCACTATCCTCCACCATCTCAGAACTTTCCTCTCCTGCAGTAGCTGTAGTATCGTTCATCTTGTTTGCTTCTCCTCCATCCGGCGGTTCCTTGCTGGTTTCAGTGATAGGAGGGCTTTCAGTATGGGCAGCCTTTTTGCTACTTGGTGCTTCAGTGGTTTCATCCTCCTCCACATTGATGACCTCCTCAATTACTTCATCGACATCAAGGTTCACCGCTGTGTGTGCTACTTTCTCCTTCGATTTCGTCTGGGCTGTTTTTGTGATGTCCTTCAACACCTCTCTTTTATCATCTGCAGTGTTTAGTTTCTTCTTTTTCCAGACTTTATCTTCTCTCCCTTCTCCTACTTGTTTGGTGGCCGTATGGTCTTCCGGGCCTACCTCTGCCTGACTCCCGTCTTCCTTTTCATGATCCTCCATTCCAACAAGGTTGGCGAACTTATTTGATCTTGAGCTAGATGGGCTTCCATTGGAGCTTCCTTGGTTTTTTTTTGTTGTGCAGATCGTGTTTGATTCACCGTAGCCTTCCTTCTATTGGTTTTCCAGCCGCCATTGCATCTTCTTTCGATCCCTGTGGATTTCCTTCCCTACTGCCATTAGATTCATGTGCAACTCCTCTAGATGTGCAGATCTTCTGGTTATGTCCGAGCTTGCCGCAAGACTCACATGTTTCAGGGAAAGCTTCATATTCAACTTGATAGATATCATTATTGATCATAATATTATGGACCAGAGGTTTTGTGGTGTCCACATCAATGGCAATCCTGGCAAATTTTCTTTGCGTTCTTGCAGTAGTATGGGCATCCACTTTCACCAGACTTCCAAGGGCTAAACCTATGTATTCGAAGATGGTCGACACGTAGAGATGAAGCGGGAGGTCTAGGATTCTAATCCAAGTTACCAGGTAATGTGGTAGCTCTGCCATCGGACGGAAGGAGGGAAACCATTGCCACACTGCCAGGAAGCAGCCAAAAAGCTTCCACGGCCTTCCAGTTAACGCCATGTTGAAGTCTCGTTTGCATGAGAACTACACAATGTAGTGACCTAGATCAACTTCAAACATATTGAACCTTCCGACTGGATTCCAAAGAGTTCAGATTCTCTCCCTCATGGTCATGTATCCCACATCAGATCCTATCAATCTGGTGACCACCGTGTATTGCCAAGGTCTGGCAAAATCTTCTTCCGCATCCGACTCTATCTCCATAGCAGGGATGCCATCGATCTGTGATATCTTAACATACGAAAGGGCGAGCTTATTCTCAAATAGGGATTGCATGAAGAACGTTTCCTGGTTTCCCGCATTACTACTGGCTGAACCTCCTTGATTATTATTGTTTCATGTATCTTCTTCGGACACTTCTGTCATGATGGCTTCTCCCTTTGAGTCCATCGTCAGGTGGTCTCCCAACGGAGAGAATTGGTCATCCAAAGATAGGCTGGGGCCGTTGGTGTCTTCGTTGCCTTCCGATATACTCTCTGGAGCCGGCCCACGCATCCCCGAGTACTGGAAATTAAGTCCCACTCCCGGTATAGAAACCCTAATGCCGCCATTCGTGGCTCCTCCCAGGTCATCAGGTTGACCTTGGTCTTTGCATGGTATTCCGCTTGAGAAGGGAAAGAATTCCCGATCGCCAGATCAGTTCTTCGGTCCCCTCCCTCCCCCCGATCCCCTTCCTCCGTGAAATTGACTGCCACCGCCGCCACCCCCTCGTCCCCCTCTGCCCCCCGTATCCATCTTTAAATGGTGATCATTGTTGGTGGGAGAGTAGGTGATGCAACCCTATTTTAGGGCTCCATCCTGTGCCATTTTGTACTTAAGTTGCATCTAAACATGTTAGATTACAAGTATTTTTCCCTAATATGGTTATCATTGCAAATATGCCTATGGGTGTTCTTTGCACTATTTTTTAGGTACTTGAACCATGCTTAGATGGAAGAGAGAGAAAGAAGGAGTTCTAGGGTTCCCCCACTAATGGAGGGACCCAAAGAAGGCCCCAAAGTCTCCCTCAACCTACCTCCAATGGTCAAGAATCATCCCAAAGTAAAGACATCCAAAAATAACGAAGATTGAAGTGTAATTAAGTGAGGCCAACCTCACCATGGCCGTGGGCACTATGCCATGGTCGTGCCTTTTTTAGCAATATGACACCAAGCTCAATAGGGAAATCCTACAGAATCCCATGACCGTGGCCACCTACCATGACCGTGGCCATTGAAGACACCATGGTCGTGGCCATCAACACGGTCGTGGTCAGTAGAAGAGAAAACAGTCGTGGCACCCTGCCACGGTCATGGGAATTATTGCATCTAATTGGCCAGAGTTATAGGTTGTCACCCTAGAATGCCACGACTGTGGCCACCTACCACGACCGTGGCCGAAGAAACTCAAAATGCCCGTGCTGCTACGCCACGACCACCTCACCCTCCTTCAAAACGGTCGTGTTACCCAACACGACCATGGTGCCCCTAACCCACCACGACCGTGGCATCCTGCCACAACAGTGGCCACCACCATACTTCGCGTTTTCACCACTCCCTCCATACCACAACTGTTCTACCACCCCACGATCGTTCCCTACTACCCTCACCACGGTTGTGGCACTACACCACGGCCATGGTGATCCACCGACCCTACCCTACTTTTCACTGCTTTTCCTAAACTACCCCGCACTTACCCTAGTGCCTCCCCACCACCTATATATACAGAAGTGGTGGCTAGGGCACGAAGGTTAGATGCCTCTATAGCTGCTCCAAGATCCACTCTCCACCCTTGAGCTCTTGGTGAAATCCCCTTGCATTTTGGGCTCATCATCCACCATTTTCACCCTCATTCCACCATGGAAACCTAGTTCCCTAGGTTTTCATCCATAATCCCCTATCATTTCATGCACCCCTGCACCCTTAGAGGAGGGAGGACGTCTATAGAAATCTTGGAGGTGAAGAAGGAGGCTTCTACATAAAGCTTCATGGAGTCCCTACTTCTTCTACCCCTTTCTTTTCTTGTTTTTCTGATCATGTCTAGCTAAGCCCCTTGTGGTTGGCTGTTTGGGATTTAAATGTAACTTTGATACCATGTTGGGGGATAATTTCTTGTAATGAACTTAATTCATATCTATGATGATTACTTCTTGCTTCTATCTCTTTTCCTATCTTATTGCATGTGGTTTGTGCTTCTTGTATGAATTGCTTGTTTTGAGGTATTTGATGACAATTTGCTTCTAGGAGGAATTGGGGTGTATGTGGCAATCTTAGGAATGGCTCCTAGGTCCAATTAGTGGATCCCTAGCTAGCCCCCTTTGTTCCTACATACACATCCCTCCTCCTACAAATGAGTGTGAGATCTAAGTAGCTAGTGTAAGTGAGATTGATGTAATTGTCTAGGGCCTTCTAAAGGCTAGAGTGGCTGGTGGCATGAGGTTAAATACCCTCATCTCTACTCCCATATCTACCCTAAACCCTCAATTACTCACTATCACTTACCCTAGAAACCTTGATTTGGTTAATCTCATTAGAATTACACCTAACCCTAGTCTTCTACTAGTAGTATAGGGTATGTTCTAATGACATTGACCTTATTGTTTGGTTTGGTAATCTAGATATGAAATGAGAACCATGCATGTTTAATGATCTTCCCCCAACTAATATCAACATTACATTCCCCAAACAACCCACCCACCTTAATCACCTTGCTTAAAACCCTAATTGCTTAGTTTGCTTATTCATGCTAGTCTAGTTTAGTCACTTTTGTTTAATCTAGTCAATTGCTTAGTTTTGCTCTTTAGTGTTAACTTAGGCTCTTGCTCTTGCTAGTGGTTAGTTTAGTTCTTAATTGCTTCTTGCCTTGCTAGAGTAGCGTAGCTCTTCTTTCTCTTGCTTAGTTAGTTTGTTAACTTAGTTTACTAATTTGCTTTCTATTCCATAACTTAGTTTCCATCTCGCATTTCTTACTTTCTCAATTAGCTTAATCAATAATCAAACCTTTCAAAAACCCTAAAACCCTAAACTCCGCAAAAGGAACATAGCATACAACGTCTAACTCTAGTGCCCCCTCTATCTCCATGGATCGACCCTGTACTTGCCGCCTCACCTATACTACGACACGACCCCATGTGCTTACGGGCATAGTGTCTTAGTAGACGTAGGTAGTTAGTGTAGGTCTTATAAATTTCGAAAGAATAAGATCACCCATATTGCGTACGCTCCGGCCTCGTGGGGTGTAAAAGCACCACTAGCGGGGACGCACCAAGATTTCTGGCCGATGGGGAACTAATGCCAGTGAGAGAACAATCTAAGTGGAGGATGTGTGTGGACTATCAAAAACTCAAAGAGAAGACGAAGAAAGACCACTATCCCCTCCCATTCCTTGATCAAATTCTAGAGAGACTGGATGGGCAGAGTTTCTATTGATTCCTTGATGGGTATTCTGGTTACTTTTTGATCACCATACACCCCACCGATCAAGAGAAGACAACATTCACCTGCCCGAGTGGCACATTTTCTTATCAGAGAATGCAATTCGGGTTGTGTAATGCCCTGTCCACATTTCAGAAGTGTGTTACATCAATCTTTGCAGATATGCTTGATTTGTCCATGGAAGTGTTCATGGATGATTTCTCAGTTTTCGGAAAGACTTTTGATGAATGCTTGTTACACTTTGATGCCATCCTCGAGAGATGTGTGAAAGTTCGACTAGTTCTATCTTGGGAGAAAAGCCACTTCATGGTGCCCGAAGGCATTGTTCTAGGCCACCGAGTCTCTAAAGACGGGATTGAAGTTGACAAGGCCAAAGTGGGCCTCATCTCTACCCTCTCCATTCCTTCCACCGTAAGACATGTCTGATATTTCTTGGGACATACTGATTTCTACCGCCATTTTATTAAAGACTTCAACAAAATTTCAAGTCCGTTGTGCCACCTGCTTGAAAAAGATGTCAAGTTTCACTTTGATGAAAAATGTATTAAAGCCTTTAATTAGTTGAAGGAGAAGCTAATTTCTACTCCGATCATGCAACCCCCCGACTTCTCTTTGCCATTTGAGATCATGACTGATGCATCTGATATGGCAGTGGGGGCTGTTCTGGGCCAAAGGATTGGCCGAATTCCTCATGCCATCTACTACGTGAGTAAAACTCTTGATGAAGCGCAAAGAAATTACAACATTACCAAGAAAGAGTTACTCATCGTCATATTTTCTCTAGACAAATTCCACTCCTATATTCTACAAAACAGAGTTGTGTTTTACACGGATCATGCTGCATTAAAGTATCTCATGTCTAAGAAGGATTCAAAGCCGAGGTTGATAAGATGGATTCTGTTGCTGCAAGAGTTTGATATAGAGATAGTGGACAAGAAGGGAGTAGAAAATGGCGCAGACGATCATCTCTCCCGGATTAATCACCCTTTTGACAAGATAAGGTTAATCAAGGAAACCATGCCACATGAACAACTCTTCCTCCTTTCATCTTCTCGAGGGACATGGTACCAACACATAGCCAATTTCTTAGCTAGTGGGAGGATACCTAGCACGTGGATAAGGGAGGAGAGCAAAAGACTGTTTGCTATGGTGAAGAATTATGCATGGGATGACCCTCACCTTTTCAAGTACTGCCCGAATCAACTTGTAAGAAGATGTGTGCTGGAAGTGGAACAATAAGACATCCTCTCCATGTGCCATTCTGGGATATGTGGAGGACACTTTGGAGGAAAGCACACAACTGCCAAGGTGCTTCAATGTGGTTTTTATTGGCCCACATTATTCAAGGATTCACACGAATTCTGCAAGAGCTGCTTGAAATGCCAAAAGGTGGGAAATATCTCCAAAAGAGACATGATGCCTCTATCACCCATTCTTGTGGTGGAGGTATTTGATGTATGGGGAATTGATTTCATGGGTACTTTCCCTCCTTCATTTGGGTATATCTACATCTTAGTTGCAGTTGACTATGTGTCAAAATGGATAGAAGCTATTCTGACTCGGACAAATGACCACAAGGTGGTTTGCAATTTTGTGAAATCAAACATCTTTAGTCGTTTCGGACTTCCAAGAGCCATGATAAGTGACAGGGGAAGTCACTTCATCCACCGCAACTTTGAGGGATTGCTCAAGAAACATGGAGTGAACCATAGAGTAGCCACTCCGTATCATCCTCAAACAAGTGGCCAGGTTGAGTTGGCCAATCGGGAAATAAAGCTCATTTTAGAGAAAACAGTAAGACCGGACCGCAAGGATTGGTCTCTCCATCTAAATGAGGCTTTATGGGCATATCATACGGCATTCAATGCCCCGATTGGCACCACACCATTCAAGTTAGTCTACAGGAAAAGCTGCCACCTACCGGTAGAGATGCAACATAAGGCATTGTGGGCCTTGAAGAATATGAACTTTGATAGTGAAAATGCAGCAATGAAAAGGAAATTCCAACTCAATGAGCTAGAGGAAATGCGCCACGAGGCATATGAGTTGTCAAAGAGTTATAAGGAGAGAACAAAATTCCTCCATGGCAAGACAATTAGGAAGAAGGACTTTGAGCCCGAAAAATGGGTATGGCTATACAACTCGAGAATGAAGTTCTTTCTTGGAAAACTCTGGTCTAGATGGGAAGGACCCTATCTTGTCAAGAAAGTATACCCATCAGGAGCCGTGGTCATTTATGAGAAAGAAGGTGCAAAGGAACTTGCTGTCAATGGGCAAAGGTTGAAATCTGTTGTTGAAGTCGGCCCAGATAAGGCCAATCAAGATTTTGATATTGTTATGCTTGTAGAGGAAGAATCTGATGAAGAAGAGTGCTTGGATGAGGATGAGAAAGGAATCTACTACAAGGATCTATTGAAGGTTCCAAAGAAGTGACATAGATCTACAATCAATAAGCCTGGCTAAAGGCATTAAATTTAGCGCTAGTGGGAGGCAACCCACGTGGTTTGAGATTCTCGAACCATCCTTTAGATACTTTTTCTTTATTTTACACAAAAACACACATGCACACTTGTGATTTATAGTTTTCTTTTGAGTTTTGATGATGTGCAGGTGATAGACAAGAAAGAGAGAGAGTATAGAAGTTAATCATGGCCATTAAGTCAAATTTGTGTCCAAAGAACAAATGAAGTTGAAGTTCAAGTTTTGATTTTGGAAAACTGAAGGAACAACAACACCACGGCCATGGAGCTCTACCATGACTGTGGCTCATGTGGCCAAATACGACCGTGGCACATGGCCACGACTGTGGGAATTAATGCATCTAATTGACTGAAGTTACAGGTTGTTTGCAAGTATTGCCACGACCGTGGTATGAAACCACGATCGTGTTGAAGGAGATTGCCCATGACCTTGGTCCTCACCACGGCTGTGTTGAAGAAAGAGGGCCACGACCGTGGCAACCTGCCATGACCATGGGAATTAATGCATCTAATTGGCCAAAGTTACAGGTTGTTTGCAAGAATCGCCACGACCGTGGTTAGAAGCCACGACCGTGTTGAAGAAAAATGAACACGACCGTGGTACCTTGCCATGACCGTGGCGATGTCAGCTTGAGGAGTTCTCCATCAACAACATGATCGTGTCACCCACCATGACTGTGCTACCTAACCCTGGCCACGACTGTGGTCACCACCGAGCTCGGTTCAGCCAAAAAAATATATCTTTTAAACACCCAAACCCGACCCCCCCCTCTTCATTTGCTCGCCTTCAAGCTTCAGACCTCGACCGTGGCGGCGGAAGACGACCCCGTGGTCCTCCAATCTCCACCTCCATCCCCCAAAAACACCTCCCATCAGCCTCCAATCAATCCCAAATCAATCCCCAACCATCTCTCCACCATTTCCACCGCCTATTCTTCCCCAATCGCTCCTCCATTTCCACATCCATCTCCACATCCACCCAACAGCTACCTCCACCAAAACCCCAAAAAACCCTTCACTTTTCACCCAAATCAATAACCAATCACATTTCCACCATCCATACATCACTATCCTTCCATTCCACCCACAAAACCACATCCATACCACTCTCCACATAAAAATCCGAAAATCACCTCACCTCCACCATGAAAAAGATTGGAAAGACCATAACCAAGGGAACCAACATCCTCACCATAGGGAGGCGGCGTTCCAAAAATGCCTCCTCCGATGTATCTGTGCCATCCCACACACCTTCACCTATCACCTCCGCCCACCATTCCCTCCTCCGTTCGCAATCGATGAGCAGATCACACTCCTGCTCATCCGATAGCCACCACATCACCGACACAACCTACGAGGGTGAAGATGATGAAGATGAGGAATCAATTGGGGTCGATTTGGACCACCTTATTGATGAGATCGAGCCGGCAGCTGCAACAAGAAGCTAGAGATCCAAAGCGGCACCATCCTCATCCAGGCTCCCGCCAAAGCCTACACCAACCCGCCACTTGACGTCTCAGGTGACGGCGAGGCGTGGTGTGCAGCCGCAACCCTCGCAGAAACTACAACAAGATGAGGAGCAATCGGCCCACTGGTATAACTTGGATACTAGTTTGGGGTCTCAGTCCTACATGATGGAGGTAGAGGATCATGACAGCGAGGAGGATGAGGTAGAGCTTGAGCATGAAGGAGATGATGTTCTAGCACTGCTGGAGGCAGATAGAGAAAAATCCTTGGGAAATGCACCGATAGGAGTGTCCTATGGTAGAGGACACATGTAGAAGAAGATTGAGCTCAGATATCCCGAATGCATGACAAGGCGATTCGTCGCCACCAAATATGGGTCTGAGAAGGTAATTGAAAACCTAGGGATCAAGGCAGCAACAGAAGAAAACTTGAAGGCAATAGGGATGTGGAACATCGTTTTCACACCCCAACCAACCTATGTAGCTTTGACCCGAGAGTTCTTTACCACTCTCGAGAGGACTAAAGTGAGGGGTTGTGATGCACTCAAATTTTCCATGATGGGCAACATGAACACCCTCACTTCCACGGAGCTGAATGCTATCTTTGCTGCAAGTCCCGAAGAGGCCGTCAAGTTGGATGATGGCTTGTTAGAGAGGGAAGAAGATATCGACTATGCTTATTTCTAGAAGATGATAACAGGAAGCAAGGTGTATGATGCAGGTAAATCAAAAATTGCTGCTATAAGCAACCTGATGGTACGCTATGTGCAAAAGGTCTTGACAAATACAATTGTGGGGAGATATGATAATCAAGGCTCCATATCCCAAAATGATATGTTTGTCTTGTCATTGATGAACCTCAAAAACACATAGACCTTGGAGTTTTATTGATTGATCATATGAAGTCCGTACCCTATAAGAGCTCAAAGCCATTTGTCATGGGTGGGTTTGTGACTTTGATTGCACTAGCACTGGGATATGATCTCTCGGGGTTACAAGACGCACTTGACGCAGAGTTTGTTGACCTCAACTACTTGGTGTGCTCACACACTATAAATATGAAGGAAAATAAGATGATCTATCACTACGAAAAATATGGTCTTTAACTACAAAAAAAATTGTAGAGAAAACCCCAAAATTTGTAGCCAAAAGCTTTGGCTACATTTATCCCTACATTTATAATATATATCTAATACTAGTGTAGCTAATTGTTTAGGCTTCATTTTTGAAATTTGTAGTTAGTTATTTCACTGGCTACAAATTCATATGTAACCCTAATTGTAGGTAAAAAATGTCCTTACACATAAATATGTAGTTTCCATTGTATCTAAATGTATGACTACAATTCAATTTGTACCTATGATATGTAGGGAGAGATGAAATTGGTTACAATTTGTATATGTAGTTGATGTATAGTAAAAACTAGCACTTGCTACACATGTAGTAATAGCTTGTGTGTAGTGAAAGACACCATGTACTACACATGCATATGTAGTGAGAGACATTATGTATCGAGTTAGTCGCATGCTAACAGAGGGGTTTTCAATAAGAAAATAGATGAATGTTAATCAAGATTGAGTTGTGCTTACAATATCAGCAATGATACTTTTATTTATATTTGAACAATGAGTACACATGGGGAGGACATTAACCTGGCCCCTGTTTTACAATATGCATGGAAAAAAGACATATATACAATATCTTCTTCTGACTACATATATCCACTGCAGACTCTATATGCCACATGATCATGTACATCTTCTTGTATCTTGATTTTTCTTTTGTATTTATTCCACCACTTGTATTATCCTTTTATGACCGCCTCCCTTTGTTGTAGAAGTTTCTCTATAAGCCTTTGATATTCACCAAGAATCAACAACAACTTCAAAACATACAAGGCATCATATTGTCTTTTGAGCAAAGTACATTGAAAGATACAAAATAAGCTTCAATTCAACAATCAAATAGTTTGGTATTATGTATTAATTCAGCTATACACTATACAAAGGCATACCCCAGAGAGAACTATGACAGAATTAATTTAAGTTCATCTACTCAACATTGTGTGTAAATATACCATAATGAATGACTCTCTCGCAATCACCATTTCATAATAATCTACAGTATACTCATGAGCCTGTGGAGCCACAACTTGTGTTCTATGGATTTCCTCCACCAGAAGCATACCATAAAAATGGTCATTTGACAATACCTGAAGAGGTTCATAGAAAACAAACTATAAAAAACCAGAAATTTTTAGATCTGTATCAACATATAGTAAACTTGACTCCATACCAGAATAAACACCAGCCAAGCAGGTTCCAAACTTTATATGTCCAAGATCAAGTCATGTAGCCTCAATGCATCCATGTGAATGCCCTTGACACTCGTTCAGTTGACATGGTATGTTATTCTGGGGAGTTTCTCCTATAAAGAAACATCAGTTCACACTTTGTGGTAGATTGGGAACAAAGACTCACTTGAGAGGTTGATCGAGATGGTGGGATGGGAGAATACAAAGAGGGAGATTCGTACCTTCACTGTAAGATTGTTCATCAACTAGTAAGGCAAACACAGAACATACATCGTCTTGCCTGCATAACTTCATGCAAGCAGGCTGTTGTATCTTCATGTGCAAGCAAGCAGGCTGTCCAGAGGAGATTTATATTCAAGAGAAGTTTATGCAATTGGGCCTTTTATGGAATCTGCAGCACACCATTAAACCTCATGAAGGATATGATAGTCAATTATGTATATCATAATAGAGTAATATGATAAGATTTCAGTAAACAACAACATAACAACAGATAACATATTTAAATTGGAGAGTAGTTGGTTGAGGAAATGGGCACCATGTGTATGAATGAAACCATGTATGTATATCAACAAGCAACCTACAGTAGAAATATCACAAAATCAATAGGGAAACTAACACCCATCAACACCTTCACGTGGATTCCTGTATGGTTGTCATTGTGTTATTATCGATGAGCATAGGTACGTATATATCAGTAAAATTTTGCTTCATCAAAGGATGCCATAGTCCTGTGAGTTTCTTGGTCTGAACATAGTACTTGAGTTCTTGAAGTAGATAGTAACATAAAGACTCAAGCAATGCAGATTGGCTGAGAGAGACATAATTCTAGAGTTCAACTCAAAGTGAAGGTCAATCTAAAATCAGAATATAATGCAATATGTTGTAGATTACAAACCATTCTTTCTGACCATTCCTATTAGAGATGAATATAAAACAACTCAGGTTTCTTGGCATCCACACATTTCAAACTCGTGCCATGAATTGCAGAAACAAAACATACCTGACCCACAAGGGCGTGGTTCAATATTTAATTGAACTAGGAGGTAGCTCAAATGTTTAACATTCAATTCCAGCTACTTTGCAACATGATCTAATTTTCTTCTTGATTTGAGCTCCAATGGATTTCACTATCCCTTGATTACCTACCCCACTCATGTCAGGCTTCTGTAGGGTTATAAGGTTGTCTTCAGGCAGTAGGTTCTTCTTCCTACAAAAATCCATGATAGATATCAGGACAACAAAAAATATGGATCGTAGATCTAACTCTCGTCAATAGTAGAAAATAGAGGATAAGAATGTTAAAAAAACAACTCAGTAGCCAGATCTGTCAATCAACAATGTTATTGATGGTCAACCACTAGAGTGACCATTATGTGTTCTAGAGCTTGTGAAAGAAATGGTTGGAAACATTAGAGACACAATAGAGATATGGGTGGGAAGGGATGAAGATTTAGGTTTGATTGTATCTTTTCTTTCTGTGTGAACCCCCTTCTTATCTCTATTTTATCCTGCTCATGTAATCAAAGTAAGCTAAATGGTTGGCAGACTGTTTGTGTCTGCAAGACTAGGGAGATTATTTTGTAATCTCCAACCATAATTTGCATGTTGTAAAGCTACAAAGGGATAAATAAAAACAAGGGGTAACATGAATTTGGATTAAAATAACATGGATTGATGCCTTAGTAGTTTTGCAGCTGAGTATATGCTCTTGTCACACCAACTTAAAACTAGTTGTCTGCAACTCTGTAAAAACAAAAGCAGACATTTAGTTCAAATTAGTACACATGAGTACAATCATGGTAGGAAAGCCACTTGGTCCATTCTGTAGAAATGAAGGAAATCATTTTTCCAAATGAATAGCCAATGCGACTGCTATATTAAGGCTTGTTCTACCATGAATGTTCCCTCCCCTGGGGGTTTCCAACTTGTACATGTGGAAAATATCACATATAGATATCTATGGAAGAAAGGGTTCTAGGAATCCAAACGTGAACTTAATCATTGTTACATGTGTATACAATATCAGTGAATCTTGACCAGTTAGTCACTTACAAAGAACAGGTTGAGGATTCAGTTACTCTAGTTCTAGATATAACAAACTACAACAAAAAATGACAAAAGGAAATACTAACATGTGTAGCAATGTCATCTACTTCAATTTTTTGAGCGAACAAGAACATACTAGCATGTTAGAAAGCATATTTAACCATAATTTCAAAGAAAATCACACTCACACGTATGACATAAACTTGAAAGAAGCTTATAAAATGCATATGTAATATTTGCAAATGTTAAATTGGGAAAATCCTTCCTTATTATTGCATTAATGGTTGGAATTCCATGCGATAGCAGTATTTGAAATTGATCCTCTGAAATTCTAATTCAGTAATCTTGTGAGCAACTTCATTAGATAGCCTTTTCTCAAATTGCACTTTAGGTTTCCATGTTGTTTTGAAACATTAAATAATGTGTGACTAGACAATAAATCCCTTATAGATGACCAACCATTGTATGAATATTGCACAGTAGAGTAAAAAGAAAGGAAAAATACCTCTGTAAATAAGCTCAGGACAATATGTCATCAGCCCATACAATAGAATATGGGTAGAAACTAGGTTCCCAACAGAGAGGAAGTGAGAAATTGATAGCTTGCAGATCTAGGAAACAATAATAAGTAGATCATGGGAAAGACAAACAAGCTCTCCACAAATGCCTGACAGTAACTCATCTGGCGGTGTTGAGAATAATCCAGAAGTCACCTCAACCAAATAGCCAGTTTTGAAAAGCTATTCAGTTGAAAGAAAAGTTATGAACCAATCTAACATGTTGAGTAGGGGCCATCTATTGAAAAGGCACTCAACAATAGAATCTTATAGATAATTCAAGTAGAGGTAGCAATGCTTGAAAATTCATGAGGATAAGTCAAGATATAGTGTATCTGAAGCCATTTAGATAGTTAGAGATGATCATAAACTAAATATCAGAAGCCATATACTTACTAGCAACCAAATGACAATCAAGAACAAGATAGCAGACTAAGAATCAGTAATATCTAAGAAGCTCAAAGTAAAGCTACACAAACTACAAGTCCTCAAAAAAATGATTGCATAGATATTCATATAAAGGGGAAGACAAGGGATCAAATTCTTTGTTTGAACTTAATGGAGTGAAGAGGACATCATATTCTCCAATTTTCATCATTTTATAGGATACCACAATCAGAGAAAGAAAATTAATTTTCCTACCAATCATGTAAATTGTGATTTCAACTTCGATAATAACAATGGAAACACATTCTCCCACGTCCAACTACAAGTGTCCAGCTTCAACATTTATATTAAGTGTTGTCATACGGAGTGAAGCATTACCACCATCTACTTGTTGAATGGTATTCCCCATGTGTAATATAAACAAAATTATTACATGAATGGATGATGGAGGAGAAGCCACACATTGCTATTCTATTTGAGAAAAAAGTGAAGAGGAAAAATTGTTGCATGTTAAGCAATACATATGGCCTAATGACCAATGGCTCTAAAATACTAAGAGTCATGGCAGAATTTTGATTTTATGGGAAGACCCAAACCTTAGAATAAACAAATCTAATTAAAGTGATCAGTAAATTCACCTCAGTGTTGATGATGGGAGCAACACTTTTTTTTACTGCAGTATACAAGGAAAATGAGGACAATGACGGAACTGGACTTTGGAGAAACATTGAGAAAACAAGAAACAACATTATTGAACCCTAGTTATCATGGGTGATATCAATACAATATGATAGAATGTAGAGCGTAAGGGAAGGACCGAGCCATTAGAAGAATTGATGGAGGAGTTTGATGAAGCTATGGATGCTCTCGACCTACTGGAACCTAATGCAAAAGAGTCACCTCTACACCTGCGAAAACAAACAAACATACTAAAACCAAGATCCTGTCACGTTTGTGGACACTTTCCAAAAGTGTTGGATGCTTGTCAGGGATTCATATGGAAGTGATTACAAAATTATGGTTAACCATCTTGATGTCGAAGTAGACATGAAGAGAGCCCCATTCTTCTTTGTGAATCCATGGACCACCCAACAGGGATTGACTAAAATTATTTCCTCTTGTTTGGAGAAAACCAAGGAATGTTCTTCGATGTAAAATCTTAAATATATCAAACAACATCTACTAGTATGGAGCAAAAATAAAGTTGGAGATGAGGCATGAGGCATGAGGCATTACCTGAACAACTACTTGTCTATTATGGATTTCAAGTGCCTTTTGAGCAATGAAGCATCCATCTTTCTTTCAACTTATAGGAGTAGCTACTCCAACATCATACAAGTTTACAGAGATTTCAGAGGCCATTTTTTTGGAAACTGACATACATCTGCAGAAATCAACAAATACTCATGTTGTTTTAAAGAACTATTACAGTAAATAGCTTAAAAACTGAACATAAATGAAATTTCAAACTTTGTCATCCTTTTCTTAGCATCATGAGAATGCAGAAATTAGTTAATATTCAGTAGGGATGAACCCGATCCCCTTGATATGGCTGCTGCCCTCTAATTGTTAAAGCAACACATTACTAACAATGAAATGCAAATAACTATCTTGTCCAATGTACAGAACAGAGTAGAAGTTTGCTATAATGGGAACGCATTGCAAGTGATATATAGAATTGGATATGAAGTATTGTCATCGGTATAGTTTGTTACTTCTGATTTAGACTGGCGCTTACGGTCCAAAATAGAGAAGGGAAATTATCTAAAGTATCAAAAAGAAATGAGTGATTAGCTTTAGCAGGTTGCATTTCATTTTACTGCACATTTAAACTGAGCATGTGATTCATTGTCCCTTTCTTCAGAAACTAGAATGACCATTTAAATATAATCGAAAAAACTAACATGCCTATATAAAAAATTATGTGGAGAACCTCTTAATAGATAGAAGCTAAGATGTTTCTAGCATATGATTGTGCATATTAAGGGGTTATGCTTACCTTTTTCACAATATACCAACTCTACTTCTTACTCCTCTAAGGAAGATAAGCCTCTGGTTGAGTAATAGCCATGATGTTTCGTCTGTTGCAGCTATGGTCAAAATTCTCTGACCTTACATTTTTTATATGCATTCGTGCTTGCTATTTGTACCTGAGGTGGGATTGAGAAGAAATTTAGAAGAAACCCTCTGAAAGATCATATGCTATGGAAATCAAGTATTGTCTTGGTGTTTCTGTATTAGACATTAATGGTTCAAGGACTATTTTTTACATGTACAAAATGTCCTATATTTCTGGTATGTTGTCAACTAAATGCATCCAATAAAAAGGAAGGAGAATAACTTAAAGAATAAATGAAATAGTTTGTTATCAAAAAATCATTGAAAACTTTCTTGGTGATACCAAAATCATTGTAGGAATGGTGCATATTCACCGTACATCCAACACACATTCAAAAAAGATAGTCATGTTGAATTTGTTTGACTAAGAGTATTGACCAAGTGAAAAAAATATAAGCAATGAAATAATGGTAAAATAAGACAACTGCAATACATGGCAGAATATATTGTGCCATAGTTGCTAAAATATTAGAAAAGATAGGGATAAATAGAAAAGTTATAGTAGTCGGGAGTCTTACCAATAATTGCTAGAAAAAGTGTATCATGTGACCTCATTTGTGTATTCTACATATCCTCAAAAAACCACACACACACATAAGAGGGTGCAAGATTCTTCATTTATGATCACTCCATATCATGGAACCACCCTACTAAAATGAACATCAAATGATGAGTTGATTTTTTTGGCTAATATAACAACTGAACATATGTAGGTCTGCATAGATATTAAATCTGAAATAAATAAATGAACTGCAATAAGATACAATACAATGGAAAGTTGTGCAGGTTTTCATAAGGTATTGAAGGTGACATTGATAAACAATGAGCCTGGTGTAAACATTTTCCCCCTTAAAGTAAATGAAAACCTTACAACATCCATATGTCTAGTGTAACTAATATCCTATGTCTACTCGAACTTACTAGATCAATAAGCATAATAGATTATAAACTATAAATAAACTTCTCAAAGAAAAACTCAATGGGTGAAGCGAGAGTTTGACACTCACCCTAAAGACACACGCCAAACACCAAGATTCCACCCTCAGGACCCAGAACCGTAAGTTAAAGAAAGAATATGAATACAACAGGCAAAATAGTGATTGCAAACCAGTTTAAAGTACTACTCAATACTGGCAGCCACCACATCACATCCTTGACCAATACTGAACATGGTGTTCCTTATGTGCAATATAAAAAAAATTAGTTACCTAGAATGTCAAGGGGATCTACACAAGGGAATGCCAAGACAATATTAGTATGACACATACCCAACCCAATGACAACATAACCACAGAAGCTACATATTGTTCTCAAAAGAAGATGTTGATTTTGATTGTAGTTAAAGGTAAAGCATGTATCTTGCAGAGTCCATTAATCAAGTTATTCAATTTTAGAAGGATATTCCACCTAGCAAAACCCTCCTAATGAGACCCATAGCTATAATGGCTAGAGATTCCCACTGTGCTTCTAGGTTTCAAAATGCTTATATATAAGGAGCTACAATATCATTAAAAAGTAATTTCTAAAACCTGATATCAAGCGTGAAAATGTAACCAAATATCATTAGGAGCAGCTGCCAAGCACACAAGAAAGTTCACTAACTAGTAATACATATTTGACATAAGAAGGTTTTGAAATTCATATACACACAAGATATTTCATTGGACCACTTATTCCATAGATAAAACAATCCTTTCTTACTTGTTATCTGATCATTATTACAATCCAGTAACCCCATCGCCAGTGATCTATGTATGCTAAAAAACATCAACACTTTGTATAATTTTAAAGTGACTTATAATCCATAAAAATCTTCCTAACAAAAATGTGTACAACATCCAAATAAATTTCATGCTACAGTAAGAAATATTGATACATTGGAGGTTTAAAGAAATTTTAATTGGATAGTGAATTCAATCCAAAACCCACATCATAAATGCATGTGGATCTATAAAAGACAACCGACAACATTTTATCCTCGAATAGTGGTTACTAGAATTCTGAATCGACAATTGGCCATGGTGGGCTCTGTTTTTATAGTCATTTGCATGTTGTCTGTGAAAAAATATGAAATTAATAGAATACCTGAAGAGAAACTATTAAAATAGAGATATCATGGCCACAAAATCCATAACACTGCAATGCATTATGTATACATGGGATCGTAGTAAGAAAAGAATACGTAAAAGATGGAAATGTTTTATTAAAGGATAATGATTCTCCACAAACAGTTCAAGACATCATTTACTAGTTAGTGGTCGGATACCCTACCAGGACTACTGGTTAATCAGCCATGTATCTACTTTGGAGTATAATCAAGTGTCCAACTTGTCCCTTCTCCAGTAGAAGAAATCAAGGTTTAATCAACTATTCTTCAATGGAAGAAATCAAGGAACTTCCTTTAACTACATATTATGAAAATATAGCTATATTAAATGTAGTTAGTAAGGAACATCCTCTAACATACAGAAGAGTAAACTTTAGCTCATTGTCTTCACTAAGCTATTCCATCCTTATTTTGTAACTACGATACTTGTTCTATTTTTTTGCAAATAGTAAAATATTCTCTGCCAACCATACAGTAGATAAGATGTAGAATAAGTTAGTTTACAGTAAGGAACATGGAAATTATCTAAAAACAAACAAAAATTTCTTTTGGGACGTCAATGCATTATGAAACTAAGTGACTTCTTCAACCCATCATTACAATTTGAACCCTTACCCTAACAGGCCATATAAAACATTGAAATAAAAAATAATATTCTGCCAATAGAAAGCAACTCAGCTGAATAAGAAGGTGGGAAATTTCAGCAATAGAATGAAGAACATTTTATGAGCTCATACTTGATAGGATGTATGACCTGAGCCTAATGCTTGTAAACATGAACGATTTTCCTTAGATAACAATCAAGGGGTCTTCACCAAAAAACAATCAAGGGGTCTTCACCTCAAAAAGGGCCTATGTGAGCGTATTTAAAGATTACAGGTTCTCTACTCATTCTTATTGGATGAGGATTTGGAAGATGAAAGAGGATAGAAAATCAAAACTATCATGTGGCTTGCACTCCATGAGAGCTTGATGACTAACTGTATTAGGGTCGGAAGAGGCTTTGCTAGTACAACCATTTTCTTGGGGTTAGGAGTAGAAGATGAATCTATTACACATGCCTTAGAAGAATTTCAAATTGAACAGACTACGTGATGCATCATTCGTCAGAAATAGTCAGATTAGAAGAATCTCATACTGAACAGACTACATGATGCATCATTCGTCGGTTCTGAGTAAATTTATTTGCCTTTAAGGGGTTCATTCCTAATAGTAGTAATGTTGTAGTGATACCTTGCTCTTGGGATAGACCACCAAAAGGAAAGTGGGAATTCCAAATTGAAGTAACACAAGTTGATTTTGAAATGATAATAATATGCACGTATAACCATTCTACCATCTTCCTATGCATATAGACAAATGTTTGTGAAAAAATATTGAACATGGGACATGCATTATCCCAAACCAATTGGAAGTAGTGATCATTTCATTAATAGAGCATTCCTATATGATATCTTATGTTACATATGCTTATACTTGCTACCACAATTTCATAGAATCATCCCAATTCTTCAATCATTTACAGATGTTGCTACTTAAAAAAAGCATTCTGACATCTAAGTTAATATAGCTATATCAAAAGATATTATAGTTGATGCCTAAAGGGATTTCTAACATCTAAGTTAATCTATCTATATCAACACATAAAAATGAGCCACAATTCCTAAGTCCGATTTTCTTGGTAGTGGCAATGGCTTTTTCATCTTGAGTAATCCATTAACTATTGAAAACAATCCCGTATTTTCACTGATGTTGTATAGAAACCTTCATAGAAATTTGAATAAGTTATATACCAATACACTTACTTCAAAAACTGCAAGAGATAAAACAACTGATCCAATGATGAGACCACAGACAAGCAACTAATGAAAGTCTCTTCAACCACAGCTGGTTGAAGTCATTGTATGGATTTGGATTTATCAAAACATATTCATATGGAACAAATACTTAGAAATGTAAAACTTGATATAATACTACTCCTCACTGTAGTTAGAATGTATTCCTAATGATACTGTAACCTTTTTGTTGCTTTCTAGATAATTACCTGTGACCCACCCATCATCTTACATGAGTAGAAATCATGGAAGTGCCAAGAAATCTGGTAATTCTAAAACACATTATTGCAATCACATAGGGAGACTAGGCTTATGGAACTTCCTTGGGTAGAGGACCTGGGTATGATACTGGAGCCTCATGAGGAAGAGTACAAACATGGTAGAGCTACTGGTGCATTTACTATTAATATTTCTATACTCCATCAACATCTCCAAGACTGAACATTCGAGGAGTTTCATTTTTTAGGTTGGGCCATTTTACAACAACTTGTGTTGTATAAATTTAACTACAAACTCATGACAAAGGCAAACCTATCAGCAAATAAGTATCTAAGCTATAATTTTGAAACTAAAACCATGCCTTTAATGTCAACTAGAGAATCAATCCAAGGATTCCTATGTCCACTACTGACTTAGTTTATGAGCAGATGTTGAGCGAACTACATCTTAATCTTGGTCCCAGTAAACAAGAGTCAACACCGATGTATTTGGGAAGATCTTACTCTTTGTTTTATCTTGTAGAAGAGCTAGAGGTTAAAATTGTAACAATTCATACAGAATTATATTTTTTGTCAATGCAATTGCATCCCATTCAGTGTTTTTAGATCATAACAACATGTTTTTTTCATATTTCTGATTTTGGTTATTCTGACATGTTATATATAAGGTATAAATAGTTGGGCCTAATGGTAATTTATTCTATAGATAAATGTCAACCATCAACATAAGATATCAAAATGTGCAATAGAGGTATAATTAGGTAAGAAATATACATTAAAAAAGGGGTACGAAATAACCTCACTACGAGTGGGGAGAAGAAGTTGTGATTTCTTCAAAGGAATCATGTAATTGATGATAGGATCTCCTATATTCAAGTGATTCACAAATTTTCTCAGATAATGTAGCTGGAAAATTGAAGAGATTATGTGTTACTATGACACTATTTAGTGTAAGTATGCATCATTAATGAAACTTTATTAAATCATTATTAATGTATGGTTGGAAAAATCTAAGATATAATGATGGTACTGACTCACATTGAACTAAGTGTTGAATGTTGCTTCTATTGTGTGAATGTTACTATAATTGTTTTTGTTAGAGTCAGTGAGAACTCCAACATTGTGAAGGCTATTACAAAATCTTACCTATAGTAAGATAAAAGCAAGTTTAATGAAACTATACCAACTCTCCCTCCATGGTTTTTCATCACCTTACCCAGACCTTAAAATGGTCTTTGTTAGACATCCAAGATGCATGATCCTCTACTTAGGAACTAGTCAAAAATGGAAATGTCAGACAATAGAAAGCAAGTAGAGAAAAAAATGATAAGTACATGAAAATTCTTCATTAAAACTTGGAATTTCTTCCCCTTCATAATCACTGTAGATTCTGGTATAACATGGGGAAACAACAAAGTTAAGAAACTATCTAGGCATATCCCAGTCTTCATACCATAAGTTCCACATATGAACATAACTTACTACTCATGGTTAGATTTATATAAGAAACAAAAGGGGTGTGATTTGATGAAAACAATAGTCAAGAGCTTATTGTGTACCACATTCTATCTATGAACTTAACACCTTTTGGGATTCTAAACCTCCATTTATATTTCAGGTAATGAACAAACCATCATAAATAATCTTTTACGTACAACATGAGGGAATGCATATATAACATTTCTCTATATATTCTAGTTATATGGGAGCTATCTTGGTGTAAGTGTTTCTTAGGCACGAGCAGTCAAATTAATATCTATTATATGTGGATTTCTAATATCTTAAAGAAATAAACTACTATTAACATATTTGAGATTCAAACTAAAAATAACATAAAAGACTAAGATGACGTCCTCCAATAATATAATACTTAGAATATAAAATACAACAATAAAACCTACTGTAAAAAAATGAAAACAGGCAGCCCTGCATTGGCGAATTCAAATATCTCAACTCATATTTAAATTTTGATCTAGGAATGAGTAAACATATATGATACAAGGCTTATGCTAGGTATAAATGCTAGGAACTTATGCTTTCTCCATATCTAAACCCCCTTAACTACTATCTTCAGAGATGCTTCAGGCTTGATCACTCATGTGGTCATTAGAATGCACCCTTTAATGCTGTAGAAACAAATATACACAAGACAGGGCTCGATAATTCTCTCGAAACTAGATAATATATGAAGAACATGAAAACGAATAGTCCTGAATTGGTCCAATCAATGCCAAATGGTGCAGGAGTTAAAATGTTCTGGAATGCCATAGTTAATATTTAAGAAGTCAACTACTAAATACAGTTCTATTTAAATAAAAAGTTCAAATTCTTCTCTATGCTATGTAGCCATAACATAAAAGATAAGATGGTGGAAGCATATGCTATAAGTAATGGACACAGACAATTTTTTAGTTCCCTAGTCCAAGTCATCAATGCCTACCAAGCGAGTGCCAGACCAGTGATAGCACCTTGGTTCATAGAGAAATTTACATATTTACTGGATGACACACATTAAGAACCCTCTAACATGGTAGGCAATTCATGTGACTGACTCTAGGGTGCAGAACAAGAAGAGAACTCCCCTCACTATAACAACTAATTTTAAACCAAGTAGAAATGTATTATGGCTGAAAAGGTTACCACATCCATAGAAATGTAGGTCCAACCTAGCAATCAAAATTCATACACGTTTAAGATAATAGAATCTGTAGTATTTAAGGCAACAAATATCTTACCTAACAATTCCAACAGTTTCTCGGTTCCTATCAGAGCACCTACCTAGAAGTTGAGTATTCAACCTTGACAAGTCTACATCATGGTTTCACAGTTGATCAAGATGGAACAAACATTGTGGAAGATAAGTTCTTGAGTTGCTTAGTAGGATAGCTTCTAAAGCAACTTTAACATCCATTATAGCATGCGTAGAAAAGTATGTTGACACCCGAGGATGCTACATAAGTTGCTTCGATATGAATATACAAACTATATGAGCAAAACTATGGATCAAGCATTACCTGTATGATCATGACCATGTTATGTTTCTGTTGGGATTCCTCACAAGAACTAAGAGAGAAAAAATGGAACAAAGAAAAAATTATTCTTACATCCCTGGAATGGCTCAGTGATAAAATTGAGAGGAAAACCAATTGTGATTGGGGGATAAATGAATTTTATTTAGCTTTCTAATAAAATGACAATTCATTCAACTTTAGGACAGGTAACAACACAACATAGGATGTTACTAATGATAGTGATGTCTTCCATAAATAAATTGAATTTTGACTTCCACTAGTCTGTTATATCACTATTACCAACCATCCATGATCCCCAAAAACTAGGAATACAAAAAAATTCTAGAGCTAATTGATTTTTTTCAGGAATCCTACAAGTCATGTAGATCAATAGTAGAAAGAAATGACCATATCTCTGGAGAAAAGACATATCTAATTGATTTTGTTTAGAATACCTACAAATCATATAGAGCACTAGCAGATAGATATGACCATATCTCTGGAGAACTGCACAAAGATAATAACACTATAGCATCCGTCATTTTACACAATTACATGGAAATGGAATATGAAGAAGAGGATTTTAATTCCCCAAAATCAGTATAGATGACAACATGTAAGACCAAACAAGTTGCAAAACCATATGTAAATTCGTTCGTATTTGTTTCTACAGAATTGTCTAAAATAAAGTATTCAACGAAAAACTACTGTAGTGATTTAAGACACTAAAACTATGACATATAAACCAAACTAGAACTCTACTTCTTTACCCCATGAGTCCATAAATAGGACATAATACATCATTCTTCCATAGTCAAGGTTGAGACACGCATGGTCCCCTGAGATCATCTTTATATTCCTACACTGCTAAAATAAAAGATGTCTTGATATGTGCTTATTGTTAATGGTCTTATACGTAGCTTTTAGCTGAGCTCCATCATCAGTTCCTTATTTTGGTTACCCACTAAGGGTTCTGCATTGGGGTAAAAGGGGGATCATAGGAAAGAATGTATAAGCAGGGGTTTATAAACTATATGGTTCAGTTAGAACAAAATAGGTTTCACACCCCTTTCCAAATATAGGCCTACGGTGTTTAAGCCCAGTGGCTACTTACTGTAACGCAGTATTGCCTACGTTGAAACTACAAATCATAGTCATTGCTCACACATTTGTACTGGAAGGTCGAGAAATTCCTATTGAAATACAAAAATCCATACAAAATGTTGTTTTTTACAAGATGTCGAGATACATGTTCAAAGTTTTTGCCCAAATCTGATTTTGAACCATCATGCAACTAGTTCTATCTAGTTCTGATTCTGCTCACTCCTCTTACGCGTCCATGTTTTCCTAGTCTCTAGGAGTATGAGAGGAGATGGAGGGTGTGAGAGAGAAAAAGTGGGTGACAGGAGAGAATGCAATCCGATCAAGGGTTGTTAGCAGAGGAGAAGAGAATGAGACCGAGAGAGAGATGGGGGTGCTATCGGAATGGACGGGTGGGGGAGGGAGTACAAGCACAATGTTGTGCCGCACCAATAGGGGAGGGAGTAATGCGCGGAAAAACTTGAAATTTTTAGAATTTGGTTATTCGGGAGTGGGGGAGGGTGACCAAGAGAGATGAGTAGGAAAGACTACTATTTTGTATTCAGTTGGTATATGTAGTCAATTTTGTAGTTACTTCAATTAGCTATATTTTTTTTGGTTACATTTTTATATTTTATAAAGAAAACAATTTTTAACTACATATAAAATATTTATAGTTAACTAAATTGTTGCTAAATCATATTTTTTTCCTAGTGTATCTTACTACTAGTGTGCCGGACTTTGAGTTGGAGCTGCCATACCATGCTGTGCCACTCCTATCCGCGATGGGGGTTCTTTTTAGATTGAGGGAAAAACTTTTGAAATGGCAGGAAGAACACCCTAGAGAGACGTATGCAAGGGGAGTCGTTGCCGTACATTAAGATGTAGCCGAATCCAATGTACAAGGGCAGGAGCAAGAAGATGCAGAACAAAGGTAGCCCTGAAGAACAAGAAGGAGGGATGAGGGGACATCCCAACTACAGCCACCCTCAGGGAATGCCTATGACATGGCCACAATCCAGGCACACCTTGTGAACATTCAAAAGACCCAAGGTGACATGCAACTTGCCCAACAACACATGTGGTATGATCAGCATCAGATGCACTATCAAATCAACCACTTGTATCACTACAACCACGCCCATGCAGCAAGAAACCCCGAATGGGGTGCAAATTTTTGGGGTGGTTTAACTAGATATACATAGGAGTACCCTCCACCCCAGGATGACTACTGGGGGCACTACTACCAGCATCCTCCATCAGGCTCAACTCCATCCTCAGCACCTCCTCCAAATCCTCCGCAGATGCCAGACCAGCCACCACAGCCATGACACTTCCCCTATCTCCCCTAAGCTATAGTTTCATGCTGAGGACAACATGATTCTAAAGTTTGGGGTGGGTAGGGCGGTATGCACCACCCTTTCTCTCTCATTTTTTCATTTTGTTATCACCATTGCCATTGAGTTTAGTTTTATTGTTATTGCTCTGTTCATTGCATGGCATGTAGTTGATTTCTGCATTTTTGTGTAAATTTTCAAAAATTTTGCTCTTTTTCCTATTCCATATCATGCATTGCATTCTCATGTAGTTTTTGATAATTTCATATGCATGTTAACTAGGATTTTCTGCTTTATGCTTTAAATTCCCCTAAAGTAGGTTTAGATGTGATTCAGTGCAAATTGGCACCATTTTGCCCAAATTTGAGATTTCTTGTCTAAAAAGTATGTTTTGACCCAATCTCTACTGTTTTGAGTAAAAATGATGACCTTTGACTAGTGCAAGTGAAATGTCATGCTTTATTGCTAAGTGGTATCAATGTTTGACTTTTTACATGTGCATCACCTCTCTTGTGATTGTGATTGATTTGGCTGAATTGTAAACTTGGGCAAGCTTTGAACGCTTAGTGTTTGTGGAATCACTTGTTTTATATATCAATTTCATCTTGTTCATTCATGTGGTGTGATATCTAGGATTAAGTATTGGATTAACTTTCATGCAGGATGTCTTATGTGGAAAATCATACCAATGACCCCTCTTTGACCCGATTCTTCTTCCACCATCTTCATACCCCTCTGCCTCATAAAAAGATGCCCTAGTGCACATAATCAGCCTTGGCCACCTCCAAAAGTTTGGGGTGGCCATATCTTTATCTCCCCACTTCACTCTATCCACCATTTGCCCTGTCTACACAAAGGGCAAGAATGAAAAGAAAAGAAAAAGAAAAAGAAAAGCAAAAACAAAATAAAAGGATGCTCCTATTTAAGAGCATTCAAATAAAGAAAAGATGAGTGTGTAAAAACACTCCAAAAATCTTACCACAACCCTTTCTTCCCCTTTCATACCCATTGAGCTAAGAAGCATCAAACATAGCTCATTTTGCCTTTTTCTGCAGCCATGTGGGTCATCTGATATGATTTGAAATATAAGATTGAATGCATGAATGTAAAACAACACTCCTAGTCATCCTCGATTAACACTATCATGAAGCGGTTTACCTAGAACTTTATGGAAGAAGTATGGATAACTTGTGTTTTCTACATGCTATATTTGAAGTTCAT
The DNA here is from genome assembly GCA_963693085.1 of Alisma plantago-aquatica. NCBI lineage: Eukaryota > Viridiplantae > Streptophyta > Magnoliopsida > Alismatales > Alismataceae > Alisma > Alisma plantago-aquatica. The sequence goes on from OY856413.1 coordinate 1,045,871,478, forward strand.
GTGATTTGTGCTCTTGTCATGATTGGATTGTGAAAGTAGGAGAGGAGAGAGGTGAAATGCATGCACTCAGTCATCTTTGATCCCATTCAGCAATAATCATCTTTTACATTGCATATGTCATTTCTTTTTGTGGAAGTTTTGTAGAGAGATTGAGTTGGAGCATACTTGAGGACAAGTATGTTTTAAGTTTGGGGTGGTGATGCAGCCCTATTTTAGGGCTCCATCCTGTGCCATTTTGTACTTAAGTTACATATAAACATGTTAGATTACAAGTATTTTTCCCTAATATGGTTATCATTGCGAATATGCTTATGGATGTTCTTTGCACTATTTTTTAGGTACTTGAACTATGCTTAGATGGAAGAGAGAGAAAGAAGGAGTTCTAGGGTTCCCCCACTCATGGAGGGACCCAAAGAAGGCCCTAAAGTCTCCCTCAACCTACCTCCAATGGTCAAGAATTGTCCCCAAGCAAAGACATCCAAAAATGACGAAGATTGAAGTGTAATTAAGTGAGGCCAACCTCACCACGACCGTGGGCACTATGCCACGGTCGTGCCTTTTTTAGCAATATGACGCCCGTCTCAACAGGGAAATCCTATAGAATCCCATAGCTGTGGCCACCTGCCACGACCGTGGCCATTGCAGACACCACGACTATGGCCATCAGCATGGTCGTGGTCAGTAGAAGAGAAACCGGCCGTGGCACCCTGCCACGGTCGTGGGAATTATTGCATCTAATTGGCCATAGTTATAGGTTGTCACCCCCAGAATGCCACGACTGTGGCCACCTGCCATGACTGTGGTCGAAGAAGCTCAAAACGCTCATGCTGCTGTGCCAAGACCACCTCTCCCTTCTTCAAAATGGCCGTGTTACCCAACACGGCCGTGGTGCCCCTAACCCACCATGGCTGTGGCATCTCGCCACGGCCGTAGCCACCACCATACTTCGCCTTTTCACCACTCCCTCCATACCATTACCATTCTACCACCCCACGATCGTTCCCTACTACCCTCACCACGGTCGTGGCACTACACCACGGTCGTGGTGATCCACCGACCCTACCCTACTTTTCACTGCTTTTCCTAAACTACCCCCACTTACCCTAGTGCCCCCCACCACCTATATATACATAGGTGGCAGATAGGGCACGAAGGTTAGATGCCTCTACAGCTGTTCCAAGCTCCACTCTCCACCCTTGAGCTCTTTGTGCAATCCCCTTGCATTTTGGGCTCATCATCCACCATTTTCACCCTCATTCCACCATGGAAACCTAGTTCCCTAGGTTTTCATCCATAATCCCCTACCATTTCATGCACCCATGCACCCTTGGAGGAGGGAGGACGTCTACAACAAGCTTGGAGGTGAAGAAGGAGGCTTCTACATCAAGCTTCATGGAGTCCCTACTTCTTCTACCCCTTTCTTTTCTTGTTTTCCTGATCATGTCTAGCTAAGCACCTTGTGGTGGGCTGTTTGGGATTTAAATGTAACTTTGATACCATGTTGGGGGATAATTTCTTGTAATGAACTTAATTCATATCTATGATGATTACTTCTTTCTTCTATCTCTTTTCCTATCTTATTGCATGTGGTTTGTGCATCTTGTATGAATTGTTTGTTTTGAGGTTTTTGATGACACTTCGCTTCTAGGAGGAATTGGGGTGTATGTGGCAATCTTAGGAATGGCTCCTAGGTCCAATTAGTGGATCCCTAGCTAGCCCCCTTTGTTCCTACATACACATCCCTCCTACAAATGAGTGTGAGATCTAAGTAGCTAGTGTAAGTGAGATTGATGTAATTGTCTATGGCCTTCTAAAGGCTAGAGTGGCTAGTGGCATGAGGTTAAATACCCTCATCTCTACTCCCATCTCTACCCTCAACCCTCAATTACTCACTATCACTTACCCTAGAAACCTAGATTTGGTTAATCTCATTAGAATTACACCTAACCCTAGTCTTCTACTAGTAGTATAGGGTATGTTCTAATGGCATTGACCTTATTGTTTGGTTTGGTAATCTAGATATGAAATGAGAACCATGCATGTTTAATGATCTTCCCCCAACTAATATCAAAGTTACATTCCCCAAACAGCCCACCCACCTTAATCACCTTGCTTAAAACCCTAATTGCTTAGTTTTCTTGCTCATGCTAGTATAGTTTAGTCACTTTTGCTTAATCTAGTCAATTGCTTAGTTTTGCTCTTTAGTGTTAACTTAGGCTCTTGCTCTTTCTAGTGGTTAGTTTAGTTCTTAATTGCTTCTTGCCTTGCTAGAGTAGCGTATCTCTTCTTGCTCTTGCTTAGTTAGTTTGTTAACTTAGTTTACTAATTTGCTTTCTATTCCATAACTTAGTTTCCATCTCGCATTTCTTACTTGCTCAATTAGCTTAATCAACAATAAAACCTTTCAAAAACCCTAAAACCCTAAGCTCCGCAAAAGGAACATAGCATACGCCGTCTAACTCTAGTGCCCCCTCTATCTCCGTGGATCGACCCTGTACTTTCCACCTCACCTATACTATGACACGACCCCGTGCACTTGAGGGCGTAGTGTCTTAGTAGATGTAGGTAGTTAGTGTAGGTCTTATAAATTTTGAAAGCATAAGATCACCCATATCTCGTGTGCTCTGACCTCGTGGGGTGTAAAAGCACCACTAGCGGGGACGCATCAGCAGGTTGGTGTCTAGTACCCCAAAGGGAGGGACAACTCCTTCCTGTCCATTCATGGTGAATGACATGAGTTCTAGTTGGTCTGTGTGGACTACTCTAGAGGCAGGAGTCCTTTGGCTGCTTCTTGGAGAACAAAGTAAACCTATAGTTGGTGGCGAAACCGCCATAGTCACTATAGAGGTTAAGCAAACAACTATTCATGGTGAAGACTAGGAGCTGCACAACCACCGTCCCAGTGAAACTAGTAAGCAGTTGCAAAGAAGTGAGTTTTGTCATTGGACTTGCTTTAGGACCTGAGATAACTTGCTAAAACCATCATTCCTATTTCATAGTAGTTGATGCGATCTTGCTATTATAGGAATACAAATACATAAACAATTTGTTTCTGCTACTATACTCTGTGCCTGTATTTCCCAACAGTGGTATTAGATCCATGTCAATTTATTAAGTTTTATGATAATCGATATGATAGGATTTTTTATTTTATCATTTATTTATTTCATAGGATGTGAATATTTAAACTTCTCTCATATGCGTATCCGTTCAAAGACCACATAATTTGATATATATATATATATATATATATATATATATATATATATATATATATATATATATATATATATATATATATATATATATATATATATATATATGATTTACCCACATCACCCTAAAAGAGATTTTGATGGTGGATGTGTAGCATGGTTATAGCCTAAACCCTATATCTATGTGTGGTTGGCAAGTTTGGTTGTTCATGTTTATCTCACTCAGTGTACCAAGCCTCTACCTCTATCTTCCCAATGTAAAGTAATTATTTCTACCTTTGATCCCCTCGAATGTAACACGAGGTTTCTCTTTATCATGTAATAAAGTTGCAATATAATATTTTTTTATGCAATGATGAAGGTGACGATCATCACCATAGGAGACAATAGTTCTGAGACGAGTCGATCGTTTGGAGGACTATAGAGGACAGAATGATGGAGCCAGAAGACCACCTGGAGGGTCCAATTGACCATTTGGAAGGAGTCCAAACATTAGTTGGACAAGATTTTGTTTGTGATGGTCAACCGGCCGGCCAAGAAGTGAGATGACCGATTCAAGGGTTGAACCAATCTAGCCAGATTGGCAAGCACAGATCTACATCAATTGTAGGTTCATACATGTGATGTGACGATTGACCTAGGTGGTAGTAATTCCTTATAGCTATAAGGGATTATAAGTATACATGGCCATAATCATCGTCTTTTGTTTTATATTGCATATTTATGTTGTGGGATATAGCATGTATATGATACATACTATATATGTAGTGACTGGATACAATATATGTATATATATGAGATATGTAAAACCCCTCAGTCAAACATATTAAGTTTAAGATTCTTTCTAATAGAAATACACATGAAAAACTTGTTTGACCAAGCACAAGTTATGCCAAAGCATGATGCATCGTCTACCTCTTGGAAGTGTGATGGTAGTAATGTAGGTTCCACTAAAGTGGGGTGCATTATTATCGTATTGGTTATTGGGTCAGACTTAACTGGTGATACTTAGAGCATCTGGGCCTAGAAGCATGCAGATGATTACGGCAAGGAGTTGCACATGTCGTCTATTAAAGAGTTGCATATGAAGCAATTGGCATGATTTTCAACCTTAATGGTTGATTATGGATGTTGGTGTAGGCCGGGTAATAATTGAATCATTTTGGGTCTTGGCTCATTAGAAAATTGTTCACTGCAATTTTCCAAATTGATACTTGAGGGTTGTCAATTTGAACAAAATAATGAGAATGATAATTAATTAAAGACCTAATTATTATCACCCAAATTTTAATAAAATAAAATAAAAAAGAGTTTTTGACAAAAAAATTGCAAATTCTTTTGTAGAACCAAATGGAAACAACAAACAATCACTTTTCTCTATGATCGGTCCTTGAAAAGGACAAACTTATTGGGAACAACTTCCACTACTGATTCAAGATGTTGAGAATCATTCTCACATAGGAGTACAAGCTCTATGTCCTGGAAATACCAGAACCAGAGGAACCAACTCAAAATGCTCCATGGGCTGACAAGGATGCTTATAAGAAGCATACTGAAGACGCCTTGGATGTCAAGTGTCTGATGCTATGATCCATGACCGATGAGTTGCGCAGGCAACATGAGAACATGGGCATGATTGAGATGGTCACACATCTCAAGAACATGTATCAAGACTAGAGAGATCTGATGTCTCTAAGTCACTATTCAAATGTACCATGGTACAAGGAGATCCAGGAGGTCCTTATGTGATCAAGCTAATTGGGTATGTGGAGAACCTAGCTAGACTGGGATTCCCCTTGGGTCAAGAGTTGGCCACTGACACGATTCTGTAGTCTCTACCGTAGTCAAATAGTCAGTTTGTCTTGAACTACAACATGAACAACTTTGACAAGCCATTGATAGAGTTGTTGGGCATGTTGAGAAAAACTTAGACACAAATGAAGAAAGATAAACCCAAGTCTATGATGATGATCTACAAGACAAAGGGGAAGTCTAAAAGAGAAAGGCAAATCTAAGAAGAGTTCTAAAGCTAGCCAGAAACCCAAGTCTTCATATCTCAAGGCAAAAGGTGGAGTAAAGAAAAGAGGCAATTATCACCATTGTTGCCAGTTTGGACATTGGAAGAGAAAATGCCCACTCTGGTTAGAGGAATTAAAGAAGAAGAAAGATGGCACTAAGGCCTCCACTTCAGGTATAAACAATATAAGATAAATTTGATTAGTTCTCATACTGGTATATGATACCAGATAAGAGATCTGACATACTGATGTGCATGATCTGACAAGAAGTAAAAGCCCTCATAGTAGGATAAAGATGGACAAGGCAGAGCAAGTGTTGCGGAAGCCATAGTATGCATTTAAATTTGTCTTATCCCAATGGGCATGTATTATAGTTACTAGAAATTCTATTTAATTATGCCATTAGAATAGAAACATTTTATTTATGCATCTTGCATGGACATGGATGGTTATCAATAAAGAGTAGTTAATGCTTCTATTTCAAAAGATATGATCTTGCATGGCATTGGCCCCAAAAAAATCTTGTGATATTTATTCAAAATGATCCAAAGATGAACGTTTACAATGTTTATACCAAAGGATTATAATTGATAACTTAATACTACCATTAGCATTAGTCATCTTGTGCAAATATGAGAATTACATGCCTAGAATACATATTGATGTTAATCTAGATTCCCTTAGTTACTGAACCTAAGGAAACATGCTAGTCTTATTCACACACAATATGACATGAAGTCCTTAACTAAACGTAGTGGGAGGATAAAGATTTCATTAGACCTCATGCATAAGATGCATAAATACCTTATGAATGAATTCTACTGTAGTTCCTGGCTTGCGGGAGCCTGCGTGAGGGAGACAGATCGCTAGACCACCGACCCAAACAAGGAACCAAATCGTCCCAAAAGGCCAACGAATCCAGACTTAAACTGACAAAATCAAAGATCAGACCGGTTCCTTGCCCAGTAAACCGGAACTCCTCAGCCACTCATATGTGGTGCTGGTCAAATCTGACCATGGATCTGACGGCCAATAATTTTCCCTTGGCCCTCATATTTTTGCAATCAAGGTATTTTTGCTCCTCTCTGCTCGAAAATTTCAGAAATGACCAAAACTTGCAAAAATTGTATCTTTCGATTTCTAGCTCCAAAAATTACAAATAAGTAGTCCATTTTGATAAGAAAAATCCAATGGATTGTTTAAAAATACTTTTGAAATCTGATTCCAAACTATTCCCACTTATATATCTTAATCTATATCTATTGCTTATATAATTGATCTAAATGACTCTGTAGATGGTTAATATTGACTAAACCACTAGAAACCCTAATTCTTGACTCTAATGTTCATATTGAGAATCTAAAATCATACTTGACCCATTAATGATCTAGATCTATATTTGTTGACTTGATTCAATCTTGAATATGATGATGACATCTTAACAATATGATTGATCTAAATCTTACGACATATCTTGATCTATTGACCTAAAAGTTAATCTCTGATTTACTCATAATACTAATTAGAACGTGATCTAATATTGAACCCAAATGATGCTAGAACTTGATAATGATCTAAAGACTTGATTTTTGGACTTGCATATTGACCAGGATAATTAGGGTTAACACATGTACCTAGAAAAACTAGGTAGGTCATTCACTCTCGAAATACTTGATATTTGAAATAATGTTGGACATATTGAGATATTGGTTGATTATAAGTGAATGACCCAACTCTAAGGTTGACATAGGAAAAGTGTAACTCTAATCTCAAACTTTGAAACATGATTTCCAAATAATATTATCTTGACCCTCGATCCATATCTTGATTGATCTAGGAACTACTTGAGACTCCAATCTTCTACTCTTGTTGATTTATACTCGAAATCCTCGGTGAAAGGTATGCTATTATATGACTCCTCCTTGATTGTATTGAAGATACTTTTATGTATCTCTTGATTGTATACTTGGCTATTTATTTGGATGAGCTACTATTCACTATGATTAGTCTTCTATTTTTCTATACTATATTTTGAAAAACATGAAAACATAAATTGCATGCCCATTATGACTGCCCGTATATTGATAATGATGATGATATCGATAATGTTAATGTTGATATTGATATTGAGTACAACAACCCCCTCATCGGAGGTGGGACTCGTACATTGGCCTCCTATGTTCCTATGGTGACAAGGATCCCAGTGACTTACCCCATCGCGTTGGGGCGACAAAGTCACAAAAAAATATATAAGCATGCTTCTCGAATTATAGCATAATGGGAACTCGTAATAAAATTTGAATCGTTGAATAACAACCTTTTCGTCGAATGATATTAAATGTTTGGAAATTGTTTGTTATACTTTGAAATATAAGTCATGCCAAGTATACTTATTTTCTTATAAACTATTTTTCTTGATTTTGATAGCGTACTGTGCAATTGCATGATTATGTCTTGATTTTCTTGATTTTAGGCAATACAAATGGAATATTGAACAAGATCGCTTCCACACTCATACACTCTGATGACAAAGATAAATTAGATATATCTCCATATTGGGTTAGTTTGTTTTTCAATTATCCAGTTTTTGAGTTATTTATTTCTTATTGTATATGTATATAAAAACCAAATCCCTCATTAAAATATTAAGTCTTATATGCCTTCCATTAGTGGCACACATGAAAAACTCGATCGACCAAGCATAGGTTACGCCAAAGCATGGTGCGCCGTCTATCTTGTGGAAGTGTGAAGGGTAGACATGTAGGTTCTGCCAAAGCAGGGTGCATGTTTACCATGTCGGCTTTTGGGTTAGACTTAACTAGTGATTCTTAGAGCGTCTAAGCCCAGAGGCAAGGAATGTTCATGGCAAGGTGTTGTGCATGTTCATTCATCAAGAGTTGCATATGATGCAATTGGCAAGAGTTGCCTACCTGAGAGATCTAAGTTGTGGGTGACAACCCTAGCTGGTCCATGACATAGAGGATTTCAGGATCTTGCCCACTAGAAAGTTGTACGCTGCAATCTTCCGTATTGATGATGAGGGCTATCAATTTGAAGTAAAATAGTGGGAGCGATAATTAATTAAAGGCCTAATTATATCATCAACTTTTCAAATCAATCAAATAAGTCAAAAATGAGTTTTTGGACTAAAATTGCATATTTTCCTTTGTAGTACAAATGGCAACAAACAACAATCACTTTTCTTTGTGATTGGTCCTTGAAAAGGACAAGCTAAATGGGATAAACTTCCATGACTGGTATAGGACATTGAGAATTGTTCTCACTTAAGAGTGAAAGCTCTATGTCCTGGATACTCCAATTCCAGAGGAACCGACTCCTAATGCACCAAAGACAGAAAGGGATACTTACAAGAAGCATTCTGATGATGCCATTGATGCAAAGTGCTTGATGTTGTGCTCTATGAACCACGAGTTGCAGAGACAACATGAGAACATGGGTGTCATTGAGATGATTCAGCATCTCAGGAACATGTATGAAGATCAGGCACGGAAAGAGAGATACAATGTCTCAAGGGCACTGTTTAAGTGCGTCATGACAGAAGGAGATCCAGTTGGTCCTCACACACTCAAGATGATTGGGTATGTGGAGAACCTGCAAAGATTGGGATTTCTACTGAGCCAAGAGTTGGCTACTGACGTGATACTGCAATCATTGCCATAATCCTACAGTCAGTTTGTGATGAACTACAACATGAACAACTTTGATAGGCCACTATCAGAGTTGTTGGGCATGTTGTGGACAGCCAATATACAGATGAAGAAGGACAAGCCTAAGTCTATGATGGTGATCATGAGCAAGAAAGGAAAATCCAAGCGCAAGGGCAAGGGCAAAGCTAAGAAAGGTTCTGATGCTAGCCAAGAGCCCAAGTCGTCTTCAGCTCTCAAGGCCAAGGGAGGCGTGCCCAAGAAAGGCAATTGCCACCATTTTCAAAAGCCAGGACATTGGAAAAGGAATTGTCCTCTCTATCTGGAAGAACAAAAGAAGAAGGAGGCGACTGATGTCTCCACTTAAAGGTGTCATGAAAGTAAACTTGTAACACTTTTGAGGTATATGATACCAAGATGTAAAGTGTAAAGCACTCATAATTGGGGCAAGTGTTGCCACCATAGATAGGAGTACTTTAGTTTATTTTCAGCCTAAAAGGCATGTAATACAGTTATGAACTGCTATTTCATATTTTCCAATTGATAGAAACACTTTATTTTTGCATATTGTATGACAATGATGGAAATCAATAAAGAGATATTTCAATTTATAAAGATATGATCTTTGTGGCAATGCCTTATTTACCTTGTGGTATTTGATATGCATAAGATAAAATGATACCTAAAGTTATTGATAACTCAAACAATCAAATTAGCATCAATCATAAGAAATTCATTTCTAGTTTCCATGTGATGGATAAATCTAGACTCTTTTGGTTAGAGAACCAGTAAGAGACATCAATATCTTGGACATATTTAATCAATCTTCACTAAAGGTAGTGGGAGAATGATTATCCTATTAGGTATGATACATGTGATGTATTTACATACCTATTAGAACAAATTCTAATACTTCAAATGGTGTTTAGAGAAATACTAATATGAATATCTTGAAGTGTTCATGATTATCATAGATGAAGTGGAAATTTGGTAAAGTGTTAATTCTTGATGAGATCAATGAATGAAATACTTGAACCAAATGCTTGAGATCCTTATGAGTGATTATGGTAGTGTATCATAGAGAACTCATGATGAAGGCATGGTGTTGTCTAAATGAAGAAGGAATCATAATCTAAGGAGTTAGAGAATGATTATCAAATAACTGAATTATTCTTAATAAAAGAATACCCCACACTAATAAAGGACATTAAGAATCACAATAAGTTGTAAGTTCTTATATCCTTGACAGATACACCTCAATTATCTATGTGATGAGTTGTTGATGTGATGAGTCAACTATCTAGATGAATATGAGGAACCGAATTTTGAGTTACAGTTAATGACCATTACATCCTAGATGACATCCATATGAACCATAAGGTATGACCTTGATGGTAGCGCCCATTGGAATGAAATCCATAAGTGCAAATGAGTCTTAAGTGTTAAGACACATGGATAACATTTTGAGAAGGATGATGCTTGTTGATTGCAACTTAATGACTAAAGTCATTTGACATATGGATACTAAACCGCATTCCTATGAGGAATAAAACAAGGATGTTTCGTGACACAACCTATACGGTTTATGAATCCACTAATACAAATAAAGTCTATAAGTTACAATGGACTATTCAATGTGATTGATTGAGTACAAGCAACTCAGAATTGGATCTTTATTTTGATGATATAGTCAAAGGGTTTGACTGATATGTCAAAGATAAAGAAGGGATCTGTGATTTAGTGGGAGCGTGTTCACATTCCACATGTTGATGTGAAATGGAAATGTTCTAGAATGGAAATCCAAAAGTGGAAATTATCTTTAAGGAAGAAAGAGATGTTTCCTATGTGATAGGAATAGAGATATATAGAGATAGTTCTCGAAAACCTCTTGACTTGAAAAGAGAAAGCATACATTGGAAATATGTATTGAAGGGTTCAGTATGCACAGATTCAGTGGGAGAAAACATGTCCATGTTACATGGAGTTAGTATCCCAAGGCCAAGTGTCCAATTCTTATGAAGAATGAGAACACTAAGAATAGATATGGATCTATCATGTATGTAACCATCCCATTATCTTGCATGTTTTGACATAGCAAGAACAAAATGCATTCATCATCTTGTATGTAGGACATGACAATATGATGTGCTCATCCTAATAACTCGTATGTGGGACATGATGAGTGGATGTCTGTCTACTTCCAGTAAGGGTTACTGGAATACCATGAGAACTTGATAAGTACTTAGGAAGTACTAGTTCTATGGAGATAAGGAAGACTTCAATGTAAAGAGTTACATTGATGTGAACTTCCGAAAAGGACAGAAAATTAATCACAAAATATATATAGGATATATAAAAGTGAAAGTTTGTTGATTGGAAGTGTTCCAATAAAACCATTTAAAAGGAAATGTTGAGTATCCGTGTGTTAGAGAACAACAGTGGATACTATATGGATTTGGAAATTCATGAGATGAACTTATAGATATTCCGATCATTGATGACAAGTATACAATCCTTGATCATGCAATGTGGCTAAAGGTTAGCAAAGGAATACTAGATCACATATTACAACAACTCCATCTCATACGTATGACGTACAACGAAGAGATGTGAGACATGCAATTTATAATGACTTTGGCAAGGTGTTGTCATTACTCACTATGTTCGCACTAGAGCACAATAACATGTGGGACATGTTTAAAGATCACTATGAATATTATTCAAGGGTGATTGGCTCACAGTGCAAGTGGGAGTCTGTTGGTATATATGCCCTAAGAGCCAATCATGGGATGATTGGTGGGATACATCAAGATTGATTTGATAAACATCAAAGGAAAGCTTCCAATTCTTTCTGGTTCAGTCATATGAGATAGTGATAGAACAGATTGAATGTCTAGAGAATGATAGTACTCAATGACGTATGCTTTCAGGTTAAGGACCTGAACGATGAGATCATACGGATGCTAAGAGTTTGTACATTCTTATTATGTCCCTAGTCAGATGTCATTGTGGAAGGTAGATAGATAGCAATGACACACAAGACTAGATTGTGGTGTTGGTTGATGAAAGAATCTCATTAGTCATGATATATAGATATCAAACCAAACACATAGGTACTTGTTAGAGAACAATTGTACCAGACAGACCCACTGTGAGTTTGACACATAGAACCATGACATGGTAGTCACAGTCAGTACTCACAGTGATGGTGGTGAGTGTGATTCTTTGACCTAAAATCACTACACTCAACACATGTCATTGGGCACACTTTGACATCATCAAACGCAGTCCTGAAACATGGGTTGTTATAAAGGTGATGATTGGGTAGCTTTGACACATGGGGCTTTTGAGGGGTGAGTGATAGATATGGGATTTGTCCCTCCTGAGGGAGTTTGATATCCAAGGCCACTTGATGAGTAGGATTGAAAGAGGTGTACGCATGCATGTGTGAATCAGTACATGATATTGCTTTCATACATATCTCTTCCAATCTACTCTGAGATCAAGAAAGTGAATGAACGTTGACAGGATGACTGTTCCATGCCTCGAGTTTATTCAGGATATCAGTGACAAAGGAATTATACATTCGTTGTAACACCATTCATGGATTGTAGGATTGAAAGTTGTTCTCCAACTTTCTACTTTCACTTGGGTAGCACTGATGTGTGACTAGGCACCGTTCTTTACTTGTGAAGTCATAAGTGTTATGGACTTTCACTGCCAACGTGAAATGGACCTACAGGGTCACACACATAGGATTTGACCTGGAAGAGGAGTTTTGTCCACAAACAATGTTTAGATTTATTACTAAAGGAGTTTAGTAGTTCAATTAAACACTCAATCAATTGATAGCTCAATGTCATAATGTTCAAGGTGTTGGACACACTGATTGGAGTATCAGATTGATTGAAATCACAATTGACTGATTCTGCACAATCTGCACTCCCAACCGATCGACTCATGTGATGAACCGATCGGCTGAGCTTGGTGAACCGGTCGGCTCAAGTGTTGAGTCGATCGGCTCATAGTCAGGGTGAAATGATTGCGTCAAGAGTTGAAATGATCGATTCAACTGGTGCAACCGAGTAAGTTGGGAAATTAGGATTGGTGGGAATTTTCCTTTCGTTTCACTTGACCAATTTGATTGGGAAATAGGATTGGTATTCGATACCTATTAGAAAACAAAAGAAGGAAAGTCAATCGGGAACTGGTCAGGACCACGAACCAACCGATTCAGAAGTGAACCGATCGGATCATGGGTCCCAACCGATCGGTTGAGGTGTCAACCGACCGATTCAGGTCCCCAACCGACTGTTTCAGTTGTAAAATGATCGGTTCAGGTTGCGAGTTGGTTGTTTTGTGGAAAATCTCAAACCCTTCTACTCCTGCTTTTAGTCTCGCATTTCCCGGGATGGAGAACCCTATCCCATGACCCTCCTATTTATATATGGGTATTGGGGGCTTCTCAAAGTACAACCCAGTGCAACCAGTTGCTCTATGAAGTTGTCATTCTCTCTAGTTTTGGTAACCAAGAGAGAGCCCGAGCAAGTGCTACCTGATAAGGGAGGCACATCAAAGGAAAGACAACTACAGTTGTGAATGGTGGTAGGAGAGTGTGTTGGCGACAGTACGCCGACAGGAGGGTGCGACTCCTTCCAATTCCTTATGGGACAAGGAGATTCGAGTTCACGGTGGGCCATGTGGACTACTTCAGAGGAAGGAGGTTTCTGCCGCTAGGAGGACAAACTTCAATCCCGGTGTGACCAAGAGCTGCACAGACACCGTACAAGACAAAAGGTGAAGACCGCGCAAGGTGTGAGGTATTGTCGCCGAGAAAGCCTAGGGACAAGGTATGATGATGACATCTTAACAATATGATTGATCTAAATCTTATGGCATATCTTGATCTATTGACCTAAAAGTTAATCTCTGATTTACTCATAATACTAATTAGAACGTGATCAAATCTTGAACCCAAATGATGTTAGAACTTGATAATGATCTAAAGACTTGATTTTTGTACTTGCATATTGACCAGGATAATTAGGGTTAACACATGTACCTAGAAAACCTAGGTAGGTCATTCACACTCAAAATACTTGATATTTGAAATAATGTTGGACATATTGAGATATTGGTTGATTATAAGTGAATGACCCAACTCTAAGGTTGACATAGGAAAAGTGTAACTCTAATCTCGAACTTTGAAACATGATTACCAAATAATATTATCTTGACCCTCGATCCATATCTTGATTGATCTTGGAACTACTTGAGACTCCAATCTTCTACTCTTGTTGATTTATACCCGAAATCCTCGGTGAAAGGTACGCTATTATATGAATCCTCCTTGATTGTATTGAAGATACTTTTATGTATCTCTTGATTGTATACTTGGCTATTTATTTGGATGAGCTATTGTTCACTATGATTAGTCTTCTATTTTTCTATACTATATTTTGAAAAACATGAAAACATAAACTGCATGCCCATTATGACTGTCCGTATATTGATAATGATGATGATATTGATAATTTTAATGTTGATATTGAGTAAAACAACCCCCTCATTGGAGGTGGGACTCGTACATTGGCCTCCTATGTTCCTATGGTGAAAAGGAGCCCAGTGACTTACCCCATCGCGTTGGGGCGATAAAGTCACACAAAAATATATAAGCATGCTTCTCGAATTACATCATAATGGGAACTCGTAATAAAATTTGAATCGTTGAATAACAACCTTTTTGTCGAATGATATTGAATGTTTGTAAATCATTTGTTATAATTTGTAATATAAGTCCTGCCAAGTATACTTATTTTCTTATAAACCGTTTTGCTTGATTTTGATAGCGTACCGTGCAATTGCATGATTGTGTCTTGATTTTCTTGATTTTAGGCAATACAAATGGAATATTGAATACGATCGCTTTCACACTCATACACTCTGATGACAAAGATAAATCAGATATATCTCCATATTGGGTTAGTTTGTTTTTCAATTATCTAGTTTTTGATTGATATAATGAGGGCAAAAGTGTAATTACTTTATTATAATGCTAAAATCCACTTTGTCACATTGACACTGTACTCAAAATCCTTTTGGCGTATCCCTACTAGGCCAACATATTCCTATTCATATGATGTTTATGCTTAAACAAAAAACTTACTAGTAGAAGTTCACACAAAAGACATATTCATGGGATTTGCACATGTAAATTGTGCTAGGACAACATAGAAACCTTAGTTCACATATTTTTACAATACCATTTCAATTTATCTTTATGGCAAAATTTCAAATAAACTTCCCTCTACATGTTTTATGTTTCAAAAAAAACATTCCTAAATATCACACATAATAGTTCATTTCATTAAAATGGAAAAACGTATACCACAATGAACCCTCTATTTAACATTTAGGAAATTTGGACTGAGAGAAATAAAAAAATCTTTGACAATAATCATACAATTTTACAAAATATGGTGTTTAAACTTTTTATTGATATTTCCAAACATAACCTATATATGATTATATTGATTTTTGTAAGTGAAGCTTACAAGTTCACTCCCAGATAAAGATGCCCAAATCCCACCCTTCCCATGATGATGATGTACCAATGTAATACACACATATGGATGACAAGCCATCTTTTCCACAGAAGGCTCCCTCTCGGTGATCAAATTGCTTTGCCGCTTTTACTTCACTACAGTGTTAGGATATTTTGTTGGGGTTACTTTTGAGGATCACTATTGTGAGTCATTATTGCCTCAATCTCAATATCACTACCTAGATAGAAAGAGTTAATGATATTTAAGCATTCATCTCTGAGCTGCTTGAAAATCATGTAAAACATATTTTATATTTGAAGTAAAGCTTCTTTTCACTAAAGTTGAATAAAAGAAGTTTTACATAGGGGCCCGTAGGTAACATGATCAGAGGAATTGCAAGGTACCCATAGGATGGGTACAAAAGATCCATGACTACTTAAGGAATACCAAGTTACTGTCTAAAAATGGCCTTACCCCAAGATGTGGGAGGGTGCATAGAGACTTGTGATCTTACCCCCAAGATATAGGAAGGTTCAACAAGAATGAGGCCTTACCCTAAGATGTAGACATGAGAGAATGAGAATGAAGTCTGATGCAACCCTCATTTAGGGCTCCATCTTGTATATTTTTTTACTTCAATCACATCTATACCTACTAGATTACATGTTATTTCCCTCAATACATATTTCTATAAAATGCACTTATGGACGTTCTTTAATTGTTTTCAGGTACTTGGACGATGTTTAAATGGATGGGAGAGACAAAGGGTGATCCTAGGGTTCCTCCACCATTGGAGGGGTACAAGGAAGATCCAAAAGATTCCCCAAACTACTCCAACGTCTAAGAGTCAAATGAAGTAAAGACATCCATTGAAATCTAATGTTGAAGCTCAAAGTGCAAGAAAATCTCCCAACACAGCCGTGGTGACATGGAATTCATGTGCTACAAATGAAGAATTCATAGTAGAAATCCCAATTCTGAAGCAGCTGCAACAAACTCTCCAACACATCCGTGCTGCACAACATGGCCATGCTACAGCTTTCCAACACATTTGTGCTACACAATGTGGTCTTGCCTGGACCCTCAAATAAGGTCCACACAGCATGGTAATGCTACCACTAACCCAACACGGTCGTGTTACCCTACACGACCCTACGTAGCACGGAACACGAACATGCTCCCCAATACAACCGTGCTACCATCCAACCACTCCTCCCAAAATAACTTGACATTTTTCACCATTTTCACCTTGGTCGTTCCCATCCACCACGACCATTCCACTCACATCCCATCATAGCCATGCTGCCCAACACAGCTATACAACATACAAACCTAGCACAAATTTTGCACTGATCTCCCCATTTTATACCCACTTAACCTAGTGCTTCCCCACCACCTATATATACTCTAGTGGTGACTGGAGCTCGAGGATCGAAACCTTCTACCCTCTCCTAGATCCCCATTTTTGCATTCCATCCATTCCTTCACTTCTACACCTCACTTCCATTCCATTTCTCCATTTCCACCACCAAAACCCTAGTTTCCTTGAGCTTTGACCCTATTCCACCATCATTCCATGCCCTTACTCCTTGGAGGAAGGAAATGGACGACCTTGGAATGGTTGGATAAGAGGATCAATCCATCTACACTGAGCTCCATGGCTACTTCTCCCTCTTTCTCTTCTCTTTTTGTATTTTCCATTTCTATGAGTAGGTAGACCCCTTTGTTGGGATGTTAGGGGTTAAAAATGTTAATTTGATACCATGTTGGGGGAAAATGATATGTAAACATTATGATTTCGTTTGGTAATGATTATTTTCTATTTACATCTCATTCTTCATGAATTACTTATTGGTTTGTGCTTGAAATCACCTATGAATTTAGGGAAATTGTTTATATGTGTGAATTTTAGGATTCTTTCCTAGGTACAAATTCATGGGTCCCTAGCTAGCCACCCATATTCCTACATACTAATAAATTCTCCTAACCTAATTGAGAGATCTAAGTAGCTAGTGTATATGAATTTAGTGTGCTTACCATGGAGCTTTCTCAATGATAGAATGTAGGTGATGTGAGGCCTAAAACCTCATTTCCACTCCCATCACTACCCTCAATCCTCATCACCCTAAGATCCTCTAACCTAGAAACCTAAGGTTGTTTAGAATCTAATTGAATTACACCTAAATCCTAACCATTTGAGCCTCATAAGGGTAGTAGGAGGTGTTAGGGACTAGTTCCCCTATATAAAACCTATCCTATTCATGGACAATTAATAGTTTAGGGAAATTCATTAGACTTTAGCTAGTTGTTTAGTTTGGATAATCTAAATGAAAGCATAATGTTCACATATAATCACCCTCAACCTAATTGATAAGTGCATCCCCCAAACAGCTGACATTTCCCTTTATTGCATTAAAATCCTAATTGCCTTCTTGCTTAGCTAGTGTTAGCTTAGTTAGTTCTTTACTTGCATAGTTATATTCTTGTCTTGTTATTGCTTTGATCTTGATAGTTTAGATCTTTAATTTCTTTTTTTCCTAGTTAGATATCTTAGTGTAGTGTAGATCTCTCCTTTCCTTCTTTAGCATAGCTTGCTCATCTTCCTGCTTGCCTTGTATTTTCTTGTTAATTTGAATTAACTGTCTAGGGTTAAGTTAGGTTTTGATCTTGTTTGCTTTCTTTTATTTGCTTACTTGATCACCATTTGTGTAATCAACAAAACCAATCTTTAAACCCTTAACCCTAGACTCTACAGTAGGAACGTAGCTCAAAACTAACCTAGGTCTAGTGCCCCCTTTTTCTCCCTATGGATCGACCCTATACTTGTCACCTTCCTATACTACGACACACCTAGTGTGCTTGTGAGTGTAGTGTTTTGGTGTATGTGAGTGTGTTAGTGTAGGTCCTTGGTAAATTTTGAAAGATACCCAGTGTGTTCTGAGCTCGTGGGGCGTATCTAGACAAGTCTAATTGATTAGTGTGTGCATCGCTGGTGGGACGCACCAAGCTTTCTTGCACCGTTGTCAGGGAGAAAGGTGCTCATCCTAGCTAGTTAGTTTTTCTTTGATCTTTTCCTACTGCCCGCATCATTGCTATGCATTATTCTTTATTCTTTGCATTCTTTGTGCATTTTGGTTTGCTAACTTACTTTCTTTTGTTTGGTTGTTCCTTATGCATGTGACAAGCCACTCGGGGAAGACAATATGGAAGGACAAAATGCACCTCACAAACCTCTTGAAGATTACCTCAAGCCTAGAAACTAAAAATCACCAATTGCTAATAGAGTTGATCAAATGCTAGGGGAGAATTTTTCCATCCATCCAGGTCTTCTTGGGATCCTGCCCACCTTCTATGACTCAAAGAGTGAGAACCCCTACAAGAACATGGATTCCTTTCTTGACATGTGCTCCACCTTCTAGAAACTGACATGCAATGATGACACAATACCTTGTTCTCATTCTCCCTCAAAGACAAAGATAATGATTGGTATCATTCAATGAGGGACATAATGAGTTGGGAAGAGATGAAGAATGCCTTCTTAAGGCAATTCTACTCTATTGCAAGTTTGACACAAATGCGGCATGCCATAGTGAGTTTTAGTCAAATGGGCAATGAGAGGTTTCATGATTCTTGGGAGAGATTTCAAAAGATGTTAAAAGAGTGCCCACACCATGAGATGCCTTTGTGGTAGCTAGTTCAGTCCTTTTATTTTGGTCTATCTCTAATGGGTCCAACTGTAGTAGATTCTTCATGTGAAGGAGGTTTTATGGATAGGTCACCTAAGGAGACATGGCTATTGTTTGAGAAACTGGAAGAAAGTTTAAGAATCCAAGCTTCCAGCATGATGAGTGATAATGATCACCGCTTTGGTGTGACGTCTCCAGTTCATAGTGATTCAAGCCCACAAGTGAGGAAGATTCTTGGTACATCATGAGTTTCACTAAGAACCAACTGACAAATACTCCTTGTCATTCTGTGAATTATGTTGGCTCCTTTGATGAAGAAAAGAAGGCACCTCACTCATATAACTACCTAGAACAAAAAAGCCAAATATATATCTTAAGGTTTGAGGAAGAGGTTCTCTCTATGTTGAAAATCTTTGATGACGTCAAAAATAATGTTACAAGGCTTGAGGAAAGAATGGAGAAACTATATTCCATACTTTCTCTCCTAGAGGAAAATTGTCTTCAAAGTCCATAATGAGTTTAAATGAAGCAAGTGGACCCATGCATTCCACTCAAGTTCTCTATAGTCCACCTCTAATGCAAGTGCAGCCCATATACCACTTCCAAGGCCATCTAAAGCCTTATACACCTCCTCCCCGTCCAACACCACAACTTTCCCACCAATTCATCTTCCAACCTCAATTTCCTCCTTCACATCAATTTTGATACCAAATATCACCTCCACCTCCTCCACATCCACAACTAGATCCCCCTGTCCACCATGAGAAAGGAAGTGTTGTAATAGTTCTAAGGAGTAGGAAATCTCTTGAGCAGCCTGTGAGTCAAAGAAAGGTTGATAAAGAAAAGAAAAGAAACGGAAACCAAGTGGTGATATTGTTATTGAGATTTCCGAAAATGATTCTATGATGCTTTCTTTTGAGAATGTGATACCAAGTGTTTTGATGTCTACTCAATTTTCAGGTCCTATCATCCCTATTGTTCCACTTCATGGAATGACACAAGAGAATCATGTTGATGCAAGCCAGGCAAAAGCAAGTGAGATTCCATTCCCTTAAACATTAGATGTGACACCGGTAGTGAAAAGGAGGAAGAAACACAATGTTGACATTCTTGAGGTGTTTTGCCAAGTGAAGGTGGACATTCCATTGTTGGATGCTATCTAGAAGATCCCATAATGTGCCAGGTTCCTCAAGAGCCTATGCTCTATTAAGAGAAGGTTAATGGGAAGAATACCAAAGAGAGTCAAGTTGACTAAACAAGTGAGCTCTATCATCCAACACTCACTTCCTGTGAAGAGGAAAGACCCATGAGCCCCACTCATGCCTAGCTACAAAAGGGGACATCACATAGGTAAATCCTTGATTTGGGATCTAGTGTGAATTTGATGTCATATAGTGTCTATATGGAGCTGGGGTTAGGAAAGTTGAAATTTCCTCATTACACTCTCCAATTGGTGGATAACTCAATCAAAGTGCCTAAAGGAAGAGTGGATGATGTTTTGGTGATGTTAGACATGGAAAGGGGTGTAGTTTTCTTGGTGGATTTCATTGTTCTTGACATGGAGCCAGAGGATAGAAGGATTCACATCATCTTGGGAAGGCCATTTTTATCTACAGCTGATGCTGAGATACATGTACACAGTGGAACAATGACAATCTCTTTTATGGACACAAAGATAAAGATCAACATGTACAAGACCCCAACCCAGAGAACCCAATATGAGGATATGGGACATGGTCACTTAAAGAGTCTGACTAGTCATTTAAAAGAAGGAGATCTTGATGAAAGATTGGAGATAGCTTTTATGATCAAAGTGATGAGGAACATAGGTCGAATGCATGTGAAAGATGTATTTATGTCACGAGTGTACATCCAAGAATTCCAAATGGATGAATCATGAAAGAATCTTCAAGAAGCCCAATTGAAGGTATAAAATTTAGCACTCATGGGAGGAAAACCACCTATGTTTGGGGAACTTTTCACCCAACATTTCATTTTTCATACTCTTTTGGTTTATTTTTACAATTTTCCAAGAAAACACACACACACACACACACACTATACTTGATGGTTTTGTTATTTGTGAATCATTTTAGAACATGCACATAGAAGGAAAGATGATGCATATATGATCCTGCCAAAGAGAAGATCAAGAATAAAAAGAGAATTGCAAATCACTAGAAAAGATATAGGAAGGCCACCAACATGATCGTTCCACATAGCACGACTGTGGTGCTGGCAAGCCAGAACAGACCTTATACATGGAATGACCATGGTAGCTCAATCTTTCTCACTAGACACATTGAGATCTATACCCCCTCTTGGAGATTGCCTACCATGACTACATGCTCATTACCATACTACTCTAGACTTCTATTTCATGATGAGGACAACATGGTTTAAAAGTTTGGTGTGGTAGGGTGGTAACCCCTTTCTTTACCTAACTTTCATCTATGTTCCTTATTCTAAATTTTTTCTCAAGATGATCAAACAATATAACCGTATCTCGTACTTGTGTATCCATACTTTGTGTGCTTGATACATGCATATCATATAGTTTCATCTCATGCATTTTTTTTATGACCGAGAGAACCTATTTCAGACGAAGCCGACATGGTAATCTCTCGAGGCATGAGAGGGTGTGGTCTAGTCACCCCCTCCCACACCTAATCAGTGTGGATTGTCATTCACAAAGAGCCTTCGGTGAGGTTTGAACCCGGGTTCTTCATTGGGACTTACCGAGCTCTTACCACCCGGGCTACTATGGCCAGACTTCATTTCATGCATTGTTTGCATAATTTTCAAGTTTTTTGCTCTTCTTGCCATGCATTGCATACCATGTAGATATTTGTAAATTTTGCATTTTAGAACTTGGATTTAC
Source organism: Alisma plantago-aquatica (assembly GCA_963693085.1). Taxonomy (NCBI): domain Eukaryota; kingdom Viridiplantae; phylum Streptophyta; class Magnoliopsida; order Alismatales; family Alismataceae; genus Alisma; species Alisma plantago-aquatica. The sequence goes on from OY856413.1 coordinate 1,045,893,488, forward strand.
TTGTTTCTTACTTTATGTTCCATAATATAGGCTTAGATGTGATTGAAGGAAATCTGGAACCATTTTGTCAAATTTTGTCTAAATTTAGAATGTTCTTTCCCAAGTCTCGTCTCCTTGCAGCCCGTCGCTGTGGCGACTAGGGTTCCAAGTCGTAGACGACCCTCCACCCTTCTAGGGTTCCTTCTCTTGTAGGTTCAAGTGGCTGGTTTCTCTTCTGGTCTTGTCTCCAGGATGGCAACAGAGTTATCAGATAGATATGTAGGTCTTCGATTGACGGAAGAGGAGGAAGAACCCATTGAGGTTCAACTGCTAGGGAGCGGCGACGAAGAAGATCTTACGGAATTGGCTTTGGTAGGAAAGTTATTTACGGACCGCACGTTCAATTTCAAAGCCTTGGAATGTACCTTGTCATAGGCGTGAGCTTGAAGGAGAAGGTGGAATTCAAGCAGCTAGAGTGGGACATCTTCATCATGCAGTTTACGCATTGGCGAGACAGACAGAGAGCGATCGACGGTGCGATGTGGAACTTCGACGGGCGGCTGCTGATGTTCAAGGAAATCTGTAAGGAAGAACAACCGAGATAGGTCGTCATCACAAAGAGCCCTTTCTGGATACGTTTGTATGGTCTCTCTCTAGGATATAGAGGAGACAACACAGTCCGTGAGATTGCTAGACGGGTGGGCGAGGTGTTATAGGTCGACTCCGACGGCACGGGGTGGGACACCTCCATCCGTATCAGGATTTTGCTCAACGTCACAAAACCTTTGAAGCATTTGCTGTGGATCAGGGTTAAAGGAGGTGATGTCCTAGAGATTGAGGTGAAATATGAGAGACTATCAAACTTCTATTTTGTGTGCGGGATGTTAGGGCACATCGACAAGGACTGCCAAACTGCAACGGCGGAGAATGACCAAGTGCAGCAGTGGGGGAATTGGCTGCGAGCATCGCCGTGGAAGCAACAACGCCTGGACCAAGATAACGGGAGGGACGCGGGGGCAACACGATGCAAGCTTACTTTTAGGAGCAGCAGCAACGGGGCTTCATCCCAACAGGACAGCACACAACGCGGCGGCTCAAAGGATAGGCAGAGCGGCAGCCAGCAACAAGAGGGGGAGGACAGCACGTCACACTACCAACAGGGGCGGAGCGTCGGGGTTGTCTTGAGTGATTCAGACCATGCGCTCGAGAAAGTGGAGGATGTTGAACAAGGGGAAATGGGTGAGCAGGGAGTCTGAAAGATAGTAACGACGGATGATGCAGAGGCGTTGCAGGACGAAACGCGACGCCCAGGGGGCATGGCAACGACGGGGCCTAATAGCATTCATCGAGCAAGACGTTACACAAGGGAGGCCAGCTGTACACTCTGAATGACGACAAGAATTGATGAACAGACACCGATTTGTGAAGACGAGGAGGACAGTAGGGCACAAGCTTGGTACCTATCCAAGACACAAGCTTTCGGTGAACAACAACCTATAGGGAGTGGTCCCAAGATGGGAGAAACGCCTCACGAGGAACAGCAACAACAAGGCAACAACGTCTCGAAGATGATGGGAGAGAACCGAGCAGTAACACGTTCACAAAGAAGAAAAACAGTGGGTTAGAAGACAAAGAAAGGTGTTAGCTTGGACCGAGTAAAGAAGAGACATCAACCGTGGGTTTATAAGATGAGTAGAGGTGCATGCCTTGGCATTCCAGAGGAAGAGGTGGTTTGGGAACAAATGACTGGGAAGAACGTTCAAAACTCAGAATGGTGCGACATGGATCTGGATGACCAAAAAATCCCTAGATTCGGGGACAAGAAAGTAAAGCAAACCATTGGAGGAGGACCGAGTACAGACAGGGCCTTGGGGACCCAAGTAGCGGAGATTGGCGGTGTCCAATCCCGCAAAGAGAAATGAAATTTTTTAGCTAGAACGGTCAGGGATTGGGCGGCCCTGACACATGTAGGGCTCTCCATTCTTGGTGCTGGAGAGAGCATGCAAATATAGTTTTCATCATGGAATCTAGGATTACAGGAAAAAAGCTAGAAGTGGTACAAAAAAGTTGTGGTTACAAAGATGCGATGTGTGTCTCTAGCAACGACCGGGCGGGAGGCATCAATTTCTGGTGGAAAGATGCAGAGGTGGAGATCATCAATTTCTCTAACAGACATGTGACTAGTATTGTAAAAGATGCTGGGATGGGGGCCAGATGGCGTGCAATTGGAATATACAGATGGGCGGATCAGCAACACAAAACAAAGACATGGGACTTGATGAGGAAACTAAAGAATGAGGTGGAAGAGCCAGTGCTTTTTTTCGGTGATTTTAATGAGATTGTTTCTAATGATGAAAAGAAAGGGGGCCCTTTAAAAGAAGAAAAGTTCATGCAAAATTTCTGAGATACCATTGATGATTGTGGTTTGGTAGACCTTGGCTTTGAAGGAAATATTTTTACATGGAAAAGGGGCTTATCTGAAAGGACTCTGGTTCAGGAGCGGCTTGACAGGTACCTAGGTGAGCCTAGGTGGAGAGACCTCTTCAGCCATTGTAGGGTTATCCATCTGCCAATCTATGAGTCGGATCATGCACCCATCATCATGATAGTTGATAACAGAGACAACAAAGGAAGAAAGAGAAGAAGTCAGTTTGCTTTTGAACCCATGTGGGTTGGTGAGAAGGACTGTGAAGATACTATAAAGGAAGCATGGACATCCACAACCAGTGACGACTTAAGGGTTAAGCTAAATGCATGCAAAAACCACCTCAAAACGTGGGCTACGACAAAGTTTGGGCATACAAAAAAGAAGAGTCAAGCACTAGAAGATGATCTCAAGAAAATCCAATCCTCCCCCCCGATCAAGAGATGCTCTAAAAGGCTGAAGATATCTCTAAAGAACTATAATACTGACTCTTGAAGGATGAGGAGTATTGGGAAGCACATGCACGAGTAAAAGAGTTAAAGGAGGGACACCGTAACACAACCTATTTCCACCAAAAAGCTACTAACAGGAGGCGCAGGAACTGGATTGAGGGTCTGGAAGATGAGCAGGGTGTGCTTAGAACAGAGGAAGAGGATATTGCAGCTATTATTTCTAGATTTTTCTCCCAACTTTTTCATACCAGTAACCCTTTGGGGTTTGAACAAGCAACAGTGGGAATCAGGAGGTTGATAGATGAGACACAAAATGAAGATCTAGAAAGGGATATCACTGATGAAGAAAAATCTAGGCATCCCTTAAACAGATGCACCCGAACAAGGCTCCGGGACTAGACGGACTGAAGGCTATGTTCTACCAAAAATAGTGGAACATTGTGGGTCAGGATGTGGCGAACTACATCAAGGGATGGTGGAAAGGTGAAAGAAGTATGGAGGACATAAATGACACTCTGGTAGTGATGATTCTAAAAATTGAAAAACCCAAAATAGTAGGGGAGTTCAGACCTATCAGTCTTTGCAATGTGTTGTACAAGATCACTTCAAAGGTGATGACGAATAGATTGAAACCTCTCATGGAAAGCATCATCTCAGAAAACCAGAGTGCCTTCATTCTAGGGAGACTGATTACGGATATTTCTCTCATTGCGTATGAACTTTTCCATGCTATGAAAAGGGACAAAGGAAAAAAGAAAGGCATCCTCGCTCTAAAATTGGACATGTCCAAAGCTTACAATCGAGTTGAATGGAGTTTTCTCAGCCATGTCATGGAGAGAATGGGTTTTGGGGTGAAATGGAGGGATAAAGTTTAGGACTGCATTACATCTGTCCAACACATGTTTTCCATTAATGGAGACCGGACCAGGAGAACAAAACCATCATGAGGACTTTGCCAGGGTGACCCCCTCGCCCCTTACCTCTTTATTTTATGTGCCAAAGCTTTTTCTACTATGTTAGGCATTGCGGAATGTGACAACCTCATACACAACATCACGCTGTGTAGGGGGGCGCCACATATATCTCACCTTTTCTTTGCAGATGACAACATCCTTTTGCTAGAGCAACCTCGTCAGAATGCTTGAAGATAACTGAAATTATCAGCCATCCGGGCAACAGATTAATTTATCAAAGACTGAGGTAGTTTTCAGCAAAGGGACGACTACCACAAAGAGGGAAGAGATTAAGGGGCTGCTAAAGTCAAGGAGGTAGACCAACACGCAAAATACCTAGGCCTACCAATGACAATTGGGAGGTCAAAAAACATATTTTGAGCTTCATAAAGGAGAGAATATGGAAGAAACTGCAAGGATGATCGGAGAAGTTGTTGTCTAAACTAGGGAGGGAGGTCCTTATAAAGGCAGTGGCACAAGCAATCCCGACTTACGTGATGAAAATTTTCTTGCTTCGAGTAGGCACTCTAGACGAGATCCAATGAATAATAGCAAGGTTTTGGTGGGGGGCAAAAGGGAATGAGAGGAAGGTAGCATGGATGAGCTGGTCAAATATGTGCAAGCCAAAAAGAATGGGAGGACTTGGTTTTAGAAACCTTCACATCTTCAACCAAGCTCTCCTAGAAAAACAACTATGGAGATTAGCTATGAACTCGAACTCCCTTGTAAACAAAGTGTTGAAGGGCAGATACTCTCCCAGAACAATAATTTGGGAAGCAAGAAGAGGCTACAATCCCAGCTACACATGGATAAGTCTTTGGGGAGCGAAAGCACTACTCAAGGAAGGGACAGAATGGAGGATAGGCAACGGAAAAGACGTCAACATCTGGGAAGACACATGGCTGCCAAGAGAGGAAGATACCCTTGCACGGTTTAAGAATGCGAAGGAAATACCCTACGACAAGGTGAACGACCTTATGAGCTCAGATGGGAAGCGATGGAACCAAGAAAGACTCGAGGAATGTTTCCGGGCAGCTTACGTGGAGAGGGTAAGTGCTATCCCACTCAGTATACGACACCAGTGCGACACATAGTCTTGGTGGCCCGCCAAGAAGGGAGTGTTTATAGTCCGATCAGTGTATTGGCTTGGAATGCTAGGGAGGGAGGAAGCCCGACAACACACAACTCAACAAGAAGATGGTTTGTGGCGCTACATTTGGAGAGCAGGTTGGGCGCCCAAGGTTGCCCATTTTCTATGGAGAGTTTGTACCGGAGGACTAGCAACAAAGGGCAGGTTGTTTGACCTCCACTACATTGAGGAGGGACTGTGCCAACTCTGCATGTCGGAGAAGGAGTCCATTCCTCATATGCTCTTCCGCTGCCCAAATGCGACAGAATGCTGGGAACAAATGGACCAAGGAATACAAAGATGGGTGGATGATTATAAGGATGAGGACATTGTTGGTATGTATGCCCTGAGAGCCAATCATGTGATGATTGGTGGGATACATTAAGATTGATTTGATAAACATAAAAGGCGAGCTTCCAATTCTTTCTGGTTCATTCATATGAGATAGTGATAGAACAGATTGAATGTCTAGAGAATGACAGTACTCAATGATGTATGCCTTCAGGTTCATGACCTGAACGATGAGATCATACGGATGCTAAGAGTTTGTACATTCTTGTTATGTCCCTAGTCGGATGTCATTGTGGAAGGTAGATAGACAGCAATGACACATAAGACTAGATTGTGGTGTTGGTTGATGACAGAATCTCATTAGTCATGATATAGAGATATCAAACCAAACACATAGGTACTTGTTAGAGAACAAGGTACCGGACAGACCCACCGTGAGTTTGACACATGGAACCATGAGATGGTAGTCACAGTCAGTACTCACAGTGATGGTGGTGAGTGTGATTCTTAGACCTGAAATCACTGCACTCAACACATGTCGTTGGGCACACTTTGACATCATCAAACGCAGTCCTGAAACATGGGTTGTTATAAAGGTGATGATTGGGTGGCTTTGACACATGGGGCTTTTGAGGGGTGAGTGATAGATATGGGATTTGTCCCTCCTGAGGGAGTTTGATATCCATGGCCACTTGATGAGTAGGATTGAGAAAGGCATGCACGCATGTGTGAATCAGTATATGATACTGATGTCATACATATCTCTTCCAGTCTACTCTGAGATCAAGGAAGTGAATGAACGTTGACAGGATGACTGTTCCATGCCTCGAGTTCATTCGGGATATCAGTGACAAAGGAATTATACATTCGCTGTAACACCATTCACAGATTGTAGGATGAAAGTTATTCTCCAACTTTCTACTTTCACTTGGGTAGCACTGATGTGTGACTAGGCACCGCTCTTTGCTTGTGAAGTCATAAGTGTTATGAACTTTCACTACCAACGTGAAATGGACCTGCAGGGTCACACACATAGGATTTAACCTGGAAGAGGAGTTTTGTCCACAAAGCAATGTTTAGATTGATTACTAAAGGAGTTTGGTAGTTCAATTAAACACTCAATCAGTTGATGGCTCAATATCGTATGGTTCAAGGTGTTGGACACATTGATTGGAGTATCGGATTGATTGAAATCGCATTTGACTGATTCTGCACAACCTGCACTCCCAACCGATCGGTCCATGTGATGAACCGGTCGGCTGAGGTTGCTGAACCGGTTGGTTCAATTGTTGAACTGATCGGCTCATGCACAGATGAAATGACCGGTTCAAGTGTTGAACTGATCGATTCAACTGGTGCAATCGAGCAACTTGGGAAAGTAGGATTGGTGAGAATTTTCCTTTCGTTTCAAATTGCCCAATTCGATTGGGAATAATATTGGTATTCGATACCAATTGGGAAAGAAACAAGGAAAGTCAATCGGGAACCAACCTGGAACCCCAACCGACCGGTTCATGAGTGAACCGATCGGTTCAAGGGTCCCAAACAATGGGTTCAGGTCCCCAACCGACCGGTTCACTTGTGAACCAATCGGTTCAGGTTGCGAGATGGTTGCTTTTGGTGGAAAATCTCGAACCCTTCTACTCCTTCTTTAGTCCCGCATTGCCCGGGATGGAGAACCCTATCCCATGACTCTCCTATATATATAGGGGTATTGGGGGCTTCTCACGGTACAACTCAGTGCAACCAGTTGCTCTGCAAGTTGTCGTTCTCTCTGGTTTTGGTAACCGTGAGAGAGCCTGAGCAAGTGCTTCCCGCAAAAGGGAGGTGCAGCAAGGGAAGGACAACTGCAGTTGCAACAGGAGGCAGGAGAGCGTGTTGGCGACTAGTACGTCAACAGGAGGGTGCGACTCCTTCCACTTCCTTGTGGGACAAGGAGAGTGGAGTTCCAGGTGGTGTGTGTGGACTACTACAGAGGCGGGAGGACACTGCCGCTTAGGAGGACAACTGTCATCCTACAATCCAGTTCGAGTAGGAGTTGTCAGTCCCGGTGCAACCAGGAGCTGCACAGACACCATCGAAGTCCGGAGTTGAAGACCGCGCATTGCGCGAGGTATTGTCGCCGAGAAAGCCTCGGGACAAGGTATGATTCCACAAACCATCCTTTACTATTATATAGACGTTGACGCGTTTCCTCGGTATGGGTTTGGGGAGAAATTGTTTTTTCCGCTGCCTTCTCTGTCTCCCCTAAAAACCCAACAGTGGTATCAGAGCCACGTCAACTGCTCTATTATTTAGGAATATCAATATGATCGATTTTTGGTTTGTCGCCTTTATTTATTGCATACGATGCGAATAATATCGGCTTTATGCATGTCCAATCCTAAATCCACAAATCCCTAATTACATATATGATATGTATTATTAATGCACTCAATACGCGTCGCCCTTAAATGAGTTTTGTGGTGGAAGTATGTAGCATGATTATGGCCTATAAACCCCTATCTGTGATTAGTTGTGTGTGGTTGCTTGCATCTCGGTCTGCGCACCGATCTTCCCTCTCTTATTCCTGATGTAACTCGAAATAATTTGAGATTCTTTCCTACCTTTGCTCCCCCCGAATGTAACTTGGGGTTTCCTTTTTTAAAGCAATGTAATAAATAGAATAGGATTTTATTTCCTGTTATGTCAAAGACCGGCGGACATCAAGACGACTGCTTAGACGGTCGGTTCAAGGAGTGAACCGATCGGTTGACCTTCCAGACGGTCGGTTCAAGGAGTGAACTGATCGGTTGATGTCCGGTTCGAGGAGCGAGACGAGCGGGTGGCGGACATGACGAGATGCACGATGACTAGGCGAACCGATCGGTTGGAGGAGCCAACCAATCGGCTGGTGGCACCCAGATGACCGACTACAAATTTGGTAAAGTATTAATTCTTGATGAGATCAATGAATGAAATACTTGGACCAAATGTTTGAGATCCTTATGAGTGTTTATGATAATGTATCATAGTGAACTCATGATTAAGGCATGGTGATGTCTGAATCAAGAAGGAATCATACTCTAAGGAGTTAGAGAATGATTATCAAATAACTGAATTCTTCTTAATAAAAGAATACCCCACACTAATAAAAGAAATTAAGAATCACAAGGGTTGTGAGTTCTTATATCTTTAACAGATACACCTCAATTATCTATGTGATGAGTTGTTCATGTGACGAGTCAACTATCAAGATGAATATGAGGAACCGAATCTTGAGTTATGGTTTAAAACCATGACATCCTAAATGACTTCCATGTGAACCATAAGGTATGACCTTGATGGTAGCACTCATTGGATCATATCCATAAGTGCAGATGAGTCTTAAGTGTTAAGACACATGGATAACATTTTGAGAAGGATGATGCTTGTTGATTGCAACTTAATGGCTAAGACATTTGGCATATGGATACTAAAACCACATTCCTATGAGGAATAAAACCAGGATGTGTACGTGACACAGCCTATAAGGTTTATGAATCCACTAATGCAAATGAAGTCTATAAGTTACAATGGACTAATCAATGTGATTGATTGAGTACAAGCAACTCAAAATTGGATCTTTATTTTGATGATATAGTCAAAAGGTTTGACTGATATGTCAAAGATAAAGAAGGGATCTGTGATTTAGTGGGAGTGTGTTCACATTCCACATATTGATGTGAAATGGAAATGTTCTAGATTGGAAATCCGAATGTGGAAATTATCTTTAAGGAAGATAGAGATGTTTCCTATGTGATAGGAATAGAGATCTATAGAGATAGTTCTCAAAAATCTCTTGACCTGGAAAGAGAAAGAATACATTGGCAATCTGTACTGAAGTGTTCAGTATGAACAGATTCTGTGGGAGAAAACTTGTCCATGTTACATGGATATTAGTATCCCAAGGCCAAGTGTCCAATTCTTATGAAGAATGGGAACACTAAGAATAGATATGGATCTATCATGTATGTAATCATCCCATTATCTTGCATGTATGACATTGCAAGAATAAAATGCATTCGTCATCCTGTATGTAGGACATGGCAATATGATGTGCTCATCCTGATAACTCGTATGTGGGACATGACGAGTGGATGTCTGTCTGTTTCCAGTAAGGGTTACTGGAATACCATGAGAACTTGATAAGTGCTTGTAAAGCACTAGTTCTATGGAGATAAGGAAGAGTTCAGTGTAAAGAGTTACATTGATGTGAACTTCTAAAAAGACAGAAAATTAATCGCAATATATATACATGAGATGTATAAAAGTGAATGTTTTTTGATAATTGGAAGTGTTCCAATGAAGCCATTTAAAAGGGAAATGCCAAGTATCTATGTGTTAGTGAACAGCAGTGGATACTATATGGATCTGAAAGTTCATGAGATGAACTTATATTCCACTCATTGATGACAAGTCTGGAATCCTTGATCATGCAATGTGACTAAAGGTTAGCAAATGGAATACAAGATCGCATATTACGGAAACTCCATCTCATACGTGTGATGTACAACGAAGAGATGAGAGACATGCAATTTATACAGACTTTGGCAAGGTGTTGCCATTACTCACTATGTTGGCACTACAACACAATAACATGTGGGACATGTTTGAAGATCACTATGAATATGATTCATGGGTGATTGGCTCGCAGTGCAAGTGGGAGTCTGTTGGTATGTATGCCCTGAGAGCCAATCATGTGATGATTGGTGGGATACATTAAGATTGATTTGATAAACATAAAAGGCAAGCTTCCAATTCTTTCTGGTTCAGTCATATGAGATAGTGATAGAACAGATTGAATGTCTAGAGAATGACAGTACTCAATGACGTATGCCTTTAGGTTCATGACCTGAACGATGAGATCATACAGATGCTAAGAGTTTGTACATTCTTGTTATGTCCCTAGTCGGATGTCATTGTGGAAGGTAGATAGAAAGCAATGACACATAAGACTAGATTGTGGTGTTGGTTGATGACAGAATCTCATTAGTCATGATATAGAGATATCAAACCAAACACATAGGTACTTGTTAGAGAACAAGGTACCGGACATACCCACCGTGAGTTTGACACATGGAACCATGAGATGGTAGTCACAGTCAGTACTCACAGTGATGGTAGTGAGTGTGATTCTTAGACCTGAAATCACTGCAATCAACACATGTCGTTGGGCACACTTTGACATCATCAAACGCAGTCCTGAAACATGGGTTGTTATAAAGGTGATGATTGGGTGGCTTTGACACATGGGGCTTTTGAGGGGTGAGTGATAGATATGGGATTTGTCCCTCCTGAGGGAGTTTGATATCCATGGCCACTTGATGAGTAGGATTGAGAAAGGCGTGCACGCATGTGTGAATCAATATATGATACTGATGTCATACATATCTCTTCCAGTCTACTCTGAGATCAAGGAAGTGAATGAACATTGACAGGATGACTGTTCCATGCCTTGAGTTCATTCGGGATATCAGTGACAAAGGAATTATACATTCGCTGTAACACCATTCACGGATTGTAGGATGAAAGTTGTTCTCCAACTTTCTACTTTCACTTAGGTAGCACTGATGTGTGACTAGGCACCGCTCTTCGCTTGTGAAGTCATAAGTGTTATGAACTTTCACTGCCAACGTGAAATGGACCTGCAGGGTCACACACATAGGATTTAACCTGGAAGAGGAGTTTTGTCCACAAAGCAATGTTTAGATTGATTACTAAAGGAGTTTGGTAGTTCAATTAAACACTCAATCAGTCGATGGCTCAATATCGTATGGTTCAAGGTGTTGGACGCATTGATTGGAGTATCGGATTGATTGAAATCGCATTTGACTGATTCTGCACAACCTGCACTCCCAACCGATCGGTTCATGTGATGAACCGGTCGGCTGAGGTTGCTGAACCGGTCGGTTCAATTGTTAAACCGATCGGCTCATGCACAGAGTGAAACGACCGGTTCAAGTGTTGAACTGATCGGTTCAACTGGTGCAATCGAGCAACTTGGGAAACTAGGATTGGTGAGAATTTTCCTTTCATTTCAAATTGCCCAATTGGATTGGAAATAATATTGGTATTCGATACCAATTGGGAAAGAAACAAGGAAAGTCAATCGGGAACCAACCTGGAACCCCAACCGACCGGTTCATGAGTGAACCGATCGGTTCAAGGGTCCCAAATGATCGGTTCAGTGGTGAACCGATCGGTTCAGGTCCCCAACCGACCGGTTCACTTGTGAACCGATCGGTTCAGGTTGCGAGATGGTTGCTTTTGGTGGAAAATCCCGAACCCTTCTACTCCTGCTTTAGTCCCGCATTGCCCGGGATGGAGAACCCTGTCCCATGACTCTCCTATATATATAGGGGTATTGGGGGCTTCTCACGGTACAGCTGAGTGCAACCAGTTGCTCTACAAGTTGTCGTTCTCTCTGGTTTTGGTAACCGTGAGAGAGCCCGAGCAAGTGCTTCCTGCAAAAGGGAGGTGCAGCAAGGGAAGGACAACTGCAGTTGCAACAGGAGGCAGGAGAGCGTGTTGGCGACTAGTATGTCAACAGGAGGGTGCGACTCCTTCCACTTCCTTGTGGGACAAGTAGAGTGGAGTTCCAGGTGGTCCGTGTGGACTACTACAGAGGCGGGAGGACACTGCCGCTTAGGAGGACAACTGTCATCCGACAGTTCGGTTCGAGTAGGAGTTGTCAGTCCCGGTGCGACCAGGAGCTGCACAGACACCGTCGAAGTCTGGAGTTGAAGACCGCGCATTGCGCGAGGTATTGTCACCGAGCATGCATCGGAACAAGGTATGATTCCACAAACCATCCTTTCCTATTATATAGACGTTGACGCGTTTCCTCGGTATGGGTTTGGGAGTAATTTGTTTTTCCGCTGCCTTCTCTGTCTCCCCTAAAAACCCAACAGACATCAACGTTACCATGGGGACGACGCTGGACAGAGAGGATAAAGACATGATTGTTGCAGCCATGTGGGCTGTCTGGAGGGGGCGCAATAAGCGTGTCTTCCAAGACGGCGAGGTGCACAACTGTTTCCTTTTCCGAACTACCATAGCCATGATACAGTAGGGGAGGGGTGAGCAAAGTAGCGACACAACAATGCCCAATCGGGCAGCAACGTCAAGCAACGCAGCAGTCGAGCAGTAACGCAACAATGCCTAGCCGGGCAGCAACGTCAAGCAACGCAGCAGTCAGGCAGCAATGCAGCAACGCAACAATGTAGCAACGTCCAGCCGGGCAGCAACTTCAAGCAACACAACAGCCGGGCAGCAACGTAGCAATGCAGCAACGCAGCAACGCCCAGCCGGACAGCAACGTCAAGCCAAGATGGACCAGGCCAGCGCAAGGGAGAGTAAAGCTCAATGTGGACGCATCATGTGGGGATGACGGAACGACTGCAATAGGGATGGTACTGAGAGATAGCGAAGGCAGACTGATAGGTGTTGTGGGAGAAAAGATTTGTAAGGGCACAGGGATAGCAACAGCGGAAGCCATTGCCCTGAGGACATCACTACAGTGGGTGAGCAACCATGGTGCGGAACATATAGAGGTGGAGACAAACTCACTTGAGGTCGTCCAGCCTTGTGGAGAAGCTACCAGAATGAGAGACTATTTGGGAATCCTTGCTGAGGATATATGTACCTTACAACAACTTTTTTCTTTCTGTAGTCTTTCTTTTGTTAGTGGGGTTTGTAACAAAGTTGCCAACAAAACTGCCACTATGGCACGACGAGGGCAAGTAGATAGTTTTGCTCTCATCTAGTTGTTTCCTTCATGTATTGAAAACCTTGACATGCACGATGTGGCTTAGTTAATAGATGACGGGGGATCCCAATCATAGGATCCTCCATCCTTCCTAAAAAAAAATAGAATGTTCTGTCCAAAAAGCATGTTTTGACCCAATCTCTACTTTGTGACTGAAAATGATGGCGGTTGACAAATACAAGTGAATTATCATGGTTTATTGCTAAATGGCCACAGTCTTGAGGTTTTACATGTAAACCACCTCTCTCATGCTTGTGAACTATTTGGTTGAATCGTGATTTAAGTAAGTCACGAATGCTTAGAGTTTTGTAGAATCTCATGATAGAAGTGTGGTTTCAATATTTCTCATTCATGTGGCGTGCCATTGCTTGATGAAATTGTGGGAATAAATTTAATGCAGAAGATCTCATATTGAAATCCATACTAGTAACCCCTGTTTGACTCACTTTTCTTTTGCCATATTCTTACCTCTCAGACTCATGAAAGGATGCCAAGTGCACATATTTCTATCATGGTCACCTCTAAAAGTTTGGGGTGGCCACATCTATATCTCCCCACTTCACTCTCACCACCGTAAGCACTACCTACACCAAGGGTAAAGAAAATACAAATAAAAGAAAAGAAAAAGAAAAAAGAAAATAAAAGATGATCCTGCGTAAAAGCATCTAAATAAAGAAAAGATGAGTTTAATAGCACTCCAAACTCTTACCGTAATCATTTATTCTATTTTCATACCCTTTGAGATAGGAAACGCCAAACCTAGCTCATTTTCGCTTTTCATTAGTCATGTGGGTTACTTAGTGTGGATGGACATATGAGTCTGAATGCATGAATAAAAAACAAAATTAGTCATTTTTTATCTTCACCACCATGAAATGGTTTACCCAGAGTTATATGACATCCATATGGATTGATTATGTTTTTTGTGCTCTATATTTGAAGTTTGCATGCTCAGTGCTTTGATCATGATTGGTTGGTGAAAGAGAAGCGAAGAGAGGTGGAATGCATGTACCTAGTCATCATTGAGACCATTTAGTCAATATTCATCTACGGCATTTCATTTATTTTCTTGAATGGGAAAAATTGTAGAGAGATTGAGTTGAAGCATACTTGAGGAAAAGTACATTTTTAGTTTAGGGTGGTGATGCAACCCTCATTTAGAGCTTGAACTAGTGTTTTTTTTCACTTTAGTCGCATCTATACCTTTTCCCTCAATATGTATATTTATATAAAATTCACTTATGGACATTATTTACATGCTTTTTAGAAACTTGGACCATGTTTGGATGGATGAGATAGAAGGACGGTGCTCATATGGCTCCTCCACCATTGAAAGGGTCCAAGGAAGGTCCAAAAGCTTCCCCAACCTACCCCAATAGCTATGAGTCAAGTGAAGCAAAGATGACCATTGAAATCCAAAATTGAAGCTCAAAGAGTAAAAAAAGCTCCCAGTACAACTGTGGTGACTTGGAATGCCTATGATGCAAATGATGAATTTACAATAGAAATCCCAATTTCAAAGCAGTTGCAGCAAACTCTCCAGCACAAACATGTTGCACATCATGACCATGTTGTAGCTCCCCAACATGATTGTACTACCTAGCACGACCATGCTGCAACCTTCCAACATGGTCGTGCCATGCAGCATGGTTGTGCTACCACTAACCCAATACGACCATGCTACTCAACACGATTATCACACATATAACCTGACACGGCTGTGCCACCCAGCACAATCATGCTACCAGCTCCTAACATGGTCGTGCTTCCTAGCACAACCGTACTACCAGCCAACCACTCCCCCCAAAGCAACCTGACATTTTTCACCATTTGACCTTGGCATTCCCATCCACCACGACCATTCCACTCACACCCCACCACAACCATGCTTCCTAGCACTATCGTGCTACATACAAACCTAGCACCCCGCTTAACCTAGTTTTCCCCACCACCTATATATAGTTGGGTGGAGATTATATCTCAAGGTTAGCTACCTTCTACCCCCTCTTGGCTCCCTACTTTTGCATTCCATCCATTCCTTCACTTATCCACCTCATTTCCACTCCATTTCTCCATTTCTACCATCAAAATCCTAGTTTCCTAGTGTTTTGACCCTATTCCACAATCATTCTATGCTTTTGCACCATGGTGGAAGGAGGAGGAGGACCTTGCAACAGTTGGAGAGGAGGATAAATACATCTAGGTCGAGCTCCATGGCTAATTCTCCCTCTTTCTCTTCTCTTTTTGTATTTTCTATTTCTATGATAGCTAGGCTCCTTTGGTGGTTTGCTTGGGGTCAAAAATGTTACTTTGGCACCATGTTGGGGGAAAATGATACTTAACCATTGTAATTTTGTTTGCTAATGATTATTTTCTATTTTTAGCTAATTCTTCGTGCATTTCCTATTAGTTCATGCATGAAATCACCTAGGAATTTAGGGAAATTACTTATATGTGTGAATTTTGAGATTTGATCCTAGGCCCAATTCATGGATCCCAAGATAGCCACCCATCTTCCTACATGGCAATCAATTCTCCTAACCCTATTTGAGAGATCTAAGTAGCTATTTTAGATGAATTTAGTGTGATTAGTATGGATATTTCTCAAGGCAAGAATTGTGGGTGATGTGAGGCCTACAACCTCATTTCCACTCCCATTACTACCCTTAACCCTTAATCACACTAAGATCATGTAAACTAGATATGTAGGTTTGTTTATAATCTAGTTGAATTATACCTAAATCCTAACACAATTGAGACTTGTAAGGGTAGTAGGAGGTGTTAGAAACTAGTTCCCCTATACACAACCTATCCTATCCATGGCAAAGTAAGTAGTTTAGGGTAATTCATTAGCATCTAGGTAGTTGTTTGATTTGGGTAATCCAAATGAAAGCATAATGTTGTCATCACCCTCAAACTAGTTGATAAGAGCATCCCTCAAATAGTCCACATTTCCCTTTGTTGCATTAAAACCCCAATGGCCTTCTTGCTTAGCTAGTGTTAGCTTAGTGTAATGACCACATTTGTGATTAATTGGTAAGCTAGGGTTTACTTAAATGATTACATGCTTGATTAGATTGAACATTGTTTAGACTTGATTAATGATGGTATCTCAATTGGGATGTTTCAAACCTAAGAATTAACTCTAATTATGATTTTATTTTGAAGAATTAAGGTTTGAGAAATATAAACCCTAATCGGCAAAAATTAGAGTTTTTATAGTACATGAATATGGAATTTGATCAGGATAGCAGTGTGGTAAATGAATTTTCATATTTTATAAGATTTTTTTTATTTAATTGAATTTTGGATATGATATGAATAACTCAACAATTCATATTGTAGAAAAATTTCAGAATATTTTGGTGTTCTTTAAATGTAGTTCTCAGTTGAACTATACTTCAACCAAAATGCTGACAGAGTGCTATTTAGAAGTGTAGTGTTTGATTTTTAGTTATTTATTGTTAACTCCAATTGATCTGAGGTTTATACTGGAGCAATGAAGTTAAATTTTGGACATCACACTAACTTTTCATAATTTTTGGAGTATGTTTGAACTCTGAAATAAATGAATTATAGTAACTTTTTTTATAATAGAAAAATCTGCTGAAATAAGAAAAATTATAGTGAGGGGTTAATGTGTAAATTACCCAAACACCTAAATTTCTATATATGATCAAGCTATCACCCAATTAGCTCTCATATTTTGTGATCCATTCCAGAGAAACGAAATCCTAGAGAGAGAGGGAGAGTTAGGGTTTGAGAGAAGAAAGTGGTGGAATTGTTGATCTGGGTTTCTCTATCTGAGATATGATGAAATCAAGTAAGTTTAGCTTATTTGCATAGCCTTTCATGGTGAATATTATCTCACCTATCAAGATTCCGTCCCTCCTCTAATTTGATTCAAAATGGTATCAAATATTCCCCTTTTCTCACTCTTTCTTCATAATCCCCCATTTCTAGCGTTTCCAGGTTGAAAGGAAGAAGAATCTGGTGATTTGCTAGGGATTTGATATGAATTCGATATTTTCAGAGATTAGCTGCATTTTTAAGGTGTTTTCACACCTTAGGGTGAGTGGGTACTTCCTTTAAATAGTAGATTGCATGAAAATGAGTTAAATGATCAATAATGTTTACTTGTTTTGTATGCGACTACAAACCCTAAACTGCCTTTTGACCTAGCTTTTGTAAGATGATATGAAATATATTATTTCCTCTATTGTGATGGATTCCAATTGTTATATCATACTAGAAATGCATACAAATTATCTAAAGGATAATTCCTAAAGTAATTGCAGAGTTTATATGAAAATAGAGAAATCTAGGGTTTTCGGCTATGACTAAATTTGTTGTATAATTGAATAAAGAAGTTTATCTAGTTGAATCTCCTTGTCTACAAAAGATTTTTTAATCTGAATGTGTAGTACATATATGTCAGATAAGATCTTGTATTTCATTTGATGACATCAATGTTTGCTTGATATATTAGTAAAGAGGGTGAAACCCTAAATGAATGGAAAGTTTGAAGTCTGCGAATAGATTCATGAATTCAATTGATGTGATTCTTTATTGTTATAAATTCATTTATTTAAAGTTATTCTTGATTCATGATATTTTAATGAATAGTTTGGAAACCCTAGTTAAATTCATACCAGGGTTTCATATGCATGACTGATTGAATTGAGTTATGTGATAATTTGAGTTTCTAGCTAAATATCATTTTATATGCATACAAATGTTGATTTGTGACGCAAAAATCTCTACCTAAGTTAATTGACATGAAATGCATAAGTTGTTTTCTTAATTTAAGAAAATATAAAAGGAATTTCCCTAGATAGGGATGTTGTTGATGTCATGCACGAATACGAGAAATGTTGAATGTAAATGTTTATATCATTAGACATGATATGTGTTTGAACATATGAGAATTCCTCTATGTGCATGAGAAATGAGAAACCCTGAGAAAAGGGTAATCAGTATGTTAAGCATCTAAGCAATAAGAAACCCTAAGAAAAGGGTAACCAATATGTTATGCATTCAACTAAGTATTATCAGTGAATTCAGTCCAATATATAGCTCAAGTAGTCAGTAAAACTACAATAGTAATAGTAGATGCCCTAAACACCGTAGAACCCTCCCTGGAGGTCTGTACTGGGATGGGTGAAATAGGCTATGGACTATCAGATATAGGAAGAAGTAGACTGGAACTGAGTATCTAACATCAACTGATTGGATATCGATGGTACTTCAGTTGAGTATTAGAGTACCCAATAATAACTAGAGATCCTGGTGGTACTATTTTAGTAGTAGGGGTATCCAATAAGAACTGGAGATCCAGTGGTACTCACCAGTTGAAGTATACAACCCTTGTGGACCTACTTCTTTTGGAAGTTACTCAGTTTTATGTGTTAGCCCTAGTGGTACAGCATTACGTAGAGTTGAGGCTTTTTAGCCTAGAGGTATCCCTCCTAAGTACCTAGGACAAGGGGCCATGGTTTAAATACGCTATTTAGCCATTGTTAGGCTAGACGTGGCAACCTCACCACAGACTGTGGTTTTTGCTTGGATGGTGCAATCTAAGTGAGTTCAGGTGTAAAGTAAAAAAGAAAAGTTAATTGAGTTCAATTGAGTTTAGATAAAGAGTACAATAGTCAGATCATTCAGTTATGTTTAGTTGGCCAACATAGTAGTAGTCAATTCAGTAGTTCGGTCAAGTCATGGTTAATGAAAGATTACAAAGAGAATAATGAGAAAAATGTTTAGATACTTTTATATTACTACTGATGCATTATAAGATGAATGAGAGGTTAACCAAGTGTGTGCAATTATTCAATTATTCTTTGTATGTTTCTGGATTATTAGTTTTCTTTGTGGTTAATCAAACATGTTCATATATTGATTCACTCTTGTAAATGTCTTGAGTGTTCTGCCATATTTATGTTTGTGAATGATTAGTCTCTTTAGAGCTTACTACTATTATAATTGATATCAGTTGCAAAATAGTATATCTGTAATTATATCTGTGCTTTATATTGTTTCTTTAAAGTACTCATTCACTGAGCGAGTAGGCTCACCCCTCTACTCACAATTTTTTTAGGGATAACTCATAGACTGAAGATGTCATTTCATCAACATAGATCTGCCATGGAAGTTAAGTATGAGATTAGTTAAGTTCAATCGGTCCCTGTCACTCTAGGTCCTTGTATATAAGTGAGAGAGTTGTAAATGATGATGTTTATCCTTGTTTACTTAATAAGAGAGTATGTATATGATTATCATGTCATATGTACACAAAATTGTGAGAAACATAATGAATGTTTAGATATGCATCTTTTATGTTGAGATCATATTAGAGTAATCAAGGTTTAATTTCTATGTAAAGTTTGTTTATGTGATTTAATGTGAGAAAACAAAGAGTTTGAAATAAAGGAAAAAAATTGGGAGTTAACTTTGTATTAAGTATAATCCTCAAACTTATGCCCTAATCTCATGATTAGTGATAATTGTGGGATGTGTGTTTAACAACTTGGTATCAGAGCATAGAATGAGTTGTCAAGGACCATTAGGATAGAAATTCAGAGTTATAAGTGTGGTAGTTAGGAGGTGATGTGTCTATAGCTCTGGGAGGTCTAAGTATTTAGATACCCTTACCTGGTATTTGATTACTTAGGTTGACCAGTATCAAGCTACTCTATCTATTCCTCTCTAGATGCCCTGGCCAGGTATGTAGAGGAAGGATGGGCTAGAGAGAAACTCTAAAAATATTAGGGTTAGAAGATCAGAAAGAAATGAATGACTTGAGCATAAGTATATAATGTGAGGTAACTCTTGTTTTATATCATTTCATTGATTGGATATCAATGGAAATGCTCTTATATATTTGAATTCGAGTATTCAATTATTAGAAATATATGTGGTCCTTTAAGATTCTTGTACACTATGAAGTTAATTCAATTATTGTTTGCATTCTTTGTATCAATCAAACCAGAAGTTATCTTTAAACAAATTTACCCTGAGTGGATATTCTTTCTATATGTTTGAGATATATAGATGTCAGTTAATCTTGAGTAGCTCTTGGCTTCAGGACTGTAGGTTTGGCTTGGTCCGGCTGGCAGGATGCATTACTGGGATCTGACGAATCCTATTAATAATATAATAGGAGTAGACTCTGGATAAATCAGACCCACATGATAGTGAGAATGTACATACACTAAGATGTTGAAATATAAGGGAAAGATTACAATAGTTAAGAATCAATTGGAATTGATATATGAGATCAAACTTTGGGGCCTCAGATAAGAAACCCTAAGTTGGGAATGAAGGAAGAGGGATATAGATACAAGGCATACACTAGTAGGTAACATACAAAATGAAGAAGAAAGGATGGATAAAGAGAACTGAACTATATAATTAATTGTGGCATGTTATCTAATCTAAAATCAAGGAAAGATAGGAGAAAACTACATGGAAAGCCAAGATAGAAAGAATCAATTAGAATGAATGGATCATATAATCGAGTAAAATGTACTTATGTACTCTATAACAAAAGGAAAATAGGAGAAAAGAATTAAGTATGCAATAAGTACATAGAAGTGAAGTTCAGAAAAATGACAGTGAAGAGAACTAGATAAACATGTCAATTATAAGACTAGGATAAGAAACTAAGATGAAACAAAAAAGAAAGAAGGGATGGAAATGATGAGTTTGATTTAGAAAGAAGGGTTATAGGATATAACGAAGAGCATGGAATGTATACTTTTATCATAAAGTATAAAGTATTTATCCTTACTAGCTTTTGATTCAATGTCTCTATTTAGTAGCAACCTAGTTGACATCAAGTGTGTTCAATAGGTTCCTAGTGATGAAATGGAACTAGATCTTAAAAGAAGAAGAAAGGTGCGGCTAAATAAATTAACAACTCATATAAAGGAAAATTGTATTTAGAACATAAAAGCTTGATTGAAAAGGAATCTATGGTTGACCCCTGCATGAGACGTTTGATTCAAAATGAAGGACATGTAATGTATTATGCATAAGATGAAGCTAGTATGGAGGATGTTGAATTAGAATTTCAACTAGATAAAATTAGAAGGATGATAAGAAAGTTTATATGGCATGATATATGGAATCATACACAGGATTGAGAAACATGATCATAAGAGATAAGTATAAGTAAATAATGGCATAGGGAAGAGTAGCAAATAGGTAGTCGATGATAGAAAATAAAGAAGGGGCTGAAACATGGGGGAGTAATATAGATGATAAAAGAGAGAAATTGTGAGATGTGAGGAAATCTGAAATAGTCTAGTCTCCTTGATGATGACTAATATGAGAATCATGTTAAGTGAATACTCAAAGATTATAATTCTCTGTCTCAAAATCAGCTTCTCTTCTATATCCTCCTTAGTGAGTGTAACATGGGATGAAGTGATAAGGAAATAAATCATAAATGATACACAACCGTCATGAGAGACACATCTATTGAATATACTAATGACACATAATATGATGATGAAACCCTAGCAAGGTAGATCAAGAAAGTAATCTATCAAAATGGTCAAGTAAAATAAAGAAAATTCAAGTGGGAAAGACAAAAAAGACTTTGGTAAACCTTATGAGAGCTAAGGTTTGCATATCGAAATAAGGGAGTAAAATCATGTCACAATAACATCATTTTTTTATAAGGATCAAACCCTAGATAGTTTTGGGTTGTAATAGTTAAAGGGATGTCAAAAGTGATTTGACCTTGAGCACAAACATCTCTATAAAATAAAATCCTAAGATCATCAAAATGAGAAGAAAATAGCAGTTATAGTAATCATGGGTTTAAAGGTTGCAAATGTGAAGGATAGATAAATAATACGGAAATGAGTATGAACAAGGATAAGAAATATATTTGAAATATAAGAATTGTGATTTTAACAAAAGGAGAAGTGCAACATGAGCAAAGTGTAACCTAAAATATTTTTTTTGTAGTGGTATCAAGAATGATGAATAATCTATTCTTACCTTGAATGTTATGTTAGGGATGTTTATTCTAGATGATCTGAATGAGAGACATAAGTAAGAAGAAGTTGTAATGCATAAGAAGAGAAGTCAGAGAAAACAAATGGCTTTCAGCAATATGTGAATTTTTTTTAATGAAGTATAGTTTGTTGAAGGTATATCAAAGGATGAAAATTTATTTTACATATGATTTCAATTGTACATGTGAGAGCAAGATACTAAATTGTAATGTGTTTTATGGTTTCAATCATTCATATCAGTAGTCTGACTCAGTTTTAAACAATTGTTGTTACTTCTAGTCCTGCAGTTCATGAGTGCTTTTCAATTAGAGTGGAAAAATAGTAAAATTCAAAGTAGAAAGGTGAATTGTATTTAATAACTCTGATGTAACGTAGAAAAATAAGTACAGATTGATGTGCATGAATTAAGATAGTGGGATCTGATTACCAGTACTGAGGTAACATCTCAACAGGGTATAGCATAAAAAAATAGTTGTTTATCTATCTCTTTCCTATAACTGATTGTGACAAAAAAAATATTCTTCATCTATCATTGGGAAGTTTGGCTTAAAATATGTCGTGATTAGAAGAGAAACAAATGACTCAATGTTGAAAATAACATTCAAATATGAAATACAAGAGTATAGTGACACATAAGATTTCAAAATTTAAATGAAACTTTGAATATACTTTGTTTGTGTATTTATGTTTCAGGGATAAAACTTTTTAAGGGGGTGAGAATTGTAATGACCACATTTGTGCTTAATTGGTAAACTAGGGTTTACCTGAATGATTACATGCTTGATTAGATTGAACATCGTTTAGACTTGATTAATGATAGTAGCTCAATTGGTATGTTTCAAACCTAAGAAGAAACTCTAATTATGATTTTTGTTTGAAGAATTAGGGTTTGAGAAATGTAAACCCTAACCGGAAAAAATTAGGGTTTTGATAGTACATGAATATGGAATTTGATCAAGATAGTAGTGTGGTAAATGATTTTTTATATTTTGACGAATTTTTTATTTAATTGAATTTTGGATATGATATGAATAACTCAATCATGCATATTGGAGAAATTGTCTAGAATATTTGGGTGTTCTTTGAATGTGATTCTCAGTTGAACTATACTTCAACCGAAATGCTAACAAAGTGTTGTTTAGCAGTGTAGTGTTTGATTTTTAATTATTGATTGGAAACTCTGAATGATCTGGAATTTATACAAGATATGAAATTACATTTCAGACCATGCTAAATTTTAATTATTTTTGGAGGATGTTTGACCTCTGAAATAAATGAATTACAGTAACTTTTTTTTAATAATAGAAAAATCTATTGAAAGAAGAAAAAGTATAGTGAGGGGTTAATGTGTAAATTACCCAAGAACCTAAATTTCTCTATATGAGAAAGATAGATCCCAAGTATATCTCATATTTTATGATCCATTGCAGAGAAATAAAATCCTAAAGAGAGAGGGAGAGTTAGGGTTTGAGAGAAGAAAGTGGTGGAATTGCTGATCTAGGGTTTCTCTATCCGAGATATGATGATATTAAGTAAGTTTAGCTTCTTTGCATAGCCTTTCATGGTGAATATTCTCTCACATGTCAAGATTCCGTCCCTCCTTTGATTTGATTTGAAATGGTATCAAATCTTCCCATTTTCTCACTCTTTCTTCAAAATTCCCAATTTCTAGGGTTTTTGGGTTGAAAGGAAGAAGAATCTGGTGATTTGCTAAGTTTTTGATATGAATTCAATATTTTCAGAGATGAGCTACATTTTTAAGGTGTTTTCACACCTTAGGGTGAGTGGGTACTTTCTTTAAATAGTAGATTGAATGAAAATGAGTTAAATGATCAATAATCTTTACTTGTTTTGTATGCTACTACAAACCCTAAACTGTCTTTTGACCTAGCTTTTGCAAGATGATATGAAATATATTATTTCCTCTATTGTGATGGATTCCAATTGATAAATCATACTAGAAATGCATACAAATTATCTAAATGAGAATTCCTAAAGTAATTGCAGAGTTTATATGAAAATAGCAAAATCTAGGGTTTTCGGCTATGACGAAATTTGTTGTATAATTGAATAAAGAAGTGTGTCTAGTTGAATCTCCTTGGTTACAAAAGATTGTTTAATCTGAATGTGTAGTGCATATATTTCAGATAAGATCTTGTATTTCATTAGATGGTATAAATGTTTGCTTGATATATCAGTAAAGAGGGTGAAACCCTAAATGAATTCAGTCCAATAGCTCAAGTAGTCAGTAAAACTGCAATAGTAATAGTAGATGCCCTGAACACCGTAGAACCCTCCCTGGAGGTTTGTACTGGGATAAGTGAAATAGGCTATGGACTATTAGATATAGGAAGAAGTAGCCTAGAACTGATTGTCTAACATCAACCGATTGGATATCGATGGTACTTAAGTTGAGTGGCAGAGTACCGAATAATAACCAGAGATCCTGATGGTACAATTTCAGTAGTAGGGGTATCTAATAAGAATTGGAGATCTAGTGGTACCCACCAGTTGAAGTATACAACCCTTGTGGACCTACTTCTTCTAGAAGTTACTCCATTTTGTGTGTCAGCCCTAGTGGAACCACATTACGTAGAGTTGAGGCTTTTTAGCCTAGAGGCACCCCTCCTGTGTACCCAGGATAAAGGGCCACAATTTACGGACGTTGTTTAGCTATTGTTAGGCCAGACGTGGCAACCTCACTGTAGACCGTGATAGTTAGTAGTAGTCTTAAGGTCTCATGTTTACCTTAAGACTTTTATGGTAAGTCACACAGTAGTGGATTTTTCTTAGATGGAACAATCCAAGTGAGTTCAGGTGCAAAGTAAAAAAGAAAAGTTAATTGGTTTCAATTGAGTTCAGATAAAGAGTACAGTAGTCAGATCATTCGATTATGTTTAGTTGGCCAACATTGTAGTAGACAATTTAGTAGTCAGGTCAAGTCAAGGTTAATGAAAGATTACAAAGAGAATAATGAGAAAAATGTTTAGATATTTGTATATTACTATTGATGCATTATAAGATGAATAAGAGGTTAACCAAGTGTGTGTAGTTATTCAATTATTCTATGTATGTTTCTGGATTATTAGTTTTCTTTGTGGTTAATCAAGCATGTTCATATATTGATTCACTCTTGTAGATGTCTAGAGTGTTCTGCCATATTTATGTTTGTGAATGATTAGTCTCTTTAGATCTTACTGATATTATAATTAATATCAGTTGTAAAATAATATATCTATAATTATATCAGTGCTTTAATCTGTTTCCTTGAAGTACTCATTCACTGAGCAAGTAGGCTCACCCCTCTACTCACAGTTTTTTCAGGGATAGCTCATAGACTGAAGATGTCATTGCATCAGCATAGATTTGCCATAGGAGTTAAGTATGAGATTAGTCAAGTTCAGTTGGTCTCTGTCACTCTAGGTCCTTGTATAGAAGTGAGAGAGTTGTTAATGATGATGTTTATCCTTGTTTCCTTAATAAGAGAGTATGTATAAGATGACCATGTCATATGTACATAGAATTGTGAGAAACAAAATGAATGTTTAGATATGTATCTTTAATGTTGATATCATATTAGAGTAATCAAGGTTTAATTCCTTTCTAAAGTTTGTTTATGAGATTGAATGTGAGAAAACAAAGAGTTTGAAATAAAGGAAAAAAAATTGGGAGTTAACTTTGTATTAAATATAATCCTCAAACTTATGCCCTAATCTCATGATTAGTGATAATTGTGGGATGTGGGTGTAACACTTAGTTATCTCCTTACTTGCTTTGATCTTTCTAGTTTAGATCTTTAATTGCACTTTTGACTAGTTAGATAGCTTAGTGTAGTGTAGATTTCTTCTTGCCTACTTTAGTGTAGCTTGCTCATCTTCCTGCTTGCCTCGTATTTTCTTGTTCATTAGAATTAATTGTCTAGGGTGAACTTAGGCTTCGATCTTGTTTGCCTGCCTTCATTTTCTTGCTTGTTCACCACTAGTGTAATAAAAAAAACCAACCTTTAAACCCTTAACCCTAGACTCCACATTAGGAACCTAGCCCAAAACTAACCTAGCTCTAGTGCCCCCTTTTTCTCCTTGTAGATTGTCCCTAAACTTTCCACCTTCCTATACTACGACATGACCCCGCACACTTGTGGGTGTAGTGTTTTCGTGTATGTGAGTGTGTTCATATAGGTCCTTTATAAATTTTAAAAGATACCTACTATGTTTAGTGCTTGTGGGGTTCATCTAGTCAAGTCTAATTGATTAGCATATGTACCTCTGGCAAGACACACACATATCTCATATAGTGAAAAATAATTTATGTTTCTAAGTTTTTGTCAATTTAAACATAATAAAAATGAATGACCAATCAATAGAGAATGAAGTATCTCAAAAAATTATCATAGCCAAGTATAGGGACTCGTACATGCACAACACAACTAGAAATATCCTAATCAAGATCAATAAAGGATAAATCATACCTTTTATTAGTATGAGTAGATCTTAGAGATGTCAAATCAAGATCGATAAAGTATTGGAATGTAAAATAGTACACATCAATAAAAAGGGATATTAACATTTTAGGTGACAAGGACCATGATTAGGGTTTTTAGGTCTCTATATTGATCATAGGTGTGGTGTCATATCAATGATAAAGATTTCAAGTTTTTAGGTATTTGACACTAGTATCATGCTTTGACATCATATTCCGACATCAAATTCATGGATGGTCCAAACCTAGTTCATAGTAGAACTTAACCTTATATTATTATCAAGAGGTCAATTTCATGATTATCCATGGTTTCAAGATTCAAGATTCTAGTTGTTCCTCATAGAGTATATTAAAAGTTATAGTCATGATCTTGATGGATAAAACATAAGATTTGAATAGATATTAAGGCTAATAATCCCAAGTTCATTACATACATAATACACCCTAATATTACATACTATCAACATGCTAAATCATCATTACCAAAATTGGGATTTGATTCCAATATTATCCAACTTCAATACAAATCATGATTTCACTCAATCAATCATTAGACATGGCATTTCATTCATATAATAAATATCATACCTAAGTCAGGTGTCTTTATCATGTTTCATATCAACATTATTAACATGATGATCAAGAGTATTAAGGTTTGATTTGGAGTTCTAAGATTCAAGAATGTACTGACAAAATTTAGATTCAAGGTCTAGTAGATACTTAAACAAGACTAAGGTATTTAATTTTCAAATACGGAAGTAGATGTTCTTGATATATAGTGTACGATGAAAAAGATTTAGATCCCACAATTTTAATAAATCTAATAATTTTTCAATAATAAATGTCTATTTATACTTAATTTTTGTCCATAGGAATAACTTCATATGATTTATTTAAGATCTAGTTATTCTCTAGGTTTCTCAATAAAAATGGGAAAAAACCTCTGTAACACCCCACTTTTACATTCAGACAATAACTGAGTGGAAGCATTTACCTGTGAAGGGGGATGTCACATCACAATATCATTACAAATAAATAAATCACCATAAATTTCTTAAAAAGATTAATGCATTATTCATTGAATATGAAAACTACAACTGACTTCATTATCAAGTTTAAGATCTAACATCTAAACATGGAATAACTAAAACATAAATGATAACATTCTAAATAATAGGATAATCTAGGGTAGATGACACCCCACTAGGTTGAACTTGAAAGTCTTCTAATACTTAGCTTGCTCTTTCTCAGTCCTTATTTTCTCCAATACTGAGGTACATCACATTCCCAACCATGATTAGGAAAGAAACAACATAAGTAAATAGTAGTAAAATTTTATAAAAGAGAAAATACACATATGCTTAACATGAAGAGGACTTGATGTGAATTAAGTTCATACATTCATGAGTCATTTAATAACATGAAGAGTTGAGAAGTAGATATATGCTTTTCTTTGTGATGCCCACTTAAAAGAACATGATTTCTAGTAAAGTCCTTGATGCTAGGAAAGACCTTGATTGGTGATGAAAGCTCATGATTCTATAAAATCCCATAAAGACCCCTTGAGGTCCATGATTGAAAGAGTGTATAAAAACTGATTCAATTGCAATTATCTTAACATTAACGTTAACATTAACATTAACATTAACATTAACATTAACATTAACATTAACATTAACATTACCGTGAACATGAATATAATCTTGAACTTGAATCTTTACCATGATGGGATTTCTCCCTCTTGAAACTTAAGCTTTAAATTTCATTAATCATTAATCAAAATCTCTAAACTTAGTGATTGTAGTAACCATAAGACATAATATATATCAATCATCAAGCAATTGATATAATGAACAATGTTAGAACATTGAACTTGAAAGCATAATTTCTACTTTATAAATAACATTGGAGTCAACCATGAATAATTTTGTAGAATGACAAGACCTGTTTACCTAGAGAAAATTCTTAACTCAAGCCTTCCCTTGTCTTGATTAGGCTCTAAATACTTGTAAAAACCCATTAAACATTATAAATCAATACTTTTTATTCATCCTAGATCAGATTAGGTTGATTTGGATTTGAGTACATTAGGGTTATACATTTGCCACATCAAGAATTAGGGTTAGGGTTGCTAATTAGATTTAACCAATTGGAGAAACTACTAATTTTGGTTTAATTAATCAACATGTAACTTATCATTATGGTTTTAGAGTTCCATATGAAAACATAAAAATAGAAAGGTGAAACATGAATTGCAAATTGCAAATTCGAATATCCATATTAAAAATCCTTTCTACCAGGTTTATTTCCATAATTGTTTGACAACTGATGAAATAATAATGAAATTATGAATAATTTACCAATAAAAAAATTGGTAGCTTGTTGAAGACTTGGATTATCCATACATGGGACTCTAGCCCAGTTGGCCCAATAAAAGTTGGCCATATTGTATTCTACTTATCAAAAGATCCCATAGACTAGAAAGCAAAATAATGATAAAAGCATTGATGTTCCCTTAAAACACATGATACATCAAATTAATGCTTAGGGAAAAATAGGTAAATGACACATAAAATCATCATCCTCAAACTTGGAACACATGAGGTCATAGTGGTGAGTCCTTGGCTACCACTATAACATACTGAATTTTGAAGTATATACTTATTGTTGAGCTATATTGTAGGTTTCCACCTCTTAAAAATCTTAATTTGTCACTTGTACATCTTGTTTGAACTTTATCTAAATATTCTTGGCTTTTGTACACTAAATGTAATTATTGGTGTTTCTATATGACCAAATTATATATATGTCATTGTGATAAAATATGTTGTTTATTCAATGAGATATCAGTGATAATTATTTTTTAGTTAGTAAGGCAAACATATATGATGCAAATAAGATTTGTAGTTTACAAAACATATATTTAGATATATATTAGATCCCTTTGATTCTTGGTCATTTCAGCTAACTTGAAAACATGAAGGCACATGCAAACAATTATTAGTATGGATACATCCATCCATTTACTCTACTGATTTCCCTTTATTTAAATCCTCACCCAATCATATTACTCACTTTGTCTCACTGCATTCCTACTAAAGTCAACCCTTCTGTTATCTCCTATTAATATATTATAAATGGCTACTACATGAATGGTATGCAAGAATCTCATCGATGAACATTTCGTAATCAGACAATCTTCCTTAACTGAAACCAACATAATTCCATACCTTACATTGCACCAAATCCAATTCTGATTCAATTTGACATCCAAGTCATTAGCTTTGGAAAGAAAATAATAACCATATGAAAATATATGAAGATGTTAATATGTCGATAATATATTCATCCAAGCCAGGTCATTAATGTATAAATTATATTTTAAGGGATTAGTTGATTAGGAAAATATAAAAAATGTATCTTTGGTATTTATATTAGAAATTTTTATTATTCTAAGTATATGGCATACAATGGTAACCCAATACTCTATGCAATACTGCTTTTGTCAATACAGATCTAAGATTTTTAAATTGTGTAAAAGAGTACATAGTTGGCTTTTAATAACCTGATTTGTGGCCCTAATTAAATCTATAAATATTGAATTATGTGAAGAAGGGTTAGATTGTTTTATTTCCCATTTACACAACAATTACATGAATGTCTTTCCAAAAGAACGGGCAACAAACTGGGCTTCCTAGCATTTTTGGATGGAGAAACTTATGGATGTAAATACAAAATTATTGAATGTAGATGAAGGCAACATAAGATTCGTATTGTTTATGTGTTGGATGCACTTAGGAAGAGAAATGACATCGTCAGCAAGTGATCCAAAGGTATAAAAAATGAAAGGTATAAAATGATGGTGATTTTCCTCACAAGTTGCTCCATGCTTCTAAAAATTCCTTAATGCAGCATCAAAGGCTTCCTTACCTACTTTAGAATTATTTGATAGGACACATGTCAAGGGGTAAAATCCATTAAGGTCAACACATGTATGACTTCCATCTATCCTATCAAGTATTAAAATATCTATAGGTCATTGGGAATGAAGGCCATCAGACCTTGTGCTAAGGAAGGCCACAAATGCTTCCTTCTTGACCTTTGACCTAGGATTAGAGACAACATCAAAGAGAGCATCACATATGATGTCATGATGAAACTTGTAACTAGGCCTTGAGCGACAATGATCAACATGATCACCAATGGCACCGAGGTCTGTAGTGTTGCATAGAGTACATTGTTCATCACCTAGGTACAAGGAGATCATTAGCTGGTACTTGATACTCAACAAGTAACATAGACAGGCTGAAGCCATCAATGGAAACTACAAGAAAACTTTTTGTGCATGGTTGGCTTGTAGATAAGTAAGAACAACTCATTGTCATAAGGATAAGCCACTTGCAGTGAATTGTTGGATGATTGTTAATAATAAGCGTCTGTTAAAATAGACTGGGTCTTTGTGGTGGCAGAAGATATATGTGACAACATGGACCAGCAAAACAATGACAAGATATTGCATATGACCTTATGTGTAGCAGTAAAGGAGATTCTTGTAGGAATAGAGTCAACCTCACATAGAATATGGTCTTGGAGTTCCACAGAGTGAAGATGAGAGAAAACACAGGGATATTTGCATACATCAATATTTGAATTGACTAAAATGATAATGTGCATTTATTAACTAAATTTAGGAATCTGATGTGAATTGAGACAAGCTGATGTGTCATTTGGCTGTTGGTCTTTGAGTGTGTGTAGATATAATTTCATATATCATGACATCGGTTTCACTTGTGAATTTTGGTAGTGGGCAATTAGATAAATTAGGAAGATGTAATCTAGAGACCAATGACGTTAGATTCTTCAATTTGCTGACCCTTCAACTTCACTTTCTCCATGCAAATATCAATTCTAAAATATATTTTATTTTTGTTAGAAATACATTATGATAATAGTTATATCAAAAAACTTTAGTATTCTATCTATCATCATGGACATACAATAAAACTTAATGATAACAATGTACCAATTATGAACCAACCCATATATAACATCCTTTGAGTGCATGCCTTTATTCCATATCACTCTACATAATTTGTTTAGTATTCTAATAGAATTAAACATGTTGATTCTCTTCCATGACATTAATACAAAAGAACACAAATTTTCCCGATAGTGTAGCATGGCCTTTCTTTTTCTTCACTTTGTGTAACTGATGAAGGTTTACTAATTAAATATTGAGATAATTTGTAACACCCCTGACCTAGATTATGAGGTAACCCTAGATTTTTTTCCCTAAGTAAGATGATTAGAACCTTATATTAATCTTTTGAAAAGTAATTAAGACTTAAGGAGAGCTCAAGTTTCAAGTTTGAGCCTATTTGAAGGTTGTTTGTGTTATATAGGATAGTTTTGGTGAAAATTGCAATTTACCCAAAATATGGGGTTGATGTGAAATTTTCCACCTCTAGAGTGTCCCTTCACTCTGTTACCATCATTTAAAGGAAATAGAAAGGACCCACCTTATTTGATTCTTGGTTGAGTGATAACACTCTTTGTGGTGAAAGAACCAAAGAATGTTGAGTATCTTAAACCCTAGATGAGGTTGTGTCGAGTTATCAAGAGTATGTGGGAGTTCCTATCAGTTTAGAAACCATGGAGGAGGTCCCATATCAGTTTAGAAACTTTTTGGAAGTATTCATATCGGTCTAAGCACCTCAAGTTGGTGAAGCATATCGGTTTAGGACTTCCTTGGAAAAGTTGTATTGGTTTACATGAAATGTGATATTGGGTTGTGATGTCTTGTCAAGCAAGATACCCAATAGCTAATATCTCATCCTTGAATTGACCACAATAATTTTTCATGTTGAGATAATTATAGTTTCATGGCGGCACAATGCATAGATACATGTCACCTAGTTACATATGGTGATGACACCTCACATATACTATCTCTCTTAAAACTCAACTATATAAGCCTTTTTTTCACCTACTAGTAAGCATTTCGACTCTCATATTATCCCTCCCCTGTTGTATGACCCTAGGAGCTCGAGGATCAAGAATAAGGTCAACCATCTTGCCTAAGGTGATGCCATGACCATATTCAAACCTTGGAGAATTATGTATCTTGGATCATAATTCTTTCTTTCTTTTCTTCTTCACAAAGTTTCTAACTATGATGCCTTCTTCTTGATGGAGGTGAAGCTATAGAAGACTCTTGGACCTTTTAATAGGCGATCTTCAACCTTGGGAACATGGAGCTTTGAATCTAAAAGCTCTAGTGCTAATATCGAGGTGGGTTATATAACTCTACTTCAATTCTATTGTTATTCAATTTCAATTGTATAATACTTTGTGATTCCTTCTCAATTTCGATTTCCCTTGATTAAATGATGAATCTATGAGATCTAATGGATACATGGGGCTGTTGTCCATGACCTAGAGTGTTAATGGACGAAGTTTTGGAGCTTAAAGATGATAGAAACTAATATCACTTTGAAGCACCTCTAAACCAATATCACTTTGAAGTACCTCTAGACCGATATCACTTTGAAGCACCTCTAAATCGATATCACTTTGAAGCACCTCTAGACCGATATCACTTTGAAGCTCCTCTAAACCAATATCACTTTGAAGTACCTCTAAACTTATATCACTCAGAAGCACCTCTAGATCGATATCACTTTGAAGCACCTCTAAACCGATATCACTTTGAAGCACCTCTAGAACGATATCACTTTGAGGCACCTCTAAATAGATATCACTTTGAAGCATCTCAAGAAAAATATTACCTTAAGAACCTCAAAAACAATATCACTTTGATGTGCCATGGTCAACACAAGTGACAGTGTCACTACCAACACACAAGATGATAGTGTGGCTGAAACCCTAGAGCATGGTGTGGCCGATACACCCAAATGAGATGAAGATGTTACACCCTAGAGAGGTAAAGATGATACACCCAAGTGAGGTGAATATGTTATACTAAATTGAGGTAAAGACATTACACTAAAGTATGATGAAGGTGATGCACCAAGATATGGTAAAGGTTATACACCAAAAGATAAGTGAGGTCAGTACCTTGATGAGTGAGGGTGTCAGGGAGATTATGATGCCTAACCCAATATCATCTAACCCTAACCCTAGAGCTCGATACATCCCCTAACCCGATATCAATCGATGGTGTCTAGGGAGACACATACTTTGATGCCTTGGCTGACACACACCCAAGATGATAATGTGTCTGATACACTAGAATGTGCTATGGCCAACACACACATGTTGATATGCATAGGGTGATTCAAGTGTATATGCATAAGCTGATTCAAGTGTATGTACATAGGGTGATAAAAGTGAGATGCCTTAGGGCGACACAAAGGGAGGTGCTTAGGCTGACACAAATGTCATGGCCGACACAAGTGTTTAGGTCAACACAAGTGTCATGGGTGACACAAGTGTCCAGGCCGACACAAGTGTGAGTGTCTAGGTCGACACAAGTGATAGTGTTTAGGCTGACACATGGGTTAGCGTGTAGGCCGATACACCTAGATGAGTGTAGGCTAACACATGAGGAGTATAATCAAGTTGATACACTATGATGTAATGAGACGGATGCCCTTTCATAAGTGTAGGGAAGCATACCCTAAAGAGAGTCAAGTCAATACAACAAGTTAAAGTTGAATCTAGTATCATAATGAGGATGAGAGAGAAACTTATATCACTCGTGTTGATAATCAATTAAAGATGATTGATGAGAGTAATCAAGTATGATTTTTTTTAGTTGAAAGTCGGAGGGCTATTTATTCATCCTGCCCCTCTTGCAAGCCATATCAAGTGCATTTACATTATAAACATCATACACATTCGTGGTAGTATTGATACCACCATTTCCAGAGTCCCAGTTGAGGATTTCAATAAGCTCAGTAGGTGGGCTTCCATAATGATAGAGTCCACTGTGGTTTTTTTGGTGAT
This sequence comes from Alisma plantago-aquatica, assembly GCA_963693085.1. Classification (NCBI taxonomy): domain Eukaryota; kingdom Viridiplantae; phylum Streptophyta; class Magnoliopsida; order Alismatales; family Alismataceae; genus Alisma; species Alisma plantago-aquatica. The sequence continues at coordinate 1,045,927,979 of OY856413.1, forward strand.
GCTTAGCTAGTTGGTCAACTACTTTGTTCCCCTCTCTTTTGATAATCGAGCATTGCCACTTTGTTTTCCACTTCATCTTCATTTCCACCAGCCATCTAGCAAGTTTTGGATTGTCAGAAATCTCTCCCTGGATAGCCTCGCATGCCCTTTTTGAATCTGTTTCAAAATACAACACATCACACTCCAAATTTTGTCCCACTTCCACTGCCAATTTAATGGCTTGGATTTCATCTTCAAGCACACTTTCTGTGTGGACCTTGTTTCCCCAGCCGCCTCTCCAGTGGTCATCGTTATCACGACAGACCACAGTTATAGATGATTGATTTGCACTCGCATTGTAGGTGGCATCAGTATTGATTTTTAGATTTCTATTCAGTGGCTTTCTCCAAGTTGTGGGGATGGTTGAATCATGTTCATCGCCTGCACAATCTCTTTCCCGTGCCCTCATGGAGTAGGTCGCCTCCTTTCATATGATAAATGATATGTACCGGCTTGGGTGGTCAGTATTTTCAAAGACCTTATGATTCCTTACCTTCCATAATTCCCAGCAGCCTATCATAAAAAGGATGTTATGGGAAGTTTCTGGTGACATGTTCTTATCTATCCAATTCCACAGATCTCATTAAGTGAAGAAAGAGCTCCATATCCTTTGATTGAGAGTATCTTTCTAGACTTCGGTTGCGCTTCGATAGTCTTGTAGGATGTGAAGTGTAGTTTCGACTGCTGCTCCGTAGATGATGCACGAACTGTCAGTCGTTAGTTTTCGTGCAGCTCGCCGGCTATTTGTTAGAATAGCATTGTGTCCAACTAGCCATAGGAACATCTTCACTTTCATGGCTACCTTGGCCTTCCAGATGATATCCCATTTTCCTGAAGTTCAAATGTCCTTGTCCAACATGAAAACATCATAGCCAGTCCTGGTAGAGAAGGTACCTGAGTCTGTGTGGTTCTAGGATCGAGCATCATGGTCTTCCGTAGAGCATGACAATGCAATCTTGGTAAAATTTTTCAACACCTCTGGAGGAAGCCATTGTTTAAGGAAGTCAAAGTCCCATTCCTTCTCGAAGTTCATTAGGCTCGAAACTTTCAAGTCAAGGAGTTCTGGAGGAATAGGTTTAGACACAACTTCTGCTAAGGTGCAATCATTTCTCCACAATTTATCGCACTTGTAAGACCCTGACCTTTGTTTTGGGCTTACCCTGTTTGTTTTGCCTAAACCTTGTGCTTGGCTTCTTGCTAATCATCTTTAGTGATGATTAGGGTTTTCTTGTGCTTAGTTGAGAGTTGGAGGTGCTACTTGCAAAATAACCTAAGATAGGGTTGGAGAGCAAGTTTGTCACCTTCAGAGATATCTTTCTCTCTCTTTGCTTCCTCTAGGGTTGAGAGGAAGGTTTGGGCTCGTGCCTTGAGTTGTCTTGGGCTTGGTTGAGCTCTTTTGGGCCTTGTTTTCCCTTGTTTGGGCCTTTCCTTGCTTGGTTGAGCCCTATATCGGGCAAGGATGTTTTGTATCGGCCATGGGGTATCGCCCATGGGGGTGTGTTGGCCATGGAAGAGTAGTGTGTCGGCCTTTGACCTTTATTGACCTCCTTGCTTTGGTTGTGTCACCCTAGCTTGGACATGTGGTCGAACCTTGTTTGAGTGGTGGCATTGCATGTGCATGCTTTTTTCAAGGTGGTAAAACATGTGGACAAGTCTCCCTTGGTAAGATGACACCTTGCCTTGGTTTAACCTTGACCCCCATCTATATATGCCTTGCTTTTCTCTTCCTTAGGAACCCTTTAGCTCTTTTTTGCTCCTCTCTTCCTTGTGTGCACGATACACCTCTCCCTTGCAACCTTTGGTGGTGGATACCCTTGGAGGAGCTAAGGTTGGTGGTCGATCCCCTTGAAGGAGTTCTTCTTCTTCTTCCTTTAGCTTGGTGGCCGAACCCTAGGTGGGTCTTGTTCTTTGGTAAGCATCTTCCCTCTCTCCTTAGCATCTTCTTCTACATCTTTCCTACTCCTCGGCCATGGTGGTTATGCTTCTTGTTCCTTTTCTTGAGGTGGCCAAAGTGGTGAGCTTGGAGCTAGGAGCTTGAAGCTTGGAGCTTTGGAGCTTGAGGAGTTTGCTTAAGGTGAGTTACATAACTTCTAACCCTAGCTATACTACCTTCTCTATGTTGCATGTTTCATATATGATGATGATCGACCATTGCATGTTATACTTCTTGCTCTAATATATGTTGTTGATCTTATGGATATAATGAGCGTGATGTTGTTGTTTTTGTTGATGGTTTATATGCTTTTACACCTAGTTGGCTGAACCATGGTTTAGGGTTTCCTTGTTGAGCAACACTGTTTTTCTCCTTGGTCTAGAGAAGAGAGTTTGAGCTCTAGTAATGTGGGCAATACCCCTCTCTCAATTAGGTTGAGGGGTGAGCTTGTATTCTAGTTGCTTAAGCAACACCATCCTCTCACCATGGATTTGAGAGGTGAGCTTTTGGATAGATGATGACCTATGTTGAGGTCCTTGTGGTTTCTCGATTTGTGATAGAGGTTGTGCAAAACACCTCTCTCTTGGTTGTTGAGAGGTGAGTCGACCTTCTTGATCATTTAGGGTTTGGTGCCCTTGTGCTTGAGGTTGAAGATGATCTTGTGGGGTTGTGCCTTGCACGATATGACCTTGGAGTTGTGGCTGCCCGATAGCCCTGTTTGGAGTTGCACCCTTGGGCGACACACCTTGTTGAGATAGTTGACTTTGTGCCCATTATGCTTTGGCTGATATGGAGCCTAGTACGCTATCCTTATGTTGGACGATAGGGTTTAGTTGTGGTGATGCACGGTATGTCCTTGAGGTGTAATCCTTGGTAGATATGCTTGCTTGAGAGTTTGGATGATCCTTGTATCCCTGGCCGATATGCTTAGTTGAAGCTTAGTTGGTGCCTGTTATGGTCCCTTAGTCGATACCCTTGGTGGAGTTGATGGATGGGTGATACACCTATGATGAGTGGTTGATACACCTTGTATAGGTGGTTGCCCGATACATCCATATAGAGAGGACTTCTAATACACTCCCTTGTCTATGGGTGGTCTTGGCTGATAGGCTTTGATAGTTTGGATCCCCGTACAACCTTGTCTGTTATCCTTATTTAGATGAGCTTGGGCGATATGGTATGGTGCCCAGGATGGCTTTGGATGATACCACCATGTCTTAGTTGAGCTTTGACTTATATGAAGTGTTGGACGACATGGCTTCATGCCTGACATGTGAACCCTAGGATGATGGCCGTTATGATGCTTCATGGCCATGCATGACACCATTCTTGGGCATCATGGGTACCCTGGCCGATAGGGTTAACCCTCGAATGATCCTGAGATGGTTGCATAATAGGGGCGCCTTGGGCGACACCCCTTTGGTCGATATGGCTCATGTTGAAGGTTAGCCCAAAAATGAAACCTAACCTTAACCTTAGCTTGGTGCACGTTTGACCCTTGGCCGATAGCCATGGTAGTGCTGCACGTTATACCTTGGTGATGGTTGCCCAACACCTTGAATGCTAATGGAACCTTGATGCATGTTAGAGGACGTGCAGTGTTTGGCTGATATGGTAATGAGTTGCTTTAGGGTTTGGAACCCTAGCTGGTACCCCCTTTGGTGAGGGTTGGCACTGCTCGCCATACTTTATAGTGAGGGTTGCATGAGTTTTGGTGAGGGTTCTGATAACCCAAAATGTATATAGTTGATAGTTCCATATTAATAATGATAACACAAGTGATATGATGTAATCACCTTGAATCCTACAACTTTGATGATGAGATAAGGTGTTAGGTGGTGAACCAGGTATGTTTGGGAAGATATGATGTTGCTACACATGATGGTGTGACACATGCATATGGTCACAAGTATAAGGCATAATATATGCCCATGATTAATAATAATATTATGAATGATAAAGCTTTTGTGTGATATACTCATGGATGCTTCTTTATACTTGATAACATGATCATTCTGTTAATCCATGATGGCTTCAGTAATCTCTGTGAATGTGTATACTAACCATGCACGTATTTCATGTGGATTGATAGCCTGGTAAGAGCTATGAGATATATGTTCTTCGACTAGCACAATGTGATGATAATCCTTGTTAGTAAAATAACAAGTTGATAGGTCTGAGGACCTGATATAAGGCTAAGTGCGTAGTTGAGGTGTTATCCTCTGATGATGTGATAAGGGATGTGTTCCCAGGATGCTGATACATGATTATGATGCCTTGAGAGGAATTTGTTGATATCATGAGGGATTGAGGTCCCATGATAGTATGTTGATGGTAATAATGATGTAATGCTATAAGGCTATGTTATACTTTGTTTTGCCTCAACAATTGGCTTAAAATATACTAATCAATTATAGATGAACCTATCATGTAGTTTTCCCTGGACATAGATCCATTACCGCTAGTATTTGGTGATGGTGAAACAGGTTTATCCTGCGGGATTACCTGGAGCACATATTATTGAATATGTGATGTTTCCCCTAGCCTAAAATAGGAGGGTTGAGTGCAACTGTGGTTGTAGACTCTAGATATATGGAGCATGGTGAACATACCCATGGCTCAGGATATGTGATGATGAGAATGATGTGTTCATGGCTCGGATGTATGTACTAGCACCTATGATGAGGTGAGCTAGAGATATGGGTAGCTTGCAGAGCTGACCCAGAGGCTGAGGCCCTATAAGAATAAGATTGTGGTCTTGCTTGATGATTCATGTAGTGACCACAAGAAGGTGAGGTCATGGAGTCCGGATCTCCTTAGACCTTGTATGGCACTAGATTGGGCTTCACAGCCAATGGTTGGACTTGAGCAGGGAAGGCTCACTTCCTCAGGGCATAATAAAACGTAATCTAGCCGAATAAGTATATCTTTATTAGAGCAATATACAAAACATTGATTGAGGCCTTGTTTACATAGCTGATCTAGTTACACATTGCAGATATGTGTACGATCCTTATATCTTCTGATAAGTTCTTATAAAGCTTATCTTGTCAATCATGTTCCATAAAGAAATACTTTGTTATATGCCTCCCAGATATCTTGGTGAGCTTTATGGTAATAATAGCTTTGCTCAGTATGCTACTCTTGTTATACGCTTAATCAGTTATTTGCTATTATCTACTTTAACATTTGAGGTTTTATAGTTGTGGTGGGGAGCTATGTTTATCGTTGGGACTGTGTGTCTCACCCCACTAGTTTACAACCTTTTTAGGTGATCGCTCTGGATGCGGTGGTGGTCGTGAGGTTGCGTCTGAGAAGAAAGAAGAGCAGTAGAAGGCAAGAGATGGACATGCTACTATTTTGGTGGTTTTGTAGTATTGTCTTAGAAGTCATTCCTGTACTCTTAGGTCCTTGGAAGTGTTTTGATGATGTTTCATGATGTTTAGCTGTTGTAATTTTTGTATACCCTGCTGCTGGTCGTACGTGGATGTTCTGTATGTATAAACAGGTGATGAAATAATATGCATTGTTGTGACAGTGGATGACCTTAAGTGGTGAACATATCAGGCAAGTGATCTTCAATATATCTCTATATGACATGATCTTCTTGCAAGGCCTGGTTGTAAATGTTCTCTATGTAAGCTTTCTGCAATCAGTTTTAATTAACCCGTGTTTTTAGTAATATATGGTTCCACACTTTTTCGTGTGTCATCTCATTGTCCGTGTGATGGTGGGGTGTCACAGTTGGTTTGGTATCAGAGCTCTAGGTTCGCTGAGTTTATAGGGATCTAGGACTAGGTTTGCATTTGTTCTTGTGAGTTTCCCAGACTGTCTTACAATAACCTTCTACCCTTGGTAGAAGATAAAGCTTAAAGATGTCTGGAAACAATGAAGAACATGCTGTCGAGAGAAGTGATGCTGAATCAGTTGATGGAGAAGGAGGGCAGACACATGGAGATCGGGTGTCTGAGGTCCCCCAACTTGGCCCAGCCATTCTTGAAAACCCTACCTACCAACAGATTATGGGGTAGTTTATGGCTACGATGAATTACATGGTAGAATGAGTGTCAGTGCCTCAGCCAAGAGTATAAGCTCCCCATGGTGAAACATCGGGTATTGGGAAGACCTTTGAGTGGCTTCGCCGAGTCAGAGCTTCGAATTATGCTGGAACGGCTGATCTAGTGTATGCTGATCTGTGGATGACATGTCTTGAGAAGGCCTTCTGAATCCTCGACATCCCCGAAGTAGACAAAGTCAAGCACCCTGTCTACCTTCTGAAGGGCAGTGTTGGCCACTGGTGGGTCATCGAGTAGGAGAAGCGACCCGGTGAGGAGATCGATTGGGAGATCTTCCGGCGAGAGTTCGTCAACAGATACTTTCTGAAGATGTATCTGGACAAGAAGATCAACCAGTTTGAGCATCTACGCCAAGGAACAATGAGCATCACTGAGTATGAAGCCAAGTTCATGGACTTGCTGAGGTTTTTTCCTCACATGGCAACGATAGATGATGAGTGGATCGGGCGGTTTGAGAAAGGTTTGAGTGTTGAACTGTCGACACCTGCTGTTGCTTTAGAGAATTGGGAGCGGTTTACCACGTTTGTAGATTCTGTCTGTAGGATTGAATGGTATGTTAGGGAGAAAAGGGAGTCCATGACTAGGAAAAGGCCTGCTCAGTTCCAATGATAGAGATCTAGTGGCTTCAAGAAGTCAAGGTTTTCAACACCTTCCATGATGAGAGGTTCTAGTGCACCGTCACAGTGGTCTCCAAGTAAGGGAAGAGGTCATGTTTCTTCGCCGTCGAAGGCGCATAGTACAACTTCTGTGGCAGTAACAATGCCATACATACCATAGACAGAAGGCATGCCATGTTATCATTGTGGATAGATGGGGCATTTAAAGTCAAATTTCCCAAGAAGAGACGTTGAAGTAACACAACAGCCGAGATAGAATCAACAAGGATCAGATAGACAGTAGCCCAGTGCTAGCAGAGGGTGAGGATGCGGTCAAGCATCACAAGAAGGATCGTCTGCTCAAGGAAGCATAGGATGTGGACAACAAGAAACAACTCGATTCTATGCTATGAGTCAGCCAGAGGTGATAGTCAACCCGTAAGTGGTGATAGGTCAGATGGAGTTATTTCATTCTGATTTGTCTTCTTCTTGCTTTATATCTATTTTGGTTGACTCGGGTGCTACACACTCTTTTATCGCACATAGTCTGCTTGATAGTTGTCAGTTACCTATTAGTTGTAAGGAAGATAGCCTGTTGTTAGAAACCCCTCTTGATGGTTCCTCAATGCTTCGAGAAGAGTGTCCATCTTGTGTCTTATCTTTTTCAGGACACAATATACAAGTGGATCTTATACCACTTGATATGCATGGATTTGATGTGATCATTGGGATGGACACCTTAGAGAAGTATAAGGTTGTGATGGACTGTGGTTCCAAGTAGGTGATGTTTGATGACAACGGGGAGAACTACATCTTCTAAGGAGATAGGAAGATTCTTCTGACATGTCTAGTGTCAACAATGGTGGTAGAAGAGTTGCCGCGGCAAGCTTGTAAGGCTTTCTTAGCTCACGTTATGGATACCAAGGAGAAAGGTACTAGCCTTGAGGAGGTGATGGTTGTTTGAGAGTTTGCAGATGTGTTTCCTGATGAGTTTCTCGGTGTTCCCCCACCTCGAGAGATTGACTTCGAGATTAATCTAGTAACAAGAACATAGCCAGTTACACAAACACCATATAGGATGGCTCCAGCAGAGATGGCAGAGTTGAAGAAGCATTTACAGGAGTTGTTGGAGAAAGGTTTCATCTGACCGAGCATGTCTCCATGGGGTGCTCCAGTGTTGTTCGTTAAGAAGAAGGACGGATCGATGCGGCTATGTATAGATTACCGACAATTGAACAAAGTTACGATCAAGAATAAGTACATGTTGCCAAGGATAGATGATATGTTCGATCAGTTGTGTGGTGCTACAGTGTTCTCAAAGATCGATCTACGATTTGGATATCATCAGTTGAGGATTAAGGCGGACGACATACCAAGTTCAACGTTTAGGATGAGGTATGGTCACTTTGAGTTTGTGGTTATGCCGTTTGGGCTAACCAATGCACCTACTGCTTTCATGGACCTGATGAACCGAGTGTTCCATCTATTCCTAGATCAGTTTGTTGTAGTCTTTATAGATGACATTTTGATCTATATCTAGGATAGGCAAGAGCATGAGAGACATCTTCGACAAGCATTGACTCTTCTTCGCCAACATCAACTGTATGCCAAGTTTAGCAAATGTGAATTCTGGTTGAAGTGACTTTCTTAGGTCATGTGATATATGCAGAAGGAGTCTGAGTGGACCCTAAGAAGGTGGAGTCAGTGGCAGATTGGGAGCAACCAAAGACACCGACAGAAGTTCATAGTTTTCTGGGTTTGGCTGGATACTACCGGAGGTTTATCAAGGACTTCAGTGCATCACATTGCCGATGACAAAGCTGACCAGGAAGGATGTACCTTTTGTTTGGGATGATCGTTGTCAGTAATCTTTACAAAGTTTGAAGGAGAAGCTGACTAGTGCTCTAGTGCTAGTGCTGCCAGAGCCTGAGAAGGGCTATGTTGTTTTCTACAATGGTTCCAAGAAAGGCTTAGGTTGTGTGCTGATGCAGGAAGATCATATGGTTTCTTTTGTTTCGCGACAGCTTAAGAAACATGAGGAGAACTATCTGACACATGATTTGGAGTTGGTAGTGGTGGTCCATGCGTTAAAGATTTGGAGACACTATCTTTATGGGGAAGTGTGTCAGATCTTTACAAATCATAAGAACTTGAAGTATATCTTTTCACAGAGTGAGCTGAACATGCGACAACATTGTTGGATGGAGATAATTAACGATTATGATTGCACCATTGAGTATCATCCTGGTAAGGAAAATGTGGTAACTGATGTGCTTAGCAGAAAGTCTTCTTCTCTCCCCCACAAGGAAGGCACAATTGAGCTCCTTGGTATGCCATAGGCAGGATATGTTTGTCTCCTTGAGGCAAATGAATGTGCAGTTGGAAGTTTCCTTGTTAGAAGGACTGTTGGCATAGATGCAAGTCAATCCTGCACTGAGATAGCAGATTAAAGACGCACAGCAGGAAGATGGTGCAGTGCACTTAATCAGGTCAGAGCTTGCAGCGAAAAGCATGATGAGTTTCATGAGTCCGAGGATGAACTAGTTTTCTATCATGGTAGGATGGTGGTCCCCAATGGTGATAATCTAAGAAATCTAGTGCTCGAGGAAGCACACACGTCGATGTATGCTATGCATCCAGGAGTCACCAAGATGTATCATAACCTGAAGGACCTGTATTGGTGGTCTGGCTTGAAGAAGGATGTAGCTGAGTTTGTGGCTAAGTGCGTAATATGTCAGCAAGTTAAAGCTAAGCATCAAAAGCCGGTAGGTATGTTGCAACCCATGCCGATACCACAATGGAAATGGGATCATATAACCATGGATTTCGTAGTTGGTCTACCAAAGACAACTAGGAATCATGATTCCATTTGGGTAATAGTGGACAGGTTGACAAAATCTGCTCATTTCATACCAGTATAAACAACGTATACAGCAGAGAAGCTTTCTCGGGTGTTTGTAGATGAGATAGTGCAGTTGCACAGTGTACCAGCAACAATAGTTTCCGACAGAGGTCCTCAGTTCACAAGTCGTTTCTGGGAATAGTTGCACAAAGTGTTGGGAACGCAGTTGAGGTCCAATACCGCTTTCCACCCACAGACAGATGGATAGTCTGAAAGGACTATTCAGACTTTAGAGGATCTTCTCCAAGCTTGTGTTTTGCAGTTCCTAGGTAGTTGGGACATGCATCTCAGTTTGATAGAGTTCACTTATAACAATAGTTATCAGTGGAGCATTAACATGGCTCCTTATGAGGCTCTATATGGAAGGAAGTGCATATCCCCTTTATGCTGGTATGAGTCTGGTGAAAATCAGCATTTGGGTCCTGTGTTAGTACATCAGACAATAGAAAAGATCAGAGTGATACAACAAAAGTTGAAAATGGCACAGGACAGACAGAAGTCTTATGCAGAATCGCCAATGACCTTTAGAGTTCTAGGTGGGAGACAAAGTGTATCTCAAGGTCTCACCTTGGAAAGGCGTGCTAAGGTTTGGCCGGAAAGGCAAACTGGCACCCAGGTATATGGGACCATACCCGGTAATAGCATGTGTTGGCAAGGTAGCTTACAAGTGAGAGCTTCCACCATAGTTGCATAGGTTGCATCCAGTGTTCCATGTCAGTATGTTGAAGAAAAGTCATCCAGACATAGGGAAAATAATACATCCAGTTGAGGTTGAGCTTGATGAAGATGTGACCTATGAGGAGGGTCCGGTGGCGATCCTTGACAGAAGAGTAAAGAAGTTGAAGAGGAAGGACCTGGTTCTTGTGAAGGTTCTATGGCATCATCGTGGTGTTGAGGAAGCCACGTGGGAGCTTGAGGAAGAGATGAGGCAGAAGTATCCCTCGCTTTTCTCTTCATATTTTGAGGATGAAATCCTTTTGTAGAGGTTTATGGCTTGCAAGGACCCTGACCTTGATTTTGGGCTTACCCTGTTTGTTTTGCCTAAACCTTGTGCTTGGTTGCTTGCTAATCATCTTTAGTGATGATTAGGGTTTTCTTGTGCTTAGTTGAGAGCTGGAGGTGCTACTTGCAAAATAACCTAAGATAGGGTTAGAGAGCAAGTTTGTCACCTTGAGAGATGTCTTTCTCTCTCTTTGCTTCCTCTAGGGTTGAGAGGAAGGTTTGGGCTTGTGCCTTGATTTGTCTTGGGCTTGGTTGAGCTCTTTTGGGCCTTGTTTTCCCTTGTTTGGGCCTTGCCATGTTTGGTTGAGCTTTATATCAGGCAACGATGCTTTGTATCGACCATGGGGTATCGCCCATGGGGGTGTGTCAGCCATGGAAGAGTAGTGTGTCGGCCTTTGACCTTTGTTGACCTCCTTGCTTTGGTTGTGTCACCCTAGCTTGGACATGTGGCCGAACCTTGTTTGAGTGGTGGCATTGCATGTGCATGAGTTTTGCATGGTGGTAAAATGTGTGGACAAGTGTCCCTTGGTAAGGTGACACCTTACCTTGGTTTAACCTTGATCCCCATCTATATATGCCTTGCTTTTCTCTTCCCTAGGAACCCTTTAGCTCTTTGTTGCTCCTCTCTTCCTTGTGTGCATGATACACCTCTCCCTTGCAACCTTTGGTGGCCGATTCCCTTGGAGGAGCTAAGGTTGGTGGTCGATCCCCTTGAAGGAGTTCTTCTTCTTCTTCTTCCTTTAGCTTGGTGGCCGAACCCTAGGTGGGTCTTGTTCTTTGGTAAGCATCTTCCCTCTCTCCTTAGCATCTTCTTCTCCATCTTGCCTACTCCTCAGACATGGTGGTTATGCTTCTTGTTCCATTTCTTGAGGTGGTCGAAGTGGTGATCTTGGAGCTAGGACCTTGGAGCTTGGAGCTTTGGAGCTTGAGGAGTTTGCTTAAGGCGGGTTACATAACTTCTAACCCTAGATATACTACCTTCTCTATGTTGAATGTTTCATATATAATGATGATCGACCATAGCATGTTATACTTCCTACTCTAGTATATTTTGTTGATCTTATGGATATAATGAGCATGATGTTGTTGTTGTTGTTGATGGTTTATATATTTTTACACCTAGTTGGCCGAACCATGGTTTAGGGTTTCCTTGTTGAGAAACACACTTTTTCTCCTAGGTCTAGAGAAGTGAGTTTGAGCTCTAGTAATGTGGGCAATACCCCTCTCTCGATTAGGTTGATAGGTGAGCTTGTATTCTAGTTGCTTGAGCAACACCCTCCTCTCACCATGGATTTGAGAGGTGAGATTTTGGATAGATGATGATCTATGTTGAGGTGGATCCTTGTGGTTGCCCAATTTGTGATAGAGGTTGTGCAAAACCCCTCTCTCTTAGTTGTTGAGAGGTGAGCTGACCTTGTTGATCAATTAAGGTTTGGTGCCCTTGTGCTTGAGGTTGAAGATGATCTTGTGGGGTTGTGCCTTGCACAATATGCCCTTGGAGTTGTGGCTGCCCGATAGCCCTATTTGGAGTTGCACCCTTGGGCAACACACCTTATTGAGATAGTTGACTTGGTGCCCATTATGCGTTGGCTGATATGGAGCCTAGTAGGTTATCCTTGTATTGGACAATATGGTTTAGTTGTGGTGATGCACGATATGTCCTTGAGGTGAAATCCTTTGTAGATATTCTTGCTTGGGCGTTTGGATGATCCTTGTATCCCTGGCCGATATGCCTTGTTGAAGCTTAGTTGGTGCTCGTTATGGTCCCTTGGTCGATACCCTTGGTGGAGTTGATGGATGGGTGATACACCTATGATGAGTGGTTGATACACCTTGTATATGTGGTTTCCCAATACATCCATATAGAGAGGACTTCGGATACACTCCCTTGTCTATGGGTGGTCTTGGCCGATAGGATTTGATAGTTTGGTGCCCGGCACAGCCTTGGTCGTTAATCTTGTTTAGATGAGCTTGGGCGATATGGTATGGTGCCCAGGATGGCTTTGGCTGATAGCACCATGTCTTAGTTGAGCTTTGACTTATATGAAGTGTTGGACGATATGGCTTCATGCCCGACATGCTAACCCTAGGATGCTGGCCGTTATGATTCTTCATGGCCATGCACGACACCATTCTTGGGTGTCATGGGTACCCCTGCCGATAGGGTTAACCCTCAGATGATGCTGGGATGGTTGCACAATAGGGGTGCCTTGGGTGACACCCCTTTGGTCGATATGGCTCATGTTGAAGGTTAGCCCAAAAGTGAAACCTAACCTTAACCTTAGCTTGGTGCATGTTAGACCCTTAGCCGATAGCCATGGTAGTGCTGCACGTTATACCTTGGTGATGCATGCCCAACAACATGAGTTCTAATGGAACATTGATGCATGCTAGAGGATGTGCAGTGTTTGGCTGATATGGTGGTGAGTTGCTTTAGGGTTTGGAACCCTAGCCGGTACCCCCTTTGGTGAGGGTTGGCACTGCTCGCCATACTTTATAGTGAGTGTTGCAAGATTTTTTTGTGAGGGTTCTGATAACTCAGAATGTATATAGTTGATAGTTCCATATTAATAATGATAACACAAGTGATATGATGTAATCACCTTGAATCCTACAACTTTGATGATGAGATAAGGTGATAGGTGGTGAACCAAGTATGTTTGGGAAGATATGATGTTGCTACACATGATGGTGTGAAACATTCATATGGTCTCAAGTATAAGGCATAATATATGCCCATGATTAATAATAATATTATGAATGATAAAGCTTATGTGTGATATACTCATGGATGCTTCTTTATACTTGATAGAATGATCATTATGTTAATCCATGATGGCTTCAGTAATATCTGTGAATGTGTATACTAACCATGTAGGTATTTCATGTAGATTCATAGTCTGGTAAGAGCTATGAGATATATGTGCTTCGACTAGCACAATGTGATGATAATCCTTGTTAGTAAAATAACAAGTTGATAGTTCTGAGGACCTAATATAAGGATGAGTGCCTAGTTGAGGTGTTATCCTCTGATGATGTGATAAGGGATGCGTTCCCAGGATGCTGATACATGATTATGATGCCTTGAGAGGCAGTGGTTGATATCATGAGGGATTGAGGTCCCAGGATAGTATGTTGATGGCAATAATGATGTAATGTTACAAGGCTATGTTATAATTTGTTTTGCCTCAACAATTGGCTTAAAATATACTAATCAATTATAGATGAACCTATCATGTAGTTTGCCCTGGCCATAGATCCATTACCGCCAGTATTTGGTGATGGTGAAATAGGTTTATCCTGCGGGATTACCTGGAGCGCATATTGTTGAATATGTGAGGTTTCCCCTAGCCTAAAATAGGAGGGTTGAGTGCAACTATGGTTGTAGACTCAGGATATATGGAGCATGGTGAACATACCCATGGCTCAGGATATGTGATGATGTGCATGATGTGTTCATGGCTCAGATGTATGTAATAGCACCTATGATGAGGTGAGCTAGATATATGGGTAGCTTGTGGAGCTGACCCAGAGGTTGAGGCCCTATAAGCATAAGACCACGGTCTTGCTTGATGATTCATGTACTGACCATGAGAACGTGAGGTCATGGAGTCTGGATCTCCTTAGACCTTGTATGGCACCGGATTGGGCTTCACAGCGAATGGTTGTACTTGAGTAGGGAAGGCTCACTTACGCAAGGCATAATAAAATGTAATCCAACCGAATAAGTATATCTTGTTTAGAGCAAAACACGGAACATTGATTGAGGCCTTGCTTACATAGATGATGTAGTTACACCTTGCAGATATGTGTACGATCCTTATATCTTGTGATAAGTTCTTATAAATCTTATCTTGTCAATCATGTTCCATAAAGAAATACTTGGTTATATGCCTCCTGGATATCTTGGTGAGCTTGATGGTAATAATAGCTTTACTCAGTATGCTACTCTTATTATACGCTTTATCAGTTATTTGCTATTATCTGCTTTAACCTTTGAGGTTTTATAGTTACGGTAGGGAGTTATGTTTCTCGTTGGGACTGTGTGTCTCACCCCGCTAGTTTACACCCTTTTTAGGTGATCTCTCTAGACGTGGTGGTGGTCGTGAGGTTGCGGCCGAGCAACAAGAAGATCAGTAGAAGGCAAGAGATGGACATGCTGCTATTTTGGTGGTTTTGTAGTAGAGTCTTAGAAGTCATCCCTGTACTCTCAGGTCCTTGGATGTGTTTTGACGATGTTTCACGATGTTTAGCTGCTATAATTTTCATATACCCTGCTGTTGGCCGTATGTGGCCGTTCTGTATGTATAAACAGGTGATGAACTAATATATGTTGTTGTGATAGTGGATGACCTTAAGTGGTGAACATATTAGGTAGGTGATCTTGAATATAACAATATATGACATGATCTTCTTGTAGGGTCTGGTTGTAAATGTTCTGTATGTAAGCTTTCCGCAATCAGTTTTAATTAACCCGTGTTTTCGGTAATATATGGTTCCACGCATTTTCGCGTGTCATCTCATTGTCTGTGTGATGGTGGGGTGTCACAGTACTAGGCATTGGTATCCAATCCACTTATAGGGATCATACTAGAGTTCTCAGATATGAATTGCTTGTATTTAAAGACTACACGTCCTAACCTTGAGATCTGGGGTGGGGTTCCTCCTTCGAATTTTATATATTTTGAATAGAGTCATGCACTCCACATTGAACATCTACATGTACTTAAATACAAATCATGCTTCGAGATCAATGCCATATTGAGTTCCCTCATGGACTTCAAGCCTAGTCCTCCATGTACCTTGTTACATGTGATTTTGTTCTAGGCAACCAGTGACATAGGGCGCCTATTGTGATTGCTCCCCCATACAAAGGTTCAGATACTACTATCAATTCGGTCACAAATTTTCATTGGCAGGACGACACTCTGCATAGTGTAGTTGGGGATCGCCGTAAGCGTGATCTTTGTGAGGCATACATGTCCTGCTAGGCTGAGCATGCGAGAAGACCATGAGTTTATAGAAGAGCCCATTTTTGTTAAGATGTCACTATAAGTATCATACTTTACTCTCTCGTGTAACAAGGGGACCCCTAGGTGTTTGCCCATATTGTCAGATTGAGTGAAGCCACTAGCTTCACATATTCTTCTGCGCATTCATCTGGGTACACTCTTCCCAAAGTGAATGCAAGACTTGGTCACTGATATAGCTTGTCTGGAAACTAAACCAAAATCAGAAAATCATTTGATAATGGTGTTCATCTGATTTACATCTGCCTTTGCAAAAAGAAACATATCATCAGCAAAACATAAGTGGGATATGAGAGGACCATTGTTGTACAATCTGAAAGGAGTCCATCTCTTGTCACGTACAAGGCTTTCAATAGACTGACACAGACATTCAAGGCACAAGACAAACAAGTAGGGCGACAGGGGGTCTCCTTGTCACATACCTCTAGTTGTCTTGAATGACCTAGCGAGCTTCCCATTCCATAGGATAGAAGCTTCTCCCCCTAAAATAGAGTTCATAATATAGTTCCTGATGGGGGTAGGGATCCCGATCTTGACTAATGTGTCTGATATAAAAGCCCATGTCATCTTTTCATAGGCTTTTGAAAGGTCTATTTTTATAGCAATGAAATAAGCTCCTAGATGAGTGGAGTTATGAATTAGGGTTCGATTGTTGAATATAACCCTAAAAGCCCTAATCGGCTATAATAGAAACCCTCATCCTAATTATGAGAGGGTTGTAACTTGATTGAGTGATTATCTATGATACAATTGAATGTAAAGATGATAATATAAGCTCCTAGAGATGAGGAGTTATGGTTTAGGGTTGGTTATTGAATATTACCTTGGAAACCCTAATTGGTTGAAAAGAGAAATCATAGAAACCCCAATCGGTTGAAAAGAGAAACTCTAACCCTAATCACAAGAGGGAGTATAACTTGAAATGGCATGATGATAGTAATAAATGGATATAATAACATAATGAAATCTTAACCACGCAGATATTATGACAACAACCAAATGAAGGCTATAGTGGTTATAATCTAATATAGCTTGAATATGCCTTATGAGGCATACAAAATGCATGTATCATTGGAAGGATGTGAATATGTGACGACCGCTATCAAACTGATAACAATATCACAGAAAATTACATAGAAACAAGCATCACCAAAAATCACTAAAAGTTTAAACCCATTTTTCATAAGGATCCTTTCCCAGGAAATTTATTACAGAAAGACCCAAAGCCTTTTATATACAACATGATGCATCACACATGTGTTGTCTGAATTGCATCCCTGTTTCATCTGATATTAGTTTTCTTTTACAAAAACATGTACATGAGAAAACTATTAGCAATAATCTCCTTTTAGCCAAATACTTAGATTGATCATAAAACCAGATATGAAACTATCTCCTAAGAACCTGAGAGTACAGGGACGACACATATGACTTCTATCTACCACAAGATACCGTTGACAACACACCACCTTAAAATTTTAGGTCTTCTTCCTATTGGTGTCCTGTCTCAGCTACACAATCTCTTCTACTGCATTCTAGTCCACCAAAATAGTTGTGTAACCCACAGGGTGACACAAATGTCCCTGTAGGAGATATAACTCTCCTCCAACACTATTATTATCACAATTATAACTATTTATTCAAAGATAATGATAAAGCAACAACTATGCCAAGCAGTGCCAATTACAATATAAACATTACCAAGGTATCTCCCTAAATGAGAAGATTAGATATATAGGCTATTCAATCTTTTAAGAAGGAATATCTAGAACAGGTATATCATTTATCAACTATGACATATAGAAGCAATTGCAGCCTTATTCATGTTTCCTTATTTGATCCTTAAAAAAATACACTAAACGGCTAATTACATCTTTCAACAATCAATATTATACCCTGAGGAGATGAGGTATACCGCTCATGCTCCAAGAAACTTAAATTAGGTAGCATCAGTGCCATATAAGGTCCATGGAAGAGTAGGACTCCATGACTTCTCCTTTCTCAGTTAGTATGAGATTATTGGCAGTGATATTATGAGTCAAAATGCAATTTAGCTAACCTAGGTATATAGGCTCAACGCTAGAGAGATATAGTCTGTAGTTTCTCCCTTATCAGGGTATGTCCCGTTGTCAATCCTGATTGTATAATTGAGTCATGGCATGTAGTTACACTCTTATGAGGGTATGGTCTGTAATCAATGTTGATTATGTATTACTTTATGAATCATGCTATACCAACATCTCAATATTATCCTATGATCATATTGCCATGGTATGATATCAGTGAATCATGTGATTATACTACTAGGTATTGACTTTTGTCAATCATGTGATTATACTTTTAGGTATTGATCTTTATCAACCTTGTATTATACTGCTACGTATTGATGTCTTTCAATCTTGTGATTACACTATCAGGTATCGATCTTTATCAATCCTATGATTATAGTTCCAGGTATTGACCTCTATCAATCCTATGATTTACTGCCAAGTCTTGATCTTTATCAATCCTGTGATCATACTTCCAGGTATTGACCTCTGTCAATCATGTAATTATACTGCCAGGTATTGACCTCTTTCAATCCTATGACTATACTACCATGTATTAACATCTGTCAATTTTGTGATTATACCGCCAGGTATTGACCTCTTTCAATCATGTGATTATACTTCCAGGTATTGACCTCTATCAATCCTATGATTATACTGCCAGGTATTGACCTCTATCAATCCTATAATTATACTACCAAGTATTGATCTTTATCAATCCTCTGATTATACTGCCACATATTGATCTTTATCGATCATGTGATATACTGCCAGGTTATGGGTCAAATGCATTACAACATCTTATAGCATTACTCAAGTTACAAGTATGAAAGGTAAATCATATTGCCAAGGATTCTTTAACAGTTGGGAATCCTTTGTGTTACCCTATTATTTTTATCATGGGATATCAATCCTTAAACTCATCATTGAGTACTACATCACCTTACTAGGCAATATTCCTCTGCCAGGACTTCATACCTATTCACATCCTTCTTGTGATATAATTATTCCATAGGCCTCAAAAGGCATAATCAAGATATACTAGATTATAACCACTATAGACTTCATTTGGCTATATCCATAATGCCTTAATGGTAAAGATTTCATTATTGTAACCATTGATTATTATCATCACGCCATTTCATGTTACACTCCCTCTTGTGATTAGAGTTAGGGTTTCTCTTTTCAACCGGTTAAGATTTCTAGGGTTATATTCAATAAACAACCCTAAAACATAACTCCTCCTCTCTAGGAGATTACATTATTATCTTTACATTCAATTATATAAAAAATAATCACTCAATCAAGTTACAATCTTCTCATGATTAGGGTTGGGTTTCTATTGTATCTGATTAGGATTTTTAGGGTTATATTCAACAACCAAACCCTAATTCATAACTCCTCACATATAGGAGCTTATTTCATTTCCATAAGTATTCAATCATACTTCATCAATTATCATTAATTGATTATCAACATGAGTGATATAAGTTTCTCACTCATCCTTATTAGGATAATAGATTCAACTTTAACTTGTTGTATTGACTTGACCCATTTTAGGGTATACTGGCCTACACTTACCAAAGTGTATCCATCTCATTACATCATAGTGTATCAACTTAATTATGCTCCTCATGTGTCGTCCTACACTTGTCTAGGTGTATCGGCCTACACACTAACCCTTGTGTCGGCCTAGACACATTCACTTATGTCGGCCTAGACACTATCACTTGTGTCAGCCTAGACACTCTTACTTGTGTTGGCCTAGGCACTTATGTTGGCCTGGACACTCTTACTTGTGTTGGCCTAGACACTTGTGTCGTCCATGAAACTTGTGTTGGCCATGACACTTGTATCATCCTAAGCACCTCCTTTTGTGTCGCCCTAACATATCTCACTTGCATCACCCTATGTATATACACTTGTATCGATGTATGCATATCCCCCTATGCATATCAGCATGTGTGTGTTAGCCATAGCACATTCTAGTGTATCTGCCCCACTATTATCTTGGGTGTGTGTCTGCCAAGGAATCAAAGGATGTGTCTCCCTAGACACCATCAGGTTCTAGGGTTAGGGCTAGGGCTGTAAATGGGTACAGGTAGACCAATGGACCTACAAATCCAGACCCTCTTAAAACCCATCATGGGTATAAATTTGTGTATCCACGTACTTGTGGACCTTTATACCCTTGGACCCGCATATCTATGGGTCCACTAATAGGTATGCTTGGACCCAGACCCGCTAGACCCGTGTACCCACTATATTTAAATAATATGGTATTTATATAATACTTTAATAGTCCAACTAATATGATACTTGGTATTATATCATATTATAATTATAATAAGGTCAAGACTAGTAATCTAATTGAGAAGCAATTATTCTAATTATAATCATGAACAACGTATGTAAACTTAAAATCAAATAGTAGCATTATATGCTACATTATTAAAACACTATAACGATGACTACAAATATGTAAAGAATTAACTCAACTAATCTTCAATAGACAATGTATTTCATATTTAATATAACTATATCATGTTAAAATATCATTTTATTATAATATACAGAACAAATCTATAAATTTTCTTACCCAAATCATATGATGTTACAAAGACCACATATATGCGCTGCATAACCACTATTATTATAGGTACAAGTATGGTGTGAGTTAATATTTTTATAATGTGGGTCTAGAACCTGAACCAGACCCACTAAATTAAATCGGGTATGGGTATGAGTATGCTAGACCCATATCATACCCGCACTATTTACACCCCTACTTAGGGTTAGATGATATTTGGTTAGGCATCATCATCTCCCTCACACCCTCACTCATGAAAGTACCGACCTCACTTATATTTTGGTGTATCACCTTCACCATATTTTAGTGTAACGTCTTTACCTCACTTTAGTATAACATCTTCACCTCACTTGGGTGTAACATCTTTACTCTTGGGTGTAACATCTTCACCTCACTTGGGTGTATAATCTTCACCTCTCTTTGGTGTAACATCTTCACCCTACTTGGTGTATCGGCCACACCATGCTCTAGGGTTTCATCCTTACTATCATCTTGTGTGTCGGTCATGACACTATCACTTGTGTGACCCATGACACATCAAAGTGATATCGATTTAGAGGTGCTTCAAAATGATATCAATTTAGAGGTGCTTCAAAGTGATATTAGTTTAGAGGCACTTCAAAGTGATATCTGTTTAGAGGTGATTCAAAGTGATATCGGTTTATATGTGCTTTACAGTGATATAGGTTTAGAGGTTCTTCAAAGTGATATTGGTTTAGAGGAGCTTCAAACGAATATTGATTTAAAGGTTCTTAGGGTGATATCGGTTTCTATCATCTTCAAGCTCTAAACTTTCGTCCATTAACACTCTAGTTCTTGGATAACAACCCCATATATCCATTAAATCTCATATATTCATCATTTAATCAAGGGATATCATAATTGAGAAGGAATCACCAAGTACTGTACAATTGAAAGTGAATAACAACGGAATTGAAGCAGAGTTATATAACTTGCTTCAAGATCACCAGTATAGATTCAAGCTTCAAAGATCCATGTTCCCAAGGTTGAAGACGACCTCTTTAAAGGTTCATGATTTGGATATAGCTTCACCTTAGACAAGATGCTCGACCTTCCTCTTGATCCTTGAGCTCCTAGGGTTTTCCACCAAGGGAGGGATGATATGAGAGTTGAAATGTTCATTAGTTGGTGAAAAGAGAAGCTTATATAGTTGAGGCTCATGAGAGAGACTACATGAGAGGTGTCATCACCATATGTAACTAGGTGACACATGTCCATGCATGGTGGAACCATGCAACCATAGTTATCATGTCATGTAAAACTCTTGTGAATAATTCAAAGATGGGATATCAGCCATTGGGTAGCTTGCTTGGCAAGATATCACAACCCAATATTACTTTATATGAAAACGGATATGAACATCTAAACTGATAGGTTTCACATACTTGAGGTTCTTAGCCCGATATGAATACTTCCAAAAATTTTCTAAACTAATATGGGACCTCCTCTATAAACTTATAGGCACTCCCAAGTACTCTTCATAACTCAACACAACCTCATCTATGGTTCAAGATACTCAACATTCTTTGGTTCTTTCACCACCAAGAGTGCTATCACTCAACAAAGACTTAAACATGTCACCCCCTCCTTTCTCTTTCCTTTAAATGATTCTAAGAGATAGAAGGGACACTCTTGAGTTGGTAAATTGCACATCAACCCCATTTTTGGGAAAATTGCAATTTTCACAAAAATATCATGTATAGCACAAACAAAATTCAAACAAGCTCAAACTTGAATCTTGAGCTCTCCACAAGGTTCCCCATAGAACCATCCTATCATTATGATGATAAAGAACTAAAGACATAATTAATTTGTGACATGTTGCAAGATAACCCCCTTATCTTGGGCAAATTGCACTCTGGTCCAAAATAAGAAAACACTACTTAAACATTATTCAAACATGTCCAAACTTGAAACATAGGCATGTTACATGTTATTAAAACACCTCAAAGTATTATATTGAAGTTATAAACAACTTACTAAAGCAAGATAAATTGGGTTATTCCAAAACCCAAGTCAGGGGTGTTACAAGTATTCAAACCCTAGCAAGGATTTTGTCCCTAAAATCTCTAGAGAAAAGAGAAAGGTACTTCCTCTTTTAACTCTTCATTAAACTTTTATGAAGCCAACCAAAGGAATCTCAAAATAGTAAACTTACTTTTGACTAAGCAAGATTCTTATATCAAACATCTTCTATATCACAGTGACGTCATGGAACTTTATCCAAGATTAACACAAGATTTATCACATAGGATACACCCTTAGTTAAATCTACCACTTATAGCTTGTAGAGTTAACACTATACCAAATCAAACATTCTCCACATAGAAATATTGTATGTACTTTATACAACTTAGATGGAAACCCTAACTTTTAAGCCACCTTCACAACTTGTAAATTTTATAACAGGAGGTTCATAGACCTGGGAGTCATTATATTTATTTGAGGGAAAAAGTAAGACCATAATTTCAAGGGTATTTAACATGGAATTCTCATTATGAAACCTTTTCTTGAGCTCACATACCACTGACACCTCTTGGATACTAGGATTCCTTACCTTGGTATCCATCACTATGCCAAAACGCATCACACTCAAAACCAAAGTCCAAGCCCCAACTGATACTTTTCAAGTATCCATCTCAAGGTCACCTCAAAACCATACATATCAAGTGATATAAGACTCACTTGAACATCACATCCTCGGAAAGGAAGTACATTAAGGAAACATACTTTACCTTATCACCACAACACCATCTAGGGATTGCTAATCAGGGAGAAGGAGATTACCAACTTTCTTTGGTTATTATATGAGTTTTTACTCTTCATGTGTCATTCAATCTGGTTTCATCTTGGTTTCCTTGCCATTGGCATAGGAACTATAAAGATGATTACATGTCATTACTCCTACTTTGATTTTTTCTCTTCATGTTCATGAAAATTTCTTTGCTTTACCACATTCTTCATCTTTACATCATGGAAAGGATCATTATTTATTACATATTCTTTATTGAGAAGGGATGATCTTCCTTGTTCCCTTTCACATATAATGAGAATTACACTTTATACTTTCTTATACTCATAGGTTGGTCTAGATTAACTCAGGTTCCACCTTATTATAATTAGAATGTGGTAAGAATATCTATGCTATATTTCCCATTTCATTATGCTCATTAGATTGCCTCAAAATGACTACGTGATCAGAGTAATAATAAAGATAGCAATTTAAGAGTTCCATTCTACCCTTTTTCTTCAGTAATTGAATACTTGACCAGGGTATTCAGGCACTAAGATTAGGTAGTATGCACCTTGTTTTATATCATGTTTATTATCTTAAACATCTCTTTTATGTTCTAAGAATTGGTATCTTTGGTTCTCTCCGGGTGTCTCTTTTACACCTTTACCTCTTTTACATGAATAGAAGAAATCACAAAACATTTTAGAGAATACTAGATAGAATATAAATTCTAGTCCTCTACATCTCTTTCTTATGTCCCCAAAGGACGAACCAAAGGAAACTTAACAACAACTATCATTCTTATGATTAATAGGTAGAATAAAGAGATATAAGTCAAAATGGAAAAGTTCTAGAATGACCTGTTATTTGGTGTCTCAGGTTGATTCAATGCATAGAGTCTAACCGTCAACTATTGTTGCCCTCATCCTCTACTCCCTAGAGTAGATGAACCAACCTGCAACGTTTGTCCTCATCCTCGAACTTCTATTCCACTAAACTGTGGTCCTTGTGAGCCCTACAAATTCTACTTTGACTGTTGGGTTACTTCATTATTTCTTCTTGGACACTGCCACCTCAGATGTCCTATCTGCCCACACTTGTGGCAAGCTCGGGCCTCATTTTTTGACCTGGGCAAGCTCCTCATTGATACTAAAGGTACACTTGGAAGTCCTGATGGAGGTACACTCTGACCTCTGCCCCTACTTGGTGACCACTGCATTGGTGTACAAAATGCTTGATGTTCTGGTGGCACTGAAAACTTTGGCCTTTTAGAACCACCAAATAGTTGTTCCTGTGACTGTGTACACCTCATTTTGAGGTTTGCTTCATGTTTCTCTATCAAAGACCTTTTTATTCTTCGTACAGATTCCACAAATGTGGAAAATCTCTTTCTACTTTCAAAAGTAGCTACTCAAGTAGACATCTCATCATTCAATCCTTTCTTAAAATGCCATATCTTCTCCTTCTCAGTAGTAGCAATTTGAGGACAAACTCGCAAAAATTCCATAAACCTAGCCTCATACTCATTAATTGTTAAGGTTCCTTACAGAATCCCCCCAAACTGTGAGATCTTTTCATCTAAGTATGTATGTGGAAAGTACATATTAATGAATTCTTGATGAAATTCCTTCCAACCCAACCTCTTCATCATTCATTTTTTACCACTTATATATCCCACCAGTGGCCAACACTACCCTTCAAAAGGTACACTGTATGCTTGACTTTGTTAGCATCTGGGATACTAAGGATCATGAAAGCCTTTTCTAACTTAGTAAGCCACATATCAACATCTGTTGGGTCAGCTGTTCCAACATATTCAATAGCTCCTATACAGCGTACCCATTCAAAGGTCTTACCAGAACTTGAAAATTTTGCATTGGGGACTGGTGCCCTAGGTTGTATTGCTAGTGTCTAGTCCACTATATGCATCACTATTGTCAAAACCTGCCCAACAAGATAATGAAAAGTAGGGTTCTCTATCCTGACTGGATAAGGTTGGGGATTCTCAGGAACTTGTTCTTGTCTTTCCTGATCCCTTGCACCTTCTCCTAGTGTAGCTATATTTCTTTCAGCAATATGTTCATCATGTTCTCAAAACATCTTTAAGGTTTACCCTTTCTTCTGCATAGGAAGAAGTCACTATAAGATATATTGAAGGACACCAAAACAAACTCAAAAACCTTAGTCCTATGTCCCTACAGACTCAGCAAACCTATAGCTATAATACCAAAATTGTGATGACCGCTATCAAACTGATAACAACATCACACAAAATTACACAGAAATAACAATTAATAGAGGATTACCAAAAATAACTAAAAATTAAAATCATTTTTCATAAGGATCCATTTCTTGGAAATATATTACAGAAAGGGCCAAAGCCTATCATATACAACATGATACATCACACATGTGTTGTGTCAGCAACATCCCTATTTGATCTGATGTTAGTTTACTTTTACCAAAATCATGTACATGAGAAAACTATTAGCAATAACCGCCTTTTAGTCAAAATTCATATCAATCCTTAAACCGTATATGAAACTATCCCCCAAGGACTTGAGAGTACATGGGAGACACATAGGACTTCTATCTACAACAAGATACAGCTGACATCACACCACCTTGAAATTGTAGATCTTCTTCCTATTGTTGTCCTGTCTCAGTTACACGATCTCTGCTACCTCATGTACGTCCACCTAAAAATTTGTGGAACCCATGAGGTGAGACAAAAGTCCCAACAGGAGATATAACTCTTCACCAGCACTATTATTATCACAAATATAATTGTTTATTTAAAGATAATGATAAAGCAATAACTATGCTAAGAAGTTCCAATTATAATATGAACATTAGAAAGGTGTCTCCATAAATGAGAAGATTAGATATCTATCACTAAACAATAGGTTATTAAATATTTTTAGAAGGAATATGAAGAACATGTATATCATTTATCAACTATGACATACAAATACAATTGCAGCCTTATTCAATGTTTTTATACTTGATCCTTAAGCAAATACACTACATGGCTGATTACATCTTTCAAAAACCAATATTATGCCCTAAGGAGATGAGGTATACCACTCATGCTCGAACCAAACTAAATTAGGTAGCATCAGTGCCATACAAGGTCCATGGAAGAGCCAGACTCTACAATTTCTCCTTTCTTAGTCAGTATGTGATTATTGTGGAAGAGCCAAACTCCACGACTTCTCCTTTCTTAGTCAGTATGAGATTATTGGCAGTGACATTATGAGTCAAACTGTAATTTAGCTATCCTAGGTATATAGGCTCAATGCTAGAGAGATACAACTCGTAGTTTTTCCCTTAATTAGGATATGACTCATTGTCAATCCTAATTGTATTATTGAGTCATGGGATGTAGCCACACTCTTATCAGGGTATGGCCCATAACCATTCTTGATTGTGTATTCATTTATCAATCATGCTATACCAACATCGCAAGCTTATCCTTTGATCATATTGCAATGGTATGATGTTAGTGAATCATGTGATTATACTTCCATGTATTGACTTTTGTCAATCTTGTGATTATACTTCCATGCATTCATCTTTATTAATCCTGCGATCATATTGCCATGTATCGACCTCTTCCAATCTTGTGATTACACTGCCAGGTATTAACCTTTATCAATCTTGTGATTATATTTCTAGGTATTGACCTTTCAATCATGTGATTATACTCCAGGTATTGATCTTTATAAATCCTATGATCATACTGCCAGGTATTGACCTCTGTCAATCCTATGATAATACTACCAGCTATTGTCCTCTGTCAATCTAGTGATTATAGTCCCAGGTATTGACCTCTGTAAATCCTATGATTATACTGCCACGTATTGACCTCTACCAATCCTGTGATTATATTTCCAAGTATTGACCTCTGTCAATCCTATGATTATACTTCCTAGTATTCACCTTTGTCAATCCTGTGATTATACTGCCATGTATTGATCTTTATCAATCTTGTGATTATACTTCCAAGTATTGATTTTTATCAATCCTATGACTATACTACCAAGTGATGGGTTAAATGCATTATGACATCTTATAGCATTAATCAAGTTACAAGTATCAAAGGTATATCATATTACCACGGATTCTTTAACAGTTGGGATAGCTTTTGTTGGTACGTATGCCCTGAGAGCCAATCATGGGATGATTGATGGGATACATTAAGATTTATTTGATAAACATCAAAGGCAAGCTTCCAATTCTTTCTGGTTCAGTCATATGAGATAGTGATAGAACAGATTGAATGTCTAAAGAATGACAATACTCAATGATGTATGCTTTCAGGTTGAGGACCTGAACGATGAGATCATACGGATGCTAAGAGTTTGTACATTCTTGTTATGTCCGTAGTCGGATATCATTCTGGTAGGTAGATAGACAACAATGACACACAAGACTAGATTATGGTGTTAGTTGATGACAAAATCTCATTAGTCATGATATAGAGATATCAAACCAAACACATAGGTACTTGTTAGAGAACAAGTGTACCAGATAGACCCACCGTGAGTTTGACACATGGAACCATGACATGGTAGTCACAGTCAGTACTCACAGTGACAGTGGTGAGTGTGATTCTTTGACCTAAAATCACTCCACTCAACACATGTCGTTGGGCACACTTTGACATCGTCAAACGCAGTCCTGAAACATGGGTTATTATAAAGGTGATGATTGGGTGGCTTTGACACATGGGGCTTTTGAGGGGTGAGTGATAGATATGGGATTTGTCCCTCTTGAGGGAGTTTGATATCCAAGGCCACTTGATGAGTAGGATTGAAATAGGTGTGTGCATGCATGTGTGAATCAGTATGTGATATTGATGTCATACGTATCTCTTCCAATCTACTCTGAGATCAAGAAAGTGAATGAACGTTGATAGGATGATTGTTCCATGCCTCGAGTTCATTTGGGATATTAGTGACAAAGGAATTATACATTCACTGTAACACCATTCACGGATTGTTGGATTGAAAGTTGTTCTCCAACTTTCTATTTCACTTGGGTAGGACTGATGTGTGACTAGGCACCACTCTATGCTTGTAAAGTCATAAGTGTTATGGACTTTCACTGCCAACGTGAAAAGGACCTGTAGGGTCACACACATAGGATTTAACCTGGAAGAGGAGTTTTGTCCACAAACAATGTTTAGATTGATTATTAAAGGAGTTTAGTAGTTCAATTAAACACTCAATTAATTGATAGCTCAAAATCATAGTGTTCAAGGTGTTGGATTTATTGATTAGAGTATCAGATTGATTGAAACCGCAATTGACTGATTTTGCACAATCTGCACTCCCAACTGATCGACTCATGTGATGAACCGATCGGCTGAGCTTGGTGAATCGGTCATCTCAAGTGTTGAGTCGATCGGCTCATGGACAGGGTGAAACGATTGCTTCAAGTGTTGAAACGATCAATTCAACTGGTGCAACCAAGCAAGTTGGGAAAGTAGGATTGGTGAGAATTTTCCTTTCGTTTCACTTGCCCAATTTGATTGGAACAAGGATTGGTATTTGATACCAATTATAAACAAAAGATGGAAAGTCAATCGAGAACTGACCAGGACCACGAACCGAACGATTCAGAAATGAACCGACCGGTTGAGGTGTCAATCGACCGGCTCAGGTCCCCAACCGACCGTTTCAGTTGTGAAACGATCGGTTCAGGTTGCGAGTTGGTTGTTTTGTGGAAAATCTCGAACCCTTCTACTCCTACTTTTAGTCCCACATTGTCCGGGATGGAGAACCCTGTCCCATGACCCTCCTATATATATAGGGGTATTGGGGGCTTCTCAAAGTACAACCCAGTGCAACCAGTTGCTCTGTGAAGTTGTAATTCTCTTTGATTTTGGTAACCGAGAGAGAGCCCGAGCAAGTGCTACCCGAAAAGGGAGGCACAGCAAGGGAAAGACAACTGCAGTTGTGACTGGTGGCAGGAGAGTGTGTTGGTGACTAGTACGCTAACAGGAGGGTGTGACTCCTTCCAATTCCTTATGGTACAAGGAGATTGGAGTTCCAGGTGGTCTGTGTGGACTACTTCAGAGGAGGGAGGTTTCTGCCGCTAGGAGGACAAGCTTCAATCCCATCAGTCCCGGTGCGACTAGGAGCTGCACAGACACCGTCCAAGACAGGAGGTGAAGACCGCACAAGGCACGAGGTATTGTCGCTGAGCAAGCCTCGGGACAAGGTATGATTCCACAAACCATCCTTTCCTATTGTATAGACGTTGACGTGTTTCCTTGTTCCGGGTTTGGGGGAGAAAATTTTTGTTTCCGCTGCCTTCTCTGCCTCCCCTAAAACCCAACAGTGGTATCAGAGCCACATCAACTACTCTATACTTTAGGGATTATCGATATGATCGATTTTGGTTTGTCACCTTTATTAATTGCATGCAATGCGAATAAAATTGGCTTTATGCATGTCCAATCCTAAATCCACAAATCCCAATTTACATATATGATATGTATTATAAATGCACTCGATACGTGTCGCCCTTAAATGAGTTTTTTAGTGGATGTATAGAGTGGTTATGGCCAATAAACCCTATCTGTGTATGGTTGTATGTGGTTGCTTACATCTCGGTCTGCGCACCGATCTTCCTTCTCCTATTCCTAATGTAACTCGAAATAATTTGAGATTTCTTTCTTACCTTTGCTCCCCTCGAATGTAACTCGAGGTTTCTCTTTTTATAATGTAAAATAGGATAGATTGTTTTATTTCCTGTTATGTCAAAGAACGGAGGAAATCTGACGACAGCTGAGACGATCAGTTCAAGGTGTAAACCGATCGGTTGACGTTCTAGACGGTCGGTTCAAGGAGTGAGCCGATCGGTTGATGACCGGTTCGAGGAGCGAGACGAGTGGGTGGCGGCCATGATGAGATGCACGACGACCAGGCAAACCGATCGGTTGGAGGAGCCAACTGATCGGCTGGTGGCACCCAACCGACCAGTCTGATGGCGAGCCGATCATTCATGTGATGAGTTGATCAAACCCAGAAAGGCAAAGCACAAAGATCATCTTGTACAGGTTGCATGTGATGTAGACCTAGAGGATCGTGATTCCTATTGGATCGAGGAATCACATTAGGATGGCCATAATCATCGCTTTTATCATTTTGCATGTTTTCCGTGGGATATAGCATGTATATGATACGTACTATGTATTGTGGTGATTGGAAATGTATATGTATATAAAACCAAATCCCTCATTAAAATATTAAGTTTTAGATGCTTTCCAAATGCGACACACGTGAAAAGCTTGATCGACCAAGTGTGGGCACGCCCAAGCGTGGTGCACCATCTATCTCGTGGAAGCGTGAAGGATGGATATGTGGGTCTGCCCAAGCAGGGTGCATATTCATCATATTGGCTTTGGGACGGACTTAACAAGGTGACCTAGATAGGATCTAGCACCTTGAGGCATGGAGATGATCATGGCAAGGAGTTGCATATGACATCTTATCAAGAGTTGCATATGATGAAATTGGAAAGAATTGCCTACCTGAGAGATCTATGTTGTGGGTGACAGCCCTAGCTGGTCCATGACTTAGAGGATTTCAGGATCTTGCCCACTAGAAGGTTGTACGCTGCAATCTTCCAAATTGATGGTGAGGGCTATCAATTTGAATTAAAATAGTGGGAGCGATAATTAATTAAAGGCCTAATTATATCTTCAACCTTTCAAATCAATAAAATAAGTCAAAAATGAGTTTATGGACTAAAATTGCATATTTTCCTTTTGTTGTACAAATGGAAACAAACAACAATCACTTTTCTTTGCGATCGGTCCTTGAAAAGGACAAGCTAAATGGGACAAACTTCCACGACTGGTATAGGACATTGAGAATTGTTCTAACTCAAGAGCGAAAGCTCTATGTCCTGGATACTCCAATTCCAGAGGAACCTGCTCCTAATGCACCAAAGGAAGAAAGGGATGCTTACAAGAAGCATTCTGATGATGCCATTGATGCAAAGTGCTTGATGTTGTGCTCTATGAACCACGAGTTATAGAGACGTCATGAGAACATGGGTGCCATTGAGATGATTCAGCATCTCAGGAACATATATGAAGATCAAGCACGACAAGAAAGATACAATGTCTCAAGGGCATTGTTCAAGTGCGTCATGATAGAAGGAGATCCAGTTGGTCCTCACACACTCAAGATGATTGGGTATGTGGAGAACCTGACAAGACTGGGATTTCCACTAGGCCAAGAGTTGGCTACTGACGTGATACTGAAATCGTTGCCAGAATCTTACAGTCAGTTTGTGATGAACTACAACATGAACAACTTTGATAGGCCACTGTCAAAGTTGTTGGGGATGTTGAGGACAGCTGAGATACAGATGAAGAAGGACAAGCCTAAGTCTGTGATGGTGATCATGAGCAAGAAAGGCAAGTCCAAGCGCAAGGGCAAGGGCAAAGCTAAGAAAGGTTCTGATGCTAGCCAGGAGCCCAAGTCATCTTCATCTCTCAAGGCCAAGGGAGGCATGACCAAGAAAGGAAATTGCCACCATTGTCAAAAGCCAGGACATTAGAAAAGGAATTGTCCTCTCTATCTGGAAGAACAAAAGAAGAAGGAGGCGACATACATATCTACTTAAAGGTGTCCTGAAAGTAAACTTGTAACACTTTTGAGGTATATGATACCAAGATGTAAAGTGTAAAGCACTCATAATTGGGGAAAATGTTTCCACCATAGATAGGATTACTTTAGTTTATTTTCAGCCTAAAAGGCATGTAATACAGTTATGAACTGCTATTTCATATTTGCCAATAGATAGAAACACTTTATTTTTTCATATTGTATGACAATGATGGCAATCAATAAAGTTGATGTTTCAATCTTTTAAAGATATGATCTTTGTGACAATGCCTTATTTATATTGTGGTATTTGATATGCATAAGATAAAATGATACCTAAAAGTTATAGATAACTCAAACAATCAAATTAGCATCAATCATGAGAAATTAATTTCTAGTTTCCATGTGATGGATAAATCTAGACTCTTTTGGTTAGAGAACCAGTAAGAGACATGAATATCTTGGACATGATTAATCAATCTTCACTAATGGTAGTGGGAGAATGATTATCCTATTAGGTATAATACATGTGATGTATTTACATACCTATTGGAACAAATGCTAATACTTCAGATGGTGTTTTGAGAAATACCAATATGAATATCTTGAAGTGTTCAAGATTATCATAGATGAAGTAAAATTTGGTAAAGTTTTAATTCTTGATGAGATCAATGAATGAAATACTTGGACCAAATGTTTGAGATCCTTGTGAGTGATTATGATAATGTATCATAGTGAACTCATGATTAAGGCATGGTGATGTCTAAATCAAGGAGCAATCATACTCTAAGGAGTTAGAGGATGATTATCAAATAACTGAATTCTTCTTAATAAAAGAATACCCCACACTAATAAAGGACATTAAGAATCACAAGGAGTTGTGAGTTCTTATATCCTTAACAGATACACCTCAATTATCTATGTGATGAGTTGTTCATGTGATGAGTCAACTATCTAGATGAATATGAGAAACCGAATTTTGAGTTATGGTATATGACCATTACATCCTAAATGACATCCATGTGAACCATAAGGTATGACCTTGATGGTAGCACCCATTGGATGAAATCCATAAGTGCAAATGAATCTTAAGTGTTAAGATACATGGATAACATTTTGAGAAGGATGATGCTTGTTGATTGCAACTTAATGACAAAGACATTTGGCATATGGATACTAAAACTGCATTCCTATGAGGAATAAAACAAGGATGTGTACGTGACACAACCTATAAGGTTTATGAATCCACTAATGCAAATGAAGTCTACAAGTTACAATGTACTAATCAATGTGATTGATTGAGTACAAGCAACTCAGAATTGGATCTTTACTTTGATGATATAGTCAAAGGGTTTGACTGATATGTCAAAGATAAAGAAGGGATATGTGATTTAGTGGGAGCGTGTTCACATTCCACATGTTGATGTGAAATGGAAATGTTCTAGAATGGAAATCCAAAAGTGGAAATTATCTTTAAGGAAGATAGAAATGTTTCCTATGTGATAGGAATAGAGATCTATAGAGATAGTTCTCAAAAACCTCTTGATCTGAAAAGAGAAAGCATACATTGGCAATCTGTACTGAAGGGTTCAGTATGCACAGATTTAGTGGGAGAAAACTTGTCCATGTTAAATGGAGTTAGTATCCCAAGGCCAAGTGTCAAGTTCTTATGAAGAATGGGAACACTAAGAATAGATATGGATCTATCATGTATGTAATCATCCCATTATCTTGCATGTATCGACATGGCAAGAATAAAATGCATTCATCATCTTGTATGTAGGATATGACAATATGATGTGCTCATCCTGATAACTCGTATGTGGGACATGACGAGTGGATGTCTGTCTACTTCTAGTAAGGGTTACTGGAATACCATGAGAACTTGATAAGTACTTGGGAAATACTAGTTCTATGGAGATAAGGAAGAGTTCAATGTAAAGAGTTACATTGATGCGAACTTCTGAAAAGGACAGAAAATTAATCGCAAAATATATATAATATATATAAAAGTGAAAGTTTGTTGATAATTGGAAATGTTCCAATAAAGTCGTTTCAAAGGAAATGCCGAGTATCCGTGTGTTAGAGAACAACAGTGGATACTATATGGATCTAGAAGTTCATGAGATGAACTTATAGATATTTTGATCATTGATGACAAGTATGAAACTCCATCTCATACGTGTGACGTACAACGAAGAGATGTGAGAGATGCAATTAATATTGACTTTGGCAAGGTGTTGCCATAACTCACTATGTTGGCACAAGAGCACAGTAACATGTGGGACATGTTTGAAGATCACTATGAATATGATTCAAGGGTGATTGGCTCGCAGTGCAAGTGGGAGTCTGTTGGTATGTATGCCCTAAGAGCCAATCATGGGATGATTGATGGGATACATTAAGATTGATTTGATAAAAATCAAAGGCAAGCTTCCAATTATTTTTGGTTTAGTCATATGAGATAGTGATAGAATAGATTGAATGTCTAAAGAATGACAATACTCATTGACGTATGCTTTTAGGTTGAGGACCTGAACGATGAGATCATACAGATGCTAAGAGTTTGTACATTCTTGTTATGTCCCTAGTCGGATGTCATTGTGGAAGGTAGATATATAGCAATGACACACAAGACTAGATTGTGGTGTTGGTTGATGACAAAATCTCATTAGTCATGATATAGAGATATCAAACCAAACACATAGGTACTTGTTAGAGAACAAGTGTATCGGACAGACCCACCGTGAGTTTGACACATGGAACCATCACATGGTAGTCGCAGTCAGTACTCACAGTGATGGTGGTGAGTATGATTCTTTGACCTGAAATCACTACAGTCAAAACATGTCATTGGGCACACTTTGACATCATCAAACGCAATCCTGAAACATGGATTGTTATAAAGGTGATGATTGGGTGGCTTTGATACATGGGGATTTTGAGGGGTGAGTGATATATAAGGGATTTGTCCCTCCTGAGGGAGTTTGATATCCAAGGCCACTTGATGAGTAGGATTGAAATAGGTGTGCACACACATGTGTGAATCAGTATGTGATATTGATGTCATACATATCTCTTCCAATCTACTCTGAGATCAAGAAAGTGAATGAACATTGACAGGATGATTGTTCCATGCCTCGAGTTCATTAGGGATATCAATGACAAAGGAATTATACATTCACTATAACACCATTCACAGATTGTATGATTGAAAGTTGTTCTCCAACTTTCTATTTCACTTGGGTAGCACTGATGTGTGACTAGGCACCGCTCTTTGCTTGTGAAGTCATAAGTGTTATGGACTTTCACTGCCAACGTGAAAAGGACCTGCAGGGTCACACACATAGGATTTAACCTGGAAGAGGAGTTTTGACCACAAACAATGTTTAGATTGATTACTAAAGGAGTTTAGTAGTTCAATTAAACACTCAATTAATTTATAGCTCAAAATCATAGTGTTCAAGGTGTTGGACTGATTGATTAGAGTATCGGATTGATTGAAAATGCAATTGACTGATTCTGCACAATCTGCAGTCCCAACCGATCGGCTCATGTGATGAACTGATCAGCTGAGCTTGGTGAACCGGTCGGCTCAAGTGTTGAGTCGATCGTCTAATGGATAGGGTGAAACGATTGCTTCAAGTGTTGAAACGATCGGTTCAACTGGTGCAACCGAGCAAGTTGGGAAAGTAGGATTGGTGAGAGTTTTCCTTTCGTTTCACTTGCCCAATTTGATTGGAACAAGGATTGGTATTTGATACCAATTATAAACAAAAGATGGAAAGTCAATCGGGAACTGACCAAGACCACAAACCGACCGGTTCAGAAATGAAACGACCGGTTGAGGTGTCCCAACCGATCGGTAGAGGTGTCAACCGACTGGCTTAGGTCCCCAACCGACCGTTTCAGTTGTGAAACGATCGATTCAGGTTGCGAGTTGGTTGTTTTGTGGAAAATCTCGAACCCTTCTACTCCTGCTTTTAGTCCCGCATTGCCTGGGATGGAGAACCCTATCCCATGACCCTCCTATATATAGGGGTATTGGGGGCTTCTCAAAGTACAACCTAGTGCAACCAGTTTCTCTATGAAGTTGTCGTTCTCTCTGGTTTTGGTAACCGAGAGAGAACCCGAGCAAGTGCTACCCGAAAAGGGAGGCACAACAAGGGAAAGACAACTGTAGTTGTGACTGGTGGCAGGAGAGTGTGTTGGCGACTAGTATGCTAATAGGAGGGTGTGACTCCTTCTAATTCCTTGTGGGACAAGGAGATTGGAGTTCCAGGTGGTCTGTGTGGACTACTTCAGAGGCGGGAGGTTTCTGTCGCTAGGAGGACATGCTTCAATCCCATCAGTCCTGGTGCGACCAGGAGCTGCACAGATACCGTACAAGATAGGAGGTGAAGACCGTGCAAGGCGCGAGGTATTGTCGCCGAGCAAGCCTTGGGACAAGGTATGATTCCACAAACCATCCTTTCGTATTGTATAGACGTTGATGCATTTCCTTGTTCCGGGTTTGGGGGAGAAAATTTTTGTTTCCGCTGCCTTCTCTACCTCCCCTAAAACCCAACAGCTTTGTGTTACCCTATTGCTTTCATCATGGGATATCAATCCCTTAAATTCATCATTGAGTACCACATCACCTTACTAGGCAATATGCCTCTGCCAGATCATCAAACCTATTCACATCCTTCTTGTATACAATTGTTCCATAGGCCTCATAAGGCACAATCAAGCTATACTAGATTATAACCACTATAGCCCTCATTTGGCTATATCCATAGTGCCTTCATGGCTAAGATTTCATTATTGTAACCATTTATTGTTATCATCATGTGATTTCATGTTACATTCCCTCTTGTGATTAGAGTTAGGGCTTTTCTTTTCAACAGATTAGGATTTCCAGGGTTATAATAAATAACCAACATTAAACCCTAACTCCTCCTTTCTAGGAACATATATTATTAATTTTACATTCAATTGTATCATAGATAATCACTCAATCAATTTACAATCTTCTCATGATTAGAGTCAGGGTTTCTATTATATCTGATTAGGGTTTTTAGGGTTATATTCAACAACTAAATCCTAATTCATAAATCCTCACATCTAGGAGCTTATTTCATTGCCATAAGTATTCAATCATACTTCATCAATTATCATCAATTGATTATCAACATGAGTCATATAAGTTTGTCTCTCATCCTTATTAGGATACTAGATTCAACTTTAACTTGTTGTATTGACTTGACATCTTTAGTGTATACTGGCCTACACTTATCAAAGTGTATCCATCTCATTAAATCATAGTGTATCAACTTGATTATACTCCTCATGTGTCATCCTACACTCGTCTAGGTGTATCGGCCTACACATTAACCCTTGTGTTGGCCTAAACACATTCACTTGTGCCGGCCTAGACACTATGACTTGTGTCGGTCTAGACACTCTTACTTGTGTCGACCTAAGCACCTCCCTTTGTGCCTCCCTAAGGCATCTCACTTGTATCACCCTATGTATATACACTTGTATTGCCCTATGCATATCGCCCTATGCATATCAACATGTGTGTGTCGACCATAGCACATTTTAGTATATCGGCCACACTATCGACGTGGGTGTGTGTTGGCCAAGGCATCAAAGGATGTGTTGCCCTAGACACCATCCATTGATATTAGGTTAGGGGGTGTATCAGGTTCTAGGGTTAGGGTTAGGTGATATTGGGTTAGGCATCATCATCTCCCTCACACCCTCACTCATAAAGGTATCGACCTCACTTTTCTTTTAGTGTATCACCTGCACCATACTTTAGTGTAACGTTGTTACCTCACTTTAGTATAACATCTTCACCTCAGTTGGGTGTAACATCTTTACCTCTCTTGGGTGTAACATCTTCAACTCACTTAGATGTATCATCTTCACCTCTCTTTGGTGTAAAATCTTCACCTTACTTGGTGTATCAGACACACCATGTTGTAGAGTTTTAGCCTCACTATCATCTTATGTGTCAGTCATGACACTATCACTTGTGTTCCCCATGGCACATCAAAGTGATATCAATTTAGAAGTGCTTCAAAGTTATATCAATTTAGAGGTACTTCAAAGTGATATCGGTTTAGAGGTGCTTCAATGTGACATCGGTTTAGTGGTGCTTCAAAGTGATATCAGTTTAGAGGTGCTTCAAAGTCATATCAGATTAAAGGTGCTTCAAAGTG
Source organism: Alisma plantago-aquatica (assembly GCA_963693085.1). Lineage (NCBI taxonomy): Eukaryota > Viridiplantae > Streptophyta > Magnoliopsida > Alismatales > Alismataceae > Alisma > Alisma plantago-aquatica. The sequence continues at coordinate 1,045,965,789 of OY856413.1, forward strand.
ATATCAGTTTAGAGGTGCTTCAAAGTGATATCGATTTAGAGGTGCTTCAAAGTGATATCAGTTTAGAGGTGCTTAGGGTGATATCACTTTCTATCATCTTCAAGCTCCAAACCTTCATCCATTAACACTCTAGTTAATGGACAACATCCCCATATATCCATTAAATCTCATAGATTCATCATTTAATCAAGGGAAATCGTGATTGAGAATGAATCACCAAGTATTGTACAATTGTAAGTGAATAACAATAGAATTGAAGTAGAGTTATATAACTCGCCTCAAGATCACCACTAGAGCTTCAAGCTTCAATGCTCCATGTTCCCAAGGTTGAAGATGACCTATTCAAAGTTCCATGATTCAGCTATAGCTTCACCTTAGATAAGATGCTTGACCTAACTCTTGACCCTTGAGCTCTTAGGGTCGTCCACCAAGGGAGGGATGATATGAGTGTTGAAATGATCACTAGTTGGTGAAAAGAGAGGCTTACATAGTGGAGGCTCATGAGAGATATTACATGAGAGGTGTCATCACCATATGTAACTAGGTGACACGTGTCCATGCATGGTGGCACCATGCAACCATAATGATATCATCATGCAAAAATCTTGTGATTATATCAAGGATGGGATATCGGCCATTGGGTAGCTTGCTTGACAAGATATCACAACCCAATATTACTATATATGCAAACCCATACAATTTTTGTAAGGAACATATAAACTGATAGGCTTCACCTACTTGAGGTGCTTAGCCCAATATGAATACTTAAAAAAAGTTGATAAATTGATATGGGACCTCGTATATGGTTTCTAAACTGATGGCACTCCCATATACTCTTCATAACTCGACACAACCTCATCTAGGGTTCAAGATACTCAACATTTTTTTGTTCTTTCACCACCAAGAGTGCTATCACTAAACCAAGACTTATACACAGAGCCCCCACTTTACTCTTTCCTCTAAATGAATCTAAGGAAGAGAAGGGACACTCTAGATGTGGTAAATTGCACATCAACCTCATATTTGTGTAAATTGCAATTTGTACCAAAACTATCATATATATCACAAACAACCTTCAAACAACCTCAAACTTGAAACTTGAGCTCTCCACAAGGTACCCCATTGCATCATCCTCTCGTTATAAGGCCAAAGAACTAAGGACCCACTTTAAATATGACATATTGCAAGATAACCCCCTTATCTTGGGTAAATTGCACTCTAGTCCAAAATAAGCAAAAATTGTTGAAGCATTATTCAAAAGGGTCCAAACATGAAACATAGGAATGTCACATGTTAGTAAAACACCTAAAAGAATTATATTGAAGTTATAAACAACTTAATTAGGAAAAATAAACAGGGTTATCCCAAAACCCAAGTCAGGGGTGTTACAGAACAGGTCTGATGACCTGGCAGAGGCATATTGCCCGGTAAGGTGATGTGGTACTCAATGATGAGTTTAAGGGATTGATATCCCATGATGAAAGTAATAATGTAACACAACGGTGTCTCAAATGTTAAATAATTCTTGGCAATATGATATAGAGTTCATACTTGTAACTTGATTGATGTTATAAGGTGTTGTAATGCATTCAACCCATCACCTGAAAACAATCAAACGATTGACTAAGATCAATACCTGGTAGTATAATCACCTGATTGATGAAGATCAATACCTAGTAGTATAATCATAGGATTGATGAAAATCAATACCTAGCATTATAATCACAGGATTGATGAAGATCAATACATGGAAGTATAATCACATGATTGATGAAAATCAATACCTGGCAGTGTAATCACATGATTGATTAAGATCAATACATGGCAGTATAATCACGGGATTAATGAAGATCAATACTTGGCACTATAATCGCAAGTTTGATAAAGATAAATACATGGCAGTGTAATCACAGGATTGAAAGAGGTCAATACCTGGTGGTATAATCACATGATTTATAAAGGTCAGTACCTAGAGGTATAATTTCAAGATTGATAGAGGTTAATACCAAGCAGTGTAATCACAAGATTGACAAAGGTCAATACGTGGTAGTTTAATCACAGGATTGATAACAATCAATACCTAGAAGTATAATCACATGATTGATAAAGGTCAATACCTGACATTATATTCAAATGATTCACTGATATCGTACCATGGAAATATGATCAATGGATAAGCTTGAGATGCTGGTATAGCATGATTGATAAATGAATATACAATCACGATTGGTTGCGGACCATACTGTGATAGAGTGAAACTTTGAGGTTCTTAGTTATTCAATTCAATAATTGAATCATGAGTTGAGGATTGGAATAATCAATTTGTGTTATTTCATGGTGAGAGTTTGATTGGTCAAAAAGTGGCAAATTTAGCATCAAAATATAATATAATGTGACCATGATGATAATAAAGATGTGGTATTATATTCATGATTAATCGAGGTTCTTAGGAGAAGCCATGTAAGTTTGAATGTTATGAAATAATTTGCACCGTTGATGTTTTAGGACCAAGAATCACTTCTTATAGCAACTTAGGCCTGATCAACTGTTATGTCTTGCGCCCAAGTCAATTATTCTACGGGAGCATAGCCACGGCTTGGCAGCGTGGCACCATCTTGGCTTTCACATGGTTTGATCAGACGACAAAATACTCCCCTCCTGCCATCACTTGAATGGAGAACGTGGGGGAGGACGAGGCAGCAACCTTCCCGCCATCGAAGGTCGTGGCTTGATGAAGTAAAGTAAGTGGGTGGTTCCTTCCTTGTATCACTAAGTCCTTCACGCCGAAGTCTCATTTAGGGCAGTTGAGAAGACCCGAGGGAGAGCCAGCCACCCATCTCTACTACTTCTCCACCTCAAGTGCAGGTGGTGATCGGAGGTAGAGAAAAGAGTAGAAAGAATGCGAGAAGGTGGCTGACTCATCGCCAGGCTAGGGCCTCACTGTGACGCCGCGTCGTAGCAGGATAGGGGAGCCACAGACTCACCCTGGGATCTCGATTCATGCAAGAGAGGGAGAGGAAACCGAGCGGCGGTGGTGGTGGGTGCTGGCTCGCGTCTGGTGTTGAGAAGCACACATCACGACGTCTGGACGAGAGGTCAAGGAGTGCAGGTCTCCTTGTCGTCGCTCTGGCGTGTGGCGGCGCTCGCAGCCCAGCCAACGCTTCAGGCAGAACTAGAGACCAACGACGGCAGACTCTCCAAGCTGAGGAGGAGGCTCGGAGTTGGATCTCATCAGTACAGAACCAGTCGGGGCGGTGGTATGGGACAGAGATGTGCGGAGGCATCGTATCGAGGAATGACACACAGAAGGATGTCGGGCGCCCTGGCGTTTCATGGGTGAAGAAGACTGAGATTCCAGGTCGTGCGGCAAGGAAGCTAGGAGAAGTAGTTCACATATCTGGAAGCAAGCTAGGCGGCGGCGAAGCGGAGTCCGTAGCGGCTGCGTTGCGCCCTGGAGCATCGGGTGTTCGAGCGAGAGAGAAGAGGATAGAGCAGACCGGGTCCAGCAGTACTGAAATCAGACCAGTGAACCGGACACTTACCTAGCCTAAACCGAGTCTAGAAGCATGAACCACCAAAGAACCAGGCGGCCAAGGCAGGAGCTGCGCCAGCCCTAGTGCCATGTGTCTGCATCTGAGTGGTCCAAAAAGGTTAGAAATTCAAATAATGCCTAGTTCTTATATAAATCATAGAAATTAGTTAGAGCATCAGAAAAATACAAGTCATATACCAAAATTCTTAGAAAAATGTGTAGAACAACATGGAAGCATAATATCAACCTTTTGATGCACGAATATGAGTGATATCTTATTAGTTGTAAAATGCTTAATTGATGGACAATAAATATCAAACATTGGCCTAAAATTATGAGAATATGTCAGTAAGTCCATAATTATGTATAGAATGCATATGATATCAGATATGGTCATGTTATGACTCGAAATCATGTAATTTTCTCAATATGACTAATTAGGGCTAATAACCCTAAATAACATGTATTAAATACATGCATGCTCAAGAATTGATGGAATTTACAGAGTAAGCTCATATCCATATTTGGAACCTCAGATTTAATGATGAGGTCATGATGATGCATATAATTCATGTTACATGAAGATGAACCCTAAATGCATGGGTTGTAACCCTAATATGTATAATGCATATAAGATATGATTAATGGACACACAAAAATATATGGAACCTAATGTTCAGATGATGAACTTTGATAATGAGATGTAATCTATAAAATGACATCAGTGAGATAGCATAAGGCAAGAATACAAGTAATCATGAGAATATCCTAATAAACTAAGAGAAACCCTAATGGACATAATTAGGGTTAAGATGAGATATAATAAGATGAGAACCTGATGATAGTATATGGTCTTGTTTTAATCAGGTTTAACAAAGAAATAGATGACATGAGGAACATGTGATTAGGATATCTCTTTGGAAGGTACGCCATTACCTCTTACTTGGCTTATTATATAATATGCTTGCGTTATATGGTAGTACAAACTTGGCATATGATATTGATTGAATGATTGTTCTTGTATGATATGTTGCATGTTTTTCCATACTTATTGCTATGAACACATGAGACATAAGATATCTGGTCCATTATATGATAGCACTAAATCTCTTTGGTAGAATAGTGCATTGATGAAAGTACTAAATCTCTTTGGCAGAATAGTACATGTGAGCACTAAATCTCTTTGGCAGAATAGTACATGTGAGAACAAAATCTCTTTGGTAGAATAGTGCCTGTGGTTGATCAAGTTTACATATAATGGAAATGTGCCTAAAATATGTGTTCTCTTCTGGTAACAAATATCTTTGTGCAACTATACGCCTTTTCTTATATTCTTTTGTTACTGCCAAGTATATTAGTGTTATCTTATTGCCAAGATATGATGAGAGGTAAATAAAAGACACGTAGGCGTACTCAGTACAATATTCTTGAATATTGTGCTGACATGTACCGCATGTAATCTTTTTTTTAGGTTTTGGTTATGCTCTTGAAGATCCAGGATAGTCGAGAGTTGTATAGCGAGCTAATGTACAAGTGGACCTGTTGTCTTAAGATCCTACTGTTTAGATGTAGTACATGTATATGTTTAGTAGTTTGCTATTCAATATGTAATATCAAATGTTGTAACAATTCATGTTGTAATTATATGTTGAATGGTGAACATGTGTTGTGGTTTTATTATTGTTCATGTTCATGTGCTACTGATTGTTTCCTTCTGACTCCCTTAATTTTCTCTTTCTTAGCCTAGTGTGGGCGTTTAAATTGGAGTTCTTGCTGAGGTGAGGGTTTCAATTTGGACGTCCCACATCAGATTAAGTTTTAGAAAATCTGGGGATGTCACACATACCCTAATAAGAGTGTGGCTACATGCCATAACTCATTAATAAAATTAGGATTGATTACAGATCATGCCTTGATAAGGGAATAGTTGTAGGTTGTATCTCTCTTGCATTGATCCTATATACTAAGGCTAGCTAAATTGTAGTTTGATCATAATGTCACTGCCAATAATCTCGTACTGACCAAGAAAGGATAGGTCATGGAGTCTGGCTCTTCTGTGGACCTTGTATGGCACTGATGCTACCTAATTTAGGTTGGTTGGAGCATGATTAGTATACCTCATCTCCTCAGGGTGTAATATCGATTATTGAAAGATGTAATAAGCCGGGTAGCATATTTTCTTAAGGATCAAATACAAAAACATTGAATAAGCTTGTAATTGCTTCTATATGGCATTGTTGACAAATTATATACATGTTCTTCATATTCCTTCTAAAAAGATTGAATAACCTATTAGTCAGTCATAGATTTCTGATATGCTCATTTATGGGGATACCTTGCTAATGTTCGTATTATAATTGAAACTTCTTAGCATAGTTGCACTTTATCATTATCTTTGAATAAATAATTATATTTGTGATAATAATAGTGTTGGAGGAAAGTTATATCTCCTACTGGGACTTTTGTCTCACCTTGTGGGTTCCACAAATTTTTTTAAGTGGACGTGCACGAGGTAGCAAATTTTGTGTAGCTAAGACAGGACAACAACAAGAAGAAGACCAAAAAATTTAAGGTGGTGTGTTGTCAGTTGTGTCTTATTGTAGATAGAAGTCCTATGTGTTGTCCTTGTACTCTCAGGTCCATGGGGGATAGTTTCATATCTGGTTTGATAATCGATCTAATTTTTGTGGCTAAAAAGGTGGTTATAGCTAATAGTTTTCTCATGTATATGTTTTTGGTAAAAGCAAACTAATATCTGATAAACAAGGATGATGCTAAGACAACACATGTGTAATGCATCATGTTGTATATGAAAGGCTTTGGGCCTTTCTATAATAAATTTCCTTGCAATGGATCTTTATGAAAAATGGTTTTAATTTTTAGTGATTTTTGGTAATCCCCTATTAATGGTTGTTTCTACATGGTTTTGTGTAATGTCATCATCAATTAATAGTGACTTCTACTTATGTAGAAGAAAGGATAAAGCTTAAAGATGTCTAGAGAACATGATGAACAAATTGCTGAAAGCAATATTGCTACACTAGGAGAAGGTGCAAGGGATCATGCAAGAGAGGAACGAGTGCCTGGGATTCCCCAACCTGATATGGTCATGATAGCGAACCCTACTTTTCATGCTCTCGTTGGGAAGGTTATGAAAACGGTGATGCATATAGTGGACCGGACACTAGCAATACAACCTAGGGCACCAGTCCCCAATGCATAATTTTTGGGTTCTAGTAGGACCTTTGAATGCCTATGTCGTGTAGGAGCTATAGAATATGATGGAATAGCTAACCTGGTAGATGCTGATCTATGGCTCACTATGTTAGAAAAGGCTTTCAAGATTCGTAGTATCCCAGATGCTAACAAAGTCAAGCATGTTGTATACCTTTTGAAGGATAGTGCTGGCCACTCATAGGCCATAGAAGAGGTAAAAAGGAATCATGAAGAGGCTGGTTGGGAGTAATTTCATTGAGAATACCTCAATAAGTATTTTCCACAGACATACTTAGATGAAAAGATCTCACACTTTTTGGGGATTCGGCAAGGAACCCTAACAATTAATGAGTATGAGGCTAGGTTGATTGAACTTGTGCAATTTTTTCCTTAAATGGCTACTACTTATTAGGAGAGGATCTGGTGTTTTGAGAATGGATTGAATGTTGAGATCTCTACCTCGACAACTGGTTTGGAAAGTAGAGAGAGATTTGCCACATTTGTGGAATTTGTATGGAGAATATAAAGGTCTATGACAGAGAAACATGAGGAATACCTTACAAAGAGGTCTACATAGTCACAAGAACATTTGTTTGGTGATTCTAAACAGCCAAAGTTTTCAGTGCCACCAGAACAAAAAGCATTTATTACACCAATTCAATGGACACCAAGTAGGGGCAGAGGTCAGAGTTCACCTCCACCAAGTGTAAGGACCCTGACCTGGGTTTTGGGCTAACCCTATTTTTTTTGCTTAAGTAAGTTGCTTAGAATTTTAATATAATCCTTTGAGGTGTTTTTTATCATATGAGATAATTATGTTTCAGTTTTGGTCCTATTTGAAAGTTGTTTGAGCAAGAATTACTTGTTTTGGACCAAAGTGCAATTTACTCAAGACATGGGTTATCTTGCAATATGTCACATGATGAGTGTGCCCCTTGTGGTTTAGCATCATGAGAGATAGAATGATTCTATGAGGCATCTTATGGAGTGCTCAAGTTGAGCCTATGTGGATGTAGCTTGTGTTTTATGTTCTAGTTTTGGTGTAATTTGCAATTTACCTAAAGTGAAGGGTTAACATGCAATTTACATATCTAGAGTGTTCGTTACCTCTCTTGGCATCATCTAGAGGAGAGAGATAAATGGGCTCCTTTTTTGGGTCTTGGTGATGTGGTAACATCCTTGGTGATGTTTTGAGCACATGTATGAGGTGTGCCTTGCACCTAGATGTGTTGTCTCAGGCTAGAGAGCCCTAGAGATGTTGTGTATTGGTTTTTGAGTGTGCAGGGTTGTTCCCTATCCATTTTTGAGTGTGTAGGGTTATGTCATATCTGTTTGTGAAGTGTGTAGGGTTTTTTCATATCGGCCATGACCTTGGTAGGAGACCAAGAGGGTGAGATCTAGCCTAGATCTTATCACCATGTCTTGCAGGTTGTTGCATGTGGCCCCTTTCTTATGGACAAGTGTCATCTAGACTCTTAAGGTGATGACACCTCTCCTTTGATCTCTCTTCCTTCCCTCAAGTATATAACCCCCTCCTTCTTCACACAAGTGAACCCTTTCGTCCATTCTTATTCCTCTCCTATTAGTGGATGAGCTTGGTAGCTTATGGAGCTAGAGGAAGTCCCCATGGAGCTTGGGAGGTTGAGTTCCTTGCTCATGGTTATTCCTTATTCATCTTCCATCTTGGTGAGTTATGTTTCTTTGATGGCAATTTCTTTGAGATCTCTTCTTCATATTCTTCTCCCTCTCTTGACCATGGATCATACCTTGGATGAAGGGTGATTAGAATGTGGTACTATCCTTTGCTAGGTATTGGCCTCTGTCAATCTTGTGATTATACTACCAAGTATTGACCTTTATCAATTCTATGATTATACTGCCAAGTATTGACCTCTATCAATCTTGTGATTACATTGCCAAGTTTTGATCTTTATCAATCCTGTGATTACACTGCCAGGTATTAATCTTCATTAATCTTGTGATTATATTGCCAGGTATTGATCTTTATCAATATTGTGATTACACTGCCAAGTATTGATCTTAATCAATCTTGTGATTATACTGCTAGGTATTGATCTTTATCAATCCCGTGATAACATTGCCAGGTATTGATCTTCGTCAATCATGTGATTATACTACCATGTATTGATCTTCATCAATCCTATGATTATACTACCAGGTATTGATCTTAGTCAATTTTGTGATTGTTTCTAGGTGATGGGTTAAATGCACTACAACATCTTATAGCATCAATCAAGTTACAAGTATGAAAGGTATATCATACTGCCAAGAATTCTTTAATAGTTGAGACACCTTTGTGTTACCCTATTACTTTCATCATGAAATATCAATCCCTTAAACTCATCATGGAGTACCACATAACCTTACAAGGAAATATGCCTCTACCAGGTCATCAGACCTATTCACATCCTTCCTATGATACATGTCGGTATGCCTCATAAGGCATATTCAAGCTATATTATATTATAACCACTACATCCTTCATTTGGCTGTGCTCATAATATCTAACTTTCCGCCAACTCTATTATTATCATATATAACTAAGTAGAAAGGAATGTTATTTTAAGATAAAAAGATTCAACAAATTCTCTTAAGCAGAGAAACTTTCACTTGTTTAAGTAGTTTAGGGATCTACACTACACAATAGATTATCTTCAAGCTTGAAAAGGAATATGAAGAACATGTATTACTATTACAAACTAAAGAGTATAAAATCAAAGCAAGGCCTCATCCATTGTTCTCGTATTTGGTCATATACATGTATGATACACAGTTGATTATGTATTTCATTATGCCATGAGGATTTGAGTCATACCACCCAAATCCAACCGTCCACTTCTAAGTCAAAATCGGTGGCATACAAGGTCTAGTGGAAGAGCCAGAAATCCACGACCTCACCCCTCAGTCAATATGAGTGAACCTGTAGTGACGTCACAAGTCAACTACTTCGAGCGACATGTAGTCTAGATGTACAAACCTAGCCCCCCCTGGTACAAGTCACAGGCTAGTGAAACTGAGCTATGACCTGCATCCACACTCTTCTAGGTATGGCCCGCAACCAATCCTTTGAAATCTTATAAACATAATATAACTGAGCTGCAACCCGAAGCCGCACTCTTTCCAGGGTATGGCCTTCAACCAATCTTGTGTCACATATCCTGATGCATGATCTGAGGATCATGCAAGGCCAAAGTCACCCTCAATTTCTTGATATTAGGGTGCCAAGTTGTCCCTGAATACTCAACAATATGCGATCTGAGTTTCCCACCCTAGTTACTCATTTCATCATCCAGCAAATGTTGACACTAAATGGATCTATGACACAAGGCAAGCTACATGATTAGATTCCACTTGATTAACTAGACCAATTAAAGTGTCTTTTAGCATCAATCAAGTTACAACATAAAAACCACAAACAAATCCTTCAAAAGAAAGGGGCATAATATTACAACAGCAAATATCATCATTAAAACTATAAAATGATTTCCATCACCTCATAACACTGAAACACTTCCATATACAAGGCTATCATCATAAACATATTATCACGAGATATCAATCCCTCATTCCAGTACCAGAGGATATCACCACAATTAGGCACTATGCCTTTTCCAGGTCCTAAGACCCATCACATCATACTTATGATTCATGGTTATCTCATCATGTGTAAGGAGTGCGATATCACCCCCTTACTAAAAAAAATTTGAAGAATAAAACATCCATTCCAAACACACTCAAAGTGTGCTAGAATAGGTGCAAAATTTTCAAGCTTCAATAAATGGTATTCAAAACAACCAAAGTATAGTAGCGAAATAAAAATAATGACTATATTTAATTTTCATAAAAGATTACAAAAGTAGATCATAATATCCCATAAGGGTTGACATGTATGATACAACATAATGATCTAAGTAGAGGAAAATATAAACCATAACAACTTTGTATCCAAGATTTAACTCCTTCAGCTAGTCTAAAACTTCATGACTTATCATCCAAGTCCTTCACCTAGGGTTGGAAACATACCCCAGCAAGAAGAGCAAATAGATGACATCAACAAAGGTTGGTATGTGCATACTAAATAGGAAATTGAGAAATATATAGAATAAAGGACATCAAAGTGTAAAGGCTTCCCATGAAAAAGATAAGGACAAACCAAGTGGGTATCATGAGAAATGATTTTCAATAAAAAAAGAGATACTTGCCATAATTAAAACAATAAATTTGTGCCATACTAGAACATGTAAAGAAAGTAGGGCACACACCCCTATAATCATCATCAACATGCATGCATGTGAGATAAGCATAGCCCTAGAACAATATAAACACAAAGGTGGCCAAGTCTCATTAACTTGAAACCTGATAGAGAAAGGAATACTCCAATCTCCCAAATATATAAAACATGGGCCAAGAATCGCACATCTTGCCCTGGGTATGAAGTTCCTTTCCATCCCAAAAGAGTAGGAAATATCACATTTTCTCGACAGGAAATAACACATATGCCATAAAAACCAATGCAATTACACTACTCTAGAGCTAATGATTCACATATCATGTTAAATGTAGAGGCAAGTAGAAAGTATAGTCAGAATATATAAATTAGTGACCACATAAGTGACCAACATATACATCTACCTCATAAGTGGGCAAATGACATCACGTCATCTTTTAGAGTTCCATCACGAACAAAGAATAAGATAAGAGTTCAAAACAATATCCATGATTACATGATAAATATCAAATAAGGTAGTTAACATGGATCATGATTTTCAAAAGAAAAGGCATTGTGTATAGGCTAATGTCCATAGGACAAAGAGAATGAATAAGCATAGGTGAATTGCTCAACATAGAAGAATATGGGATACATCATACCTCAACTTCAGAGTCTAAACAGTCCAAGTCAAGCCTAGGCCTCCAAAGAACCTCTAGGGAAGTTGGATAGATCCAACAAGTAAGGTTCCCAAGCTTATAGAGGCTAGTTTCTCCAACAAAGCTCCTATCTCGAGCAAGAAGCACCTTCTCCACTTTAGAGGTGAAATACACTAACAAAAGAGCATGGATATGAGGTGTTTATGGGTTCTAGGTGGGGTTCACCATGGAATGCCATGGTTCTGACCTAGAGGAAGGTGGAAGGAATACTAACAACATTAAAATAGGGAATGAAATGAGAAAAATTACTAGTTTTGGTCGAAATAACCAAGGAGGATCTTAAGAAATCCTAAATAGAGAAATTTGGAACCCTAGGAACCTTCTTCACGAAGGTTGGCACTTTGTTTTGCCTTGGTACAACACCTTTGTGGAAAAATAGAGTAGGAATTATGCTCTAAGATAGAGGAAACAAAGGAGAGAAAGATTTTTCGAATTGGGAGTTGGGAAGGGGTAGATATGGCTATATAAAGGAAGAGGTTAAGTATGAGGTGTCTATGAGACTTTTCATGTGTCATGTATAAGGGTGTCCATGGACATGCAAGCCTTTATGGATAAGGAAGAATTCAAGAATGAGGTGTCAAGTTACTTTCTATGTGTCCAATGCTAAAGGTGCCTATGGACACACAAACCTTTATGGATAAGGAAGAAGTCAAGCATGAGGTGTCCATGGAGCTTTCCATGTGTCAGGCTAGGGATTTCATGGCCATGCAAGAGGACAGCTCATAGAGGCTCCTTGAATATCAAATGTCAATTTATTAACACTTTTAGTCCATCCCAACCGACCTCCAATCAAATAAATAACCCCATTGGTTGATAGTTTGTAAAGATAAGCTCATTTATAAAGAGAGTAATCTCTTTAATGCCCTTGGAAAGTAACACCTTCAAACCAAGGTGAAACTAGGTGACCCATGGTTCAAAAAATTGAGAATGGTAAGAGAATATATAAGTATTATAATTCATGTGACAATTTGCAAAGACAACCTCCCAATTGGGTAAATTGCAGAAAAGTCTAGAATGTACCTAAAATTACATAACTTGCACAAACAACAACTAAATTGGACCAAACTTCATCCACAAGTTACCTTTGATGTGTTGAACATGAATTTGACATTATTTACATATTCTTAAGTTATATTATCACATTATTCATTACTTATGTCTTTTACTCATTTTCTCTCTCCTAAACTTATCCTAATATTTCAAGGTTGTCTAAATTATATGGAATTTGACATGTAGGCTAATTTTGATATGTAGATTTCAAATTTGAAGTTTGTTTCCACTTTTCAGACTTATTTTTATGAGATATTTTATATGGCCCATTAACGGCCCATTATCTAATTTATTAATCCAATTAAGTTTCTTATCTTCATATTACCACCAAAATGAGTTATGTGGTAGAGTGTATGCGTCCATTATAAAACTAAGATTAATGTTAGAACATTAGGTTAAATTAAGGTGATCTATACATGCATTAGCTCATTGGGGTTATACTAAACATCTATTTAGGTCTAACCTTCAACCTTTTTTGGCTAAGTCCAAAATGTCATCTTCCAGGGTAGGGTTTGAGATCTAGTATGTTACATCATGCCTCATTGGCATATAAGCATTACTTATGTCAAACATCACTTATTCCACATCATATGTACTCATCATAGAAAAAATTAGTTATTACATTCAGATATGGAATATGTCAAAAACATTAAACACGTTTAAATAAGACTAGCAATGCATCATAAGTTCTCTGATTTAAGATTAGGCTTCACGCTTATTCCACATAGGGTTCTCAAGCATCATTATCTCTCAAATCTCTGGTATTCACTACCTCCCATAGGTTGGAGTGTAAAGGGCTAATAATTAGATAGTGTAACCAAGCATGCATATTAACATATTCATCTTTTCCCTGTTCCCTTACCGAGACTTATAATCAATGCTTGATATTATTTAACCACCTTCATAGTATTAATTCATTATAACACCCCATTAACTCACAATTTTAAAGCTATGTAATTAAGTGAGAGAGAGGGAGTACAATATCATGCTTCCCATTCACACAAAAATTCAATAATATGACCTGCCCTTAAAATTAGGGTCTATGCTTTTCACATATATCTGATTAGGGTTTCACATCATGGTTATTATCACCAAACCATAGGCACACCATTTCCACTTTCTTGGAACTGATTTAAGTTGAGAAACATTAGTTAGATATGCATATATTATTGTGTCATCAGCTCTAGGCATCACCATAGCATACATGCACATATGTATTACAACCTTGCATTGTGTAAACATGATGACCATGCACCATTCATAATGTTTCATCAATTTGTGACCCATATGTTATTATCCTTCACAAATTATTAACCACATATCATACTAAGGAAAGTGAAACCATATATTACATAATTAGAGGGTTTCACTTCAAACTATCCACACAACACTTATTAGATCATTAGACTTGTTTATATATAGTCACATAGTTGTGTCATTAACCTCACTTCACAAGTTAAGATTATATGAAAAGGGAATATAGTAGACACTTGTCATGAATTATATTAAGATGAGCATATGGGTCATAATTTTCCATGATTAAGGTTACCATATGGATATTTAATCATTCAACCCTACATCCATTACTTCCCACATTATTAGAGAATTTAGTGCTAAGCTTTTCAGTTAAGGATGGACCACTCATATTAACATCATTCTATGATGCACTAGGTTTAGGAGAAGCAATTAAAATTGATCATACATTATCCAAAACAACACTCTCCTATATGGTGCATTGCTCATATGTGTACATCATTGGGTGTCCAAGCATACCCTTCAACCCTCATCATGTGATATTGGTTTCACCTCATCCACATGTGTTGGCTTGACCATATCATGGTGTGTCAGATCAACACATCTAGGTGTGTCGGGTGAGCTTATCCAAAGTATTGGTTTAGACCACCTTGTAGTGTATCGGTTTAGACCACCTTGTTCAAGCATGTCGGGTTAACTACACATAAGGTGTGATGGTTTAGCTACACTTGAGGTGTCAAATTAACCACACAAGAGGTGTATTGGTTTATCACTCATGGTGTGGTCAGTTACCCTAACAAGAGGTGTGATGGGAAACCCCACTTGAAGGTGTGACAGGCTGATCTACTTGAATGTGTGACGGGTTGTTAGGTTTTGGGTTTTAGCAAGGTATCATGGTTCACTTCCTCAAGGTGTATCGGGCATCCCTACATGAAGATGTGTCAGCCTCTTACTCAACCACGGTTGTCATGATTTGGCACTCATACATACCATATTAGAAGGTACACTCATGGTCATGATGGGTTAACACCCTCAAAGGATATCAGTTAGCAACATATCGATCTAAGTAGCTCTAGGGCATGATGGGTTAGCTCTTCAAAGTGTATTAGTCTAGGAACCTCTAGGGCATGATGGGATAACCTCATCAAGGCATGTCGATCTTGCCAGCATATCAGTTTAGGTATCCCCAAGTCATGACAACTTGTTATGTGATGTTGATCTATGCACCACAATTCATGATGACCAGCCACAACATAGTGTATGTGTGTGTGGACTTTTCATCTTCTACCTTAGGAAGATCAGACACTAATACATCTACCATCATGACAAGAAGGTACAAGGTATAGATAGCAAACTAAATGAGATTCCTTCATCAAAATAGTTCTCAAAACCATTACTAACTACTAACATATGTGAGATTGACAATCTAGAGATGAATAACAACATAGGTGTATGAAAGAGTGAAAATAACAAAGGAGGTTAAGATCAACATAACCCGCCTCAAGAAGGTCTTCTTCAAGGGTTCAAGCTCCATGATCAAAGCTCCAAATCACATGTTCTCAAGGTGGAGGATAGTCTGACAAGAGTGGCCACCATTATACAATAAGTCCTCCTTTGTGACACCAAAGTGTCTATAATAACATGATTGATAAAGATCAATACATGGTAGTATAATCATACGATTGATAAAGGTAAATACCTAGAAGAATATTCACATGATTCATTGATATCATATCATGCCAATATGATCACATGATAAGATTGAGATGCTAGTATAGCATGATTTATAAATGAATATACAATACGGATTGGTTGCAGACCATACCCTGATAAGAGTGTGGCTACATGCCATAACTCATTAATAAAATTAGGATTGACTACGTATCATACCTTGATAAGGGAATAGCTACGGATTGTATCTCTCTAGCATTGAGCCTATATACCCAGGCTAGCTGAATTGCAGTTTGACTCATAATGTCATTGACAATAATATCGTATTGACCAAGAAAGGAGAGTTCATAGAGTCCATCTCTTCCATGGACCTTGTATGGCACTAATGCTACCTAATTTAGGTTGGTTTGAGAATGAGCAGTATACCTCATCTCCTCAGTGCGTAAGACTGATTGTTGAAAGATGTAATCAGCCGAGTAGCGTATTTTCTTAAGGATTGAATATGGAAAAATTGAATAAGTATTCAATTGGTTTTGTATGACATAGTTGATATACGTGTTATTCATATTCCTTCTAAAAGGATTGAATAACCTATTTTTCCATCATAGAAATTTGATCTGCTCATTTATGGAGATAACTTGCTAATTTTCATATTATAATTGGAACTACTTAGCATAGTTTCTTCTTTATCATTATCTTTAAATAAACAATTATATTTTTGATAATAATAGTGTTGGCAGAGAGTTATATCTCATGTTGGGACTTTGTCTCACCCCTTGGGTTCCACAATTTTTTTAGGTGGAAGTGCATGAGGTAGTAGAGATCGTGTAGCTGAGACAGGATAACAACATGAAGAAGAACTAAAATTTTGAGGTGGTGTGTTGTCAATTGTGTCTTGGTGTAGATAGAAATCCTATGTGTCATCCATGTATTATCAGGTCCTTGGGGGATAGTTTCATATATGGTTTTACAATCGATCTAAGTTTTTGGCTAAAAGGTAGTTATTGCTAATAGTTTGCTCATGTACATGTTTTTGGTACATCAAACTAATATCACATGAAACATGGATGCTGCTAAGACAAAACATGTGTAATGGATCATGTTTTATATGAAATGCTTTTGGCCTTTCTGTAATAAATTTCTTGGCAGTGGATCATTATGAAAAATGGTTTTAATTTTTAGTAATTTTCAGTAATCCGCTGTTAATAGTTGTTTTCACGTGGTTTTGTGCGATGTCGTTATCAGTTTGATAGTGGTCCTCACATAATCAATGACATAAATAATAGATACCTTAGAGAGTATATTACTAAAAATGGAAACCATAGTGAGATAGTTGATATTGAACTTGTTCTATGTCTCCTTATCATTTAAGAATGTCTGTCAATGAATTATGTGATCCTCACATTGCTCTTAATTAGCTTGACTTATGTTACTAACTTCTCAACTATTGGCTTCTTCTCTTCCCCAACCTTCAATTAAACCCCAATCCTATGCATATCATAGACATGTTAACACAATGTAAAATAGACATGCAGACTATTCACTCCAACATATACACAATGAACAATGCCACACCCTATTCTACATATCTAAGTATCTCAAAAATAGTCATTAGTTCCCTTATTCATTAGTGTAAGACTTGGATAGTTAGCCTCCTTATTGGGATTAACAAACTGGCCACACCCTATTCTACATATCTAAGTATCTCAAACACAGCCATTAGTTCCCTTGTTCACCAGTGTAAGACTTGGACAGTTAGCCTCCTTATTGGGATTCACAAACTCTCTTTTGCAATCTGATGTAAGAATCCCATTGTAGATGTGTTCAGACCTAACAAAGATCATGTCCAGGCTCGCTATAGAAAGATGGCATCTATGTCTAGACCATACTTCTACCACCAATACTTGACAAATGAATCCATCAAGAATCAATAGGAAAACCAACAAACTAAAGGTTTGTTTACCTACTGTTGGAATTTTAAGATGATCAATTAGTAGTGATGGTAAACAAGATATCGAGAGATTCGAACCCTCAATATATAGTAAGTAAAAATATTATTTAAGATGACTGATCCATCAAAACTATAAGCACCATGTTAGTATATATGTCTATTGGTATATTAGTTTTACTGTATCAATAATATAAAAATATATTAAATAGGTATGACTTTCATAATTGGTTAATAACATTATGTTAGATAATACAATAAATTATAATCTAGATATTTAGGTTTGA
The DNA here is from genome assembly GCA_963693085.1 of Alisma plantago-aquatica. Taxonomy (NCBI): domain Eukaryota; kingdom Viridiplantae; phylum Streptophyta; class Magnoliopsida; order Alismatales; family Alismataceae; genus Alisma; species Alisma plantago-aquatica. The sequence goes on from OY856413.1 coordinate 1,045,983,694, forward strand.
CAAGTAGATCCATTACTTAAATGTGTATCATGTTGATGTATATCTGTTTAGTATATCATTAAATAAATAGCCAAAGTTTTCACTAATATGTTGTATCATCACAATTTGACATACTAAAGCATGATAATAGTTGATAATATAAAATACTAATTTAAGTATTACCAATTAACATAATTTATTCATCATAAATAATGTGTTGTGTTTATTATACATATTACTGTATCAAGATTTTTAAATCGAAATTGGAAATTTAGTAGTTATTAAGAACTATATTAACCTTCTTTGGAATTCAAGCCTTCTATGTATGTATGTATGTATATATATATATATATATATATATATATATATATATATATATATATATATATACATATATATACATATATATAAGTATTTGATTTATCATATTTCTTGATGAAATACCAGATATGTGATAATATATTTTGACTTAAATAGAGTTGGAGAGTAGATTTATTGTTAGATATATCAGCAACAAGGACATGTTTTAACTTGTAACTGTTGATGGATTCAAGATAGAGAATATTCATCTTGAATATAAATTAGAATGATAATCATAAATAGTCTGAACATTAATATATAATGTTGTATGGAACCTAAAATGGAGAAAAATAGGTATATGTAATGATTAACCCACCTATGTATTAGTATTTAAATAATAACATGATATTTTGTAATAAAAAATGATCCATTATGTTAGTACAAAGGAATATATATAATATTAGCTTATATATGGACAACGGTAAGTATATAACTATTCATGTTTTCACCTAATAAAATTTGAAATTTTAGAAACGTAGATAATGCAAAAAATGTGGAATACTAGTTGAAGGTAAAAGCCTAATCCCAAAAAAAGTGAACAACGACTGAGTCCAAGTCATATAGTAACAGACATGCTCTAATTGAATTTAACTCTTCTTTAATCCTTGGAGCTACTCAAATTGTTATTTGCGTAATATTTGGAACCTTGAGGTACTACATGAAAGATCTAGAGGGGGGGTGAATAGAGATTTTTGGAACTTTTAAAGTTAATTGAAATAAATAAACCACTCAACCAAAGAAGGAGGGGGAAATAAGGAAGACACTTAGATGTAGAGTGGTTCCTACCTTTGAGATCAAAGGTAGTCAGTCTACTACCCAATTATTTCCAATTGGGATTTTGAAAATGATTTATTTTATTACCTTGCAAGGATTTTACACAAAATACAATCACCTTCTACACCCTTGAAGTATCCTTCTCCATGACGTAGCCTCAACCTCCTTCAAGTAGCCTTCTTGAAGTAACATCAAGTCCTTAGAGCAGCCTTCACCTCCTAGAAGTAGCTCCACCACCTTGATATAGCCTTCCTTTAGAAGTAGATCCAATCTCCCTTGAAGAAGCCTTCCTTTAATCTCAAGCACACCTCGAAGAAGCCATATCCACCAAGAACTAGCTTCAAGCAACCTCCTTTCAACAACCTATAAACCTAGGAGTAGTCAAGGAGAACAATATACAATAGAGAAGAAAAAGATTGGAAGAAAGAAAATACTTATCCAATTGAGTACAAAACTTTGATCCCATATCAAGTGTATAAATATCCTATCCACTTAAGATGGATGAGGCTATATGTGGTGTCTAGGAGATTGTAGCTATAGGATACGAGATTGAAGTAAGTAAACTAAGATGGCAAGTGTAGCTCTTGCTTAGTTGCTCACTAGAATGTATTCTCAAGTGTATTTGTGTACTTTAGGTGTCCCAAGGCCTCTCCTATTTATAGGAATGGTTTGCAAGTACTTAGGACGTTCTAGAGGGTTTCTAGAGTGTTCATAATGCTTAACTAGCCATTAGGTATCCATTAATTGACTTGTAATGGCTAATTGTTTTGAGCTGAAAAGAACAATCCAGAAACTACCGCGGTCAAGGATCTTGTCGACCGAGATGTGTCTTGGTCAAACTTTTCCTCGACCGAAGAGGAGTTTGGAGCTAAAGTGTTGCAACATCTATTTCCAACTCCCAACTACCAACCACTCAGTCTAACAATCACAAGCTTTAGACCGTTGCTTACTCGTTCAAGGTTATTTTTGACCGAAGGCTATTTTAGAGCATAGTTGTGTAAGTTGCTGAATAATGTTCACAATTTCGACCGAGGTGGTTCTCGATCAACAAGAACTTCAACTGAGAGTGTCTCGAATGACAATTTCTTAGAGGATGTCCATGTTCTAGACTTTTGAATCACCTACTAAGTGTGTGTTTCATTGTGTGTGGGTGGCTCTAACTTTGAGGGAAAACTATCTAAGGGTTATAGGTGGGTAGGGAAGATCTAACACTTGATTTACATGATGTCTTAGTACTTGTACATTATATTTTTGTACAAGTCTTTACATTTGAGTACAATCATGTAAATTTATACAATTAAGCTTATTTGATCTTCAATTTGCATTGATCTTCATCTTCCCACTAAGTAGGATTTCCCTATTCCTTTGAACCCTAAAATACTCAAGTAGAACATTAGATCCACAAGAATGAAATGTTTGTCATCATCAAAACAAAGGGTATATTAATGTTCGATTTAGCCAACGATCTCCCCCATTTTGAAGATGACAAACATTTCTCTAATATAATCAAAATAATTTAAATGAAATGAGTTTCATACCTGAGATTTACCTTTGATGAAGAACATATTCTTATTTTCATAAAATATGTGCTAATTGTTCCTAAAGAGATATGGAACATTGTATCCATCTCTTAAGTAATACAACATCAATTAATGTTAAGCCAAGAGAGCATGGAACTCATTTATTTTGATTTATATTATCCCCCCCTCCCTTTGTCATTTCAAAAAGATAGACATATAATCATATATGTAAGTTAATAAGACTCCCCCTTAATTGTTTACTTCAAAAAGAATGTCAAATTTAGCCGCAACTTTAAAAATCAAGATTAATTTCTCAATCATTTGCAAGGGATTTTAAATCCTGAAATGATATGAGATTCCATTAGGCTCATAGTGGAATCAATAAATATATCTCTAACCAAATACAAGGGATGTTAAGCTCTGATTGGTGTAGAGAATTCAATTAAGAGCAAGTTATACATTTTATTCAAAACTTTTGTGGGCTCCCCCTTAATCTCCTAACAAAAGTGAACTTAAAGATACTAAGGTATCTGAAATTATATCCTTCTCTAAAAGTAATTTATTAAGTAAGATTGTGAGTCAATTTCTATAAGAAATCTTATTTCTTGCATTATCTTAAAAATTTCTATTATTAGAAGTATTTAACATGACAATCAACTTACAGATTCAATATACCAATGTTGGGTGCAAGTGAATGATTTTATTTACAAGTAACCATTTTTTAGGCTTATTTTTGATCGACCATGACTTTGATCGGGGCGTCCCTCGGTTGAGCTCCTTTTTGAACGGGAGGCATTTTTGCAGATATCCCATTACTACAACTTTATTCTTAGAATGAACCAAGATGTAACATTTTATTTTATTATCATAAATGACCAATCAGCTTTATGCATTTTTTCATCCATTTGATGATGTCAAGTTTTAGCCAATGATTCATAAACCATATCTAAATCTATTTCTTTTCAATAAATCCTAATCATGCCCATATAGTTCCAATGTTTTGCTTTTAGGTGTTGGAGCTGAATTTTATTCATTGTTTTTTATAGGCTCATTTGTCCAATAATTAAATATTTTAGGATGATGAAGTCTTGTTGTGTATAATCATCATTTGTTCTTCAATTCACTTATACGTAGACTTATAAATCGTAGATGCTTTGAATATTCTAAGATAAAGCCTTTTTATGACTTAAGATCAAGTTTGTCTTTTATCGTCTTTTGTTATAGAGCCTAATTTATGTGTGCAAAATTTTAAATTTGAAAAGAAGTCTTACTTTTAGATTTTTCACAAAATTTAGGTGATGATTAATCAAGTTCATTGTATGATCAATCCTTTTATGCCACAAACAATTCATTGTTTTCAAATATAGTCCATAGAGTTAAGAGGTTTCAATCATGTTTCCTTTTTAATATTTTCCTATGAATCATAATTATTATGATGTAATTATGACAAATAGCACATTAAAGAATTTTTTTTAACAAAATCTCCTATGCAAATAGTTTTATCCTTGAAACTTTCCTCAAGTGTGACCAATAATTTTACCTTCTCTCCAAGTGTGTGAAAATATTCTTGTTTCATGTGCTTATAGAGTAGCTTTAATCAACCATCCAAACCTGCAAAGTATGATGGTTTTGGTCTCATGTAGTGGTCCATTTGGTTAGAAGCATTGCTATAAATATTTTATCATTTCAACTGCTTGAAACAATTTATTATGAAGAGTTTAGTACATATTAGTGTCACCAAATTCAATTGCAATTGAACAATTTTGTTTTTAATAAGTAGTTTTGACAGAACTATCCTCGGTGGAGAATTTCTTCGACCGGAAGATGTCTCAGTCGAACAATTTGTCAATCAGGAAGATTTTCTAGTAAGAGTAATTTTGACAGAACTACATTTGGTCAAAATTTTCTTCGACTAGAAGAGATCTCAGTCAAGATCTGTGTCGACCGAGATGAAGTTCTATGCATTTTTATTAAATTTAGAATTTCTAATTTAAACAAATCATGCTATTATATTTGGATAACACAATTAAGCACTCAATGATATACAAGTTCAAGCTTAATTTAGTTGACATTATAAATTTCAAAGTAAATTCTTAGGTCAACATCCTTTTTCTTGTATGAGTATGAGAATGAATAATGTCAAAGTCATAAACAGTAATGACAAAAAATAGAATCAATTTCATTTCTCTTCTTAGCTAGATTGTCTTTAGGCACATATATGACTTTAGTTTTGGGTACTTGTGTCCTTTTAGTTCTAGGTTTTTGGTAGGATTTATCCTTAGGCACATATAGTCCTCTTCTCCCAATTTGACCAGAAGAGTCTTTCAGTATTTTTTTCAAGAATGTCTTTGTTTTCAAGCAACTAATATCCTTTTGCAACTTCGCAATTTCATCCATTCTCTTTTTAATGTATGCCTTTTCTTGATCTAGATTGGATAACAAACTATCTCCTTCTTTGACAATAGAATCATAATCCAAATGAGTGCATAAAATAGGTTGAGTTTGGATATCATTTATCTTGGCAAGCAATTCAACCTTTTCTTGGCAAAGAAAGTGATTATTAGTTTCTAGAGAAAGTAACTTAATATTACTATCATTGATAGATGATTGCAAAGTAGCTTTTTTAGACATACACCTTTCTTTTTCAAACGCAATATCATTCAATTTAGCAATACAAATCTTCATTGGTTTTTGTAAGCCTTTTTAGTTTCTTTTTACAATCAACATATTTATCATGTAATTCTTAAATGCTAGAAACTAACTCTTATTTAGATAAATCAAGAAGACTTACCTCATTTTCTTCTTCATTGGTTGTAGCAATAAGACATTGTACCTTATCTTCTTTAGTCATGAAACATTCTACTTCTTCTTCTCCACTTTCACTATCATCTCTTGAGTCATCCCATGCTGCGTTGTAGGATTTTTCTTTCTTCTTGAGAGAAGATTTCCTTCCCTTCTTGACTTTAGGACACTCATTATTTAAATGTCCCTTCTTGCCACATTCAAAGAACCTAGGTGAAGAAGAAACACTAGAAATTTTGTTAGATTTAAATCTTCTATACTGTTTGCCATTTACAATGAGAGTCTCCTCTTCACTATCTTCTTCACTTGTACCATGGCTTTCTTTAGTTCTTGCTTTGAATTCAATGTCCTTCTTTTTCTCCATTTTTTGTTCGACCTCCAATCTTTCTTCTTATTCAAGAGTGACCTCACGAGTTTCTAAATTACCAATGAGCTGTTCCATCCTCAATGTGGTGAGATCATTAGCTTCTTCTATGGCCATCACCTTTGGCTTGTATTTTGGAGGCAAAGATTTAAGGATTTTAGATACTCGATCTTCTTCACTTATATATTTGCCCAATCCACTTAATATGTTAATAATGGAAGAAAATCTTGCATACATCTCACCCATAGATTCATTAGATTGCATCCAAAATTTTTCAATATTTTGTTTAAGCATATTAATCTTAGTATTTTTAACTTCGGTAGTACCTTCGTTTGTTATAGATATTTTATTCCATATATCATAAGTTGTATCACATGAAGATATTCTATTAAACTCACTTACCAAAATAGAGCAATATAATATGCTTACCACTTTGGCATTTAATTGAACTTGTTTTACCGTGTTGGGATCGCATGTTGCATATTTGGTTGTAGGAACACACATGGATCAGACACCATCCTCCACAATTTCAAGATAAGTACTTGGAAGTAGAATTGCATTCTTCTTTTCTAGTAGGTTAGTTGCTTCCATCAAAATGTGGTGGCCGAGTTAGGTGAGTTCCTGCAAGGTTGAGGTTTCTCAACAAGTTGTCCCCCATTCTTCAAGACCTTTTATGGATCCTTGAAGACCTTTTTTGATACTAATTGAAAGATCTAGAGGGGGGGTGAATAGATATTTTTGGAACTTTTAAAGTAAATTGAAACAATTAAACCACTCAAACAAAGAAGGAGGGGGAACAAGGAATGCATTTGGATGTAGAGTGGTTTCTACCTTTGAGATCAAAGGTAGTCAGTCCACTACCCAATTGTTTCCAATTGGGATTTACAAAGTGATTTATTTTATTACCTCTCAAGGATGTTACACAAAATACAATCACCTTCTACACCATTGAATTAGCCTTCTCCTTGAAGTATCCTCAACCTCCTTGAAGTAGCCTTCTTGAAGTAACTTCAAGTCCTTGGAGCAGCCTTCACCTCCTTGAAGTAGCTCCACCACCTTGAGATAGCCTTCCTTTAGAAGTAGCTCCAACCTCCCCTGAAGTATCCTTCCTTGAAGTAATCTCAATAACACCTTGAAGCATCCTTATCCACCAAGAAGTAGCTCCAAGCAACCTCCTTTCAACAACCCTCCAAACCTAGTAGTCAAGGAGAACAATATACAATATAGAAGATAAGGAATTGAAGAAAGAAAATACTTATCCAATTGAGTACATCGCTTTGATCCTATATCAAGTGTATAGATCTCCTATCCACTAAAGATGGACGAGGCTATATGTGGTGGCTAGGAGATTGTAGCTATAGGACACAAAATTGAAGCAAGTCATATAAGATGGCAAGTGTAGATCTTGCTTAGTTGCTCACTAGAATAAATTCTCAAGTGTAGTTATGTACTTTAGGTTCTCTAAGGCCTATCCTATTTATAGGAATGGGTTGAAAGTAATTAGGGACGTTCTAGAGGGTTTCTAGAGTGTTCATAGTGCTTAACTAGCCATTAGGTATCCATTAATTGACTTGCAATGGCTAATTGTTTCCATCTGAAAAGAACAATCCAAAAGCTATCTCGGCCGAGGAACTTGTTGACCGAGTCATGTCTTGGTCAAACTTTTCCTCGACCAAAGAGGGGTTTGGAGAAAAAGTGTTACAACATCTATTTACAACTCCCAACTACCAACCACTTAGTCTAACGGTCGCAAGCTTTCGACCGTTGCTTACTCAGTCAAGGTTATTTTTGACCAAAGGCTATTTTAGAGCACAATTGTGTAAGTTTTTGAATAGTGCTCACAGTTTTGACTGAGGTTGTTCTCGGTCGACAAGAACTTTGATCGAGAGTGTCTCATTCGATAATTTCTTCAATCGAGGATGTCCCTGTTCTAGACTTTTGAATCACCTACTAAGTGTGTGTTTCAATGTATGTGGGTGACTCTAACTTTGGGGGAAAACTATCTAAGGGTTATAGGTGGGTAGGGAAGATCTAACGTTCATGATGTCTAAGTACTTGTACATAATATTTTTGTACAAGTGTTTACATTTGAGTACAATCACAAAATTTATACAATTAAGTGTATTTGATCTTCAATTTGCATTGATCTTCATCTTCCCACTAAGTAGGATTACCTTATTCCTTCGAACCCTAAAATACTCAAGTAGCACATTAGATCCACAAGAATGAAATGTTTGTCATCCTTAAAACAAAGGGTATATTAATGTCCAATTTTTCCAACACTACATCTTCTAGTTTTATAATGAACTATTTTCTCTCTTGATTTGCTCAAATATATCTTGTTTCATGGTGAATTCAAAATAGCTTTGAGAAGCTTTATTGTCTCTTGAATTCTCACCACCCTCATTTGTAAGTGATCAAATATTATTGATAATTATTTTGGAACTAGAGTTGATCTACTAGAGTTTTGACTCCCTGTGGACTTTGGTCCCTCAGGATTTGACCCTATAGAACTTTATCTCACTTGAGTGGGCCAAGTAACCCACAACCCTACGTAGTGGATAGGGATTAGTTGTCCCCTAATTAACCAGAATAGCTATAAGGTACCAGTAACATTCTCTCCTAGAGTGTAAAAACACAAGGTACTTTTCCCTAAAAAAGATATGATAGAAAGGTGTCAAAACTTTTCAGTTTGAATTACTTGAAATTGATCTACTTTGTAAATATCTTAGAAAAATTTACATATTTGAGATATTGAATAATTCTTAGTTGATGATCTTGTAACATATTTTCTATTATAAATTGAAGTTGGAATCCCTACTTGTTAGCCACTAGTATACCAAATAGTCCCTTCCTACTTTTATCATCTATCTAAATCATATTCCATTCATAGTTCAATGATAAGGATATAGTACCAGCTTTTATGATATATGTTTCCCTTCTTGGGATTCATGTGTGGTTTCATTCCCTCCGGGGCTTCCTTGATAAGTTGCATGAAAAAGATGTAGAAGAGACATACATGAAATGTCTTATGAAGATTGAAGATTAGATAGGATTTATACTTCTAATATGTAGTCCATATTGATAATCTTCTGTAACTCGAATATAAAGCATGATTGTAAAAAGATTTGTTTATATGTAATCTGATATTATTTTATAAGATTTGATAAAAGATATTGAGTTTTTAGAACATGGCATCAATGCTATAGAATATCGGCACTCATGATGTCTCCTAGAAATTCGGCTAGTTAGGAACATAGATGGAGTAGCTAAGACTTAGGAAAATAGTTGACAACCAACACTAGGTTAGTTGTCCCAACTTATAGCATTCAGCTATGAAAGAAGTAGAGGTGTCGAAGATAACGGGTGTACCTAGACCTTGGACATTTATAAAACATCATGTCTCAACTATTGGATTTTGGATCCCTTATCTAATCTTAGGGTTATTATTGATGAAAAAGTGTTTGAGAAATATGTGCGTCAGTTTAGAATATAAACCTTGGAAAATTAAAAGTACCACTATAGGTATATGAATGGATAGAGTATTGTCGAGTTTCTCTTTAGTTTGGGACAACCACAAATAATTACTTATATATAATAGTTAAATAGCGTAGCACTAAAATGGTAACTTCCATTTAAATAATCATGGTAAATTCCATTTAAATAATCATATTTTATAACTCTCATTTGGAACCTTAATATATATTTGAAAGTGATGTAAAAAATATAGTTCAAGTATGTTAATTGAAAATAATTCATCATCATGTAAGTGGAATTTTGAGGTGTCCAAGGAAGAATGTTTAGTAAAGCTCTGACATAATTATTCATAGTCCACTTATCTAGAAGTGGGGTTTACCTAACTTGAATATAGATCTTTCCACGGTGATATCTACTACTTGGAAAAATGTATAAGCAAAAATACGATCAATACATTTCCCTTGTAATTGTGTTAATATAATTTTCGAGTAACATAGTAGCTAGAAAACTTATATCACTTTAAAAAAAACACACATTAGATACATATGAGTGTGAAACTGAGGTCACCCAAAATTAATGTGTGTATATATAATCACCATCAATAGAGAGAAAATAAATTATAAAATGCTCATACTTAAAGGAAATTCCCTACTCAATATGAAACACGTTAAAAAAGGGAGAGAAAAATGTTTCATAAAACTGATAGACTACATATCTACTTATTGATGTGTCCCTCATAATAACTTTGAGAAAAATATAACATAGAAATAACCAGTTGAGAATTTGTCGATCTGAGAGATGAATAAACATAAACTAAATTGGAAAAAATATCATATGTCTAATATTAGTTCCATCTAAATAAACATTTTAAAAATTGATATATAAATTTACATCCAAATCCAAAATGATAAAATTAAATGGAAAACATGATTAATATTTGGACCTCTACATTTTTTATGTTCTATCTTTCAGAGATATATAGAATTTCTGATGATTGATGTAGAACTGGGCATTATGTTTAAGTAAAATCCAACACACTTGAAATAAAGAAAGGCAAATATGAGGTGTAGCATAATTCTTAACCCAATAGAATATCACATAAAGAATAATGATAACGATATTGAGTTAAAAAATAGATAAACTCTTGAGCTTATAGTTTGATCAATGATGTTGTGGTGTAAACAACTTGAATAATAATCTTTTCAGACTCAAATTTTGAATATTTGAACTGTTATACCCATATATGATATTAGAAGTCTTGTGGACTAGTCATGACTAGTTCTAAATTAAATAGATATACTTTCTTAGTGGAATTTGAAAATTTCATGAAGTACTAAGAGAATTGTTTGGTCAACTTCCGTAGGACATAGGCTAGTGGAGTGAGAATTGAAATTGTATATTGCACTTTAAGGTGACAAATGAATGATAAAGAGTAGTATGGTTGAATAATTATAGATTATACCCTAATGAGATATGGTTGTTAAGGATTGGATTTTAGGATCAAATCCTTTTTGAAGGTGGAAGAGTTGTAACATAGTGAATTTTAAACTATAGACTTATTGTTGAGCTATATTGTAGGATTACACTGCTTAAAAATCTTAAGTCATCAATACATCTTGTTTGAACTTTATGCCCATATCCTGACTCTTGTATGCTAAATTTAATTCTTGGTGTTTTGGCCTGATCAAATTTAATTAGTATGTCTTTGGGATAAAAAATGTAATTTATGTTATGAGATATTAGTGATAATTATATTTTTGTTAGTAAGACAAACATATATGATGCAATCAGGAATTATAGTTACAAAACATATATTTTGGTTTCATGTTAGACTCCTTTGATGCTTGGCCATTCTATTAACTAGCAAATATAAAGGTCCAATACAAACATTTACTAGTATGAGTACATTTGTCCTATTTACTCTACCAACTTCTCTTTATTTAATTCCTCACACAACCCAATGACATTACTTACTTTGTCTCACTGCATTCCTACATCATTCAACCCTTCAGTTATCTCCTATTAGCATAGTGAGCTTGATTACTATATGACTGGAAGCAACAATCCCATTGTTAGACATTTTGTAACCACACTGTTTTCCTTAATTGAAACCAACAAACTTCCATACCATGAGATTTACATTGCATCAGATCCAATTGTTGACTCAATCTAACATTCCAAGACATTGGCTTTGGAACAAAAAAAGATTTTGACCACATGAAAAAATATGGAAATGTTAATATTTTGTGTGGATAATTTATCCATGCAAGTATTGTTATTGAATATAGGAGGTTGTAAGGAATTATTTGATTAAAATATACATTGTATCTTTCATATTTATATCAAAAATTGTATTATTCCAAGTAGACCTCATACAATGGTAAGCCAATACTTTATGTGCAATACCGTTTCCGACAATGAAGAGCTAGGATTTCTAAAATCATGTAAAATAGTACATATTTGAGTTTTAATAACTTGACATTTAGCACTAATTAAAGCTATCAATATTTGAATTGACTAAAATAATAACGTCCATGTTTTAACTCCACTTAGGAATCTGAATTGAATTGAGGCAAACTGATATATCATTTGACCTTTTATCTTCAAGCATGGCTAGACACAATTTCATATATCATGATGTCAATTTCGCTAGTGAATTTTGGTTGCGAGCAAATACATAAATTAAGATAACATAATCTAGGACCAATCACCTATGGTTATTCAATTTGCTGGCCCATCAACTTCATTTTCGACATGCAAATAATCATGTTAGAATTTATGTTATTGTCAATAGAAAGACATTATAATGATTATTGTATCAACAACCTTTAGTATTCTATCTATCATGGACAAAGAATAAAATTTAATGATACTGACGTACCAATTTATGAACCAACCAATATATAACATCCTATGAATGTATGTCTTTATTTCATATTAAAAATTCATAATTCGATTTAGTCTTCTAATATAATTTTATTTTTTTTATGACGTGGGAACCCTCCCTGAGAACACGCCACGATTGTGACCTGTCCTAATAAGGTAAACCCCCGGAGACCTGTAACGACCATAGGCCGACATCTCAAACGGTCGCATCAGAGGCCGGTTAACACTGCGGGAGCTAATTGCCGAACAGTGCTATGGGGAGAATCGAACCTGGGACCCTTCATGAGGGGCGCCTGTGCTTGACAAGCTGAGCTACTGCTCGCCGGCAATTTGAAATTTTAATTCTCTACCATGACATTAATACACAACCATCACTTTATCTGTCTAATAATTTATCATATCCTTTCCTTTTATTCACTTTGTGTAGCAGATGACAATTTACTAATTCAATACCTAGGTAATTAATGACCAAACAAATAGTTACGTAAGAGAGCATATTTTCAAGAATAGAAACCATGGTCAGATAGTTGGTAGTGAACATGTCAGAAGCCATGGTGAGATAGTTGGTAGTGAACATGTCATGTATCCTTACCTTTTAAGAATGTCCATCAATGGATTATGTGATCCTCACAATTGCTTTTAGTTGGCTTGACTTACTTTACTCAACTTCTCAACCTTTGGCTTCTTCTTTTTCCCAACCTTCTATCTCTCTATACATACCATAGATATGTGAACATAATGTAATGTAGACCTGCAAACTTTACACTGCAAAATATATAGATTGAACAATACTACACCCTCCCCGACATATACTAAGAATCTGAAACATAGTCATCAGTTCCCTTGTTCATCAACAATATTTAAGACTTGGAAAGCTAGCTTCCTTATTGTGATTTACAAACACTCTTCTACAAACCTTAGTAAGGGTCCCGCTACAAATGAGTTTACACAATACAAAGATCATGTCCATGCTCACTGTAGAAAGGTGGAATCCATGTCTAGACCGTACTGCTGCCACCCACACTTGGCAAAAGAATCCATCAAGAATCAGTAAGAAACCAATAGACTGAAGGTTTGTTTTCCTCCTCATGCATTTGTTGTTTAGATGATCAGTCTGCAATTATGGTAAACAAGAAATCAAGAGATTAGAATCCTCAATATATAGTAAGTAATTATATTCCTTAAGATGAATGATCCATCACAACTATAAACACCATGTTATCCTAACTACTTTTATCATGTATCAAAATCATATTTCGTGCATAGTTCAATAATAAAGATATAGTACCCGTTTTGTCTTGACTTATGTTTCCCTTATTTTGGTACATGTGGGTTTTTATTCCCTCTGGGTATGTATGTTTAGGTGCCATGAAAAAGATGTAGAATAAACATGCATGGGATGTCATCTAAAGATTCAATATTAGATAGGACTTATGCTTTTAATATGTAGATCATATTAGTAAGCTTCTGCAACTCTGATGTAAAGTATGATTGTAAAAATTTTTGTGTATAATAATATGATTTTATTTTGTATGATATGTTAAAAAATATCAAGTCTTTACAACCGCTCAAGAAAAACTAAGGTTCTGTGAAAAACTAAAGTCAAGAGCAAGTTCCCTGTATTGGCACAGAGAGAATGACCATGACTTTGGCCATTCTTGTTAACTAGGGAACTAGAAACTCATCACCTTCTATGGTAGAGAGAGCCCAGAAGATGGAAACTCACTGTGTCCAAGATTGTCTATGAAGAAAAAGGGAAATAGTGGGATAACATGAAATACATCAAATCAGTTAGGAAAGAAGGGTGGAATAGGTCCCTGAGGTCTTAATGGATTGTTCAGTGTCTCTCCTTGGGCTTCTGGTGATGAGAACACTTGAGGCGACCTCCAAAAGCTGTAGGAGAAAATGTAGAGAAGGGAGGCGACCTCTGGGTAGAAAATGTTAGCAAAGGGAACTAAATTTAGATTTGTGCATGTCTAATGGTCGTGGGAGAGCTAGGAGGTGAGCAAAGGTTGAGTTCTACTAGAATTGTGAGGACTCACATTGATCAATGTGCATAGCTAGTGAAAGCATAGCAAACCAAAACTCAATGGAACCAGGATGATGTGAGGAAGGTGAGGAAGAGTTTAGATTGGGTCAAGAATCCTTAGAGAGAGAGGGAAAGGGATTGGAGGGGGAGGAAGATGTAGACTGTATAGTCAGAATGGAAGATGTGGATCGGGCAAGGGTAATGACCTCCCTTCATAGATACCTAGATGGATCTAAGAGTTTTAGTAGAGGGGGATTCTAGCCTATGTGACAGAGCACTAATCATGGAACTTAGGTGTATCTAGGTTATATATAATACATTGTCAAACATTTGGGGTTAGAATTGTATTAAGTCTATCCAAATCCATTTTAGGGGTCTACCGAAGTCAAAATGATTTCAAATTTGGATCATATGTAGATTAAGGGGTCTAGAATTCCAATTTGAATTAGGTTTTCATGAACTTTTGATCAAAAAATTTATATAGGTCATTATCTTAATGTAAATGTATTAAAAGGTGAGATAAAAATGAATTATACTTTTTTTAGTGAATTACTAGAGTTAAATTTAAAGATTGAGAGTGATTATCCACCCAAAGTCAATCATGTTATCTTTAATCTCTCTTTGTGAAGTTGTCTTTTGAGGAAAGTGAAAAAGAGAGGAAATAAGGCTATTTATCCTTTTTGTATACATAATTCTTTTAATCATATAGAAAAGAAAAGAATGAATAAGTTTAATTTTCTCTCTCTTTATATCATATTTCATGTAATATATTCAATATTTGGTGTAACTTGCATTTATAGTTGAAAATTCACAATTAATACCCTAAACTTATTTTATTAAGAAATTGGGATGTCACTACCTCTTTTGCAAAGGGGTATTTGTCAAATTAGGTTTCTCTCCTAACTAGGTCAATAGCTAGACAAATTCGATGGATCCCCTCCACTAAAATCAAATTTTGAGAGTGGAAAGTGGTTGTGCGATGTAGGGTATTGGATTGAGGTTGCTTATTGACTCAACTCGATCTAACTGATATGGCCTTGTCTCTCTTACAGTGAAAACCTACGAATGAGGAACAAGATGTCCCCTATTGGTCACATTCAAAACCAGGTTTAGAAGAAGTTAAAGACATGGTTGGGCTTGTAAAGAGTGTTGCTCAGGCACAACTCAGCCTCATGAGATCACTTGCCTTGTCTAGGGCCTAGAACAAGAGGGGACGGAACCCTATAGGAACCCTCACTGTGGCACTATTGATGTAGTAGGGAGCAAGGTGGGGAAGAATTGAATTTTCTTGGAATGGATATCATATAGAAAGGTGAAGGTAGAGTCAAGCATGAAGTGACTAATATAATAGAGGTAGTTTTTTAGCACGAGATGGGGATTCTCAAGGGTTTTTTTACTAGGGATTGAAAGGAATGGTATGGTAAAAATGGAAATAGGGGGAACTTTTGCAAAAAGGTATCATCAGTACATGTGTTTGAAGGCTTAATTGTACTTTGTCCCATTGTATTTATAGATTCTATTATGATATAAGTACACTTAAGCAAACATCTGTTTATCAAAATAATTGTACCAATGTATCCCTAAACTCTATATATTGGAGACCCAATACCTAACTATACACTACATAGAGTATTGATATTATACCAACATGGTATCACATGTAGTACCCCAACCATAATCCATCCTACCAATTCCCCTCCCCTCCCTCCCTATTCCCTTCTCCATTCCTTGGGGTAACCATTGCCACCAACAACACTAGTAGTAGAATCGGAAGAGATCCATGACTTCCACTAGAAAAAACAATGACAACATGTCGTCATGTGCCTCCAACAGTATTACTGACTACTAGCTACCATGTTACACTTGTTCCAACAATGACAATCAGGCAATGGTAGTAGGCCACCACCATCAGAAACAATCATATTGACCTACCTGACATCGACTCTCACTACATGCAACCACTCCCTATATCTTGTTCATCTACAACAACATACAAAAAAGAAAAAAAAAGAGAACAAAAAGACCTTGTGCTATTATATAAAGCGCCAAAGAAAGAGAAAGGCACTATATTATCTTTTGTCCTCTCCATGTGTTCCTCAAATCCACATTATTGGGTACCTTTGTTTTAGTTAGGGGTTTTTGTATTACATATCACAATGGATATATTGCTATGATCTTTATCTTTTATCCTAACATGATTACAATTTCCAGTGTGCCTATTTTTCTGGTTTCTTTGTATTGTGCCTAAATTCTGGTAGTGCTTCTTTTCTCATATCTTTCCTTTCATTACTAAATTCTATAACTGCTTCATTTCTATGTTGTCTTTTAATTTGGTACTTCTATTATTTTTTTATGTCTTAAATAAATATGTGTCTGCAGTAATCTACAATGACATGCCCCAAATCAATGCTATAAATATCAATGGAGATAACTTCTTACAATGGTTGAATTGTGTACAAACGTTTCTGGAATCACGTGGTAAACTAAAATTCATAAAAGAAGATGCACCTGAAGCACCTGATGATTCCTGGGTCATTGGTGATGGCTAAATTCTTTCCTAGCTCTATGGTTGTAAGGATATTATTGTGGAAGTGAAATATATGTGGCAAAGAAAATGCAAAAAGCATGTGGGAAGAAATGAAAAGTTTTACACATAGGAGGAGAATTATATGTTCATGCACAATGCAATGAACATGATTTCCTACACAACAAGGTGATTATCTATTGTCTAAATATTTTGATTCCATGAAATCCCTTGCCAATCATCTGAATTTTTTTGTCCTACCCCCTCTGTTGAAGTTAGCAAGGAGAGAGACACACTCATTATCATAAACTTTAAAACTGGTCTTAATCCTTAGTATACTATAATGCAGCAACTTCGTCTTGTTGTAACCACTATTCCATCCATGGACCATGCATATGCACACATATCCCAATCCAAGATGGCTTCTACTTGTACCTTTCACAATCATGCTTTTGATGTCTGAGAAGCATTTAGCATGGCTGTTAGAGGATGAGGATGAGGTCCTGGCTCAAATGGTCTCTACTCGTATCTTTCATAATTGTGGTTTTGATTCATGAGCAACATTTGCCACAACTATCGGAGATGAGGATGAGGTCCTGGCTCACATAATGGTGCATGATCCACATGTACCTAGTATGTCAAACTGGGCCACATTGAATATGTGTGCCACTCCAAGCATGTCTACCCTACACACAATAGTAGATGAAGAGACAAAAGATCTACACATGCCACTCAAGATTCCACTCCAACCATTATATAAGTCCCTTTATAGTGCACGTGACTCCTACTTTGATTGAACCTCCCACTCATGTCCCGCTATCAATGGAGGAGTATGACGTCTTTCTCAAACAACACATGGTATGGTGACTCCCCTCTTGATAACATGGTATGGTGACTCCCCTCTCCGACAAGATTAGGGAGGAAGCACAGCGGCGACAGGTCAGTGGAGGTGAGCACCCCACAAGCAGTCCATGTGGTGTGTGGCATGGTGTTGGCCTCGGCGAGCCGCTCCGAGGCAGAAGTAGAACCAAGAGGAGTCGGATGCAGAAGGAAGGACCAAGTGGTGGTGGCAAGGCAGCGAAAGTGACGAGTGTCGAGCCAGAGGCGGAGGAGCATGGTGCTGGAGGCGAGATGGACATCCACCCTAACCCTGCTTGCCCCGGGGGGATGGGTGCGGATGCGATCCCCATCCCTCAAGCGTCTGAGGTCAACCTCCTAGACCCTACGGTGACGGTGAGAGATGGCGTGGCTTCCGGAGGGGTTGTCGAAGGTGTCCTGGGGGTTTCCTTCCCCTGTGACCCAGGGTCCGGGGCGGTGGTGGGTGAGCCAAGTCCTCCTGGAGGAGGAGGCCCCCCACCACCAACCCTGACCTGGACCCAGCGTCTGTGGAGGGACCAGCTGTAACCACTAGAGACAACTCGGCTACCAAGGTACCTACTAGGAGAGGCAAGCACACCATGTCTAGGTCGAGCATGACATGTACCAGAATCTTGAGATGCACCATCAACAGAAGGCATTTCCCCCGCCATCCAGGAAGAAGAAGGTGGTCGACGCACTCCCTACACCGAGCTTCTCCATGGAGGGTGAGGAGGGAGGAAGTGAAGAGGAGGGTGGAAGTGATTCTGATGCGGTGGAGGAGATCACAGCTCCCGCTGATGCTAATGCTGGATCCAAGCGGAAGCTTGTGAGCCAGAAGTGACCCAACCCCTACCAACTGTGCCCAATGTCAGTGGTGACATGGAACGTGCGTGGCGTCTGCGATCTAGCAAAAAGGAGAGCGGTGGCCCTCCTTCTACGACAGCAAGGTGCTTCGATGGGTCTGCTGGTGGAGACCAAGTTGCGAAGGGATGTGGGAGGTGATCAAGGAGATGTTTCCGGGAGGATGGAGTTTTGTGTCCAACATCGAAGACACGGGGAAGGTCCGAGTGTGCTGGGGGTGGGATCCCCAGGTGTGGTCTGTGGTGGTCACCACGTCCTCGGCACATATGGTGACGGCGTGGTGCAGCAATAGGGGTGGAGTGCGGGTCCTCTTGTCGGCGGTGTATGCCCATAATCAACCTCAGTGGCGACACTCTCTGTGGGACGAGCTAGAAGCAACCAAGCCAGCGGGCTCAGTACCCTGGTTGGTGGTAGGGGACTTCAACGCCATCTGCAACGACAGTGAGAAGGCAGGCGGGGGTGAGGTGTCCAGGAAAGTGATGAGGGAGTTCAACACGGTGGTGGAGAGAGAAGGCTTGCTGGAGCTGACGACGTATGGGGGTGTCCTCACCTGGTCCAATAGGCGGGAGGCGGGTGACTGGGTGTGTTGTCGCCTGGACCGGGTCCTGATCAACGACATATGGGCAGACCTCTTCCCTGCTTCCCACAGTTGTCTCTCCTTTTCCCATCTTAGTGTTCACGGCCTACCGATCACCTCACCTTTCACCACCCCTACAAGGAGTCAAGTGAGGCCTTTCAGGAGCCTTAACGCCTGGGCCAGCTGGGATGGATTTCTGGATGCAGTGAGAAGCGCTTGGGGATCTTCTATGAAGGGGAACCCACTCTACGTCGCCACCATGAAGCTCAAAGTTGTAAAGGCCAAACTCAGGGCCTGGGCATCTATGTGGGGCGATGTTAGAACGGTGAAGAATGTGGCGGAGAAAGAGTATGCCACCATCCAGGAGGACCTACAACACTCGCCCTGCTGCCCTGACCTGACCCGGAGGGAGAAGGAGGTCAGGGAATGCCTGGACCAGCTTGATGTCGCAGAGAATCTTTTCTACTACCAGCGCAGCCGTGCCAGATGGATCCAAGATGGGGAGCGAACACGACCTTCTACCAAGAGGCAGTCAAGAGAAAGGAGATGATGGACACCATTCACTACCTCATCAATGAAGATGGAGTACAAGTCAGCAACCAGGAGGAGCTCGAGGGGGAGGTGGTGGCCTTCTACAGTGACCTGTACAACTCCAATGACGGTCGTGCCCGACAGATGTGCCTCCAACCTACTAACACACTAACGGCGGCCCAAGGGCGCCACCTCTGTAGGCCCTATACGTGTGAGGAAGTGAGGGACGCGGTGTGGTCAATTGGGTCAAACAAAGCCCCGTGCCCTGATGGGTTCAACGCCATCTTCTTTAGAAGTTGTTGGAGTGTCATCGGTGAGGACGTAACCAAAGCCATCCTTTGGCTCATGGTAGGGGGGGATATGGTGCGGGAGGTCAACCACTCCTTCTTGACACTGATCCTGAAGATGGATGGCGCCACTTCTCCTCGCGACTTCAGGCTGATTGCATGTAGTAACGTGCTCTACAAAATCTTCGCTAAAGTGCTGGCTGAGAGGTTAAAGGGGGTCATTGGGGGGCTAGTCTCACACAACCAAGGCACATTCATCCCAAACAGAAGCATATCAGATTGCTCCCTCCTCGCAGCAAAGTTCCTCTACGGCTTTGACATCAAACGCCCAAGCCCAAAGGCCTGTATAAAGATAGATTTATCCAAGGCATACGACCACGTCAAATGGGAAGCCCTATTGACAATCATGGATAGAATGGGCTTCCCCCCCACCTGGATGGATTGGATCAGACAATGTGTTACCACATGTTCCTTTTCGGTCCTTGTCAATGGGCTTCTGGCAGAGCTACTTAATAGCTCGCATGGGCTTAGGCAGGGGTGCCCTCTATCACCCCTCCTCTTTACGCTCATCATGGAGTACCTCATTGTGCTCATGTCCGAGGGGGAACGTCAAGGATGCTTCCGCACGTACAAAGTCAAACACATGGTCGTCATGTCCCACATCACCTTTGCGGATGACGTGATCATCTTTTTGGAAGCCACTAGGAAGAGCCTTCGGGGAGTCAAGAAGATCTTAGAGGAGTTTAGCGACATGGTGTGGGTCCGTGTCAACCCGACCAAATCCAAATTGTGTTTATCCAAGGCGGCAAGAAACAACACCACCATTCTGAGTGGTGTCCTGGGCTGCCCACTAGACGCCCTACCCACGCGGTACCTGGGCTTCCCACTTGCTGCAAGGAACCACACGACAACGTGTTTTAACCCCTGCCTAGACCATATGAAGAAGATGATATCCAAATGGCCACTGAACAAAATCACTATGGCTGGCCGCTACCTTTTGACCAAAGCAAATCTTCAAGGCCTGATCATGTACTGGGCCTTGCAAGGCCATATCCTGGACAGCACATGCGACCGCATGGAAATGGTGCTGGCTGGTTTTGTTTGGGGATCCAACTACCACCACATGCGGTACGAATGCTGGGCCAGACTGGCTAAGGAGGGGGGCTTGGGGCTCAAAAGGGTCTGGGACATCAACCGTTGGGCGTTGCTGAGAAGGCTGGTCTGTTTCCACACATGCCCCCAATCGCCTTGGACCCAGTGGTTGCGCAGACGCTATGGTTTTTCCCTTTCCGACCCAACGTTGTTGCACCATGGAGTGTCCAATTCCTGGAAGAATATGGCCCGGACCTGAGCGGAACACAACCACCTATTCGACCAGTCCACTCATGGCCATGTCAAGCTCGTCAACCCCAACAGCAACCTTTGGAGAGTTATCCAACCCCAACAAGCCCCCTGTGTTGACGGTAGGACCATTTGGGCTGGAACTCTTATCCACATGTGGAGTTTCACAATCTTTAGGGCCTTCCATAGGCCCCTTGCCACAGTGAACCAGATCCACGAATGGAATAGTGAGGCCAGTGATAGATGTTCCTTCTGCAGACAAAGGGCGGATGTCCAACAACATCTTCTTCCGTTGCCGCTTTTCCAAACACATCCTTACGCATGTCATGGGCCTGTGTGTGCTGAGGGTACCTATGAATGCTACCATCACCGAAACAGCCAGCTTCATAAAGGACAAAAATAGGGGCTGGAAGGGGTGGAAGTGGTTGGCCATTGCTGCTTGGATGTGTTCGGTGTACTTCATCTAGAAACAACGTAATGAGAGATGGCACAATCAGCAATCCCTAAGCTCTGTAGAGTGTCGGGACCTGGTTGTCAAAGCTACACGACGGCTCACTGCGATATGCTGATGGAGCTCGACTATCCCGGCCCATACCAGCAGGATGTGGGGGATCTCCTTTACTTATTAGCTTTGTTATGATTAGCTTTTATACAGAGCCCATGGGCTGAGTTGGGGTTTTTGTAGAGTTACCCCCATATACACATCCCTTTTTGTAGTTAGACAGGGATGGAGGGACGCACCCCACACCTCGGTTACCAGGTGTGTGGAGTGTCCTGATTACATGGGTTTTCTGCTTGGGGCTCCCCACGAGCCAGTTCGACACGGTGCCTCTCGCACCTTGGGGTCCCTTGTAAGGGTGGTTTGCCATGGGCCACCTTCATCGTTATATTTACCTGTCTATCAATATAGACTATTCCGATGATAAGATCACCACAGACCTCTCCTAATTGTCATAGAGGTGACCCACCCAATGCATCGCTTTATCTAACTTAAATTCTCATCAAGGTAACCCAATGTCTACTATGATTTCCACTAATTCTAGCTAGATTATGGATTCATGTACTACTCAACCCATGAATAGTATGCCCACCACCTCACCTCTTTAGACTCCTTTATTCTGCATTCCACTATCACTCTAGAAGATGGGTCAATAAACTAGGTTACCAAGTGTGTAAGTGCACCACTCTCATCTAAATTAGGATTTTTTGTTGTTCACTTTGCTCCTAATTTTCCCTATAATATTTGTCAATGGAAAATTAGTCGAGTCTGTATAATGTTTAGTGAACTTTGGACCTTCTAGTTTTTTCTGACATGATTGGAAAAACTGATGAGGACTCAACAGAGATTATGCTTTGATAATATATTCTACTTCTATGACCCTCCACAACCTTTACTCAATGCACTTATTGTTGCTTCTCCCCTGTAGCTGCATCTACTCCTTGGCCTTCCTTCTATGGACAAACTCAAGATCTTAGGTAGCTTTGTTTCTTCTTGTTCTTCTATTTTGGGTGATCCTTGTCAATTTGGAAAGCATCATCACATATCTTTCAAATCCCTTATTGTTAAACAATCCTCAACATCTTTTGATTTAATTCATAGTGATGTATGTGGTCTACGTCAAACAACAATTTATAATAGTTTTAAATAATTCCTTACTTTTGTGAATGATTTATAAAAATGACTTGGATTTATCTTCTTAAAAGTCATGATCAGGTTCTTTCCCTTATTCACATGTTTCATAAAATGATCTCAGTTTAGTTTCCACACCTATTAAGATTATTTATACTAATAATGCCCTTGGGTACACCCAACAGATAGTTTCCTCCTTTTGTCGGGATATGGAAATAATTTCTCAATGCTTTTGTACTTATTATCCACAATAAAATGGTATTTATGAATGTAAGATTAGCACCTTCTTCCCATTATATGCTTCTTCACAATCAAATGGATACAAATCTTTGGTCTGATGTTATTGTCAGTGCATGTTTATAAATCAATCATCAGTTGTCCTTGGTTCTCAAACAACATACTCTTTTTATGATTTTTAATCCATATACTAAAAAATTTCCTTTAACACTTTGGGTTTTTTGACCCTAAGACAGACAAACTATCCTTGTGTACAGTAAAAATTATTATTATAGGATACCATTTCGCTCAAAAAGGGTACATTATAATGATTTTCTATCATGTCATGTTTATATGTATAATGATGTCACCTTTCATATGGATAACGTGTTCTTCTTTCCATTGACATCACCCTCCTATCGATGAAATGGTCTCAACTCCTAAACCCTTTCATGAAACCCCATCATGACCACCACAAGACTCTGACCAGTGTAGGGAAATTGGTCCCAAATAATAGCCTCACATTCCTCATCTATTCTAGTTCAATATGACTTACCACTGGCACTTCACAAAGGTATACAGTCATGCACCGTCCAATATTCTGTTTCTTACACGTGTTGTCTAGCTTGTCTCTCTCCTAGACAACCTAAGAGCTTGGTTCAATAAACTCGACATAATCATTTTCATACCAGTGTCACTTCACAAAGTTGGACATCAATAATTATTTTCTACATGGTGATCTCCTAAAAGAATTTTTTATGAAGAAACCTCCTAGATTTGTTGCTGACAGGAAGTCTTCTCAAAATGTCTGCTAGCTACAATGCTCTTTATATGGACTTCGACAATCCCTGAGATCTTGGTTCAATAAACTCGACACAATCCTTTTGAAATTAGGTTTTCAAAATCGACTACAGATCATTCATTGTTCTTTTCAAAGTACTAATGTGGGCACATTATCCTTGTTATTTATATTAATGACATTGTGATCATGGTAAGTGAAGAAATTGACATCTCCAACCTAAAGCGATCAATATATGTCTTTTCCATAGAAAGGACTTGGAAAATATGTGATACTTCCCTAGAATAGAGGTACTTTGCTTCTCCGTAGGATCAACTTGTCCCTAATATGCTAGGCCTAGGATCTACTTTAAAAGAATAAAATGATAAATGCTCAACCGTCTCTACTCCAATAGATTATCACACAAAGGCTCTTGCGGTAACCTAGTTTTTCAAACTTTCAATATGACTTCTACTCTTGTCTTTGCCCTTGACCTCACCATCAATTTCTTATACATGTATGATTTGATGTTGAGTTGATAAATTCCAAGCACACTTCCACCTTGGTGACACTCAATAAAGTTTTCAAGCATATCACTCATCATCTCCTTTCCCTTAATTTTGATCATTGTCCTATGTCCTTATGGAGTTTGATTTCATGTTCATGGTGTAGAGGGTACTCGTAGATTTTCAATGCATCTAATTTCATCCAATTTAGATCTAGGATGAAAGTGCCCCTTTGAAAATTGCACTTTTGTTAATCTTGTTTTAGAGCTTTTAATTGTTTTTGCCCATAATGGGTGCAAAGCTGGGTGCATGGCCAACTTTACTCCTCCTTTCCTTTCCTTCCCAACTTTTCCTACTTGGACTTCCTGTGCATGTTGGATTGTGATCCAATGATGGTCAGGTCTCCACCCTTCCTTTTCCTTGCCCCGAATTCTCCCTTGATGTAGGCATGATGGTCATACGATCCTGACGCCTTTCATGCTGCTCCTCCTCCTCTTTTCCCCCTCTCTCTTCACCTACCTCCCCTTTTGGCCACTTGACGAGCTGCGGCTGGCAGTGGGGGCACCAAGGGAAGGGATATGCTCATCTAGCCGGTGCCACCACCCTTGCTCCACACCCAAACCCTAAGAATACCCTCCTCACTTCCCCTTGTCCTTTTAAAAAATCCCTCCAAACCTTCACGGTGAAGTTCTTTGCTCTTCCCTTCATAGTAGAAGCACTGCCCCAAAACCCATGATCCCAGTACCACCTTCCTTTTCTTGTCCCTCAAGTGCTCTCCTATCTATGACCTCAGTGTTGTCGGGTCTGTTAGGGCCGCTACACCATCATGAAGATAATGGGTGTGAGGTAGCTCGACACTAAATCCCCCATCTCCCTCTCATCCTTTCATCCTAGAGAGTTTCTAGCACTTCGAAGCCACCTCAAGCCACCCTGATAGTTGTGTACTAGCTATGGCAAGGAATAGTGATGTGCTGCACTAACATGTTGAGGACAGTGACCGAAGGTTGTGTAACTACCTACAACTCACCTCCTCTCTTCCTTACTCCTGCAACCCTATACTAGAGCGGCGACACTTGACTCCAGGGTCTGGATACATCCCTTTCCCTAGCTCCGACGTCGACCATGAGAATGCTGGGAAAGCAAGCTACAGCTCTTTCCCTCTTCCTCTCTCTCTCTCTCTTGCAATCCATGTAGGTTCCTGGCCACCTGTGGCATCATGGGGCCGGTCGGTGGGCCGGGTGGCACCTCAGGCTGGCAGGTCACTACAAACGCAGGAGCGGACGATGGGGTACAGTTGGAGACTGCCCATGGACACCGCACACGATGGGGATTGACCTGACACCGGCTGATGACTGGAGTGGCTTCACCTGTGCACTGCACCCACCCTTGAATACAAATCCAAGGGTCTAGATCACAAAGATTTAGGTAAAATCTTGCAAAAAGGCTATTTAATCATCCTTTGGGCCTTTTTGGACATGTTATATATGAATCTTCATCTAGAGTTCGTGACCTATCCATTACAAATAACTTCAAAACCTGATTGTGCTCAAATCATCACTATTTCATTGTAACGCCCGGGCCCACTGCCCAAGGCTCTAGTAGAGTTTTAGGAATGACGACTGGCCCCACAGACCACCACTAGCCTTCACTACACACTTTTTCCACACTGACGCGCAAGCCAGGATCAACTTCCCGACTGGTCACCCATCCTAGTACTACTCCAAGCTGAGCGCGCTTAACTATGGAGTTCTTTAGTGATGGGCTTCCTGAAAAGGAGGTGCACCTTGGTGATATGGGTAGTCCAATCATTCCTTTTAAGATCATGTTATCCGAGGCCTCAAATCCTGGGATGTTACAATCTCCCCCACTTTGACTCTTGACGTCCTCATCAAGGCTCAACTATATGACATCATAATCTGACCCCATTTCAGTGTAGGCCCACAATGGCCCAGGGACACCCAACTCCCGTCCACAGCTACCAGCACAAGGGCGGCTCCATCTTGTCTCTACGGATAGCCCTTTCCAACTTGCCTGGACCGCACGGCTCAAGACTGGCATGCCACATGCCCATGTGGGCCCCACCTACTGGAGGGGTTATGGTTCTGATACCATTTGTAACGCCCGGGCCCACTGCCCAAGGCTCTAGTAGAGTTTTAGGAATGACGACTGGCCCCAGAGACCACCACTAGCCTTAACTACGCACTTTGTCCACACTGACGCGCAAGCCAGGATCAACTTCCCGACTGGTCACCCATCCTAGTACTACTCCAAGATGAGCACGCTTAACTATGGAGTTCTTTAGTGATGGGCTTCCTGAAAAGGAGGTGCACCTTGGTGATATGGGTAGTCCAATCATTCCTTTTAAGATCATGTTATCTGAGGCCTCAAATCCTGGGATGTTACATTCATAGTATTGCATGCTCTTTAATCACCCAAACTTAATCATCCTTGCATGTGATGTGATCCTAATGGCTAATAACTCTTTTTCATGGCACCTCAATAACTATTATCTCCTGGTCATGAGTTTAAATTAATCTAATGTACTTACTTTCCCTCTAATACCATCTTGCATGTATTAGGACTCACTAGTCACCTTTTTGAGTATTAAAATGTAACTTAATCACTTATGTGGATTGGATCATTTCGCCTCTATAAAATGTTATCACCTCAAAATCAGTAGCCACTTTTATGTCTTTTGCACTCAAGAATCAAGATATCACACGCTTGTGCCATGTTAACATCATAAGACCTTATGAGCTCACTCTAGTAGAAGATTATAAGCTATAATGACCTAACATGAAACCATGCTCATAAGAGTATGGATTCATTTGTTCATGTTGTTAATGATATTGGTTTTTCTTCGAGTATACTTTGAACATGGACATTATGTTAGCTTAAGGTGCCCTATGATGTTTTGCACCATGTAGAGTGCTTTTGTGGATATATTGATATTACTAGAACCATTCTTGTATTAAAGGGGACCTAAGAGCTTGAGAATTTCCATGATGGTACTCCCACTCCATACTAATATAAGATCTATCCTTTTACTCTAGGTTGAATTGAGGGCCTTAACTTGAGCTCTTGGTACTAGTTTTACTCTACACTTGCAAGGACTCTTTTTACTCCTCTTAAATTATTACTATTGTTATGATTTGGTTGCTAGTTATAAATGTAGAGACTAAATGCTTGGTTATAATTACTTTTTGACATACGTGACCTTATGATATCCTTTTCATGCTTTTCATATATATTATATGTTGAACATAATCCTCAAAGATTAATTTATAAAACCATTGTGTAATTACCCTTGTTCCCTACCCAAATCATGGGATGTGGGAATAAGGCATGGTGACTCCTCCATGAGTTGTCAAGAAGGGAGAAAAATACTTGGTTAAATATATGGTGACCCTACAACTTTGATCATTTTGCCCCCTCACGGTTGAAACATGGAACTGTAAGCTATGCCTTAGTTTTCCATATAGACTCTTCCTTTGGAAGTTGTGACATGAATATAAGGCCTAACAATGTTAAGTACAATGGTTAAATTCACCTAAAAGATGCTCTTGAAAACTTTGTTACAAGTTTCTTATCTTTGTTGTTATTTGTTCTTTGCTTCTTGTTATCTTGCCAAAATTATATTGTTAGTCCCTTCATCTTTCTAGTTTCATTTTTCAGAGTTTACCAATGCACCCACATTGAATTTGTATCTTATTTTTTGTTCCCTATTAGGTGATCAACAGGTGAATCAAGATTTAATAAGGAACCTCTACAACAAAGAGAAACATCTCAACATGGGGCTTGTAGTAAAAAAATGAGTTTCTCAATCTCTTCATGTAATAGAATAGTTATGTTGAACTTGTAATTTTTCATGTTGTTTACTTTGGACTACTTTGTATTTAAGAGACTTTGGTTCTAAATATGATTTGGATACTATTTTGTTCTACTTTACATATGCTTTATGTCATGAGCCATTTTATGGATGAGTGCCCAAATTCTATTGACACTGACTCTGTAGTCAATGGGGGTAGTTGAGGGTAATAAAAGGCTCTGTGAAAAATGGTACAAGAGCCAAACACATGATCCTCTATGTAGGTAAGGCATGGAACATCATTAGAACCTAGGGAGAACCTAATTCCATAATGGTGAAACTAAGGTAGCATGTTTGGTGCACCACGTGGGGTTCCTCTGCACATCTACCTACCCTATGTGAATCCAAGATTGGGTTAGGACTATTCCTTAGAGCCTAAAGAATCTTCTAGAATCACATCTTTTCTTTAAGGGATATCCCCCAAGCCACCTAATTAGATGAGGATTAGTTAGCTTCCAAGTGTGAGCTTACTCTATGACTCATTGCTCACATCATCACTCTATTTTGGGTACTCTATGTAAAGGGAAATTAAAATTCAAAATAATTGGTAAAGTTTATTAATATGATATTGATGTCATGATCTGATTGTAACTATGAAACTCAATTTAATTTAATACTCTTGAAGGTTAGTATTTATATGTTAATCCTCTAGATCATGTAAAACTTGACTATGCCTGATTATGACTAATATGCTTCCTATGTTTGAGGAAAATTACAATGATCTTGATGTGGTCAAATAAGAAGGATGTATACCTTATACCTCATGTTTAATGAGGTCCCTATTTAATCAGTGCCTTAGATGTTCTGATTTTATTAAACCTCAAACATAATTAAGCAATATTACCCTATTTTGATTTGTACCATGATTATGCTTGACATAATGATTCTCTTGGACTCATGATCTTGATTTTAAAACTCTGATACCTGAGGCACCTCTCCCTATTTGATTTCTATGCCTCCATCTTGACTTTGACATGACATGATGATTTAGGACCCTTGATCTTGCCCATTATACTCATACTCTTGTAATGCCTTATTTGACTACTTGATTTCCAAATACGCCCTTTCCATGATTTTGAAGGAAGGGAACAATATTTTTGACCTTAAATATGAAGTTCTTGGACTTTGGTCCCACATGATGATTTTGGACCCTTGATCTCATAGGATATGACTTTATAGTTTCTACTCTCCCTATTCTATAAGTGCTTGATGGTCAAGATTAATATGGACTAAATGTGCTACATTAAGGGTGGAAGTTTGTCTCTTAACTCCCCTAAGCTAGGACATTTCCCTATTTGACCCCTATAAATCTTCATATTGATGATTATTTAAATCATGGAAAGGTGAACCCTTTCTCACAATTCTAATCTTTTGACCTAAGCCCATAATAGGTCACACTCATGGTAATGATGATTCTTGATCTTGATGTCTCGGTTTGGAAAAAAAATGATCAACCTATGGTCTAGTACAAACCCTAAATCCCTAGTTTTGAAATGTTTGGATCAATGACCTGGATATCCAAACATTGATCCTCCATATTGATCTATGATCTACAGACTCGTGATTCTGATCTTGATATGTCTTGACTCGCATCATCACCCAACATTGGATTGGAGATCACCCTGATTTATGACTAATGACTTTCATGTTCCCAAATTTGATATTGTTGGCATTATGATATTGTTGATCTCTCGATTTATGAATTAGGGGTAAGCCACATATGAACTAAGTAGTGGGGACCTTCCATTGACTTTCATGATGAAAACATAATGTTGAAAGATGATGCACGTCTCAAAATGTCATTTTAAAATTTCAATCATGGAAGTGTAACCCCAAGTAGGACAATATAGATGCTAAAACCCTAAATGCTTATTGAATTTAAAGTCATGACTATTATTTATAAGAGCTCTATTCTTTTGATATGAAATGTGGCCTCTCCAATTTTGTGATCTATGGGATGATACCTCTTCATTTGCCATCTGCATTGATGATTACCTGGATAATTACCAATGTAATGTTACCTCAACCATGATACTCAATTGCCCAATTTTGGAATATCTTAATGATGAAGGAATACTAGACTAACTATGATGTGGAATATGAGTCCTACTCTAGATTGGTGACTTGAACTAATTTTGTGGACAAAATTTCTTCTAAGGTTGGGAGGATGTGATAAACTAGTTTTTCACACTTTGCATATGACTTCTACTCTTGAATTTTCCCTTGACCTCACCATCAATTTCTTGTACATGTATGATTTGATGCTTAGTTGATAAATTCCAAGCACAATTTCCACCTTGGTGACACTAAATAAAGTTATTAAGCATATCACTCATCATCTCCTTTGCGTTAACTTTGATCATCGTCTTGTGACCTTATCCACTTTGATTCATGTTCATGGTGTAGAGGGTACTCTCATATTTGCAAGACATCTAATTTCATCCAATTTGGATCTAGGATGAAAAGTTTATGCCCCTTTGAAAATCACACTTTTGTTAATCTTGTTTTAGAGATTTCAATTGTTTTGCCCATAATGGGCCCAAAGTTGGGTGCACGACCACTTTACTCCTCCTTTTCTTTCCTTCCCAGCTTTGCCTACCCGGACTTCCTATACATGTTGGATTGTGATCCAACGATGGTTAGTTCTCCACCCTTTCTTTTCCCTTCCCTGACTTCTCCCTCACACACAGGAATTATGGTCATACGAGCCCGACGCCATTCATGTTGCTCCTCCTCCTTTTTTCCCCTCTCCCTCTTCACCTACCTCCCCTTTTGGCCACTTGACCAGTTGCGGTTGGTAGTGGGGTTGCCAAAGGGAGGGATATGCTCATCTGGCCGCCGCCACCACCCTTTCTCCACACCCAAACCCTAAGAAGACCCTCCTCTCTTCTACTCTTCATTTAAAAGCCCCTCAACAAACCTTTACGGTGAAGTTCTTGGATCCTCCCTTCATAGTAGAAGCACCACCCAGCAACCCATGATCCCAACATTGCCTTCCTTTGCTCCTCCCTCACCTGCTCTCTTGTCCATGACCTCAGCACCACCAGGTCTGTCAAGGCTACCTATCCATCATGAAAATAATGGGTGTGAGGCAGCTCGACCCTGAATCCCCCATCTCCCTCTCATATCTCCCTCTCCTCTTTTTGGCCTGATGAGCCTCCAACACATCAAAGCCACCTGGAGCCACCCCGACAGCTGTGCGCTAGACGCTACAAGGAGAAGTGATGTTGTTGCACCGACATGTCAAGGATGGAGACTGGAGGTTGTGCAACCGCCTACACCCTACCCTGCCTCTCTTCCTTTCTCCCTGCGGCCCAGTTCAGGAGTGGCGTCCACTGACTCCACAGGTTTGGAGACACCCCTTGGCCCAGTTCCAGCGTCGACCACAAGAACACTAGGCATGGCAGTGGTGGCTCTCCCCCTCTTCCTCTCTCTCTTTCCATCCATGTAGGCTCCTGGCCACCTGTGGGGGCATGCCACCTCACCACTGGGGCCGGTCGGTGGGTCGGGTGGCTCCTAGGGCTGGTAGGTCACCACATACGCGGGAGCTGGTGATGAGGTGTGGTTGGAGACCACCCATGGACGCCATGCATGGTGGGGTGTGATCCAGAACCGGCTAACAACTGGAGTGGCTTCACTGGTGCACTCACCCTTGGATCCAAATCCAAGGGTCCACATCACATAGATTTAGGTAAAATCTTGCAAAAAGTCTATTTAGTCATCCTTTGGGCTTTTTGGACATGATGTATATGAATCTTCATCTAGAGATCATGACCTATCCATTAAAAATACCTTCAGAACCTGATTGTGCTCAAATCTTCATGGTTTCATGGTACTGCATTCTCTTTAATCACCTAAACTTAATCATCTTTGCATGTGATGTGATCCTAATGGGTAATAACCCTTTTTCGTGGTACCTCAGTAACTATTATCCCATGGTCATGATTTTAAATTGATCTAATGTACTTACTTGCCCTCTAACATGATCTTGCATATATCATGACTCACTACTCACCTTTCTGAGTATTAAAATATAACTTAATCACTTATGCAGATTGGATCATTTAATCTCTATAATATGCTATCACCTCAAAATCAGTAGCCACTTTTATGTCTTTTGCACTCTAGAATCAAGATATCACATTGTTGTGCCATGTTAACATCATAAGACCTTTTGAGATTACTCTAGTAGAAGATTATAACCTATAATAAACTATAATGAAACCATGCTCTTAAGGATATGGATTTTACTTCTTCATCTAGTTAATCATATTGGTTTTCCTTTGAGTATACACTGAACATGGACATTCTGTTAGATCAAGGCACCCTATGATTTTTTGCACCATGTAGAGTACTTTTGTGGATATGTTGATATGACTAGAACCCTGCTTGTATAAAAGGGGACCTAAGTGCGTGAGAATGTCCATGAGGGTACTCCCACTCCATACTAATATAAGATATATCCTTGTACTCTAGGTTGACATAGAGGGCCTTAACTTGAGCTCTTGGTACTAGTTTTACTCTACACTTGCAAGGTACACTTTTTACTCATCTTGAATTATTGCTATTGTTATGTGGTTGTTAGTTGTATATATAGAGTCTAAATGATTGACTATGAATATTGTTTGACATAAGTGACCTTATGATATCCTTTTCATGCTTTTGAAATATATTATATGTTGAACATCACCCTCAAACACTAGTGTAAAAAGCCATTGTACAGTAACCCTTGTGCCCTACCCAACTCATGGGATGTGAGCATAAGGCACAATGACTCCTCCTTATGTTTTCAAGAAGAGAGATAAATACTTGGTTAAATATAGGGTGACCCTACGGCTTTGATCATTTGGGCCCCTCATGGTTGAAACGTGCAACTATTTGCTATGCCTTAGTTTGCCATATACACTCTTCCTTTGCAAGTTGTCACACAAAAATGATGTGATCCTATTTTTTTTACATGTTTCTTATTTTTGTATTTATTTGGTCTTTACTTCTTGTTATCTTTCCAAGCTTATATTAATCCCTTAATCTTGCTAGTTTCATTTTGCAAAGTGTACCAATGCACCCACATTGAATTTGTGCCCTATTTTTTTTGTTCCCTGTTAGGTGATCAATAGGTGAATCAAGCTTTATGAAGGAACCTCTACAACAAAGAACAATATCTCAACATGGGGCTTGTAGTAAATAAATGAGTTTCTTAACCTCTTCATGTAATACAATAGCTATGTTGAACTTGTAATCTCTTCATGTAATAGAATAGCTATGTTGAACTTGTAATCTCTTCATGTTGTTTCCTTTGGATGACTTTGTACTTAAGACACTTTGGTTCTAAATATGATGTGGGACACTATTTTTCTCTTCTTTACATATTCTTGTGTGTCTTGTGACATTTTACGGATGGGTACCCGAAGCCTATTACCAATGACTCTATAGTCAGTGGGGGTAGGTTGAGTATAACAAATGGCTCTGTGATAGCTCCATTTGATGGGAGTTACTCTCGTACCCAGAAAAGTATCTCTAAATAATTGGAGAATTGATTTATTTATCAATAGCTTAACCTGAAATCACCCATGTTGTTATAATAGTCAGTCTAAATATGAATAGACCACTTCAAGCTTACTTGTTAAACATCTATTGCATCCTAAGATATCTCAAGAGTGGCATACGAAGAGGACTATTCTACAAACATCCTAAATTTAATATCATTGTTATTTATGGATATGTAGATGCAAATTGGGCAAGATATGCCCAAACACTTCAATTCACCTTTAATTTCTATATTGTGTTAGATAATCATCCAGTGTTGTGAAGTAAAAAAACAATATCTAGTTTCTCTCTCCATCATTAAATCTAAATATTGATCTATGGGGCATTCATGTTGTGAACAACAATGAGTGTTGTCTATTTTAGATGAGTTTGGAATCTATGTTTAGACACCAAATCCTCTATATTGCCACAATCAAGCTGCTATGCATAACAAATAATCAGTGTTTCATGAGTGTACTATACACATGAGATGTATTTCCATTTTGTATGGGAACTAGTCAAACATAAAAACATTATGACTCCTCACATATGGACTGCTCATTAAGTTGTTGATATCTTGACCCAACCACTTCCTCCTACAATTTTTCAACATGTGGGTGTCAATCAGGGACTATACAAGTATACTCTCCAATTTGAGGGGGAGTGTTAATATAAGTGGCTCAATGGTTAATTGAACTTAGGTCCATTGTAGCTACAATTTCCATTATGATAAAAGCATACTTAAGTGAGGGTCCATTTACCAACTTAAGGTACTCATGCATTCCTAGACTCCTACATAGGAGGCCCAATTCCTCATGATAAACTATGTAGACTATTGATATTATATCTACTTGAATCAAACATGGTCATTCTATAGTGAACCAAGTCGGTTTTGGGAGAGGAAGAAATAGGAAGTGAAATCTGAAGGAGTCTAGGTGGTGGGGAAGTGAGATAAAGTTGTATTACTATTTCCTACTTTCCTAAAATATCCTTGACAGCCTCTGGGGTAGATCCTAGGCCACATTCAAAATTTGGGTCTGGACAGGTAAATCAATGTTTCAAGGGAAAATTGTTTGATGCACTAGGTCTTGAACCAATAAAAAGGAATTAGAGGGGTTTAGAGTAAAAAACTTATAAAAATCAAAACGATTAGTAGTGAGTTTCTATTGGGATGAAATCCCAATAAAATCTAGGAATTAGTGCAAAAAGCTTGCATAAAAAGTTCCAAATGATTTTGAGCAAGCTAGGACACAAACATAATCAAAGTAATATAATATTTAGATTGAGCTAGGTGTTACACCCCGATCTCACAATTTCCACTAATCATGAGATTAGGGCATAAATTGAGGATTTAACGTAATACAAAGATCACCCTTAACTTTTTCTTCTCTTTCAAAACTCTTTGTTTTCTCGCATTGAACCACATAAACCAACTTTACAAGGGAGTCTAAACATTGATTTCTCTAACCTGATTTCAACAGTAAAAATGCATGTCTAAACATTCATTATGTTCCTCATACTTTTAAGCACATAAGACTTACGGATTCGCACATATTGTTAAAAGAGGAATAATGTTATACATCATCATTTACAACTCTCTCTTATTTCTTTACAAGGACCTAGAGTAACAAGGACCAACTAAACATAACTATACTCAGACTTAACTCTTATGGTTGATCTACTCTGATGCAATGATATCTTCTTCAAGTCCATGTGATTTCCCTAAAAATTATGAGTAGAGGGGTGAGCCTACTCGCTCAGTGAATGAGTACTTCAAAGAAACAGTCTAAAGCACTGATATAATTACAGATATACTTTTGAGAAATTGATATCAATTATAACAGCAGTAAGCTTTAAAGAGTCTAATAATTGACAATCATAAATATGGAAGGATACTCTAAATATCTACAAGAGTGAATCAATATATGAAATGCTTGATTGATCATAAAGAGAACTAATAATTCCAAAACATACAAAGAATAATTGAATAATTGTACACACTTGTTTGACCTCTCATTCATTTTATTATTCCCTAATCATATGTAGTGTACTCTACATATGAAGACTCATAGTCCACTACGATCACACCATACAAGACTTAGTGGACACACCCGAGAAATGCTAAGTATGACTACTCTCCTAGTCTACAACAAGGAAATGGCTCTCTGGCCTAAACTGGACTCCTCCTATAACCTGAGCACACATGCAGAGAGTCAAGCCACCTCTTGGCTTTTCTGTACTCTAGTGCCACCATGACTTCTGGTTGTGACGTGGTCTATTATCGCACTAACAAATTCACTTGAGGTTGAAATCCCTGAGCTTTTACCAAAACTTTGTGCAATAATACCACCCGCAAGCAGACGAGTCTTATCGTAGTATTGTTAAGGATTGAATCCCAAGGGACAATGTTTTTAAGAATCGTTGCTAGTCTAGTCTAGTTCAAGTAAGGCTAATATTTAGAACAAAGGTTGATTGAAGTTAATTAGACTAATTGCAAGAAAGTAAAGAGTGGAATTAAAGTTGATCTAGATCAATGATATGGAATCACCGTGGTGATCCCAGGTTTCACCACCACTACACATGCAAGCATATCCAATCACAAACATCTAGGCAAGATCTAACTATCCAAATAGAACTATTGTGAACCCTCCCAGAGGGATGTTTAGGTTTGCATAAGCATCACCTTAGGCATCAGATGTCTCATCTCCATTTGAATCATGCACTTATGGTTCTGAAGATACAGATATCCAACTCAATCTATGGCCCCCCTATATAGGTGTTAGGCACATAAAAGCATCATCGTGGGCTAGATGGCTTGTCCCCTCACGGATCATACACTTACGACCTCAAGGAATCCCTTTCTATTTCTAGTTAGGGAGTCAACTGTGTTAATCGACATCCAATCCTACATATTGAAGTTCTTGCAACATAAGAAAGAACAAGATAAAAGCAAGCAGGTGATCAATCTACTAGCAATCATTGATGATTAACAATGAAATGAAAAGTTATATACATTGCCTTGGAATGTTAAAATGAAAAAACATGAAAGCATGGGCAGTAGGGCTAGTCCCCACACCCTAGCAAAAAGGAACTACATGCTCATGATGCGAGAAACAAGAAGAACAAGAGAGAGGCAAGATTCTGCCATGAGCATGATGCAGAAGGTAGTTGCAGCTCAGTGAAGATGATGTAGACTTCTATGTCATGTCAGAGAAGATCTAGATGAGGAGGAAGAACCACCAAGGCAGACCGGGCAGATCTTCTTCTCCGCCTTCTTTCTCGTCTTGACCTCTTTGCTCATAACAAGAGGAGAAGCATGCATAGTGATAATGGTGTGGATGTATGTGGATGGATCTAGATTGAATCTTATGTTTGGGAAGCCTGGAGGCGTCCCGGATTCGATGCCTCAAATGAGGACCATGTTGGTCCTATTTATAGGCTTGGATAGGGTCTTCACGATTTGGACCCCGTTGCAATTTTCACAGTTTGGACCCTTTATACATCTTCACATTTTTGGGTTTAAATGGTTTGAGAGACCGTTTGCTTTTTCTTAACGGTTTGAGGACTCTCGTCCAAATAGTCGTGGAGACTAATTAACATCCTCACGATCTAGACTCCAACAGGTCCTGGGATCTTCACGATCTCGTGTAAAGCATCCAAATGGTCTTGCTATTCTGGCCTTCACAGTTTGATGCCTAGCTCCAACCAGTCTTGACAAATCACTTGGATGATTGCGATCATGCTTGTACCTTCATAGTTTTGCATGGCATAATAGTTGCACGATCTTCGGATCGTGGTTCTGCTCTTCATGCGGTCTCATCTGATCCTGCCTTCACGGTCTCAGCCTTTAGTTGATTCAAACGGTCTCATGGTCTCTACTGGCCTAACGGTCTTGTAGACCGCTAGGGCTTGCACGGTCTCGAGACCATTAGCATCCCATGTGGTCTCAAGACCACTGGTGGTCCTGGTCACGAGGGTGCAGGTCGGTTTGTGGATAGGAGAGGAGGGAGATCGCGTTGGGCGATGGTGGTGTCGACGCTACAATCAGCTGCAGGTTAAGGTGAAGGTGATGAGGATCATGCAAGGAAGAGGAAGGCAGAGGGAGCAGGCATTGTGGAGGAAGGAAGTGCGGAGGTGATCACTAATGTGGTTGAGAAGGTAGTTGATGGAGGTGGTTGAAGGTTGTCAGACAGGAAGGAAGATGATGTCGTTGGTGGTGGCAGGGGCTTCGTGTGGTTTGAGGGTGTGCGTTCCTATCGGTCTCTCGATTGTGGGGTACTACACGATCTTGAGACCGTGTGGCCTCACGCCATTTAAGATTGTTTGGAGGAAAACCACAAGGACCGTGTAGAGCCAAGACTATTTGCTTGGATGAATGCGGACCGTTGATCGGAGATCGGGTGGAAGGGAGAACCATGACCGAATGAGAGTGAAACCGGATGGATCAAGACTGAATGGTGTCTAGACTGAAAGAATGAAATTGAATGGATCGAGACCGTTTGGTTACTGTCGATTGATCAGACTGAGGCTGAGAGGATCTTGAGTGAAGGTGAGTTCCAGTTGATGGTTGAACCTCAATCACAACCTAATAAATATGGAATTTAGTTAATAACTCGATAATTCAACTAATTAGGCAAAATTGCACATTGTAAGTTTTAGGAGATGAAATCGAATGTATTTCGTCGAATTGAGCCCCAGATGGCGACTTTGAATCATGATGAATATGCATTCATTAGGTTGATGTTGGATACTGTAATCTATAGTTTAAGGAGATTTCTACTAGTGCTTCATCCCTCGTGCCACCTGATCGCACGTTCCGACCCCCGTATATTGGACAATGCCAGAGTTAGGTCATTTCATCCCTAAGGTGCAAACCTCACATAGGGGTTTTACGGTGTTCATGGCTCCTAAGTATATTATTTTATTATTCCTAAAAAGCTCTTTCTACATTGTACCCTTCTCTTACTTATACTTGACTCTGGTATCTCTTTGGTGTCGCGTCTACTTATTTGAAGTTATAATACAACATGTATATTATTCTAAACTTGGTAGAGTAGTATATTCAAAACACTATAATATACTGAGTAATCAACATACTATACATGCAGGTAGACTAAAATTCTTAAATAAACAGATTACATGTCCACTTGGCACATACACACTAGAATCGTGCAATTTATCATCTTATTACACTGATAAGAGTTAATTACTTAGCATATGAGTAATCATCAATAGCATCTGTAACTTATCTATAATTTCTCAAATAATGTGAATATCAACCCAAATCTTGAGTTGTGCATCTCGTAACTCAATTTAGAGTTAATTACTTATCATGACAAGAATTATTAATAATAACTAAGAACATTGATATCACAATACTTGATTCATTCAACACCCTACCCTTAGGGTTTCATTTAATCACAACAAATGCTACAAAAAAAAGGTGTAATACATCTATCACGTACCTTTCAAATCTTTACAACACATGATACCTGGGATCTCAATCCCTTATCACATTATTGGGAATTCTCATCCTGTCACATCATTATCATAATTACTGGATCTGGGTATTCAAACCCTTAGGTCATCAAATAGCATTGTTACCTCTGTAACAGGTAACCATTACCTTTAGGTCCTTAGACCAAGGTATTCATTTCACTGGTTGTACAAGTATTCTCATGGCTCACAAGGCCATCACACATCTTGTCACCTCTCACTAGGCAACAACTTATTCCCATGGCTCCCATAAAGATTTCATGCGACATAAACATTCATTGAATAAAGACTGCTATCAACAAATCATATAAAATCAATATATGTATGAAACCTTGGAACTGAGCTGAATTTGGGTTTTCATGCCATTCATTGGGATATCATGCATCAATAATAACATTGAATAAATAAAGTCTATCATCTCAAGAAAATCCCTTCAAATGGATTTCACGATATCTATTCGCAAATATCCAACTTTCCTCGCATCTAGGGTTTCACCCTCTTCACTGAGATACCAAACAAACACTACTCACTTTAAACAAAATCCAAGATAGTACCTGACATATATGTACTATGAATTTATATAAACAATCATTCAAAACAAAGGGGATCTAGATAAGCAACTTTCTCTATTTACTTATACAACAAATTTCAATCATAGACAAATTCCCTATATTTCAGTTTACTCTTATAACCTCTGTGAATACTTAGGGAATTCTCATTAGAATGCATTGTATACATGTTTAATATGATTTTATCATATGAAATTCATTCAAACAAAGTAAGAATCCATTTCATATCATTTTGCAACAACTTAGAACAAATAGACAATTCGGGGTTTGTAGTCGCATACTAAGAAATTAAAGACTATGGTTGATTTAACCAATTTTCTTGCAATATACTATTTAAAGGAAGTTCCCATTCACCCTAAGGTGTGAAAACACCTTAAAAACATATATCATATCTGAAAATCTCGAATCCATATCAAATCCCTAGCAATTCACCAAATTCTTCTTCCTTTCAACTCGGAAACCCTAAAAATGAGGGATTATGAAGAAAGAGTGAGAAAAGGGAAAGTTTTGATACCATTTTGGATCAAATCAGAGGAGGGACAGAATTTTGACATGTGAGAGAAGATTCACCATGAAACTATATCCAAAGAAGCTAAACTTACTTGATTTCATCATTCCTCACACTGTAAAACCCTAGGTCGGCATCTCCATCAATTTCTCCTCTCAAACCCTAACTCTCTCTCTCTCTAGGATTTCATTTCTCTATATTGAATCACAAATTATTAAATATCTTTGTGTATTAGGTTGACCATATAGATCAATTGAGCTGATTGGGTTAATTGCACATTGACCCCTCACTAAACGTTTTCTTATTTCAGTAGATTTTTCTATCATAAAAAGGTTTATGTAATTCGTGTATTGCAAAGATCAAACCTTTCTCAAAAAATTATTATAATTTATCATATTATGTATAATTGAGGTACTAATATTTATTTAAAATTTGAGATCATTCAAATATTTTATTAAATAACTAAAAATCGAATAGTACACTGCTATCTAGAATTCTACAGAAATGTCAGTTATTGTAATTCTTCTACTGATAAGATCTAAACGCATCCAAAAATTATGAAAATTTTACAGGTTATTTATGATTCAGATTCAGATCTCCAGTTAAAATTTCAGATCATTTTGATTTACCAATAAATAAATAAAAATAAAACATTGTACCACTAAAAGGCACTTTGTTAGCATTTTGGTTGAAGTATAGTTCGACCGAGAACCACATTCAAAGAACACTCAAATATTCTGAATTTTTTCTCCAATATGCATGATTGAGTTATCTATATCATATCCAAAATTCAATTAAATACGCATTTTTAGAAAATATGAAAAATCATTTATCACACTACTATCCTGATCAAATTCCATACTCATGTACCATGAAAATCCTAATTTCAGCCAACTAGGGTTTATATTTCTCAAACCCTAATTTCTCAAACAATAGAACACTTAACATTTTTATTAGGTTTAAAACATCATAATTGAATTATCATCATTAATTAGATTTAAGCAATGACCAATCCAATTAAGCATATAATCATCTAGGTAAATCCTAGTTTACCAATTAAGCTCAGATGCAGTCATAACAATAGGATTTCAAGTATTTGTGTCAAAATGATCAAATTGAGCCCTACAATTTCACATCAGGGAGAAACATAAGATCCTTGAACACGTGGGTGATAATTGCGATCAAAATTAACAAATTTTGTACAAGATAAGGCTCAAAAGCAATCCTATTCACAAGAAGTGAAAATCCATTCCATCACATCCTTCCCTTATTAAAATGATTTTTTCCCAAAAATTCAAAAAGCTCACCAAACTATACTTTACACATCATTTTCTCTTCCTCACGTAATATTATTTTAATCATGATATAATCAAGTCACTAGAAATAATATTGCATTGATCAATTAAATGTCAAATTTGGGATGAGAAAACTATAGGTCTAAGGATTATAACTTATTATCTTGAGTGCCGACTCAAAATTTCAAGTTATGAATATGGAGTATCATATTTAAAACCAATTGGGTGAAATTTCTTCAACGATTTGAGTATGCATAAAATCTACACAAGATCATAATATATTCATAACAAGATATGTAAAAATCACATAAACAAGAGGACCTTTAATTGAGATTTTGATTTCCTAGATTTTCTTCTTTTTTGGTTGTGGACACAATGGCCTGATTATTTCCAGAGTTCCATTTGGAATCCTATAGAGGTACTGGGTAAGGGTATTCTCTACTAAAATGTAATTCCTTTTTGTAAGAAGTGACAAAGAAAATTTTGATTCTAATAGGGTCCTAGGTTCCTATTCCCGTACTTATAGCACCTTTCTGGTTTTGACCCTTTCTTATACTTATGGTCAGGGCCTTGGTTGTGCACATGAGCTTGTCCTCCGTCATGTTTTTAGCTTCTATTTTTGTGCCTTTTTCCTTGGTGATGGGGATTGTATGAAGGGATAAGGGCTACTCTGGTCTAAGTGGATGGAGATCCAAATCTCCTGAAGGTTGAAATTGTTGGAAAATCCCTAGTGTGCTCAGGGTGTAAAAGATCTGATCATAAGCTCTCTTCCATATAATTGTATCCTCTTTGGGTCCCACGACAACCGATGATTGTAATTATTCAGAGTCGGGTTTGACTATGGGAAACTTCACCTTGAAGTTAGATTTCACTTAGTGATAAGAAAAGAAGCTCTAGTGAATGAAATAAAAGTTAAGGTAGGGAAGGATGCATATGTTTGACAAAATGCCAAGACTAGTGGTGTTCTTTAAATGATAAGGGACGTGTAGAAGTTGTATCACTAAGGAGTATATTTTATAATCGTCCTCATTCTACAAACTTCAATTCAATATAATAGATCATGAAAAGTTCACAATTTAGTCCAATTTTACAAACCAATTTGAATTCAAGTTTTTCCCATTCTTAGGCTACCCATAATCGAGAGAACAAGTTTGAGTCAAATCACAATATTAGAGAAAGAGAATAATATGATCCATTATCCTACTTCTTTATACCAGTAGCTTAGTGATGTCCTTAAGAGAAAAGACGAGATGCTATAAGACTCTCTAGGTTTTAAAGAAGAACATTTAGGTCCATTTCTAGATCCATTAAGTCCAAGTAGAGAGGAGAACCTCATCCATTGTAGTAGACAAATAGGAGGTGATTACTATCCAGAATCCTTTGTGCTTGATCCTAGACACCTCAGTTTCACCATAGTGGAACTTAGTGTTTCCTTAGTTCTAGAGATTTGAAACATGATTTAATTATGGGATAAAGGTTGTGTTTTTATCCATGTTACCAACTGTCATGGAACGTTACCCAAATCCCAATCCTATTTCCTCTATAGATGATGTAAATGGAATTTCAGTGTCTATCATTTATTGTCTAAAACATCACACACAATGAAACGAGTATCACCAAACTGACAACTAAATATGTGGAATAATCATAAGCAGCGGATTAACAAAAATCACTAAAAATTAAAACCATTTTTGCAAAGAGATCAATTTCTAGGAAAGCTCTATCAGGAATAACCAAAACCTGATATTCACATTGATCATATATTGTACATACATTGTACCATCTCTACTCGAGGATAACATATAACAGTTTCTATATCAAAACACATACCGGAGCAACATAAAACATCGAGGCATTCAAGCCAAAATCTCAGATTATTCATGAAACCAATACGAACCAACTTCAAGGACCTGAGAGTACAGAGACGACACATATGACTTCTATCTTCAAGACACGACATACAATACACTCAACCTGAGCTATCACCGCTATCCCTACTTCTGATGTTCTCCTTCTGTAGTACGGTCTCCACTCCCCTCGTGCACGTCCACCTAAAAAAATGTGGATCCCACAGGGTGAGACAATTGTCCCAGCAAGAGATACAACTCTCCACCAACAATGTTATTATCACAGTTAAATAGTATTAAACTTTGCAGAGGATAAGCAGTTTAGAACATTCTCATCTTATAAAGCATTGCAACTATCTATGATAGAGCAGTAAATCATCTGTTCAGTTTATAAGGAATATGAAGAACATGTATATCATTCATCCATCTAACTATATTAACATCTCAAGCTTATCTTGAGATACTCATTATCATGGTATGTCATCCATGAATCATTCTCATTTCTGTCTGTTGACCTTAGCCAATCTGTTAGCCA
The DNA here is from genome assembly GCA_963693085.1 of Alisma plantago-aquatica. Taxonomy (NCBI): domain Eukaryota; kingdom Viridiplantae; phylum Streptophyta; class Magnoliopsida; order Alismatales; family Alismataceae; genus Alisma; species Alisma plantago-aquatica. The sequence goes on from OY856413.1 coordinate 1,046,027,638, forward strand.
GATATAGAATTGTACCAGTCATGTGAGTATACATCATCATATTCTATCTAGGCATTATACTATGCCAATCCTATGCAAACATTCTAGGCATTGGACTATGCCAATCCTATGCAAACATTCCAGGCATTGGACTATGCCAATTATGTGCAACCATTCTAGGCATTGGACTATGCCAATCCTGTGAAAACATTCCAGGAATTAGACTATGCCAATCATGTGCAATTATTCCAGGTATTGGTCTATGACCAATCCTGTGACATTATTCCAGGTATTGGTTTATTACAAATCATGTGCAATTATTCCAGGTATTGGGTAATGACCAATCATGTGACATTATTCCAGGTATTTGGTTATTACCAATCTTGTGCAATTATTCTAGGTATTGGGTTATGACCAATCATGTGACATTATTTCAGGCATTGGGTTATTACCAATCATGTGAAATTATTCTAAGTATTGGGTTATGACCAATCTCGTGACATTATTCCAGGTATTGGGTTTTTACCAATCATGTGCAATTATTCCAGGTATTGGGTTATGACCAATCCTGTGACATTATTCCATGCATTGGGTTATTACCAATCCTATGCAATTATTCCAGGTATTGGGTTATGACCAATCTTGTGCAATTATTCCAGGTATTGGGTTATGACCAATCCTGTGACATTATTCCAGGCATTGGGTAATTACCAATCCTGTGCAATTATTCCAGATATTGGGTTATGACCAATCCTGTGACATTATTCTAGGTATTGGGTTATTACCAATCATGCACAATTATTCCAGGTATTGGGTTATGACCAATCCTATGACATTATTGTAGGTATTGTGTTATTATCAATCATGTGCAATTATTCTAGGTATTGGGTTATGACCAATCCTGTGACATTATTCCAGGCATTGGGTTATGACCAATCATGTGCAATTATTCTAGGTATTGGGTTATGACCAATCTTGTGACATTATTCTAGGAATTGAACTATGTCAATCCTGTGCATCTATTCCAAACATTGGACTATGCCAATCATGTGCATCATCACTGAATACCACATCACCTTTACTAGGTATTAAACCTTGGCCAAGCCATCATACTTATTCATATCCTTTATATAGTACAAGTATTCCTCTTATCTCCTTTAAGCATATTCAAAACACTATAGCCCTTATTTGTCTATAAGCATAAAGCATATTTGATTGTGATTTCATTATTATTATTGTATCCATTTATTCTTATTATTATGTTACTAAGTTTCCATTTCCTAGTTTATTTTGAGCATTATCATTTCTCTTACGTGAGACTTTATAAACATCTTGTTACCTCTCACTAGGAAACAACTACTCTCATGGCTCACAAGGCTATTACACAACTTGTCACCGCTCACTAGGAAACAACTACACTCATGGCTCACAAGGCCATTAAACTTCTTGTCACCTCTCACTAGGCAACAACTATTAGGATTAGGGTTTCCCCTTTATAGCCGAATAGGGTTTCAAGTTCATATTATCAATACAAACCCTAATTTATTGCTCCACACATCTAGGAGAGTACATTAATATCATAAGTATTCAATCATACTTATTTATTCTCATCATTTATCATTAAATGATTATCAACACAAGGTATGAGTTTCTCTCTCATCCTTACCAGAGTATGAATACATCAGACTTTATTTACTTGGCTTAACCCTTTCTCAAGGTATGTTATCCTACACTTATCAAAGTGCATTAAGCTCATTACATCTCAATGTAACAATTGGTATGACACACTTCATTTGTTACTCATCCATACATATTGGACTTAAGGTGCATCAAGGTGTAACAACCTTAAAGTGTTGGATGTGATATTTACCATGGCTTGGTGTATCACTTCCCTCATCACTTTTAACTTACTTAAGTTCATCAACTTATCTTGTATTAGGGTATTTCCCATCCTAATACTTTATCCACTATCCCATCATATTAATCTTGTAAAGTATTGGCCATAAGTCACACACTTGAATTACCCAACTATCATCAATGATATGGACTCATCTCGGGTTAAGGCACTGTTGATATAAGGTTTTCCATTATCAACCAATTTAGGCATTTCACCTATCAAGGTATTAGCCACACCATTACTTGGCGTTACACTCATCACTCCTAATAGTGTCTTTCCCTCACCTTTACAAGGTATCTCAAGTTAGAAATGTGCATATGTTCACCATATCGGGTTGTAAGTATATGAGCACTCAGCAGATCGGGCTAGAAGTATATACACACCATTCATATCAGACTAGAGGTGTTTGTATGTGTTACCCATGTCATGCATAAGGTATCAATTTATCTCCATGTCAATATAGACATCAACTTGGGTCGTGTATTGGGTTACCATATCGTGCAATAACATTTGCTATTCTTTACTCATATCGGGTTACCCAAATTTGGGTTTCTTGTCAACTTACAAGTATACAATTGACCTCGTATCATGCTTGGAGTCTATACTTGACTCCCTATCGTGCAAGAGGTGTATACTACATACCCATATCGTGCAAGAAGATATACTATCTTTTTCATATCGTTTTAATGGAGCAGGTCCATCACCATATCGGGTTAGAGGTGCTTGTTTGTATGCTTGCACCCGATATCACTTTTATAAAGTGATACCATCATCTTCAAGCTCTATACCTTAGTTATAACTATTATATTTCATGTCAACAGGTCTAAGAAACTACTATAACTCATAATCTAATCAAATATTTTAGGAAATTTCGGAATTAAAATTAATTCATTAAGTATAGCAATTTAGGTGATGAATAATAACATGGTTGAGTTCAAGTTCTATAACCCTCCTTAAGAACAACTTCAAAGCTCCAAGATCCAAATCTCCACGTTCCTAAGGTTGAAGATGAACTTCAAAACTCCTCTATATACAAATAATTACCATGGATAAGCAATTGGTGAAGAAGAAAAGAAAGGAAGATCAAAACCCTAAAATCATGCTTCAATCCAAGGTTGGAGATGATCATTGCCTCACCTTAGGGTTAAATATGAGCTCCTTCTTTATCCTTAGCACCCTTTCACGATACCATACTACTATTGAATTATATGCCACCACCCATGCACGATATGACACTCATTTGTACGATATTCCACTCACTTATTATCAAAACACTTCACTATGGGCGATATCACCCTATATGGCCGATATCACCTACTTGAGCGATATGATCTTGTCATGGGTGATACCCAAGGGTCCATGCACGATAACACAGCATCCCTTCACGATATAGGAGCTCTATGCATGATACATTAAGGTAGGAGGGTGGCAAGGGTCGCAAAGTTGCACCAAGGGGTGAAATTAGGGGTATATAAACTTGTTGTTCATGAAGGAAGGTAAAAATGAGGTGTCATCATTTTGAGCAAGTAGGTGCCACGTGTCCATGCATGGATGACACGTGTAAATGCATGAATCAACATTTATCTTGTCTTGAAAAATGGTTGAGGATCATCTATAGATGAAAATTCGTCCATTACTTATACCTTTGAATAAGATATATCAATTAAGTCATCACTTTATTCACAACCCGTCACAACTTTACTAAGGAAGTTGCAAATCGACACAACTCACCTCCTTGAGGTTCTTTGAACTATATGGACTTTTCCAAGAGTTCAAAAAAACTATATGAGACTCCTACTATGGCTCCTTGGCTGATAGGCACTCATATATAAGCTTTTCAACTTGATACAACTCAAGTTAAGCTTTCATATTCAACCCTTTTCTTGGTCATTTCATCACCAAGATTACCATCATTCATAAATGATTCAAACATAATGTCTCATTAATTATCTCTTCTCTAAATTATACATAGAGGAAGTAGGAACACTCTAGAGGTTGTAATTTGTATATTAACCCCACATTTTGGGTAAATTAAAATTTGTACCAAAATTGGTGCACAAGGTACCAGCATTGTTCAAACAAGTTCAAACTTGGAATTTGGGCTTTCCACAAGCTACCACTTAGCATAATTATATATCTTATGATGCTAAAACACCTGGGGTATATTCAACATGTGACATTTTGCATTATAGCCCCTCAATTTGGGTAAATTGCACTTTGGTCCAAAATAAAGGAAAATTGCTCAAACAACATTCAATTGGGACCAAACTTAAAACATGATTGTGTCACATGATAACAAAGAAACATAGAGGATTATATTAAAGTTATAAGAAACTTTATTAGCCAGAAAAAATAGGGTTACCTCATAAACCAGGTCAGGGTCATTACAAGTTCTAAACCCCTAACAAGGATTATGTCCCCAAAATCCCAAGAAAAGGAAGACATATATTATTCATTCATCATATCATCAAGTCTCCACATAAAATCTTAATATCATGGAGACACCATAGAACTTTGACTAGCACAAAGTTCTTCCACACATGATTATCATAGAATCTGTCACACAGGACACATACTCCACTGTCTTTTTTATTATTGACTGTGGAGTCTAACTCTGTGTCTGGTAATACTTTTCTTAGTCAGAACAACCTTATACATATCTAATTTAATTTAGGTGTCAAACCTCACTGATTTGTCACCTTTCTCAACTTATAACTTTATGTGACATGATTCTTGATTCTGAGGAGTCTTCCATATTCCTCATTTAGTTTAGCATTTCACTTTCAAGGAAAGACCAGAGTTACTATAACATCCCTGACTTGGGTTATTCCTTAACCCTAGGTCTTTTGTTTAATAAAGATAATTATATGTTTGATTTTATCTTTTGAAAAGTAATTAAGGCTCAAGAGGAACTTATGTTTCAATTTTAGTCCTTTTTGAACAATGTTGAAACAATGTTTTGTCTATTTTAGACTAAAGTGCAAATTACCCAAGTTGAGGGGTTAAATTGCAAATGTTGCATGATAATATGTTCCTCAAGTTTTTAATCATAATAAGGATGAAAATGATGCAGTTGTATGGCTTGTGGTAGCCTGAGTACCAAGAAAGAGCTGATAAGGCAATGTTTGTGCATTAAAACCTAGTTTTGGTGTAATGTGCAATTTACCCAAAACTTAGGGTTCAATATGTAAATTACCACTTCAAATTAGTCCCTAATGTTTCTTGGCATCATTTAGAGCAAAGAAAATGAGAGGGGTGTCTCATTTGTATCTCTTTGGAGGAGAGAGAATCTTGATATTAAAATAATCAAGATTTAAGCAGAATTGGAACTTTATTCCAATTTAATGCAAAAAAAAATTAATTGAGGAGCCCTTTAACCAAAAGGTGAGGGATGATTTTGCAAAATAATGTACAACCATGTGCCTTGCAAAGCCACGAAAATATCTAAAGTAAATGGATAATGCACTCGCCTTATTATAAGAAAAAGAAATATCCACTCACTTATGGATATTATTATAAAATGTTTTAAGGTGGTTAATTTTCTTTTCTTTAAATCATGGATAATTGAGAGTAATAAGAGGCAAGTAAGATAGCCTCGTATCTAAGGAAGAGAAGGGGGCAAATGGAAAGGATATGGAGGAGTTATCCCCTACTTTCTCTCTCTTGGAATGAATTTAATAAAAATGAATATAAGCTCATTTATCCATAGCTTGAAAGGGGAATTTCGAACCCACTTTCATTCTTTGCTTGCAAAACGACCAAGTGGGCTAAGGAGAAACAGGAGGACGAGTGCCAACCTGTAGGTAAGCTTCTTGATCACTTTCAACCATGATTTCATGGTGGAAATCGAAAATAAATGATAGATTTCTTCTTTTCTCCATGCAATCTTCTATCCTAGTCGTTTCCTTTCACTCAAAAGCTTGAGGACGAGCCTTGGGATGGTGAAAGGAGTTGTATCCACCATTTTTTATGTGATATTGGAGCTTTCAAGCTCAATTGGAGGCGGGTTTTATAACTTGAACCCTTAATATTGTTATTGCATTCAATTCCTTATCAAATTGTTGATTCTTTCTTATTCTCGAAATTTTATTTGGTTGATTGATGCAGTCACCATGAAAATAACAGAAAGTTTCATGGGTTTATAGCTTGATGATTATGACATCATCATAAGAACACACCTCCCTAAATATCTATTGCAAACAGTTTCAAGATTTTGGTCCAATCGGTTTCACCAAACCGTTTGGTGACCAAACGGTTTGCAAACTGTTTGGAGGTTTGGATCCCAAACCGTTTAGATGCATTGACCATTTGGATGGGTTGACCGTTTGAGGTTAGGACCCTAGTACTTGTTGGATGAGGATCTAATGGTTCCAAATGATTGAATCACTACATGGACAATCTTCAAATTTGAAACCCTAATCGGGTTAAGTGCTGGTTTTTCAATTGATTAATTTAATTCTTTGGGTTGATTAACCCAAACAGTCTCAAGACCATTTGTAGATCACCCAAATGGTCTCAAGACCGTTTGGAGGTCAACCAAGACCGTTTGTAGGTCTAGGGTTGTGTATGGTGAAGTAGTTGAAGATTCAAAGATATTAAATTGAAGTGCAATAAATAGTTAATCTGATGATCAATCCAATGATCTAAACCCTAATTGGATTTCACAAAATAAATTTGAATGATGAGGAAAACGGTCTCAAGACTGTTTGGAGGTTATCTAAATGACCTCAAGACCATTTGGAGGTCATACAAACGACCTCAAGACTGTTTGAGGTCAGGTCATATCATAAGCTCATGGTAATTTATTGATTTCAATTGGGTTAGTTCTGCAATGTTAACCATTGATGGTTCCTCAAATTCAAAACCCTAATTGATGGCTTCATGATTATAAACCCTAGTTCAATTGGGTTCAAAACCTAAATTAAAGTTCTAATTGAAGGGTGATGCAATGATTCAATTAAAGAATAAATCAGTAGTCCAATTGATAGATGGTTTAATGTTTGAAACCCTGAATTGATTAAGTGTTGAAAGACCTTTTTGGTCCATTCGGTTTTGAGAAGGTTTGGGTCCAAACGGTCTCAAGACCGTTTGAGACCAAACGGTCTCAAACCGTTTGGAGACCCAAGTCCATTCAGTTTCAAACTGTTTGGAGCATCAATGGCCAAGATCGTTTGGATGTTTCAATGTGGTTAAGTCAATTGGAAACCCAAGGTGATGAAAGATAAAATGACCCTATGGTTGTTACTGATGTATCTCAAAGATAATCACTAGGGTTGTACCTCTAAGCTACTAAGTGATTGATAATATTTAGATGAGTTAATCCTTGAAACTTAAGTAAGCAATAACTCAGTACAGTATGTCAATCGTAGATGTATGTACTTGATTGAAGGGTTGATGTAAACCTAATCAAGCTGAAAGGATGACAGAAAGGAATTCATACATGAGTATTAATCATGTAGTGATTAGGTTATGATCCTTAGTAAAGAGATCATGAAACCCTAATCCAGAAGGTTAATTAACCCTAACCCTAATTTAGGGTAACATAATGTAAAACCCTAATTATGGGAATGGAGAGTGAAACCCTAATTGGGATGAATAGTAAATCCTAATTATGGATAGTTGAACAAGAAACCCTAATTTTAGGGTAAAGCGTATGAAACCCTAAACTAGGGTAATGTGATGTAAAACCCTGATGTATTGATATGAAATTGAGAAACCCTAATTGAGGGTGATGCCACGTGAAACCCTAATTGAGGGTGATGCCATGTGAAACTCTAATTGCGGTTGATTCCATGAGAAACCCCAATTGAGGGTGATGCCATGTGAAACCCTAATTGAGGGTGATGCCATGTGAAACCCTATTCAATGATATGATGAGGAGCCCTAATACATGGTGAAGGTATGTGAAACTCCAATTTTGAGTTATAATACATGAAGCCCTAATGTTAGGCAATATGATGATAAACCAAAACCCTAATTACTAGGTAATGGTATGAAAGAGCCCTAATGCTAAAATAATGAGTAATGCCTTATAAAGGTGAAATATCCCAAATGGTTGATTATAGACAACTTTAAAGTAAGCAATGCAGTAACCTGAAATGATTGCATATCATTGAAGATAGTTGGACCATTCTTGTGTGTGACCTATGCACTTCATGGTAAAAGTGATAGGTTAGTGGATGGAAGTATTAAGATAGGAAATACCTTAATACAAGATAAGTTGATAACTCAAGTAAATGGAAGTGCTGAGAAAAGTGATGCATCAAGATATGACAGATATCACTTTTAGCATTCCAGGGTTGATATACCTTGATACATCTCAAATTCAATATACTTGGACAAGAAACACATGAAATGTGTTATGTAAATTGTTACAATGAAATGTAATGAGTTTGATATACTTTGATAAGTATAGGCTAATATACCTTGAGAATGGGGTTAAGACAAATTAATGAGTATGATCTAATCATACCATGATAAGGATGAGAAATGAACTCATACCTTGTGTTGATAATCATTTAATGATAAATGATAAGAGTAATAAACATGATTGAATACTCGAGATGATAATGGATGTTCCTAGAGGTGTGGAGAAATATTTTAAGGTCAATTTGATAAGTATGAAATACTAATTAATGTGAGATGGGAAAGCCTAACCCTAAATTGGGTAATGGGACATGAGAAACCCTAATGTGACTTAAATAGTAAGCCCTATCCCTATTGAGGGAATAGTGGTGTTACTACTATTTACATGAGGTAATATGTTATTGTTGCCTAGTGAGAGGTGACAAGATGAGTAATGGCCTTATGAGCCATATGATTAGAAGTTGCCTAGTGAGAGGTAACAAGATTAGTAATGGCCCTGTGAGCCATATGTTTAGTTGTCGCCTAGTGAAAGGTGACAAGATGCTTTATGGTTCTTATGAGCCATGAGAACAAATGTGGCATAGTGAAAGGTACCAAGATGATTATAAAAGTTTACTGTAAGAAATGATAATGTTTTAATAAACTTAATAAAAGGAACAATTGCATTTAGTAAAGAATGTGAACAACTATGAAGGCTAACCTCAGGGTTCAAAGCCTAGAGAAGGATGTGGTGATTAATGATGGGTCAAAGGAATTTATATTCCATGATCCATGTAATCAAGTTTGGTTAAAGTACAATACCTGGCAGAGGCATGAAGCCTGTAATCAGGGTTGGTTAAAGTCCAATTCTTGGCGGTGTAATCAGGATTGGTTAAAGTCCAATACCTGGAAGAGGCATGAAGCTTGTAATCAGGATTGGTTAGAGTCCAATGCCTGGCTGTGTAATCAGGATTGGTTAGAGTCCAATGCCTGGCGGTGTAATCAAGATTGGTTAGAGTCCAATGCCTGGTTGTGTAATCAGGATTGGTTAGAGTCCAATGCCTGGTGGTGTAATCAGGATTGGTTAGAGTCCAATGCTTGGCGGTGTAATCAGGATTGGATAGAGTCCAATACCTGGCAGAGGTGTAACGCCTGTAATCAGGATTGGTTAAAGTCCAATGTCTGGCTGTGAAATCATAATTGGTAGTGTCCAATGCCTGGCAGTGTAATCAAGTTTGGAAGAGTCCAATACCTAGCAGAGGCTCAATGCCTACAATGATGACACATGATTGGTAATAATCCAATGCATGTAATGATGACACATGATTGGGAATAACCTAATACCTATATTAATGATATATGAGAACATGGTAGATATATTACCATAACTGGTTAGCAGATTGGCTAAGGCCAACAGAATGAAACAAGAATGTCTCATGGGTGACATATCAAGAGAATGAGTGCCACAAGAGAAGTTTGACATAATGGCATAATGTGATGGGTAAATGATATGCATGTTCTTCCTATTCCTTATAAAAAGAATAGATGATCTATTATTTTATCGTAAATAGTTGTAATGCTTTAAAAGATGAGAATGCTTTAAACTACTTATCCTCTACCTAGTTTTATATCCTTAAACTGCAATAATAATGTTTTTGGCAGAGAGTTATATCTCTCGTTGGGGAAATTACAATTGTCTCACCCCCCCGTAGGATCCAACATTTTTAGGTGGACAAGCACGGAGGAGACTGTGAATATCTTGCAAAGGAAGAACATCAGCAACAGCAGGGACAATAATAACAACTCAGGTGGAGTGTACTGTATGTCGTGTCTTGTAGATAGAAGTACTATGTGTCGTCTCTATATTCTCAGGTCCTCGGAGTTTATAGTTAGTGCTTTTAATGAATCATTTTGAGACTCTGGCTTTATGCCTCGAAGTTCTTATACTGTTTGTGATTAGCTTTTAACAAGGCAGTTGATGCTGTAAACCTTGAGAAGATATGGTACAAGATATGTACTTATGAACCAGGATGTAAATGTAATACATTAGTTCTTGTTGAAAGAGTTTTCCTGTGATTGGATCTCTTTGAAAAAAAAGTTTTAATTTTTAGTGATTTTTAGTAATCTACTGTTAGTAATCGCTTCCGCTTAAGCTAATTATGTTTTTTTGAGTTGTTCGTCACAGTTACGTTATGTCACCCACTTGGGATTACAAGTATTATCATGCATCTGTTGTGCCACTCAAATCTGCTGACACAACACTAAACTTTCTTATGATTTGTATTAATTATCCCTTTAGATGTTTATTTTCTTATCATAAGGAGAGGCTACTTATTAAAAAGAACCATATCAGAGGTATCTCTAGATGTTATGTATAAGATACCTTAACAAATCTGGATAGAGATATTCTAAGAAATTATTTTAGCTTGATCAACTTTTACCAAAACAATTTTTACAATTTTTCCTTTGACTCATACATCTTTGCTAATTTCATGTTTATACGGGTCATAAACCCCTAACATATGGTATCCATACTACAGTATGTAACTGGACAAATTTCAAAGTGGGCCCTTCTAGGTAGCCAAACATTACTTCTTATGAGGAGTCATGTTCCCATTTTCTCATATCATTGAAAGTTCTTGGATACTAGGATTCTTTACCTTGGTATCCATTATATGTGCCAAAACCACATCACATCATCATCATCATGATTACTAGATTTGGGTATTCAAACCCTCAGTCCATCATTGAACATTGTTACCTCTCATCAGGTGACTGTTACCTCTAGGTCCTCAGACCAAGGTATACATTAGACTATACATCTTCTTTTGTTTATAAATTGATTTATGATTAACTCAGATCCCTTCGTATATCAATTAGGATGTGGTAGAAATATCCATGCCACATCTTCTACCTCATTATGCTATTTAGATTGTCTCAAAATGACTACTTGATCAGAGTAATCAGAAAGATAGCAATTTAAGAGTGGCATACTTACCTTAACTGAAATTAGGTAGTATACATTGGTTTTATATTATGTTTCATCTATTTAAGTTTTACTACTTAGTATCTTAAATTTTCTCTGGGTATTTCTTCTATATCTCTTCCCTTTTCTATATGAAGAGAGAAATTTCAAAACATATAAGAGAATATTGGACAGAATATAAGTTCTCATCCTTTTTATCTCTTCCTCATGTCCTCATAGGACTAATCGAAGTAAGATCAACAATAACTATCTTCTTATAATTATCAGATAAAATCTAGAGAAGACATATCAGAATGAAAAAGCTCTATCTGACTGTCACCCCTTGCAGTCATCTACCACTTTAGGTTGACTCAAACATAGAGTCAAGTTGTTTCGTATTGTTAATTTTGCCTTTTTACACTTTTGGGCTATGATTATCGTAAGCCCTGCCGAGTCTGCCTCAGTTGTTGGGTCATTTACTCCCCTTTTTTTTAAAGGGTTTAGTATGCATAACATGTCCATGTCTTATCCTCATACCATAGTCTTATCGTTCTCATTACCGATGCAGAAGCTAAGTCAGGAGTTCTTATAGGTGGAAAGTTAGGGCCTTTACCTTTACTTAGTGATTAATACCCTGGTGCACTAGGCATTTATTGCACTGGTGGCACGAAAAACTTTGGCTTTGTAGAACAACTAGGAAAATGTCTCTAAAATTGTAGTGACATTTCCTAAATTCTCAGCTTATTTCTCCTCCTTGGGCACTACCATCACAGATATACTATCCTTCTAAACTCATGGTAGAGTCTACTATATGTATCATTGTTGTCCTAGCCTGCCCAATAAGAGCATAAACATAGGATTCTCTATCCTGATCGGGTCATGATGGAAATTCTTAGGCATTCCTTCTTCTCTTACCGGATCCCTTGCACCCCTTTCTTAGTGTAACAACATTGCTCTCAGCAATGTATTCCTCATGTTCCCCAGTCATTTATAAACTTTACCCTTTCCTCTGCATAATCATAAGTTACTATAGGGTATATAGGAGGACACTAACATATACTCAACACCTTAGTCCTATGTCTCTGTAGACTCAGTGAACCTTAAGCTCTGATACCAAAATCTGAAATGACTGTCACCAAACTGACAACTAAATATGTGGAATAATCATAAGTAGCAGATTAACAAAAATCACTAAAAATTAAAACCATTTTTGCAAAGAGAGCCATTTCTAGGAAAGCTCTTTCAGGAATAACCAAAACCTGATATTCACATTGATCATATATTGTACATACACTGTACCATCTCTTCTTGAGGATAACATATAATATTTGCTCTATCAAAACACATACCGGAGCAACATAAAACTCGATGCATTCAAGCCAAAATCTCAGATTATTCATGAAACCAATATGAACCAACTCCAAGGACCTGAGAGTACATAGATGACACATAGGACTTCTATCTTCAAGACTCGACAGACAGTACACTCAACCTGAGCTATCACTGCTGTCCCTACTGCTGATGTTCTCCCTCTGCAGTATGGTCTCCACCCCCCTCGTGCACGTCCACCTAAACAAATGTGGATCCCATGGGGTGATAAAATTGTCCCAGCGAGAGATATAACTCTCCGCCAACAATGTTATTATCATAGTTAAATAGTATTAAACTGAGCAGAGGATAAGCAGTTTAGAACATTCTCATCTTATAAAGCATTGCAACTATCTATGATAGAGCAGTAAATCATCTATTCACGTTATAAGGAATATGAAGAACATGTATATCATTTATCCATCTTACTATATTGACATCTCAAGCTTATCTTGAGATACTCATTATCATGTTATGTCATCCATGAATCATTCTCATTTTTGTCTATTGACCTTAGCCAATCTGTTAGCCAGATATTGAATTGTACTAGTCATGTGAGTATACATCATCATATTTTGTCCAAGCATTGTACTATGCCAATCCTATGAAACCATTCTAGGCATTGGACTATGCCAATCCTATGCAAACATTCCATGCATTGGACTATGCCAATTATGTGCAACCATTCCAGGCATTGGACTATGCAATCATGTGCAAACATTCCAGGCATTGGACTATGCCAATCCTGTGCAATTATTCCAGGTATTGGGTTATGACCAATCCTGTGACATTATTCCAGGTATTGGGTTATTACCAATCCTGTGCAATTATTCCAGGTATTGGGTTATGATCAATCCTGTGACATTATTCCAGGTATTGGGTTATTACCAATCCTATGCAATTATTCCAGGTATTGGGTTATGACCAATCCTGTGACATTATTCCAGGCATTGGTTTATTACAAATCATGTGCAATTATTCCAGGTATTGGGGTATGGCCAATCCTGTGACATTATTCTAGGTATTGGGTTATTACCAATCCTGTGCAATTATTCCAGGTATTGAGTTATGACCAATCCTGTGACATTATTCCAGGCATTGGGTTATTACCAATCCTGTGTAATTATTCCAGGTATTGGGTTATGACCAATCCTGTGACATTATTCCAGACATTGGGTTATTACCAATCCTATGCAATTATTCCAGGTATTGGGTTATGACCAATCCTGTGACATTATTCCAGTTATTGGGTTATTACCAATCATGTGTAATTATTCCAGGTATTAGGTTATGACCAATCCTGTAACATTATTCTAGGCATTAGGTTATTACCAATCATGTGCACTTATTCCAGGTATTGGGTTATGACCAATCCTGTGACATTATTCCAGGCATTGGGTTATGACCAATCCTGTGCAATTATTCCAGGTATTGGGTTATGACCAATCCTGTGATATTATTCCAAGCATTGAACTATGTCAATCCTGTGCATCTATTCTAGGCATTGGACTATGCCAATCATGTGCATCATCACTGAATACCACATCACCTTTACTAGGTATTACACATCTTATCACCTCTCACTAGGAAACAACTACTCTCATGGCTCACAAGGCCATTAAACATCTTGTCACCTTTCACTAGGCAACAACTATTAGGATTAGGGTTTCCCCTTTATAGTTGAATAGGGTTTCAAGTTCATATTATAAATCCAAACCCTAATTTATTGCTCCACACATCTAGGAGCATACATTAATATCATAAGTATTCAATCATACTTATTTATTCTCATCATTTATCATTAAATGATTATCAACACAAGGTATGAGTTTCTCTCTCATCCTTACCAGAGTATGAATACATCATACTTTATTAACTTGGCTTAACCCTTTCTCAAGGTATGTTAGCCTACACTTATCAAAGTTCATTAAGATCATTACATCTCAATGTAACAATTGGCATGACACACTTCATATGTTACTCATCCATACATATTGGATTTAAGGTGCATCAAGGTGTAACAACCTTAAAGTGTTGGATGTGATATTTACCCTGCTTTGGTGTATCACTTACCTCATCACTTTTAACTTACTTAAGTTCATCAACTTATCTTGTATTAGGGTATTTACCATCCTAATACTTTATCCACTATCCCATCATATTAATCTTCTAAATTATTGGCCATAATTCACACACTTGAATAACCCAACTATCATCAATGATATGGACTCATCTCGGGTTAAGACATTGTAGATATAAGGTTGTCCATTATCAACCACTTTAGGTGTTTCACCTATCAAGGCATCAGACACACCATTGCTTGGTGTTACACTCATCACTCCTAAGAGTGTATTTCCCTCACCTTTACAAGGTATCTCGGGTTAGAAATGTGCATATGTTCACCATATCGGGTTGTAAGTATATGAGCACTCACCATATCAGGCTAGATGTATATACACATCAGTCATATTGGACTAGAGGTGTTTGTATGTATTACCCATGTCATGCATGAGGTATAAACTCATCACTATTTTAGGCTAGACATTAACTAGGGTTGTGTATTGGGTTACCATATCATGCAATAGCATTTGCTATTCTTTACTCATATCGGGTTACCCAAATTAGGGTTTCTTGTCAACTTACAAGTATCCAATTGACCTTGTATCATGCATGGAGTCTATACTTGACTCCCTATCGTGCAAGAGGTGTATGCTACACCCCTATATCGTGCAAGAAGATATACTATCTTTTTCATATCATTTTAATGGAGCAGGTCCATCACCATATCGGGTTAGAGGTGCTTGTTTGTATGCTTGCACCTGATATCACTTTTATAAAGTGATACCATCATCTTCAAGCTCTAGAACTTAGTTCTAACTATTATAGTTCATTTCAACAGGTCTAAGAAACTACTAGAACTCATAATCTCATCAACTATTTCAGGAAATTTAGGAATTAAAAGTAATTCACTAAGTATAGCAATTTAGGTGATGAATAATAACATGGTTGAGTTCAAGTTATATAACTTGCCCTAAGAACAAATTCATAGCTCCAAGCTCCAAATTTCCACATTCCTGAGGTTCAAGATGAACTTCAAAACTCCTCTATATACAAAGAATCACCATGGATAAGCAATTGGTGAAGAAGAAAAGAAAGGAAGATCAAACCCTAAAATCATGCTTCAATCCAAGGTTGAAGATGATCATTGCCTCACCTTAGGGTTAAGTATGAGCTCCTTCTTGCTCCTTAGCACCCTTGCACGATACCATAATACTCTTTCACGATATTTCACCACCCATGCATGATATGCCACTCACTTATGATCAAAACACTTCACTATGGGCGATATCACCCTATATGGCCGATATCACCTACTTGGGCGATATGATCTTGTCATGGGCGATACCCAAGGGTCCATGAACGATACCACAGCATCCCTTCACGATATAGGAGCTCTATGCACGATAACATAAGGTAGGAGGGTGGTAAGGGTCGCAAAATTGCACCAAGGGGTGAAACTAGGGGTATATATACTTGTTGTTCATGAAGGAAGGTAAAAATGAGGTGTCATCATTTTGAGCTAGTAGGTGCCACGTGTCCATGCATGGATGACACGTGTACATGCATTCATAAACATTTATCTTGTCTTGAAAATAAGTTGAGGATCATCTAGAGATGAAAATTCATCCATTACTTATCCCTTTGAATAAGATATATCAATTAATTCATCACATTATTCACAACCCGTCACAACTTTACTAAGGAAGTTGCAACTCGACACAACTCACCTCCTTGAGGTTCTTTGCAAGATATGGCCTTTTACAAGAGTTCACAAAATTATATGAGACTCCTCCTATGGCTCCTTGGACAATAGGCACTCATATATAAGCTTTTCAACTTGATACAACTCAAGTTAAGCTTTCATATTCAACTCTTTTCTTGGTCATTTCATCACCAAGATTACCATCATTCATAAATGATTCAAACATGGTGTCTCATTCATTCTATCTCCTATAAATGATACAAAGAGGAAGTAGGAACACTCTAGAGGTTGTAATTTGTATATTAACCCCACATTTTGGGTAAATTACAATTTGTACCAAAATTGGTGCACAAGGTACCAACATTGTTCAAACAAGTTCAAACTTAGAATTTGGGTTTTACACAAGCCACCACTTAGCATAATTCTCTATCTTATGATGATAAAACACCTAGGGTATATTCAACATGTGATAGTTTGCATTATATCCCCTCAATTTGGGTAAATTGCACTTTGGTCCAAAACAAAGGAAAATTGCTCAAACAACATTCAATCAGGACCAAACTTGAAACATGACTATGTCACATGATAACAAAGCACCTTAGAGGATTATATTAAAGTTATAAGAAACTTTATTGGCCAAAACAAATAGGGTTACCTCATAACCCGAGTCAGGGTCGTTACACACAACATATGTAATAATTGAGACAAAACTTCCTTTAATTAAAGTTGAACCAGAAAGATTTTACAAAGTGACCCATAGGCAACATGATATAAATGATACAAGAAGATAAACTTACTATATAGATATTAAATCTTAATTACAATGATATCCCACTTCAAGTTATATTTTGGTGGAACTTGTTCATGGTTCTCAACAAAAATTAACATAGAGGAAGAAAAACCTTGATAATTCTAATTATAAACACATGCTAACCCATAATTGTGAAGATCGACACCGTCAATGCAAACACGTCGACACACTGTAAAAATCAAATAAAATCACATACTTAAAAGAATATAATGCTTTAAAAAATAATATATAAACTAAAAATGACAATTCCTAAGAATCTTTAGATGCCAACAAGAATCATCTTTTATTTATGAATTCTAATATAATTGAGAGAATATTGCCACAAGGGTGTATGCCTAGGCCCACATCCCATGGGAGGGGTCTAAAAGAGCTATGACTAATTGAGGAATACCAAGTTACCCTCCAAAAGGTGGCCTTACCCCAAGATATTGCCAGATGCATTGAAACTTGTGCCTTTACCACAAGATACAAGCAAGTGAAACAAGGTTGTGTCCTTACCGCAAGAAACAATTATGTGCACTTGAGAACAAGATTTCATATAATGGAAAAACTCAATATTTTTAGATTTTGTCAATTTAGATTTATGAAAAACAAAATACTAATAAGTAGAGAACAAGATAGCTCAAACAATTATCATAGGCAAACATAAGGACTCATACATATACAATACAAACAACAACATCATAATCTAGGTCATAGGAGGATAAACCGTGTTACGACCCCACCTCCCGATAACTCCCAATTAAGGGATACCGAGAGGTCGAAGCCGCACCCATGACATTCCAGATCAAAGGTTCGACAATTAACCAAGAATAATTATCAAATTTTAACATACTATACTAAAAGCTGTAAGAAAATAAATTTTTGCATACCTTTTGAAAACTTGGATCTCTATTCTTCTATCCACACTGATACTAATCTATCTAATCCTCCTTTGCACTTTAATTCTCATTTAGTATCACATGTGCCACTTTACTGTTTGTTCTTTTCATTGTACCTAAAACTCCGACAAACAAAACGTCGATCAGCCGTAGCTGGTATGTGGGGGAAACAATAAACATGCAACTATGATAACAATGTAATCATTCAATTATTTATTTAACAACCAATATTACGCTTTAGATATAACTCCGCGATCCAAGAGTACCCTATCCTCTGTATTGTCCCCATTAAACCCCTCATGATCCACCTATAAGTGAACCAGTTTCTAGGGTTGAGTCACATGGCACTACTCGTAAGTAGACCACTCCTTAACTCGGGATTTGCTAAAGAGTCTCTAACTCACGGTAACCTAGACCTTACTCTAGGATTACCCCTTTTTTTAGCCTTTTCAAAGTAATAGAGGTGGACCCGGATCTAGCCAGTTATATTTGAACATTTATGGTGATAATCATAGTCACTTTATAGTGGCATGAAATAAATAAACATCCAACAGTTTAGTTGCATTCAATGTGATTAACCATCTGAGAATCCATCGAGAAACTAAAGCGGTTATTCATAATCGTAACCACATACCTGATTTGATGAGTCATGCAGATTATTGAACATATACTTCATGTATATACAATCAAGCCAATCAACATATTCAAGCAAGTAATTCAATCATCACATAGTTCCTGAAATAAATATGTACTCTATTTATTACACACTTCATCAAGAAACTACTTTATTGTTTTGGATTCTCTTTCTAGGTTTTCTAATCCGCATTAAGGTTCATTAATATTCATTAGGGTTTCTTAGATCCATTCCTCAAACTTTATCCCTTTTAGGTCAACAAACCCTAAAATACTCTTTTCTACTCATGTAAACCCTAATTGCTCAAATTATTCATTTTAATAGTCTTTCATACCCAATTTGACTTAGGATCATCATATCCTTATTTATTCATGGATTTGAACAATTAAAACATTTAAAAGTCATATTCACTTAAATTAGGGTTTTCAAGCTCATTAATGCATAATCATGCACAAAACCCTAACTTAAGCCAATTATATAAAAAGATCATCTTTTTAGATCATATTTCCTCATTTATCCACAACAGGTTAATATTGGCTTAATTATCAATTAAACAACATTAAATCCATCTATCATTAAAACTAAGGGTTTTTCATTAATTAAATCATTAAAGATGACAACTTTATGCCCTTTTCAAATTTCAAGCATATTTAAGCACATAAACTCTAAATTAGACTAATCATGTGCAAAGTTCTTCATTTTTGAACAGAATGTATCTTTTTGCATTTAAAAAATTAATATCAACTCTAATGATCCATTAAACCCTATTAATCACTTTAATCACATCAGACTAGGGTTTCTTAATCATCATTGCATCAAAGTTAATAACTTCCATTACTTTTCACATTGCAATCAGAATTAGGCTTTAAATATATTTTTATTGGATTCCTCTCATTTTTCTGAGCAATTTGATATATAGTTTCGCTATTTTCCAAGTTACTAGTAAAGAGATATGAATTTTTAAAAACTTACTTACTTGGACCAATGGGACGCCGACACGTCAGCGGTCCCATGCACTGCGCTCGCTGCATCACTCGGCTGGTTTAAAAAAATATAACAAAAACCCGATTTTTCCCTTACGCGGATCCTTGGTCTTGCACAGCCCGGAGGGACAAGATTGTCCAAAACCACCTGCCATTCTCCTTCCTCGCGGAGACCCTATGGTTTCGCCGCAGCTAGGGTTGGCACGACCCAGCTCTTCCTTCTTCGATCTCGATGACTTCCCAGGTGTCTTCCCTACCTCCGATGCGCCCCCGCGCATGCAAGGACGCCGCTGGCTCGTGGCCAAGACGGCTGTTACAGGCCTTCCTAGTTTCCAATCTTGCAGCCGATCTGTAGCTTGTCGGAGGTCCGCCATCTCCATCCTAGGACCCATGGACCACCGTCGAGGGCCGCCCATGTTCCTCTACCTCCGACGCACCTAGGGCATCGCCCAAGTTGCGCCAAAGTAGGCATACTCGACCTGTCATGCGGGCCACCATTTCTGCCATAACGTTGCAGCTACGTGCGAGTCCAGGCCTGCCCTCGATGGTGGAGCTATACTCTAGTTCCGTGGGGCGTCAGGCTCCTCTCTGCAACTCCACCTTGCCACCTCCTGCTTCAAGTTCACGTTGTATCTTTTTGTTAGGGTTTGGTTGCCAAGATCATGAAGAAGAAGAAGAAGATAGGAAGGTACGTGGGATCTCTTCCTCCTCGACTCGGCCCAGAGCTCTCCCTCCTTTTATAGAGGGGGAAACAAAGCCTTAGGGTGACTATCCTCGAGTTGCCAAATCCCTTTCCTACTAGGAAGTTATATTCCTTCATGAGAAAGAAACCTCCTCTCTATTCATCATCTCTAAGATATTCCTTTTTCTTTAATTATGAGTATTTCAAAAAATTACATCTTTCATTCTCTTAAAAGTTTCCCTTTATTCTAATGGCACGAAATCTATTTTCATTTAATAGGAACATACTTTCTTTTTATCAATATCACAAATTCACTAATAATGTATCACATTATCTTTTTATTTTGCAAATTTGCTATTTTCTCTTTCCTCTTTCTTCATTGGGACTCCTTGGATCCCATGAAACTCTATTATTTCTAAATTCTTTTTATTGGATGCTTATTATCCTTCTAGATGCATCTTTATGCATTATTTCACATTATCTTGCTTATTTCTCATTTAAATATTCCTTTTTGAGAATTTCTTTTTATTTCTCTTCTATTTTCCTCATTGACATTCCTTTTATCATTAGGAATCCTTGGAACACGAAATTCCACAATGGATCACCTAATTATACCTTTTCCCACTTATTTCCAACATTTTCACATTATTTTCAATTTCTTTCTCTAATAAAGAAATACATAGTTAATCTTTTCTTTTTCTTATTGCTTTTCTTTGCAACTTTAGACTCCTTGGAACCCAAGGAATCCAAGAGGCATGAAATCCCTCTTTGGATTTGCCTTCTCGAGGTTTCTACATATTTCTTTTCTTTAGAATTCAATTATCCATTTACTAATTGAATTTCCTTGTTATTTCCTTGTTATTGGGCCCAATAGCCAATAAAGCCCACAAATCAAACAACAAGTCTATTTTAAACGAAATCCGATTATTCAAAACAAATCACATCATTATTTGTTCAATTATCCTTAATATGAGAAATTGCATTTCTCACCAATTGAACCCAAAAATTGGGGTTATAACATCCTTCCCCTCTTATAGGAATTTTGTCCTCCAAATTCAAACAAGCAAACAAACAATTCAGAATAAGACTTTTCCATGTCCATCATTGGCCCCTATGTGGCTTTGCCGTACTCATGGAGCTTTCACAGAACCTTTATCATCACATATTCTTTTCTCTGAGTTCTTTCATCCTGGCGTCTATAAACTACACAGGTGACTCAGGCCATGCCAGCCTCCCTTGGGGCTCACGAGGTTCATTGCTCAGCACATGGTCGGGGTACCTCACATAGTGCTCTAAATTAGACACATGGAAAACATCTCCCATTACTCTATCCTGAGGGGTAAGGTCAATCTTAACCTTCTCCACCAAACCATATCAAAAAAACCCATGCATCGGGGACTCAGGTCTCTTAGTTATAACTCAGAGGGGTCGGATTTTCACATATTCTTCCACAGTGCACTGCATGCTAGTCTGCTTTGCATCTGCTCATGACTTTCGTCATCTATAGGCTCCTTTCAGCCATTACACGATCAAAGCGACTTCATCTACACGTATTGTGGTTCTTTTCTAACCATCATGTGGTCCTTTCACCAACATCACCTTACTGAAGTGGTGACCGACACAACCTCTCTTACATAGCTTCTTTATAACCCGATACTGGCTATGGTGGTCACTGTCACATAGGACAAGAACTATCTCTAGATATCACCCTAAACGAGCACACATGCCCTCATCAGACCCTTTAGTCTGGATCATACTAACCATAGTTAGGGGTGATAAACTATACTAACATTGAGTTCTTCATGTACCTACTTCCACTTTATGGAAGTGAACCTTTAGGTCAAACTTGCTTCATGGTGTAGTTGAACCATCTCTCTTATGGGTAGTTCAACTAGATATGTCCCTTAACATAACTCTTTCTTTCTTATGTCATCTAGGTAAGGCGATCTACCATAACCCATATTGCATCTCGACCTTCTTCGGTCCAGGGAAGACCTATCACAACATCCATAATGTTGAGCTCTCATTCCCTCTTAGGGATTCTTTTGTCCTCTATATCGATATATTGGGTTACTGGGGTTCGTCCTTTACCTCCTGGCTTGCATGGTCATAACCCACATGCAACTTCATCTTAAGCATCCAAAGTACTATTGTCACTCATTATCTTGGTAGTACCACGATGTATGGTGATCATGATCTCATGTATGTCATTATTCTTCAAGATCAATACCTCAAAAACCCTAAACCAATTTATTGGGGTTTCATCACTTTCTTTTCCAAAGAGGTGCACTTGAGGTTCTTCCACCATCCTTTCATCGTATCAAGGACCAAATTGACTAACCAAACAACTCTTAACCCTTCAACGTATTTGGTTACATCTGAGTGATATCCAAACACCTCTCCTTTCCAAACTTAGGGTTAGCCAAACGACCTCTTCTAACTTCTAGTCAACAAGTCATATGTATCTCAACCAGAGCATCCATTACCACCTCACATCCTTAGGTATTAGGTAACATGGATGACATACACTTCCATGTATTTTACTTATCATCTTACCTCAAACTCTATGTCTATCCTCATTAAGAACACTTCTCTGGTGATCAAACTCTACCTGGTATAACTCGTAAGTTCCACATAGCTCATGATAAAAACATCCTCATAAGGGGACTACCTCATTCCTCTTAGTGTTTACAAACCATCCATGTATCATTCACTTTACCAGGGTAGATTATCTTCTCTATCCCCATTTCTCATGGCACTGTTCCAACCTACATCATCTCTTATCCTTGGTGTATGACATGCATAATGTACTATCTCTCACCCACATAACAAGAGGAAATAAGCATTTGGCTGCAGTCCAAATACAGAGTTCTTCCCGTTCCAAGAGTAGAGATGGTACATCCCACCTTGCCAGTACACCTTTAAATCTAAGTTGTAACGTGCCACATATGTCTCTTCATCACAACCATCATGATATCCAACTAGTCTTGAACCTACTGAGGTTTATATCCTTGGTCATATCCTCTAGGTCTATAGGGTACCGGCTCTTTTGGGGTCATCCCTCTTCCCTCATGCATCAAGAGAGTGCCCTACTCATCTGCCTTTGGGTCCCATGAGTTCATGAAGGTGATCAATCACCTAACCCATGGCCCTCAGACAATGATAACTGTTACCTCCCGACCCTATAGTCATGTGCAACTGGGGAATTAGGCAACTCCTACTTTCATCGGTCTTATCCCTACTTGACCCTAGGATAGACTTAGGATTCTCCATCATAGTACATGTTCACTTAGAACCTTACCCAAATCCATACCATCTCTCTTTCTGCATTCATGGGCTGGCTCCCATCCATTCATAGGCATTATGGAAACCTGCCTACCTTGGTCAAGCCCCATACTGGTTACCTCCATGGTAACATATTCACATGCAATAGAGATGGATATCTATGGGTCTGTAGATTCAATCTCTTACTATGTACCTTTCACTTAGCTTCTTAAGATCCTATGAGACCTCTTTAGGTTACCTCGAACCAACAAAACTGTTATACACCCTTCCAAAGGGGTCCCTCTCCCAGGATGGGAGGAAAACTATCTCTAAGGTCACAAAAGCTCTTAGGTCCAGGGTTTACATCCACCCGAGCCTACTTAACCCTAGCAAGCCATTAAGGCATGAGCAGATCACTTGATGTACCATGCTAGGTCATACTTGTCCTCTTTCCTCAATGTTGGATCAAGATCATATCTCTCCCTTATCATTATCCTAGTTGTGAGGGGTTCATCAAACATACCTTAACTTAAGGGGATTCCCTTTTGCTCTATTCATGAGAAGTACCATGCTCGTTTCGACCAGAAACTCAATTCTCACCATGAGCATTAGGTACATTACTTCCCCTCTTAAGCCTAGGACCCTAGGTTCACTTGTAGGTGTCCAACTGCATGCCCTATCTCTTAGCTACGAATCAAGCATGCAAAAGGCATGACATGCACTTCTTGTCATCCTTCAACTCGAGCAACACTTAGGGTTGGGTCCTCCTAAAGATAACCAAGATATCATCAACTTTCAAGGATCGATCATGAGGCAACCAATATCATCCATTGTTTAGGGTTTTAGGCTTCCCACCTTCTTGCGGGGTTTCCTGCTCTCTGTAGAGCTAACCCTACATCCAACCTCACCATTAGAGGTCCTCTCTTCATGAAGGTTCAACCTCAAAGGCATGCTCTACATGGGTGAAGTCTAGGTTTGAACTTATGGTTGCTCAAGATCATCCATAACCCTTAATGCTCCATCATAATTCCTTATCCAGGGTTTCATCCCACTGTCAGCACTATGACGTGCCCTAGGTGCCATCTATGCCCTACCTGCACAAGCCCATAGGGTTTCTAAGGTCCTTCACTAACAGCATCTAAGGAGCTATCCTTTACCCGAACATGTACAACCCTTCCCAGGGTTGGGTTGCCAAAGGTGCTAGGTCACCCATGGATCATATGGCATCCCAAAGGCATGTCCTTTCAAACATCTGGTCCAACTCATCTCTCTCTAACCTTCACTTAGGGTTAGGGTTAGCATCATCCTCAGAGGATGTGCCAGGTCTCTACTTGCAATGGAGATCTCTATCTCCAAGACTAACTTATCCTCCTTACAAGAAGGTCTACTCTCAGGTCTATTCTGAGGACATGACAACTTATGTCATACGACCTAAGCATGTATCTATTCTTTAATTTACGCTTACTCTATTAAGCTTATGTCCATGACATCTTATTTACATGCATTTCCTTTAATGTGGTGGAGGATCCCTTGAACCTTATCAACCTTACCCAAACCTCAAGAGGGTGAGGAGAAGAAAGAAAACCCTAATCCTTTAGGTCCTTATCAGAATTTTCTGATGAGAAAGGATGAATAAGATGAGAAGTCCTAAAGGTATCTTATTTCGATTCATACCCTAAGACTTTGGCCAGGCGGTCACACGGGTCCGGGAGTCCTCGTATTCCGACTAGCGATGCGGAGGAAAATCTTGCCAGCCCCCGGTCATGATCCTTTTCTAGACACCTCCGTCTTTCGGATACTCCTCTAATAACTCCCTTGGGTTCTATGGAGTTTGTAAAATTTAATAATTATTAATGGTTAAATGAGGAATCCAAGCTCTGATACCAAATGTTACGACCCCACCTCTCGATAACTCCCAATTAAGGGAGACCGAGAGGTCGAAGCCGCACCCATGACATTCCGGATCAAAGGTTCGACAATTAACAAAGAATAATTATCAAATTTTAACATACTATACTGAAAGCTGTAAGAAAATAAATTTTTGCATACCTTTTGAAGAACTTGGATCTCTATTCTTCTATCCACACCGATACTAATCTATCTAATCCTCCTTTGCACTTTAATTCTCATTTAGTATCACATGTGCCACTTTACTGTTTGTTCTTTTCATTGTACCTAAAACGCCGACAAACAAAACGTCAGTCAGCCGTAGCTGGTATGTGGGGGAAACAATAAACATGCAACTATGATAACAATGTAATCATTCAATTATTTATTTAACAACCAATATTACACTTTAGATATAACTCCGCGATCCAAGAGTACCCTATCCTCTGTATTGTCCTCATTAAACCCCTCATGATCCACCTATAAGTGAACCAGTTTCTAGGGTTGAGTCACATGGCACTACTCGTAAGTAGACCACTCCTTAACTCGGGATTTGCTAAAGAGTCTCTAACTCACGGTAACCTAGACCTTACTCTAGGATTACCCCTTTTTTAGCCTTTTCAAAGTAACAGAGGTGGACCCGGATCTAGCCAGTTATATTTGAACATTTATGGTGATAATCATAGTCACTTTATAGTGGCATGAAATAAATAAACATCCAACAGTTTAGTTGCATTCAATGCGATTAACCATCCGAGAATCCATCGAGAAACTAAAGCGGTTACTCATAATCGTAACCACATACCTGATTTGATGAGTCATGCATATTATTGAACATATACTTCATGTATATACAATCAAGCCAATCAACATATCCAAGCAAGTAATTCAATCATCACATAGTTCCTGAAATAAATATGTACTCTATTTATTACACACTTCATCAAGAAACTACTTTATTGTTTTGGATTCTCTTTCTAGGTTTTCTAATCTGCATTAAGGTTCATTAATATTCATTAGGGTTTCTTAGATCCATTCCTCAAACTTTATCCCTTTTAGGTCAACAAACCCTAAAATACTCTTTTCTACTCATGTAAACCCTAATTGCTCAAATTATTCATTTTAATAGTCTTTCATACCCAATTTGAATTAGGATCATCATATCCTTATTTATTCATGGATTTGAACAATTAAAACATTTAAAAGTCATATTCACTTAAATTAGGATTTTCAAGCTCATTAATGCATAATCATGCACAAAACCCTAACTTAAGCCAATTATATAAAAAGATCATCTTTTTAGATCATATTTCCTCGTTTATCCACAACAGGTTAATATTGGCTTAATTATCAATTAAACAACATTAAATCCATCTATCATTAAAACTAAGGGTTTTTCATTAATTAAATCATTAAAGATGAAAACTTTATGCCCTTTTCAAATTTCAAGCATATTTAAGCACATAAACTCTAAATTAGACTAATCATGTGCAAAGTTCTTCATTTTTGAACATAATGTATCTTTTTGCATTTAACAGATTAATATCAACTCTAATGATCCATTAAACCCTATTAATCACTTTAATCACATCAGACTAGGGTTTCTTAATCATCATTGCATCAAAGTTAATAACTTCCATTACTCTTCAAATTGCAATCAGAATTAGGCTTAAAATATATTTTTATTGGATTCCTGTCGTTTTTCTGAGAAATTTGATATATAGTTTCGCTATTTTCCAAGTTACTAGTAAAGAGATATGAATTTTTAAAAACTTGCTTACTTGGACCAATGGGACGCGGACACGTCAGCGGTCCCATGCACTGCGCTCGCTGCATCACACGGTTGGTTTAAAAAAATATAACCAAAACCCGATTTTGCCCTTACGTGGATCCTTGGTCTTGCACAGCCCGGAGGGACAAGATTGTCCAAAACCACCTGCCCTTCTCCTTCCTCGCGGAGACCCTGTGGTTCCGCCGCAGCTAGGGTTGGCACGACCCAACTCTTCCTTCTTCGATCCCGATGACTTCCCAGGTGTCTTCCCTACCTCCGATGCGCCCCCGCGCATGCAAGGACGCCGCTGGCTCGTGGCCAAGACGGCTGTTACAGGCCTTCCTAGTTTCCAATCTTGCAGCCGATCTGTAGCTTGTCGGAGGTCCGCCATCTCCATCCTAGGACCCATGGACCACCGTCGAGGGCCGCCCATGTTCCTCTACCTCCGACGCACCTAGGGCATCACCCAGGTTGCGCCAAAGCAGGCATACTCGACCTGTCATGCGGGCCACCATTTCTGCCATAACGTTGCATCTGCGCGCGAGTCCAGGCCTGCCCTCGATGGTGGAGCTATACTCTAGTTCCGTGGGGCGTCAGGCTCCTCTCTGCAACTCCACCTTGCCGCCTACTGCTTCAGGTTCACATTGTATCTTTTTGTTAGGGTTTGGTTGCCAAGATCATGAAGAAGAAGAGGAAGATAGGAAGGTACGTGGGATCTCTTCCTCCTCGACTCGGCCCAGAGCTCTCCCTCCTTTTATAGAGGGGGAAACGAAGCCTTAGGGTGACTATCCTCGAGTTGCCAAATCCCTTTCCTACTAGGAAGTTATATTCCTTCATGAGAAAGAAACCTCCTCTCTCTTCATCATCTCTAAGATATTCCTTTTTCTTTAATTATGAGGATTTCAAAAAATTACATCTTTCATTCTCTTAAAACTTGCCCTTTATTCTAATGGCACGAAATCTATTTTCATTTAATAGGAACATACTTTCTTTTTATCAATATCACAAATTCACTAATAATGTATCACATTATCTTTTTATTTTGCAAATTTGCTATTTTCTCTTTCCTCTTTCTTCATTGGGACTCCTTGGATCCCATGAAACTCTATTATTTCGAAATTCTTTTTATTGGATGCTTATTATCCTTCTAGATGCATCTTTATGCATTATTTCACATTATCTTGCTTGTTTCTCATTTAAATATTCCTTTTTGAGAATTTCTTTTTATTTCTCTTCTATTTTCCTCATTGACATTCCTTTTATCATTAGGAATCCTTGGAACACGAAATTCCACAATGGATCACCTAATTATACCTTTTCCCACTTATTTCCAACATTTTCACATTATTTTCAATTTCTTTCTCTAATAAAGAAATACATAGTTAATCTTTTCTTTTTCTTATTGCTTTTCTTTGCAACTTTAGACTCCTTGGAACCCAAGGAATCCAAGAGGCACGAAATCCCTCTTTGGATTTGCCTTCTAGAGGTTTCTACATATTTCTTTTCTTCAGAATTCAATTATCCATTTACTAATTGAATTTCCTTGTTATTTCCTTGTTATTGGGCCCAATAGCCAATAAAGCCCACAAATCAAACAACAAGTCTATTTTAAACGAAATCCAATTATTCAAAACAAATCACATCATTATTTGTTCAATTATCCTTAATATGAGAAATTGCATTTCTCACCAATTGAACCCAAAAATTGGGGTTATAACAAATGTATCTTTTTTAGTAGGAGTAGATCTTAGAGATGTCAAATAAAGACTAATCAAGTCCTGGAATAAAATAGTACACACACATAAAATGGGATATCAACATGTAAGGTCACAAGGACCATGAATAAGGATTTAATTTCTCTAATATTGATTGAAGGTGGGGTATCATATCCATGATCAAATATTTATGTTTTCAAGTATATGAGACTAGTATCATGCTTCAACATCATATTTAAATATCAAATTCAAGGATAGTCCACACATAGTTCAAATAGGACTTAACCTTGATCATTCAAGAGTTCAATTTCATCATCATCCACAGTTTCAAAGTTTAAGATTACAAATGGAGTCTCATAAAGTATATTTGAAGTTATATTCATGATATTTATGGGGAAAATGTAATATGTGAATAGATACTAAGAGTAATAATCACAACATCATCATTTAAATAATCAACCCTAATGTTCACATATTGATAACATGTTAGATCATCATTATCAACCTTGGGATTTCACATCAAGACTAGTTCGAGTACATTACAAATTATGATTTAGGTCATGTAATTATAACATAAGAGATTTGATCCATATAATAGGCAACTAAACCAAGTCACGTGTCTTTATCATTTCTCATATTGACATTATTACCATTATGATCAAGAGTATTAAGATTTGATCTACAATTGTAATTTTCTATAATCTAATGGTATGATTCATATTCATGGTCTAGTATTTATATTTAACCAAGATCAAGTTATTTAAATTTCAAATATCTAAAATGGATGTTTTCAAGATAACATTGGAAAATGAAATAGATTAAGATCCTTAAAATATTTTTAATAGATTCACTAGAATTTTTGAAAAGGTATAACTATTTATTTTAGTTTTTGGCA
The DNA here is from genome assembly GCA_963693085.1 of Alisma plantago-aquatica. Taxonomy (NCBI): domain Eukaryota; kingdom Viridiplantae; phylum Streptophyta; class Magnoliopsida; order Alismatales; family Alismataceae; genus Alisma; species Alisma plantago-aquatica. The sequence goes on from OY856413.1 coordinate 1,046,057,478, forward strand.
TGGGAATCATTTAACATGATTCAATTCAGGTATATTTATTTTCTAGATTTTTTTAGCAGAGGGGGAAGCCTCTTATTAGCAAAAATGAGGTAGGCTTTAGATAAGATTTGCCCGGTGACCAAGTTAATCATCAGGCGGTTGCAATGGATCCCCTCTGCTCAGATCAAACATGCAAAAGTGGTAAATAGTTGTGTGATGTAGGTAGTTGGATTGTGGATGCTTGTAGACTCAAATCAATCTAATAGTTGCAACCTTTTCTCTCTTTCATGGACAACCCACATTCAAGGAATAGGACAATTGGGAATGAGCGTCACTAGAGCCAAGTGTTGAAGGATCTGGGTACCTTGTTGGGATCACAAAAGGTGTAAACTAGGCTCGGGTTGACCTTAGAATGTCACCTGCCTCCTTGTTCGGGGTTGAGAAAAAGAAGGGACAAAACCCTCTATACACCCTCACAGTGGCGCCGATAGTTCCACGGGAGCAAGGTATGGAAGAAGGGGATTTTGTAGGGTTGGGTTTCATGTGGAATGGCAATGGAACAAGGATGATGAGACATATGCAAAAGGGATGATTTTAGAGCACGAGATGGGGAATTGTTAGGGTCTCAAACTAGAGCTTCAAAGGGATGAGATTGGAAAGTTCGCAGGAGGGGTACGTTTCACGAAGGGACATCAAAGGGGTCATTCTGAATGCGACCTGGTCACTTTTAGGAGAGGAAGAAATAGGGAAATATGAGGGAATGTACATGTGGTGGTGAGAGGGATAAAAAGTTGTGTTATTATTTCCTACTTTCCTAAAGTAGGCATGAGGTAGAATATGACCTTAGCATTAGATCTTAATCTAACAATCTCCAGGTCAGAACATGGGTTGTCTTCAAACTGCGTGACCAGGGGGGTAAACAGACGGTCTAAAGGAAAACTATCCAATTCACTGGTTTTGAGCCAAGAAAAAAGAAAGAATAAGAGAGATTTATAGTACACAACCTCACAATTCATAACAATTAGTAGGGCGATCTGATTAGCATGCAATTTGAGACAAATCTAACAATTAGTGTTTTAGTCCAAACACTTCTAAGCAAGCGAGGGGACGGATTTAATCAAAGTAAGACAATAGTTAAATTGAGCTAGATTTCATGTGTTTTAGTCCAAAAAATCAAATTAAATCCTACGATTCCACATCAAAGAGCGAAATAAAATCCTTGAACATGTGTCTCTTTGGAGACATCCGATAAAATTTGAACGATACAGAGAAGATTAGCATGGCCCCTGCGCAAGGATGACACGCACAAATCGAGAAAATCCTTGAACATGTGGATGATGAAGTGGGATCAAGATGAGCAAAACTGAATACACAAAAGGTTCAAAAGTAGTTTGATTAATAATTAGTGAAATCCATTTCATCACAGTCCCTCCCCTTTTGCCTGGGACTTGTTTAAGGGTGTCTCCGCACCCATAACACTCTTAGCTCATCTTACTAAGTTGCCACTTTAAATGTAACTCCTTGGTTTACTGTCCCAGCTCCCCCCGTTCATCGCGATCTGTCTTGGCTTTTAATATATGAACAGTTTACGAAAATCATCTGTGCTTAATACCTCCTTGAGAAAGAAATTTCTATTTACAGCGTTAGCTTTGCATTTCTCATAGTAACCCAAAACGTGCCCACTTCTACCTTTACTTTTCTTTGTCTTAATGCTATTTTTCTTCTCTTTTACCCATGCCAGTTTAGATTTGAACCTACTCTGTCCCCTTCCACTCTCTCTCTCTCTCACACACACACCCTGCAAATTGTTTGTTCTCTTATACGCTTTCCAACTTCGGCTTGAAAAAGGAATCCTTGTACCGTTTTACGTGTCTCAGAAGGTGCCCCTTTTTGAAATCTTCATGTTTTTTTCTCTGTGGATGAGAGTGAGAATCGGACTCACTGATTTGCTAAAGCTTTAGGGCATGACGTACATTAGAGTGAAGAAGCTCCAAGTAAATCTTGAATCCAAGATTCAAGATAGATAGAAATGGGACCATCTGGTAGGCATGCAGATCCCAGTTCAACCCCGACACGTGAGGTCAGTCGTCCCAGGCAGAGCTATAAAGGTTGTTACAAGGAGGAATGAAATCCATTCATTCATCAGAAAGCTTGAAAGGTGAAGAAACGACGTACACCCTCACCCCACAGTCCCCATAATAAGACAGCAATTTGCAAGTGGTCCAAGAGTCAATTGGGGTTTGAATTGCAGGCCCACGCAAGGAACTGAATAGAACCGGGCAGACACCCCCAATTTCGCCTGTCTGTCGTATTGCAGAAGGGATGCAAGACAAAAAACATAGAAAAAGAGTCAATATATATGGTCCTCTGCAGGCATGTCAGCTTGGATTGGATTGCACTGGATTGGGTGTTTCTTGAGCTCTCTTATTACCTCGCCTGTGTGTAAGCGTGTGTTGCATAGTCTTTCATCCATGGATCTCAGAGACAGAGCAGTTAGCCTGGCACGGTGGTACGCCGGCTATTCTACCGATTTACTCAACGTGAGGACCGTGATTTATGGCACCATGGATCGAACCGCAAACTTCCCGTTCTTCGCTGGCACGTGAACCAGCTGCAGCGGCTGCCATTAAATGCCACCACCAAACACGAACACCTGCCTCTCATCCTTATTCCTCATCCTCCTCCCCTTTCTATGCATCTTCGACGACCAGATGGGCCAGGCTCCAGCAACCTGCACATGTATGCGTATCAAGCATCGCATTCCCTGCTGAGTTTGTTGACGTGCAGTTGTTAGAGACTTTGACCCTGCATGTGTCTCAAACTTGACAAAAATGTTAACAGTCCGTGGCTCATCGTGAGACCGGGAACGGTTGGGACGTCCCTCTCTCTCCCCTCACTTGCTTTAAATTAGATCGTCATCATCGCAAAGACAGAGGAACCGACTCTCAATATCTATACTACTATAAAAAGGAGTTTTTAAATTAATTACAACACATGCCACTGAAACCTCTTTGGCCAATCAGAATCAAATATCTCAAAATGCTGCTCTCTGGTTCTTTCTCTCTCTTCTCAGAATTTTTCACATCTTTTCTTTTATTTTTATCGTCCAATTTTCTCACACTATCTCCACATTGAATGCCCCACCTTCACGCCTTTTGCTCCCCTCACAACAAATAAGAACGTCCGAGCATTACTCCACTTGATTTCACCGGTCTCTCTCCTCCTCAACTATAACTATTCTTTAATTTTCTCCACGAGCCACGTTTCAAGTACTGCACACACGTTGGCCATTGGTTTTCACCCAACAATTATTTTCAAAAACTTCAACCGCCAAGTACTTCTCACCAATCTCTTCCTATGAAACTTTATTCCCGCTTCCTTATAATCCCTATTTTCAATTACTCTACTCCTATAATCCTATAGCAATAACCATTTTTTCTATTTTTCAAAAAGTTACATCCTCAACAACCTCACCGTAATAACCGCACACTCTTTGAAGAAAATAAAAGATTCCCAAAAGGCAACGCAACCACCAAAGATTAATGACTCCTAAACAACGATGACATCAATAACATTCTACATTAACTGCCTCATGTCTAGCCAATCAGAGTTATCGCGATGACATTCTCTTTAGGTACTCTTTCTTAGTGATGGTTTAATCTCATAAAAATAATAATAATGCAATTTTTGTCTAACGATGGCAATAAATTCTCCTCAATACCCCAATTCTCTCCCCACATTATCGGCTTGTCCGATCTCCTTCCCAACAAACTTCCGTTTCTTATTCTCAAAACAATTGAATTCACCCCAATTATTTCTCCACACTCTCTCCACACTCCCAATTATTTCTCCACGACTCTCTCCACCAAGTAACCGTGATCTTATCGTGTAGTCAAAACCAAAAAAATAGAGAATGAGTCAAAACCTCTCACTCCACGTCCTCAACCCCTGCACTATCCCGCCGACGGTCATCCTTTTCAACTGCAAATAGTTATCTCAGATCCCATATTCTTCCTTCTATCTCCACGTCTTCCACTTTACTCCACGAACATTGTTTACCAAGACCACATTCCGAAACCACGCCAAAGAGTATACTTACGGAGGTTCATATATGTTGGTCACTACCTGTGCTCCTCCAATGGGTCTTGGTGCGTGAAACAGATAAAATCCCGCAACAAGCAACTCTCTGTTACAAGAGAGGTGCATGAAGGAACGGAGAGAGCGTGGAGGAATTGAACCGAGTCATCCTTGGCGGAAGATCAGAAGATCACATAGTTCATCCCGATCATGGTATGATTTTCAATTTTCTTTGTTTCAACCTTTGTGTTTGACTACAAAGATGCTTTGCTTGGGAACATTACACATGTTGCAGCCTGATAAGCTAGGGAGACGTCGATAGTGTCAGAATCGGTTGTCGATCATACAACAAGCAGCCAACACGATAGTGAATATATCTCTTCTTGGTTATTGGTCCACTGTCATATTGTATCTTTATATTGCATCCCTAAGCTTCGCTATCAAACTTAGATTTCTTGAAAACATCCCACTGCCACCACTACGTTAAACGTGCTTCTCACCTTGCATTGTGCTTTACTCGATCACGTGGACCTCTTCTCTATGTTTCTCCTTCAACTATGTAGAGTGACAAAAAATGATAAAGATCATCTACTGTCACCACTTAGAGCTTCAAATACAACACCCTCCTTCCCTTTACAATGACAGCTAGAAGTGCCATTGTCGCCAAAAAAACACAAGTATTTTTCTTCTTGTCATCCCCACATTAAGATAACCAATCTAATGCATCTTGACCTGGTAGCCTACTTTTATATCTGGATAAAAACCGGTAAGTTTTTATCAACATGAACCTATTGTTCCTAAGCAGCAATTGATACATTTAACTTGATGGATTGGTTAATACTTTGTGTTCTAGATTGAATTCAGCCGCGTCAGACTATACATTATGTGATGTATTTTCTACTAACCCCAATCATATTTACTGACTTGCAGCGGACTCCTCCAAGTTTATGTACCATATTATCTTACTAATTGCCTTGTTTGCTAGAATGGTCGAGACACAACTGCAGACGACATTTGCTACTTTTCTAACTAGGACTGTTCGACTCAACAAGTGTCACGATAGAGATTAAGGAAGCTGACTTTAGTAGCTGTAAGACTAGATGAACATAAGAAAACTAGGAGATCGATATGTAATATAGTGGTCAGTTTTGTCTTACGGTTAGAATTCATTGATGCCATTTTTTAAAATGGAACATTGCAGCAATGACATAATTGGTACAGAAATTGTTTCTTTTTCTTTGTAATAATTTTATTCTAACTTTGTCTTTTTTTGCAGTTGTAGTATATCGTATATGGTAAACTTGAATGCTTATCCGTTAGCAATCAGGAATACGAACATGGCGTCCATGCTTCTTATGTGTATAAGATACATGTTTATATATCTTTATAGTTTGCCCTTTTAATAAGCTTCATCATTTAATTGAATTTTATACTTAAGAATACATTACGGCATCTTCAGACCATTCTAAGAAATTACTGGTTTCAGAATGATATGTAGCCTGATCTTCTTTCCCACACCTTCCATTTCATATGAGTTTCTTAAGATCTGGTGACAATTGCACCTACTCAATCAATAAAGCGACCGTGAATCAATAAAGTAAGAAGCTTAGCATCCCAATTTGAACACCATGACACATCTGATACATCCAAAGGATGCTTAACTACGACATCATTTTGTATATAAAGTAGATATACATTTTAAGATATAAACTACTTATACACTCATATTCAACATTTAAATATTGAATATTTATTAGTGTATTGTTCAACATCTCAGTAAAATCACGACATCACACTTCTCTTCCATATAAAAGTGACTTTTTGTATATACAGATTGATTTCAAGTTCTTCTCTACCTAACAAATATTTGCTAATTTTGAATGTATAATTTGGCTACTAAGCTTGCTCAAGTTTGATTGTATGATGAAGTGATTCAATCACTACCTTGTGAAATTACAGTTATCTATAAAAACTTGACTTGTAAAATTGTTTCTTTGACCATTATAGTAGAGGAAGAAGAAAAATTCATTATCTCTATATACTCTTACTAAAAGGTATAAATGTATGCTTCATTAATTATAGTATTGAAGGGTATATATTTCATTATTAAAAGAGAGTTTCTTGAAAAGAGGCATATATTTTTATGTTATAAAAATATGGATTTCCCAAAGGTTAAATGTTTATATATATATATAAAATAAAATTGGAAGTGGCTTATTTACTCTATGACTCTCAATGATTATGTCATATAGATTATCTTGTGGAGGTGAAATATTGCACTAGACTAGACCATCTTAGTCCTCGATGAAATACATTGTTTCATATTATAAACTATAAAGGATTTTTTCAAAATAAGTTTGGTTGTGGGGACCCTTATTGAAACATTGAATCACGTTCATATCACTTCATCTTCCTTTTTTTGTAGACCACTATGCAATCAATTTCCAAATAAAATGTGCCAACACAGATCTAATAATACTTTTACAAGTAATCAAGTCATGAATTCTGTAAATTCAAAAAGATAATATCGACTTACTAATCTATGAATGTACTAAAACAAACAAAATACTTTTTGAAATATATAATTTTATAAGGAACAAATCAAGTAACATCAAGGTATACCAATTACATAAATTCAAAAAAGAATATTGACTTAAATCTATGAATGTGCTAGAACAAACAAATTACTATCTTAATTCTTAAATATATTGTTTGTTTATTACTAATACAAAACACTTACCTTATTTTAATTCAATGTTGCTATTTACTAATCAAAATTTCAGCTTATTTATGTTTACGTAGTATTTTTCTACATATCATATCCACACATGTTTAACATATTCAAGTATCATAGGGATCATACATGATAGGATGTTGAAGCTGAAATGAATCAAACATGCTTTTCATTTACAAACTAGAAATGCAAATACATTTGGTAATGAATCTCTATGGAAGTTTTCTATGACAATGTATATGTTGATTTTTTGATGTAGCCCATTTGAACTTGGAAAGATTGTATGAATCTTTCGAAAGAAATAGATAATCCTATTTGAATGATGATTTCAACATTTCTCAACTTTGAACATGTTTGGAATTCATATCATTAAAACCATCTTCATGTTTATGTTGATTTTTTGATGTAGCCCATTTGAACTTGGAAAGATTGTATGACTCTTTCGAAAGAAATAGATAATCCTATTTGAATGATGATTTCAACATTTCTCAACTTTGAACATGTTTGGAATTCATATCATTAAAACCATCATGTTTTTTTTTATAATGTTATATTTTTTCTAGAAAAAAACCATTCCAAATATTCTTATTAGAAAAAGTACTTTTCAATATGTATATGCATTGATGACACACCATCTTGAAAAAGTATTCATTCATGTTGTGTATCTTCAAACGTGCACATATTCAATTCAAGGTTGTTGATTTCTTATTCATATTGAACGAACTATATTATGCATATAAAATTTTCATTAAATTAGTAAACCATGAACATGTGGAGTATAATTAATATATTTTTCATTTAGTAATTGATATCATTATAAAGTAGACAATATCATTATAAATATGTTTAACACAACACAACAAACTCAAATTTACACGTGCATGTGCACGTGTGTGCTGACTAGTAAGAAGAAAAATTAATACAATAAAGTCTACAACAATTAATACAATAAAAAATGAAAAAATAGAAGAGAGAGAAAATATTTTTATTTATAACTTTCAATCTGGAGTGTATTTTCTAACAAGACTAGTGTTGACATACTTTGAAATAATGATAATATGAGAGAAATATAATATCCGTATTTTAGGCTACCATACATATGTTTTGGGTACAATACTTGCAAGTATAGTACATTACATACGTGTTTCCTCTGAATCATATACAATAGCTATTTGTTCATCTATTGATTCGCCTGAGCTAACACTAGCAAAAAATAATATTACAAGTATAATAAAAGAGGAGAGAAGTATACAAAAGTACAATACGTTTAAGGGTACTGTACGTACTGTACTCGGATTGATCATTTGGATACAGTACTTATTGCCTCCTTATTTGTTCACATTCTATATTATGTCATAAATCCACAAGTATTATACCCTTCATTCAAAAGTACAGTACTAATCTCATTGCTAGTGTTAGCTCAACTGAATCAATAGATGAATAAGAAATTATTGTACATGAGTTGTGGGAAACATGTACGTGATGTACTGTACTCACGAGTACTATACCCAAAACATGTGTATGGTATCCTAGCAGTACATCTCAATACATATAATATCTTATTTTGGGGTACAATACTAGTGCTTTGAGGTACAATATATTAGCAAGTAAACTTTCGTACATTTCCTGCAAAATGGAAATAATATATATCTCAATATCACTACTACAGAAATGGCTTATAACGTCACTTTTAAAGGTGTCGGTTGTACTAATACACCGACACCTAAACAATACAACGTCGATTTAAAAATTAAACTGACATCAATCTGTGAAGGGCGACCAGACACGGGTATCGCTTTTATTCGGTGTCGATTACTTAATAACAAACCGACGCCAAAAATTAACCGCCAAATCCAAAATTTCCAGCCAAAAAAATTACCTTCAAAAATTTAACATATGGCGTCAGTCATTAACTAAAAAACCGACGACGAAAGGTTATTCGTGAAAGAGAAATTGGGCACATTTTGATCGTCAGTTTTACAATAATGACCGACACATATGGGTTTTCCCACACTCTTCGCGGGAAATTTTTCACACCCTTTGAGCGTCGCCGATGGTCATTAATCGAGAACCAATTTTTTAATCGGCGTATGTACATAGACGTCGGTTTTTTCTAATTAAAACCGACAATTATCATTGGGCACAGGTGTCGGTTTGTGTTGTTAACCGACACTGTTAGTGTTATGTGTCGGTTTGTTGAATAACCGACACCGAATGTTAACTTAATATCGCGTGAGCGAGCCCGACTCTTCCCTTCCCCTTTCTCTCTGTGATTGCAATCGACTATTAGGGTCTGGCGATTCTGTCGTTCTCCTTGCTCGCCGCCGCCGATCTCTTTGCTCGTCGATGCCGTGAAGTGCCGCCGTGAAGCGTCGATCTCCTTGTCGCTGTCGTGAAGCGCCGCCATGGAGCTTGTCGTTTGTGAAGCTCGCCGGCGTTCGTGGAGCTCGCCGTTCGTGGAGCCGCCACCGTCGTTGGTCCTCTCATCCAGCCGGTCCTCCTCTCACCGGTGCTAGCAGTAGCCAGCGTCAACAGCAGCAACCGCACCAGAGCCAGCGCCAACAGCAGCAGCCGGAACCATAGCTTGCCATTATCGTCACCACTGCCACTGCTAGAGGTAAAGCCTCCAATTGACTAGGTTTGCATCCTCAATTCATCCTTGGCTTAACCTATTTTTTAATGTGTGTTGTTGATGTGTGTTGACCTTGGCTTAACCTATTTTTTAAACAAGTAGATGTCAATGATAATTTAGTTAACCAATCCCTATGATTGATCCTAATTCAGTTTAGTATTGTTTTGCATTCATACACGATCGTGCTAAAATTTGTAGTGTACATTTCCAGTTTTAGGTTTGACTTTTTTGATGTTACTAGCGGATAGGAGTCAGGCTCCTGTTCATTTTCTGATTCACTTCAAAATGATTAGAATGTGCCTAGGTCCTTATTATAAGTATGTTCTTTTATCCTTTTAAAAAGTATTTCAAACATAGTGCCATGTACTTATAAAACTAAATATGAGTGTTGATTAAACAAATAGATAATAAGTGTCACCTCATTTTATGAAATACCAAGATACATCAAATTATAGAAAATACTAGTCTAAAAATTTATAACATCATTATATGTACTTACACTTTTTCTGAAAATATAACATCGTTATATGTACTTACGTACACTTTTTTAATACTAATATTATGCAGTCTCTGTCCACCCACAACAGTCACTATGAATTGGGCCTCTATGTCAATGTTAACGTTCCCTATTGAAGAACAATTGGGCATCATCCTAGATGATCGTTCCTTAAACCAATTGGCCATATCCAAACATTGGCATTTTCTAAAAGGAAGACACTACATGTCTGGTGAAGTGACCCTAAATTTTGGCAATTATTCACATGTTATCGAGGTTGAGTATGATTTGGCGGGAAATCTTGTATCAAAATCCGGTTGGCGTGATTGGATTGGAAAGATGCATGTGGGCTGTAGCGACATGCTTTTTGTCCGTCCAGTTGGCCATAATACCAGCAAAGTTTGGATAACCAACATCAACTGTGAGACCCCTGATCATCTACTACGGTATGAGCGCACGACGGAGGATATCATCTCAGACGAATCTGATTATGAGGCCCCTGTCAGTTCAGATTCGTCTAAATACAGTGAGGAGCTCCGCGACGCAACATCATCAAAAAGGCCACGGTAGGTCCAATTAACAAATATAATTGTCAAGACAAAAAAATTGTGTTTACACTTTTTGTCTGAAAGCAATCAATACTCATAGCTGATTTCTTTTCTGAACTTTAGGAGAAGATCGCCACAATGATAAGTCCTCGAAGTTACTGATGCGGGACCATGTTGGTGTAGTATTTAGTTGTCTATCTATCTAGACTTGTCTGTATTAATAGTTATTTTAATTATGTGCATGTTTAGGGGTACACCAACCCCTTTGTTTAGTTACTATTTAGGGGTACACCAACCCCTGTGTGTGGATGTAAAAAGAGATTAATGAATGGAACTGAAAGTTGCTACATGAATGCTTCTAACTGAATTGATGATTGGCTTAGTTATTGAATGTTACAAATTACTGATAAATTTCATTATAAATGTTCTTTTATCCTTATTATAACTATGCTTTCAATGATCACTTCCATTATGGTTCAGGAGCTCGCCGACCTTCTGCCTGCCCGTTCGGCTTCCACGTGTACCCATCTGTCTCGCCTCTCTCCCTGCTCCAGAGCAAGACGCCCGAATGGGCTCAAACAGAGATAAACATCCCCAAAAACCCTCTGTCTCGCCCTCTGATTTGGGGCTTTATATTTAAATGCATCTAAACATTCATAAGCTATTAATGTTGATTAATTTAGGAAGCATTGATATGTTGTTATGGCTGTCCACAAATGTTTTTATAAGAAATTGTATGTTGAATGGGGTTGTGAACAAGGAATTGGTGTTGTATTTGTTGGCCTAGAAACCCGTCCAAGATTTACTCATTAGGAGTAAATCTTGGATAGTCCCCGGTTTGGGACTGTTCTTGAAAACCTAATCTCACTTAGGATGTAAGTGTATAATGTGTATTGGGTTTTCAAGAAAATTTCAGCACCATTTCCCCGTTTGTTCTCTAAGTACATATGTACTTGGAGAACAGCGGGGAAATGTTGCCGAAATTTTCTTGAAAACCCAATACACATTATACTCTTACTAGTGAGATTAGGTGTTCAAGAATGGGATAGGTGGTACACATTTAAGAATGACATCACATGTTTAAACCCTAAAGTTTTAACCATAAACTCTAATCTGTTTACCCTAGATCCTAATCTTGTTGTAATATATACTTATTTTCTCTTTGATCAGAGAATGGATAGATCATGGATGTCCATTCGCAATCACTATACCCCAGAGTTTATTTCTGGTCTTGATCAGTTTGTTAGATTTGCTGAGGAACATAGGAAACAACCTGGAGATAGGTTCTACTGTCCATGTAGGCATTGTGGTAACAACTTGAAAGTCAGTACTGGTGATGAAATCAGAAGTCATGTCATGTGCAACGAGATTGTACAAGGCTATACAGAATGGTACTGGCATGGAGAGATTTCAAACCTGAAACCAGTGGATGTCGATAGCAGTGCTTGTGTGGAAGAAGAAATTGCCTCCGATGACGTAGATGTGAATGAACCAGTTCCAGTAGACATCGTTGATGCGATGCTGGATAGTTATGGGGTAGAGCACACTAATCCACCTCCCATGTTTAGAAACATTGTGCATGATGATGAGATACCATTATACACGGGTTGTAAGTTTACGAAGCTTAGCGCTGCGTTGAGATTGTATAAACTAAAAGCTAACAATTGATGGAGCGACAAAAGCTTCACGTCATTGTTGTCTTTGTTGAAAGAAATTCTTCCTGAAGGAAACGAGCTTCCGATCTCAACATACCGGTTACAGAAATTGTTGTGCCCAATGGGAATGGAGGCCAAGAAGATACACGCATGCCCGAATGATTGTGTATTATTTCAAAAGGACTATGTGAATTTGAAAGATTGTCCGAAATGTGGTGCGTCAAGGTATAAATTGACAACTTCGGGGGAGTCCAAAACTGGTTCTCCTGCCAAGGTGATGTGGTATCTACCTATAATACCACGGTTTCAACGCTTGTTTGCCAATCCTATAGATGCAAAGAATTTGAGGTGGCATGCAGATGTTAAGAAAAATAATGATGGGATCCTACGACATGCGTCTGATTCCCCACAGTGGAAGAAGGTTGATCTATTGTTCCCTGAATTTGGTGAAGAGGACAGGAATCTAAGACTTGGGCTTTGTACAAATGGGATGAATCTGTATGGGACATTGAGCAGCCAACATAGCACTTGGCCAGTCATGCTTGTTATATACAATCTTCCTCCCTGGTTGTGTATGAAAAATAAGTACGTTATGCTGTCGTTGTTGATATCGGGCCCTAAACAACCTGGAAATGATATCGATGTTTATCTTGAACCTCTAATTGATGACTTAAAGAAACTCTGGGGTGAAGGTGTGATGACCTATGATGCTTCACGAAGAGAGACATTTTGTTTGCATGCTATGTTGTTTTGCACCGTGAATGACTTTCCAGCATATGGGAATTTGTCTAGATATAGTGTCAAAGGATCTAAAGCGTGTCCTATATGTGAAGAGAACACTGATTCAATACGACTAAAACATGGCGGCAAGACTGTATATCTTTCTCATCAAAGGTTTCTTCCAAAATTTCATCTATATCGTAGGTTGCGCAAAGCATTCAATGGACGGAATGAGGAACGTAGTGCACCTAAACCTATATTAGGGGAGGATGTTTATGAAAGAGTGAAAGACATCGCCAATGAATTTGGTAAGAGACCACAATGTACAATGGCCACAAGGAGTGACAAGTCTTTATTCAAGAAGAAGTCGATATTTTGGGATCTTCCTTATTGGAGTTCTTTGACAGTCAGGCATTGTATCGATGTCATGCACGTTGAGAAAAATGTATGTGATAACATCATCGGTACTCTGTTGAATATACCAGGTAAGACTAAAGATGGGATAAAATCCAGAATGGACCTACGTGAAATGGGAATAAGGTCAGAATTAACATAATTACGTGAAATGGGTAATAAAATAACATACTTACCTCTTGCTTGTTACACGTTGTCTAGAAAGGAGAAGAAAGCATTTTGTGAATGCTTGGTAAATGTTAAGGTGCCACAGGGTTACTCATCCAACATCTGTACATTGGTATTAATGAAAGATCTGAAGTTAATAGGTCTTAAATCTCATGATTGTCACATTCTAATGCAACAAATATTGCCTGTGGCAATTAGATCTATATTGCCGAAGCATGTAAGGTTTTCAATCACCAGACTTTGTTTCTTTTTCAACAGTCTGTGCAGCAAAGTTATTGACCCTGATACTCTCGATAATTTGCAAAGAGAAGTGGTTGTTACCCTATGTCAGATTGAGATGTATTTTCCTCTGTCGTTCTTTGATATCATGGTACATCTCATTGTCCACTTGACTAGGGAAGTGAAAATGTTGGGACCAGTTTTCTTGCATTGGATGTATCCCTTTGAACGATACATGAGCATTTTTAAAGGTGATGTTCGAAACCGTTATCGGCCTGAAGGGAGTATTATTGAGGGTTATGTGGTGAGAGAGGTTATGGATTTTTGCAATGACTTTCTGAGTGGTAATGACGCTCTCGTGAATGACAAGAATATTGAGGAGCATTTTGGAAAAGGAGTTTTGGGAGCACGGGTGAAAGTGATCAGCCGTGAGCAGTTGGAGCAAGGTCACTTGTATATTTTACACAACATCGACGAAGTGAGTGTTTATATCGAGGAACATATCAATTTCATCAAAAGATAATATCCTCGATCCAATTCAATGTGGCTTGCTAGAGAGCATAACAAGACATTTATTAAGTGGTTTGAAGATAAAGTCTTACATCAACTATCTCAAAAACCATATAATGTTACTGAAACCATCAAATGCCTCGCCTTTAAACCAAAATTGAATGTTATGTCTTATGAAGGGTTTGAAATAAATGGTTTCTCATATTACACAAAGCATCAAGATGATAAGAGTGTCGTCCAAAACAGCGGGGTCACCCTTCAAGCGTCGACTATGTATTTTGCAAGTGCAAAGGATAAAAGTCCACGTGAAGCTAAAATGTCATATTACAGTGTCATTGAAGACATATGGGAGTTTGACTATGTAGATTTTAGAATTTTGCTCTTTAAATGTAATTGGGTTGACAACAACAAAGGATAGTAGATGAATTGGGTTTCACATTAGTGAACTTTGAAAAGATTGGCGAGAAGGATGAACCATTCATATTGGCATCACAGGCAAAACAAGTATTTTATATCGATGATCCTGCAAATGATAAATGGTCGGTTCTTCTTCATGGTAAAAGTCAGTTCATTGAAGATCCTATAGATGAAGAAGAGTACTATGATAAGTATGATGACTCCAATCCATTCTCAGTTGGGTTGCCAACACCACCAAACATTGAAGCTGGGGATGACAATGACTTGTATGTTCACGGGGATCATAATGAAGGATTGTTAATTGATAAAAGATCACAATATTATAGGCATGGATGTTTATATTTTTATTATGTTCCCATGATGACCATGCTGATGATCACCATGAGAGTGAGGACGTGCTTGCACCGCCTGACAATGTAAGTTTTAAGAATATATCCCTGAGGTTTCTATCTATATGTTCATTTATAATTATATTATGTAAGTGTGTTTTTTATCAAATTTTTAGGATACTAGTTAATAGCAATTCTATTTAATTTGCAGGCATTCGCCAAAGACTACAGGCTATGCAGGACGGCCATGACATAGCTATGCAGGCCATCGACATTTCTTTGTAAATCCAAAGCGCAACAGTCAGAGAGAAAGCAAGCATCCCACACTATAGCTTAGTACATATATATAGTGGGACTAAGGTGACGATCCCACCTGCTAAAATAGGTTACCGACAACTACATGTTATGGCTCGGAGGTCGTGATTCAGCAAGCGTATGCATTAGACCTTCTTCAATGTTAACTCGTGGTGAAATCTGTTTGTCCTCCTGCTAATGCATACGCTTCCTGAATCACGACCTCCGAGCCGTAACATGTAGTTGTCGGTAACCTGTTTTAGCAGGTGGGATCGTCACCTTAGTCCCACTATATATATGTACTAAGCTATAGTGTTGTATGTAAATTCGCCATTGCTGTTATTATACACTATATATGTGTTAGTCTGTCATGTTTTTATATGAATCTGAAACACTTGTGCGTGCTGCACTTTATGTATTGTATTTGTATCATGCTTCCCTTCATTGTGGCTTCTTTTGCTGTTTCATGGCTCTTTGAATATATGATTTTGTTGATAATGATGACAATGATGACAATGTGAATGAATTTTTATGAATTGTGTGTGAAAATCATCAATACATGAATGTTTCTACATGTGTCTGAATGTGAAAAGAGATAAAATGTTTGCAGGTTTGTGGCATGTTGTTGGCTGATATCAATGGATGTTGTAAAACCTACAGTTCATAACTGAACTGCAGGTTTCTCATCTTGTGACTAGCCACAACAGGTCTGCAGACTGACAGAAGAAAAAAACATCGGCGTCAGTTATTTGAACAAAACCGATGATATATGGTTACAATGTCGGTTTCCATACTAGTAACCGACGTCGATTTCCCTAATGAGAGGCGTCGTATATTTATATACAACCGATGACATAGGGTAACAGTGTTAGTTTCCCTACTAGTCACCGACGTCGATTTCCCTAGTGGCCAGACAACACGGCCGTGCTGGTCAGCACGACCATGGTAGAGGGTGATATGGCGTCAGTTATCACTAAGAAACTGACACCCATAGTGCCCCAGATGGTGCCCTTTCTGTGGCGCGAAGGTATGTGGCGTCGGTTTCGATCCTAATAATCGACGCCTATACCCCATGCTGGTGAATTTTCGGTGCATTTTCGGTGGCGTGCGAAGGGTTTTGGCGTCGGTTCTCAAACCGACGCGTAACAGTTGGGCTTTTAGCAGCGCCCACATAGGTGTCGCTTGAGAACCGACACTAAAGGCCTTAAAAAACCGACACTAATGGCATGTTATGTACTAATGTATATACAATATTTTGTTTTGGGGTACAAAACATGTGTCATGAGGTACGGTATGTCAGCAAGTAAACTTCCGTACAGTACCTCCAAAATAGA
The DNA here is from genome assembly GCA_963693085.1 of Alisma plantago-aquatica. NCBI lineage: Eukaryota > Viridiplantae > Streptophyta > Magnoliopsida > Alismatales > Alismataceae > Alisma > Alisma plantago-aquatica. The sequence continues at coordinate 1,046,074,004 of OY856413.1, forward strand.
AGTAGTACATCTCAATATCTAACAGTATCTCAAAATGTGAATAATATACGTATTAATATACATAATGTATCCTAAAATATAGAAATAATAGTATTTTGTTGTACGATACCCTTATTTTGAAGTTTTATACTTTTGATACTTCTCTCATCTATTTTTTATACTTCTCTCATATTAAATTTTTCTCCAAAGTATGTTAACATTGGTATTGTTAGAAAGTATTTTTTGTGATGAATCTACTGCTTTCTCTGTCACATCAGCAATCATCAATTCCCAAGAATCGGGTGGGAGTCTGGGGTGAGGACGAGAGCTTGTAGCGTAACTCATATAAGAATAGCTACGATACACATCCCTACCCACCCACTCGGTGGTTGGGATGTGTGGTCAATGCTGGTGTGGAAGAAAAAGTAAATATACCATGAATGAGAAAAAAACTGGAGAGAAAAAATGTTGTGCACATAACTCTTAAATTATAAGGAATTTTAGGTCGAAATAAACAACATTAGGTTTGTCATAAAAAATACTTTCTATCAAGACCAATGTAGACATACTTTGAAAAAAATAATATTAGAAGTATATTAAGAGAGGAGAGAAATATACAAAAGTATAGTATGTTTTGGGGTACTATATTCAAATTGACTATTCATGTATAATACTTATTGCTTTTTTATTTCTTCATAATCCATATTATGTCATAAATCCATAAGTATTGTACATTTTATCATTTATATTAATTTTTGCAAGCATTTGCCAAAAATCATATACAAGGATATCCACACATTCTACAAGAAGTGCAGTACTAACAACTAAAATTCATAATAAAAAATACATAACTACAAGTACAGTTCTAACAACACATTCTATTTTTTTGAAGTATTCACATTCTTAATATGTACAAACGTATAGTACTAATTGTCTTCTTATTTTGCACACTCAATATTTTGTTAAAAATCCGCAAGTACTGCACATTTTATCATTTATATTAATTTTTGCATACATTTAGAATGAACATTTGACAAAAAATGTATACAAGGATACAACACATTCTACAAGAAGTACAGTGCTAACAACCACATTTTGTAATACAAAGTGTAGTACTAGATGTACAGTACTAGAGGTACCGTACGTGTTACAACCCCAAATTTTGGGTTCCTTTGCCGAGAAATGTAATTTCTCATAGTATATATATTTGGAACAAATAATTATATAATGAGTTTTGTTTACAATAGCCTTGATGTTTGTGTTGTGGGCTTTATTGGCTATTGGGCCCAATAACAAGGAAATTCAATTAGTAAATGAATAATTGAGTTTTTGAGAAAAGAAAGATGTCGAAACCTCTAGAAGGAAAAATAATATAATCCAAAGTTGGATTTCATGCCTCTTGGATTCCTTGGGTTCCAAGGAGTCCAAAATTGCAAAGGAAAGGCAATAAGGAAATAAAAGATTAAATAAGCATTTATTTATTATGAAAGAAATTGAAAACAATGATAAAATGTGGAAAATAAGTGGAAAGAGGTGTAATTGAGTTATCCTTAGTGGAATTTCTTATCTTAAGGATTCCTAATAATAAAAGGAATACCAATGAGGAAAATAAAAGAGAAATAAAGAGAAATTCTCAAAAAGAGCTATTTTAATAAGAAATGAACAAGATAATGAGAAATAATGAAGAATAATGCATTTAGATGCATCTAGAAGGATAATAAGTATCCTTATAAAGGAATTTCGAAATATTACAGTTTCTTGGGGTCCAAGGAGCCCCAATTAAGAAAGAAGAAAGAGAAAATACTAAAATTGCAAAATAAGAGGATAATGTGATGCATTGCAAGTGAATTATGTAGTATTGCTAAAAGGGAAGTATTTTCTATTAAATGAAAATAGAATTGCGTGCCATTAGAATAAAGGGCAAGTACTAAAGAATAGATTTTCAAAATTCTAATATCTCAAGGATAAAGAATATCAAGAAGGTAAATAGGAGAGAGGAGAATTTCTTCTCCATGAAGGAATTTGATTCCAATTAGGAATAGAACTAGTTCACCCATAGATGGTCCTCTTAGGGCATGGATACCCACCCTTATATACGGGGTAGAGCCCTGGTTCGAGCCCAAGAGAGAGAGAGAGAGAGAGATCTCACGCTCTCCTCTTTGTTCCATCCATGCAAAACCTAGACAAGAGGGGTAGAGGCACCCTGGATCGTTTGAGGGTTGTGGTGTGGTCCTGCTGGAGGCTCAAAGCACCCACGCGGCTGGAGGGAAGCCTGGAGATCGTTTCTCCGCTCTAACCTGGACGTAGAAGCCCTAGACATGCTGGCCAGCACAGGCTAGCATCTTTAGCCATGAGATTTTGACATCCAGGGGAGTGTCGAGGAGCGTCGGAGGTGGAGGGACCATCCCATGTGATCGTCAGGGTCCAGGAGAGGGAGGAGGAGGAACGCAAGCCGCGGCTAGGGCTGCTGCAGTGGCTGTTCGCGAGGTTGAAGATGAGATGCATGCATTGGACAAAAATACCATTCCGAGCTTTGCTAAACCAACCACTTACGCAAGGACAGAATCATCAATTTGAAATGTTTTCCAAGCTTCTTGCAACGATGCATGAATAGAGGCTACGTGGCAACCCCCCATTGGCCCAAAGTAAGTTAATTTGCAAAATTCATATCTCATTAACCATAGCTTGGATAGATGCGCATTATACATGAATTTTGATCAGGAGAACTCAAGGAATGTAATAAAAATATATTTGAAGCCTAATTTTGATTAGAATTTGAAAAGTAATGGAAGTTATTAACTTTAATGTAATAATGATTAAGAAACCCTATTTTGATATGATTAATGTGATTAGTAGGGTTTAATTGATGATTAAGGTTGATATTAACCGGTTAATCATAAAGAGATACATTAAGATAAAAAAAGATGAATTTTGCACGTAATTAGTTTAATTGAGAGTTCATGTGCATAAATATGCTTTAATGGGCCTTGAAAACCCTAATATTGGTGAATGCGACTCTTAATGGCTTTAATTATTCAAAATCATGAATAAAGTTAAGATATGATTATTCTAAGCTATTTTGAGCATTAAAGTTCTGAATTGTGGTTAAATACCCTTAATGAGGAAATTAGGGTTTCCTAGTGGATAAAAGGTAGAATTAATGATAAATAACATTCATACGAGTATTAGAGCATAATGAACTAAGAATTGATGGTAAACGAGCATAGTGACTTTGTCATAGATTAAAAAGGATAAAAATGGCAGCTTCAATGTAAAAAAAGCCTTAATGGACTTAATTGATGGTTAATTGTGCATTAATCTGGAATTAAGGTTATGTGTTTGTAAAAGGTAACTTTCGTGAAGGATAGATGAGATAATTAGGGTTTAAAAAGAGTAAAGGGAAGTAAAACCCTAATTGCAAAGTAAACCCTAAAAAGAGGAAGAAACCCTAAAAAGGAATAGAAACCATAAGTAGCAAGATGGTTTGGATAGATTTTGATAAAAAGGAATTGAATGTAATTTCAGGATTGAATTGTGTGCTTGCTTGATTCTGGATTACTTGCTTGTTTGGATTATTCCTGCTCCTGAGTCTACCTAACAGGTATGTGGTTAGTTATGAATAACCGCCTTTGTTTCCCAAGGATTTTCCGGATGGTTAATCACATTGAATGCAAATTATCAGTTTGGATGTTCATACTTGCAAATCATAAAGTCACTATGATTATCACATTAATAATAGAAGTATGTATTCTCGCACCTACATTCCACCCTGATGGATGATGCCAAAGGTCATGCCCAGATGGGTAGACCAATGGGCACCATGAATGGTGACCCCGAGCACCAAGCTCGGGAATGAGAAGGTGGCCTATGATATTGCATGACCAGAGGGCACCATGAGTGGTGACCCCAGGCACCAAGCTAGGGATTGAGAAGGTGGCCTTAAGTCATTGGCAAAAAAAACCCTAAGGTGGGTATGCCAGGGTTAGGGTAAAAGCGGTGGAGAATGTCATACTAGAAAATGTAAATTGGCTTGTTAATTAACTTGATTGTGACAATTAGATTGTTATCCATATGTGCAAACTTTTGGTTGTCCCCACATACCAGTATATTTCGATATACTGACCGACATTTTGTTTGTCAGCGTTTTAGGTACAAGTTTGAAAAGAACCAACAGTAAAGTGGCATATGTGAAATTAATTAAGAATTAAAGTTCAAAGGAGGATTAGTTAGAGTATACTCCTAATGCGGATAGATGTAGATATCCTAGTTTTGGAAAAGGTATGCAAAGTTTTATTTTATACCAATTTTTAGTTTAGTTGGTAAAATTTGTTAATTGTTATTGATTATTTGTCGAACCTTGGATCCGGGTTATTAGATAACGGCTCTGACCTTTTGGTCTCCCTTAAATGGGGTTTACTGGGAGGCAGGGTCGTTACATTTGGTATCAGAGCATAGGTTCCTCATTTAATCTTTAATAATTATTAAATTTTACAAACTCTGTAGAACCCAAGGGAGTTATTAGAGGATTGTCTGAAGGATTGAGGTGTCTAGAAAAGGATCACGTCTGGGGGCTGGCAATATTTTCCTTCGCACCACTAGTCAGAATACATGGACTCCCAGATTGTGTGACTGCCTGGCTGATGTCTTAGGATATGACTCGAAATAAGATACCTTTAGGACTCTCTTATCTTGTTCATCCCTTCTCAACTCAAATTTTGTTAAGGACCTTAAGGATTATGGTTTTCTCTCTTCTCCTCACCCACTTGAGGTATGGGTAAGGTTAATAAGGTCTAAGGAATCCTCCACCAAATTAATGAAAAGCATGTAAATAAGATGCCATGGACATAAGCTTAATAGATTAAGCGTAAACTAAAGAATAGATACATGCTTAGGTCATATGACAAGAGTTGTCTTTTCCCTCAGGAGAGACCTGAGAATAGACCTTCTTGTCAGGAGGATGAGTAGAGAGAGAGTTGGTCATGGAGGCAGAGATCTCCATTAAAAGTAGAGACCTAGCACATCCTCTAAGGATGATAACCATAACCTTAAGTGGAGTTTAGAGAGAGTGATGACATGATGAGTTAGATGTCATGGTTGACTGGGTGTTTGGATGGACATGCCTTTGGAGGTTAGATGACCTAGCACCTTTGGAAACCCAACCCTGGGAAGGGTCGTGCATGTTTGAGTGAAGGATAGCTCCTTCATGGATGAGGTTAGAGAAGAACCTATAGAAACCTTATGGGTTGTTGCAAGTAGGATATAGCTTGCACCCAGAGTACATCAGTAGTATGAGCAGTAAGTTAAAACTGAGGCCAGAAGGACAGGATGGATGGCTTATGATATAAGCATAAGGGGCTATGGATAATCATGAGCAAACATAAGGTTGAGCATAGGCTTCACCCACATAGAGGTATGCCTTTGAGCTTGATCCTTCATGGAGGGAGGACCTCTAGTAGTAAGGGTGGATGTGGAGTTAGCTCTAGAGAGAGAAAGAAAGACCCCAACAAGGAGGTTGGAAGCCTAAAACCCTGAGATATGAGGAACAATGGGGAGTTGAGGATGATGCGACCTAAGTGGATGATAGTGGTTTCCTTATGCTTGATCCCTAGAGGCTGGTGATATCTCGGTTGCCTTTAGAGGAATCCAACCCTAGAGAGAGGATGATTCTTCCGGTACCTATGTGCCTATGGTATAAGTGTTTACCTACTGAGATGAGACAAAGAGTGCCTTAGACCCTGAGGAGGTTTAAGTAACCAGTTGTGAGGCATTATACCAAGTTGGTTGTCCTTGAGGAGGACTTAACTCTGAGGTGTTGCTCATATAAAAGGATCATGGGAGTACATGACATACCTTAGACATGTTTGATTCATGGTTAAGAGATTGAGCATGCAGTTGGATACCCAAAGGAGAACCTAGGCCTAAGAGGGGAAGCAGTGTATTCAATGCTCATAACAATATTTGAGTCACCATAGTTTCGAGCATGGTACTCCTCATGTGTAGAGGTAAAGGAAACCCCTTAAGTTAAGGGTATGTTTGATGAACCCCTCACAACCAAGTTGATCTAATGTTGAGGAAAGATAACAAGTATGACCTAGCATGGTTTAATAGGTGGTCTGCTTGTGCCTTAGTAGCTGCTGGGTTAGGCATGCTCATGTGAATGTAAACCCTAAGGACGCGGTTGTGACCTTGTTTTCAAGAGTTGTAGTTTCCTCCCATCCTGGGAGAGGGACCCTTTGGTAGGGTGTATACCAGTTTTGAGGTAACCTAAAGAGGTTTGACAGGATCTTAACAAGCTAAGTGAAAAGTACATGGTATGAGAATGAACCTGTAGACCCATAGATAACCATCTCTAAGTGCATGTGGATGTGTTACCATGGAGGTAACCGGTATGGGGCCTGACCAAGGTAGGCAGGTTGCCATGACCCCTATGAAGGGATGAAAGTCAGTCGTGAATGTAGAGAGAGATGATGAAGGCTTGGGTAAGGTTCTAAGCTAGACATGTACTATAATGGAATCCTAACTCTATCCTAGGGTCAGGTGGGGATAAGACCGATGTAAGTAGGAGTTGTCTAATTCCCTAGTTACACACGACCATAGGGTCGGGAGGTAACAACTATCATTGTCTGAGGGCCATGGGTTAGGAGATTGATCACCTTCATGAACTCATGGGACCCAAAGGTCAGATGAGTAGGGCACTCTCTGGATGCATAAGGGAAGAGGGATGACCCTAAAAGTGTCGGCACCCTATAGACCTAGAGGAGATGACCAAGGAATGTGTGTAAACCTCAGTAGGTTTGAGACCAATTTTCCATGGAAGTAATTTTTGATATTGTGATGTTTGTAGAGACATATGTGGCACGTTTCAACTTAGATGTAAAGGTGTACTGGCAAGGTGGGATGTACCATCTCTATTCTTGGAACATGAAGAACTCTATATTTGGACTGTAGCCAAATGCTTATTTCCTCTTGTTGTGGGAGTGAGAGATAGGATAGTACGCATGCCATACACCAAGGATAAAGATGATGTGAGTTAGAACGTTGCTACAAGGTATGAGGATAGAGATGATAACATACCCTTGTGGAGCGAATGATACATGGGTGGTTTACAAACACTAAAAGTATTAAGGAGATCATCTTGTGGGGATGTGATACCATGAGCTATCTAGAATTTGCAAGTTATGCAAGGTTGAGTTTGATCACCATGAAGAGGATCTCAGAGTTTCTTGATGAAGACAAACTTAGAGATGAGATGATAAGTAGAATACATGGAGGTGTATGTCTTCAACATTACCTAACACCTACAGATAAGAAGTGGTAATGAATGCTCTGGTTGAGATATAGCTGCTTAGTTTAGATGGAAGATAGAAGAGGTTGAGGTTGTTAGTCTAACCTTAAGATGAGAATAAGAGATAAGTTTGGCTAACACCCAGATGTATCAATAGCGGTTAATCAAGTAAATGATTGTTTGGTTAGCCAGCCTAGTCCGTGATATAATGAAAGGATGGTTGTAGAACCTCAGATGTACTTCTTTGGAAAGGAAAGTGATGAAACCCTGATGAGAGTGTTTTAGGGTTTCTGAGGTATCAAGCTTGAGAAATCATGACACACAAGAGATCATGGTTTTAAGATCACCAAACACTGTGATACTACAAAGATAGTAAGTGATAGTAGCACTTTGGTTGCTTGATGTGAAGTTGCATGTAGCATGTGGCCATGCAAGCCAAGGGTGAAGGACGAACACCAGTAACCCAGTGCTTTGACATAGAGGATAAAGAGTCCCCAAGAGGGAGTGGGAGTTCACCACTATGGAAGTTGTGGTAAGTCTCCCCTAGACCAAGGAAGGTCGAGATCTAATATGGGTTATGGTAGATCGCCTTACCTAGATGACATGAGAAAAAGAGAGTATTGTCAAGGGACAGATCAGGTTGAACTACACATGGGAGAGATGGTTCAAATACACCATGATGCGAGTTCAAAAGTTCTTGAGTATAACCTAAAGGTTCACTTCCATGAGGTGGAAGTAGATACATGAAGAACTTGATGCTAGTACAGTTTATCACTCCTAACTAATAGTTAGCGTAATCCAGATTAGAGGGTCCTATGAGAGCATGTGTGCTCGTTCAAGGTGATACCTAGAGATAGTTCTTGTCCTTTGTAAGATGTGATGATAACCACCATAGCAAGTATCGAGGTGTAAAGAAGCTCTGCAAGGGAGGTTGTGTCGGTCGCCACTTCATTAAGATGATGTTGGTAAAGGGACCTCGTGAAGGTCAAGAAAGGACCACAGTGTGTGCAGATGAAGTCACTTTGATCATGAAATGGCTGAGAGAGAGAGAGCCCATGGGCGACATGAGTTGTGAGCTGATGCAAAGCAGACTTACATGCAGTTCACTGTGGGAGAATATGTGATGTGAACATCTGACCCCTCTAAGCTACAACTGAGAAAGCAGAGTCCCCGATATATGGGTCCATTTGAGATGGATTAGTAGAGATGGTTGTGTTTAGCCCTACCCCTCAGGATAACATGATACATAATGTGTTTTATGAGTCTGATCTAGAGCACTATGTGAGGTACCCAAGCCATGTGCTGAGCCCTGAACCTATTCAGCTTTTGAGAAGCTGAAATGTCCTGAGTCACCTATGAGGGTATGATATACCAAGGTAAGAAAGAACTCAGATGGAAGAATATGAGATGATGAAGGTTCTTGGGAAGCACCATGGTAAGGGTGAAGCCACATGGGAGCCCTGATGGATATAAGAAAGGCTTATCATGAATTGTTTTTTTTCTTGTTGGAATTTTGAGGACAAAATTCATATAAGAGGGGAAGGATGTTACAACCCCAAATTTTGGGTTCCTTTGCCGAGAAATGTAATTTCTCATAGTATATATATTTGGAACAAATAATGATATAATGAGTTTCGTTTACAATAGCCTTGATGTTTGTGTTGTGGGCTTTATTAGATATTGGGCCCAATAATAAGGAAATTCAATTAGTAAATGAATAATTAAGTTTTTGAGAAAAGAAATATGTGGAAACCTCTAGAAGGCAAAATAATATAATCCAAAGTTGGATTTTGTGCCTCTTGGGTTCCAAGGAGTCCAAAGTTGCGAAGGAAAGACAATAAGGAAAGAAAAGATTAAATAAGCATTTCTTTATTATGAAAGAAATTGAAAATAATGATAAAATGTGGAAAATAAGTGGAAAGAGGTGTAATTGAGTTATCCTTAGTGAAATTTCGTATCTTAAGGATTCCTAATAATAAAAGGAATACCAATGAGGAAAATAAAAGAGAAATAAAGAGAAATTCTCAAAAACAGCTATTTTAATAAGAAATAAACAAGATAATGAGAAATAATGAAGAATAATGCATTTAGATGCATCTAGAAGGATAATAAGTATCCTTATAAAGGAATTTCGAAATATTACAGTTTCTTGGGGTCCAAGGAGCCCTAATGAAGAAAGAAGAAAGAGAAAATACCAAAATTGCAAAATAAGAGGATAATGTGATGCTAATGAATTATGTGGTATTGCTAAAAAGGAAGTATTTTCTATTAAATGAAAATAGAATTGTGTGCCATTAGAATAAAGAGCAAGTACTAAAGAAGAGATTTTTGAAATTCTAATATCTCAAGGATAAATAATATCAAGAAGGTAAATAGGAGAGAGGATAATTTATTCTCCATGAAGGAATTTGATTCCTATTAGGAATAGAACTAGTTGACCTATAGATGGTCATCTTAGGGCATGTATACCCACCCTTATATAAGGGGTAGAGCCCTGGTTCGAGCCCAAGAGAGAGAGAGATAGAGAGAGAGAGAGAGAGATCTCACGCTCTCCTCTTTGTTCCATCCATGCAAAATCTAACCAAGAGGGGTAGAGGCACCCTGGATCGTTTGAGGGTTGTGGTGTGGTCCTGCTGGAGGCTCGAAGAACCCACACAGCCGTATGGAAGCCTGGTGATCGTTTCTCTGCTCTAACGTGGACGCAGCAGCCCTGGACGTGCTGCAAGGTCAATCGAATAGGCAGACCTAGCCGGTGCAGGCTAGCGGCTTTGGTTGTGAGATTTTGACATCCAGGGGAGCACCGAGGAGCGTCGAAGGTGGAGGGACCATCCCATGTGATCGTCGTGGTCTAGGAGAGGGAGGAGGAGGAACGCAAGCCGCGACTAGGGATGCTGCGGTGGCCGTTCATGAGGTTGAATACGAGATGCATGCATTGGACAAAAATACCCTTCTGAGATTTGCTAAACCAACCACTTACGCGAGAGCAGAATCATCAATTCGAAATGTTTTCCAATATGCTTGCAACGATGCATGAATAGAGGCTACGTGGCAGTCCCCCATTGGCCCAAAGTAAGTTAACTTGCAAAATTCATATCTCATTAACCATAGCTTGGATAGATGTGAATTACACATGAATTTTGATCAAGAGAACTCAAGGAATGCAATAAAAATATATTTGAAGCCTAATTCTGATTACAATTCGAAAAGTAATGGAAGTTATTAACTTTAATGTAATAATGATTAAGAAACCCTATTTTGACATGATTAATGTGATTAGTAGGGTTTAATTGATGATTAAAGTTGATATTAACCTATTAATCATAAAGAGATACATTAAGATAAAAAAGATGAATTTTGCACGTAATTAGTTTAATTGAGAGTTCATGTGCATAAATATGCTTTAATGGGCCTTGAAAACCCTAATATTGGTGAATGCGACTCTTAATGGCTTTAATTATTCAAAATCGTTAATAAAGTAAAGATATTATTATTCTAAGCTATTTCGAGCATTAAAGTTCCTAATTGTGGTTAAATACCCTTAATGAGGAAATTTGGGTTTCCTAGTGGATAAAAGGTAGAATTAATGATAAATAATGTTCATACGAGTATTAGAGCATAATGAACTGCGAATTGATGATAAACGAGCATAATGACTTTGTCACAGATTAACAAGGATAAAAATGGTAGCTTCAATGTAAAAAAAGGCTTAATGGACTTAATTGATGGTTAATTGTGCATTAATCTGGAATTAAGGTTATGTGTTTGTAAAAGCTAACTTTGGTGAAGGAAAGATGAGATAATTAGGGTTTAAAAAGAGTAAAGGGAAGTAAAACCCTAATTGCAAAGTAAACCCTAAAAAGAGGAAGAAACCCTAAAAAGGAATAGAAACCATAAGTAGAAAGATGGTTTGGACAAATTTTGATAAAAAGGAATTGGATGTAATTTCAGGACTGAATTGTGTGCTTTCTTGATTATGGATTACTTGATTGTTTGGATTATTCATTCACCTGAGTCTGCCTAACAGGTATGTGGTTAGTTATGAATAACCGCCTTAGTTTCCCGAGGATTTTCCGGATGGTTAATTGCATTGAATGCAAATTATCATTTTGGATGTTCATACTTGCAAATCATAAAGTCACTATGATTATCACATTAATAATAGAAGTATGTATTCTCGCACCTACATGCCACCCTGATGGATGATGCCAAAGGTCAGGCCCAGATGGGTAGACCAATGGGCACCATGAGTGGTGACCCCAGGCACCAAGCTCGGGAATGAGAAGGTGGCCTATGATATTGCATGACTAGAGGGCACCATGAGTGGTGACCCCAGGCACCAAGCTCAGGATTGAGAAGGCGGCCTTTAGTCATTGGCAAAAGAAACCCTAAGGTGGGTATGCCAGGGTTAGGGTAAAAGCGGTGGAGAATTTCATACTGGAAAATGTAAATTGGCTTATTAATTAACTTGATTGTTACAATTAGATTGTTATCCATATGTGAAAACTTTTGGTTGTCCTGACATACCAGTATATTTTGATATACTGACCGATGTTTTGTTTGTCGGCGTTTTAAGTACAAGTTTGAAAAGAACCAACAGTAAAGTGGCATATGTGAAATTAATTAAGAATTAAAGTTCAAAGGAGGATTAGTTAGAGTAGACTCCTAATGCAGATAGATGTAGATATCCCAACTTTGGAAAAGGTATGCAAAGTTTTATTTTATACCAATTTTCAGTTTAGTTGGTAAAATGTGTTAATTGTTATTGATTATTTGTCGCACCTTGGATCCGGGTTATTAGATAACGGCTCTGACCTTTCGATCTCCCTTAAATGGGGTTATCGGGAGGCGTTGTCATTACAGTACGAGACATAACAACAATACATGATTTGATGATCTTGTTAGTACAGTATGAGACATGCAATGTATAAAAGAAGGTCGATAACCAAATACCATACCTATATAAACTAATTCACATTTCACTAAAAACATACACATTTTACTAAAGTACAATACTTTCAACTATTTTTTAAGAACAACTAATCCTTGATCCCCTTCATTCAAAAGTACAATACTAAACTCATTGCTACTGTTAGCTCAATCAAATCCATAGAGGAACAAGTATCTATCGTACATAATTTGGAAGAAACACAAAGGTGATGTACTGTACTCACGAGTATTGTGCATGTGTACCCAGAACATGTGTATGGTATCTTAAAATACAAATACTATATTTCTCGCATATTATCATTATTTCAAAATATGTCAACACTAGTCTTGTTGGAAAGTATTTTTTACAAGGATTCTAATGCAATTTATTTCATCAAAAAAATGCGCTCTGGATTGAAAGCTATGAACAAAAACATTTTCTCTCTCTTCTACTTCCCTCATCCTTTATTGCTTTAATTACTGCTGATAGCATGACAACAGGTGTCAATTCTCATTCTCTAAAATTAGGTGGGAAAACGGGTGGAAATATGACTATCTCTAGAATTTTTCATATAAGAAAGGTCATGTGGCCTTTGCCTCCTCTTTTAGTTACTCCATGATTCCTTCACCCCCACTAGTAAGAAATAAACGCACATACACACCGAGAATTCATCATGGTAGGGTTGGGTGATCTAAGTGATATGAATGCATTTATATGTGTTGATTGAAACTGCTATTTGTCTGCTAGGCATAATGAACTCACTTATGATAGAACTTGTAGTCACTTTCCATATCACAATTGGACTAGGACATTCTTTCTGTATAAAAAGTTGTTTGATTTACTAAAACAGTTGATCTTACATTTTTTGCATCGTATAATGTGCCAAGAAGGGAGCATGCAGGGGGAGGCAATAAGTCATATATGCATATTAGTCAATTTAAATTAACATTTGAAAGAATCATGCATTATCGTCAAATGACAAATATTCTATTTAATATCAAGATACATGATACGAAATTTAACATATGTTTACTAGTTAAACATGCTTTTCAAAACCCGTCCCATGTGCTAACCCTCATCTTCTCTGGCGATCAGGGTTTTGTGGACGTGGACGACCCTCTCTACCCAACATGATCCCTCTCTCTTGTAGGTTCAAGGGTTACTGATAGTTTCTGGTCTGGTTTTTGAAGATGGCTACGAACTTGGCTGATAGATATGCGAAGATGAGGCTGACGGAGGAAGAGGAAGCACTGATCGAGATCCAAGCGGAAGAAGAGGAAGAAGGGTTGGTGCACATGCAACTCACGTCGGTAGCGTGGCTATTGATAGATCAAAGTTTCAATTTCTGGGCTATGGAGAGGACTTTGATTCAAGTGTGGGGGTTGAAGGACACGGTCCTATTCAAGAAGGTTTAAGCAGACATATTCATAATCTAGTTCTTTGAGTGGAGGGATAAAAGGAAGGTCATAGATGGCACCCCATGGAACTTAGAAAATCATTTATTATTGTTTAAGGAGATCTCTAATGAGGAGCAGCCAGCAATGGTCAAAATCACAACAAGTTTGTTTTGGGTGAGGGTATAAGGTCTACCACTAGGTTACATAGGAGAGAAAGTAATCCGAGAAATTGCGGCAAGGGTGGGAGAGGTGATGGCAGTGGATCGGGATGAACTTGGCTGGGAGACATCAACTAGGGTTTACATCCAAATTGATATTAGAAAACCCTTGATACGAATGCTAAGGATCCGAATAAGAAGGGGAGATATAGCCAATATAGAAGTTAGGTATGAGTGCTTGTCTATGCTCTTCTATGCCTGCAGAAGGCTAGGGCACGGGATGAAAGATTGTTCGGAGGGGGATGAAGAAGAGAAGGAAGGAGGACAGTGGGGACCTTGGTTAAAGGCACCACTGAGAAAACCAAGCCTGAATGTCTACGAAGAGGTCTATGGAGCATGCTCTGCAAAGAAGTCTCTCATTTTTCAATGACAACCTTCATCCACATCTTCACAAGGGGACAAAGGGAGAGAGGTGGAGGGGTCATCAAGGCAGTGTGGGTGATGGCGAGGAGGTGAGAACGAAAGCAGACGCAGGGGTTATGCACTAAGACAATCTTCGGCTGAGGAGACGGAGTGGGTGGGGGGTGTAGAGGTCGACCTAGGGAGGATGGAGGGGAAGGCCTTGACGAGCCATGGTGGCCGGGAAAGGAGCAGCACGCCCGATGAGGGTGAAGGTCTTATGGGTGATCGGGGGAAGACCACAAGGGAAGGGGCAAGGGAGTTAGATGGCAGGGTGAGGTTCTTGTTGGAGGAGCTTTTCGTGCTCAAGGATAATGTTTCTATACCGGAGGAGGCAATGGAGATTGAGGAGGATGGAGGAGGGACAGGTTCAGATGTTGCTGGTCAGCAACATGAGATGATAAAAAAGAAGAAGGCATGCAACATGCAGACCTCACACAGATAGGAACCTATGATAACAAGGGCGCAAGGCAGGTCGAACAAGATGGGATGAACCAAGCAACAATCAAAGAAAACAGATGTAAAAACTAAGAAGAAGCACACACCTTGGGTCTATAAGATGAGCAGAGGCGCTAGATTGGGTAGTCCTGATAGTGAGGTAGAATGGGACTCAGTAGCAGGCAAAAGAGGCAAAGACATGGACAGTGTTGACATGGAGCTTGATGAACAAATTGTTTAAGTTGATACTGGGAAAAGAGCAAGACATTAGGAGACTGAGGACACAACAACTATTAGGGCTGGAAAAGCCCAAGTAGCGGTGGTTGGTATGGACCAACCCCGCAAAGGACAATGAAAATCCTAAGTTGGAATTGTTAGGGGATGGGAAACCTTGAGAAGGCGACAACACTATGGTCATGGTGTTGGAGGGAGAGCCCAAACATAGTTTTCATCATGGAAACTATGTTAGCTGATACAAAGCTGGAAGAGGTAAAGAGGAGCTGTGGCTTTTCCAATGATGTTTGCATATCCAGTGTGGGGAGAGAGGGAGGAGTGGGATGTTGGTGGAAAGATTCATAGGTGGAAATCATTAGCTATTCCCAAAGACATGTGGAGTGCATGGTGGATGAGGGAAGATATGGGAAATGGAAGGCTATCGGTATATATGGATGGGTGCACCAACCAAATAAATTCAAGACTTGGGATCTGATGCACAGGCTTAAAAGGGAGGTTGATGTATCAGTTCTTTTCTTTTGTGATTTCAATGAGATAGTATCCAACTCGGAAAAGCTGGGAGGACCACCAAAAGAAGAAAGAGTTATGTAGGGGTTTAGAGAGGCTATTGATGTCCGTGCTCTTGTTGATCTGGGATATACTAGCAGTATCTAAACTTGGAGACGGGGCATGTCCATGGAGACATTGATTCAGGAGAGACTTGATAGAGCGTTGGAAGATCTTGAATGGAGATGGCAATACACATATTGCAAGGTGATTCATCTCCCTATTTATGAATCAGATCATGCTCCTATCATCATCACTACAGACAGAAGACATGTGAATAAAAAGAAAAGGAGACAGGAGTTCTTTGCTTTTGAGCCAGCTTGGGTTGTAGAGGAGTGCCAAACTACTATTAACAAGGCATGGAACCATAGCATGATGAAAGACTTGATTGGTAAGCTGAACATATGCGGTGTTAACTTGAAGGAGTGGGTTGAGAAAAAAAATAAATTTAGAAGGAAAAGAGTCCGGGATCTAGAGAAATAACTTATGATAGTGCAACCTCAACCACCAGATAACAAGATGTTGAGAAGGACAGAACAACTTGCAGAAGAACTTCAATATTGGTTGTGCAATGAGAAGTCCTACTGGCACGCTAGAGCAAGGGCTAATGAGATGAGGGAAGGGGAAAGAAACACAGCTTATTTCCACCAGAAGGCGTCTAATAGGAGACAGAGAAACAAAATTGAGGGGCTGAAGATAGTATGGGAATATGGAGGACGGAGGTCCAACAAGTGGTCTTAGATCATTTTGTAGAGCTTTTCAAAACTATCAATCCAACAGACTTTGGTACAACAACAAGGGGTTTGGAAAGGAAGATGGATATGGAGGTCGTTAGGCAACTTGAGGTGGATATCTCTGAGGAGGAAATTCTTCATGCTCTTAAGAAGATGCACCCAAATAAGGCACCGGGACCGGATGGGATGAAGGCCCTTTTCTTTCAGAAATACTGACACATTGTTGGGAAGGAGGTGGCGAGCTACATAAAGGGTTGGTGGTGCGGACAGAGGAGCCTGGGGGAGGTCAATAATACTTTGGTGGTCCTTATTCCCAAGGTAGGAAAGCCAACGGAGATGGGAGAGTTAGACCCATTAGTTTGTGCAATGTTATCTACAAAATTGCCTCCAAGGTGGTCACAAATAGAATGAAACCGCGCATGGACAACATTGTTTCTAAAAATCAAAATGCCTTTATTCCAGGGAGAATGATCACAGACAACGCCCTCATAGCATATGAATTGTTCCATAAGATGAAGAAAAAGAAGGCGGGAGGACGAGGAAGCATAATGCTAAAATTAGATATGTACAAGGCCTATGACGGAGTGGAATGTGATTTATTGATACATGGGATGAAGTGCTTGGGATTCGGTGAAAAATGGAGAGATCAGGTGTATGATTGCATATCTACTGTTAGTCATGCCTCCACTATAAATGGAAACTGGACCAAAATGAGTAAGCCAACCTGAGGACTTAGACAAGGAGACCCTCTCTCACCCTATCTCTTTATTCTTTGTGCGGATGCTTTTTCTACGTCACTTTGCAGAGCTTCTAATGATAATCTCATTCATGGGATTAAAGTTGGCAGATCAACATCGAGTATTTCTCACCTCTTTTTCACAAATGACAACATTCTTTTTGCTAGAGCAACCACCACAGAATGTCTGAAAGTAGCTGAAATTATCAGCCAGTATGAACAGGCATCCAGACAAAAACTTAATTATTTGAAGACAGAGGTTGTTTTCAGCAAAGGAATGAGTCTTCAGAAGAGGGAGGAGATCAAGGATCTGTTGCTGGTCAAAGAGGTGGAAAGGCATGCCCGATACTTGGGTCTACCTACGACTATAGGGAGGTCAAAAAAATAGATTTTCAGTTATATCAAAGAGAGGGTGTGGCACAAACTTCAAGGCTGGGTAGAAAAGCTTCTTTCAAAGCCAGACAAGGAATTTCTTATCAAGGAAGTGGCACAATCTATACCGACGTATGTTATGAGTGTTTTCCAGCTACCAGCAGGGATGGTGGATGAGTTGCACAATATGGTGGCTAGGTGGTGGTGGGGGGCAAAGGGTAATGAGAGTAAAATTGCATGGATGAGTTGGGATAATATGTGCAAACTGAAGAAACAAGGGGGAATGGGTTTTAGAGATATGCATGTTTTTAATCAAGCCCTTTTGGCAAAGCAATTATGGCGGATATATACTAAGCCGAAAGCGATGGTTGCCAAAGTTCTTATAGCTAGATACTTTCCTACGACTGACATTTTGGAAGCTAGAAGGGGTCACAATCCGAGCTACACCAGGCGAAGCATGTGGGGAGCAAAGGCGCTTGTGTTGGAGGGGATGGAGTGGAGAGTTGGGAACGGGTCAATATATGGGAGGATAGGTGGGTACCGAAGATGATGGATACTCTGGAAAGATACAGAAATGGGGAGGGAGAACAACATGTATATGTGAAGGATCTCATGCATGACGGGAGGATGGAGTGGAATGCAAACATTATATGTGACTATTTTCCAAACGGCATTGCTAGGGATATTTTGGTTATACCCTCAGGCTTAGAAGAACGGGTGACGTCAGGTATTGGTGGCCGACACGGGAAGGAGAGTTTACGGTGAGATCAGCTTACTTTCTTGGGGCCCTGGGGAGACAGAACTAAAAGAGCACTAGAGGGGGGTAAATAGGGTTTTATGATTATTTTAAAAATTATCTAAGAAAATAACCACAAAAAGATTGGAGAAGGGGACAAGGCGTTTAGAGTGGTTTCACCCTTAGTAAAAACTAAGGGAGTCAATCCACTAATCGGTTGTTCCCAACTGGGATTTTGAAAGCAATTGTATTTTATTACCTCACAAGGATGTTACGTAAGATACAACTACCTTCACAAACCCTTTGGACATCCTTCACCCCGAAGTCGTCTCACCAACCTTGAAGAAGACTTCACTTGAAGTAACTTCAAGCTCCCCCTTGAAGTAGCCTTCCTCCTTGAAGTAGCTTCCCGTTAAGACCTTCAAGATGTAGTCCAAAGTCCTCCGAGCTACCTTCTCCACCTGAAGAAGCTCCAACAATCTCCTTTCCGCAGCCTCCAACCTAGGAGTAGCAAAGGAGAACAAAATATAATAGAAGGAACAAGATTGGAAGAAAGGAACAATGTTACCAATTAAATACAGTGCTTTGATACTATATCAAGCGTCTTGATCTCCTATCCACTGTGGATGAATGTGGTAGTGTGGTGGCTAGGAGATACTAAGCTATAGGACAGTAATGTAGAACAGATTGCAAGTGAAGCTCAACTTGTTGCTCCCAAAGATTGAATCTCAAGTGTAATTGTATGCATAAGTGATGCCTTGGGTGTCCTATAGCTTGTCCTATTTATAGAAGTGGTTTGCTAATGCTTAGGGATGTTCTAGACACCTTCTAGGGTGTTCTTAGTGCTCAACTATCGGTTATGTATCCACTAATTACATTTTAATGGCTAGTTGTTTAATGCTGAAAAGTGCAGTCCAAAACCTTTCTCGATCAAGAAGTTTGTCGACTGAGAGTCTCCCTATCAAGGAATTTGTCGACCGAGGGAAGGTATGGAATGAGTGTATGCAACGTTCATTTCCAACTACCAACCACTTTTCAACTCAGTCTAACGTCTATAGAATTTGCTAGATGGATTGTTCTTGGTTGAGAATATTGTCGACCGAGAGTGTCTCGATCGAGGAATTTGTCAATCGAGAATGTCCCTGTTCCAATATGTTGATCCATGTACTAAGTGTGTGTATCAATGTGTAATTGTGACACTAACTTAGGAGATGACCTATCTAAGTGTTGTGTGTAGATAGGGAAGATCTAAACGCTTGATTTACATGATATCTAAGTACTTGTACATTATATACTTGTACAAGTTCTTACATTTGATTATAATTATGAAAATAAAGAAATTTTAGTAAATTGATCTTCAAAGTCTTTTCTATCCACCACATTATATGCTTGTCCTTGAAACACTTAAATATCAAGTTAAAACCACAAGAAAGAAATGTTTGTCATCATCAAAACAAAGGGATTATAATAATGTCCAATTTAGCCAACAATCTCCCCCTTTTTGAAGATGACAAACATTTCCAAAATATAAATCAAGGCAATAATAATAATATGAGTTTCATACCTGAAGTTTACCTTTTATAGCCATCCTCTTGTTTGTGAATGCAAGTGTGTGCTAGCTGAGAGATTATGAGATTATGAAACTCATTTTACTTTATGTTATTGATTTTATATTATTTCTCCCCCTTTTTCATTTCAAAAAGATAACTAAGATATACATTAAGTATGACTTTTATTTCTCTCCCTTAATTTGATAATTTGTTGCTCAATTTTTAAAGCAAGGGTTATTGGCACAATTTAATGCAACCCACTTATTTTTATGTCAAATTTATCCACAATTTATTTCTCAATCATTTGCAAAGGATATTAAGCCTTGAAATGATATGAGATCCTTTTAGGTTCATGGCATATGTGTTTTGATTTCTCAATCATTTACAAGGGATGTTAAGCCCTGAAATGATATGAGATCCATTTATGCTCATGATGGATATATGTATTGATTTTTCTTCCATTTTATAAGGGATGTTAAGCCCTGAAAATGAAATGAGATTTTCTTTACAGCATAGTAGGATCAAGAAATATATCTCTAATTAATAATGAGGGATGTTAAGCCCATATTCATATAGAGAGTCCATTAAGATCAAGATAATTCAATAATCCTAAGGTCATGGCTAGTTTTTAAAGTTTGATTTGATCAATGTTTTCAAAGTTTTATGAGCTCCCCCTTAATCTTATAATCAAGATAATTTACAAATTCTAAGGTCATAATAAGCATTAGAGTTTGAGTTAAACTTTTATGAGAGCTTTGCACTAAAATCTTGTTTTCAATATGAAGAACGAGTTTCAGATCAATATACTAAGGTTGAGTGCAAAAAATGATTTACAATTAAGCATTTTGTAAAGCTTATTTTAGGCCGACCTTGACTTCAACCTGGGCGCCCCTTGGTCAAACTTGATTTCGATCGAGAGGCAATTTCTATAGATTTCAAATTAAATCAATTTTTCATTGTTGCTAAATTGATAGAAAATTGAAACAGTCGAACTGGTTTTCCAGACCCTTTATCGGTCGAATTCTTTCTCGACCGATTTTCTTTCGGTTAAAGTTCTTTTCAACCAAATGAGTTATTGTTTTTATCCAGATTTTTACAGGTTGACTACAGGTTGTACTAGCTTTAGATTCGGTCCACAAATTTTTGATCGACTGATCTCTCAGTTGAACTATATTTCGACCGAGTGATTTACTGATTTGCCAATTATTTTAGGTCCAATACAGAGCCTTTGTCGTTCGAATAGTGTCTTGACCGGCTTACTTTCGGTCGAATTATTTTTTGACCGAGAGAATGTCTGTAATTTGTTTTTCCAAAAATATGTTTATTCAAGTTATGGATTAAATTGCTTTGGTCCATTTGTTGTACCTTTATGTTAAGTTGAGATAGGACATGAAGATAGTCAAATTGGAGTTCTTTGGTCATATCTCAACTTAATCATTCATGTTTACTTTGGGGATCTTGGAACCCATACCAACTCAACATCCTTTTTCTTGTAAGGACATGAAAAGGAATAATGCCCAAGACACAAGCAATAGTGACAACTTATGGAATCGATTTCATTTCTCTTTTTGGGTACAAATATGATTTTGGTCCTGGGTTCTTGAGTTCTCCTATGTTTAGGTTGATAAGATTTTAGCTTTGGAACATATCCTAAATGAAAACCTCTAGAGGGGGGGGTGAATAGAATTTTATATATATTTTAATATTCTTTAAACTCAAGCAACCACAAAGAAAGATTAGACAAAGAGACACAAGGGTTTAGAGTGGTTCCTAGCCTTAGCAAATACTAAGGTAGTCAGTCCACTACCCGGTTGCTTACCCAACCGGGATTTGAAAAGAAACTTATTTTATTACCTCGCAAGGACTTTACATAAAATACAATTTCTTTTCCCTAAACCCTTCAAGCAGCCTTCACCTAGAAGTAATCGCCCAACTCGAAGCAGCCTTCCCTTGAAGTAGATGCACCAACACCCGTTGCACCAGCCTTCTGAAGTAGCTTCCCGTGCGATAGCCTTCTTGAAGTAGCTTGAAGTCCCCTTCTCCACCTGAGAAGTCAACCCTCTCCAATCCGCAGCCTCCAACCCTAGGAGTAGCAAGGAGAGTACAAAAGATAACAAGGAACAAGAAGGAAAACAGAAATTACAACTTATCCTTTTAAGCACAAGGCTTGATTTGCCTATATCAAGCGTATAAATCTCCTAACCAATGTATATGACAATGTGATTGTAGTGGATAGGAGATACTAGCCTATAGGGCACGAAATGGGAGCAATAGGAATGAATGGCAAGTGTAGGAATTGCTCTATTGCTCTAAAACAGATTGCAAGTGTGTATTCAAGCTCAAGTATAGCACCAGTATATCTTTAGATCTCTTTTGGTGACTTAAGGCATGTCCTATTTATAGGAATGACCTATGTATGCTTAAGGACGTTCTAGACAACTTCTAGGGGGTTCCTAGTGCTTAACTAGCCGTTAGAAATAAGTTAGGCGCATTAGCAACGGCTAGTTAATTAATTCTGCAGTTGCTGTCAGAGACCATCTCGGTCGAGGACTCGTCGACCGAGATGCCCAGTCGGTCGAGGATTCGTCGACCGACAGCCTCTCTGGATTAACGTTTATTTGCAACTGTCAACTGCTGTGTCTAACGGCTACTTTTGGTCAATCTCGGTCGAGAAGTTTGTCGACCGAGAGTGTCTCGGTCGAGGAGTGTGGTCGACCGAGATTGACTCTGTTTCAATCTTTTAATTAAACCACTAAGTGTGTTTATGAGTGTGCATAATGTGATCCTTTTGGAAGGGATGACTTGTCTAACTATGGTGTGTAGCTAGGGAAGATCTAACGCTTGATTTACATGCAATCTAAGTACTTGTACATTATATAACTGTACAAGTTTTTACAATAGTGATTACATTGCATGAAAGTAAATATGTAAGCTCGTGATTTCCCTAGTTGCTTTGTCATCCACCATAATCCTGCACACTCAAGTAGCTCGTTAGAATAATAAGAATGAAATGTTTGTCATCATCGAAACAAAGGGATTTATCATAATGTCCAATTTATCCAACAATCTCCCCCTTTTTGAAGATGACAAACATTTCCTAAAATATGAAATAAGGAAATATAAAGCATGTGAGTTTCATACCTGAAGATTACCTTTTGTAGCCAGTCTTGTTTTACAAGTGTGAGTGCTGGCAATCAGGATGAAACTCATATATATTTATATTTTTGATTTTATATTCTTTTATTTATATTTTTGATTTTATATTCTTTCTCCCCCTTTGTCATTTCAAAAAGATATCCAATTTGAATATTTTATTTTCTTTTCCCCTTTAATTTTATATTTTGCTCCCCCTTAAATAGATATCCTTTTAGAAACATGGATTTATGTCTAATTTATCCACTATTTGTTTCTCAATCATTTGCAAAGGATATTAAGCCTTGAAATGATATGAGATTCCCTTAAGCTTATGATGAATGTATATTTATCTCTCATCTATCAAGGGATGTTAAGCCCTAAATTAAATGAGAATCTTTTAATATTAGAGTACATTAAAATGTCTCCAACCAAATACAAAGGATGTTAAGCCCTGATTTGTCTAGAGATTTCCTTTAAGAGCAAAATATATTATTTTGATGAAATTCTTTTTCATACAAGTTATTTTTAAGAATACGAAGGTCATAGCAAACTTCAAAATGTTTATGTAAACTTCAAATAAACAAATTTGATTTTATAAGCTCCCCCTTAATCTTACAATTTAAGCAATTTTAAGGCTTTTAAGGTCACACATGATTTTTGATTTTGACCTTCATCAAAAGTATACTAAGATCAAGTACAATAGAATAATATCCAAATAAGCATTTTGTCAAAGCTTATTTTAGGTCGCCCTTGACTACGACCATAGCGCCCCTTGGCTAAATTTTGTTTTAACCAAGAGGCGAAATTTACAGATTTCCAATTAAGTATTTTACATCAATTTGTGATGCATGTTTCAATGAAAGCACAATGAATATTTCAAATCTTTTAAAGATATCAATTGAAAAACATTGTATTCTTTGCAAGCATTTCGAAGAGATATATCACCAATAAATTCTTTTGCTTGCCTATGTAATGATAGAATGATAGAACAGAAATTTTTCTTTAAACTAAGAATAATTTTGGTTTTTGATCAAATTCATTTCTCATAACCTTTCAAGGATGATTTCCATAATTGATACTTTATTATACAATCATTAATCATGAATAGACAACAATTTTGAACAATTTCAAAAGAATTCAGCAATTTTACAGCATTCTGAAAAACAGTGACATGCTCGGTCGACAATTGCTCGACCGACACTTACTCGGTCGACAACTGCTCGACCGACCAAGTTTCTGGAAAATATTCAGAAATCTTAATCAACTTCAAATAAAAGAGGTTATGCAAATTATAGCTCGATGATGTTGAGATAAGACATTATGATATCAGAAGTCAGTTTAGGTCAAATCTCAACTAATTAATTTGAAGCTTCTAAGTTTTAGGAATCCAAGCTAACTCATCTTTCTTTTTCTTAAAAGGGCATGAAAATGAATAATGTCCAAGACACATGCAATAATGGCAACTAATAGCATGAACTTCATTTCTATTTCTAGGAATTGTGTTCCTAGGTACAAATATAGTCTTGGATGCTCTTTTGGTTTTATTTCTTCTTGGATCGTATCCTACTCCTTTCCTTCCATTGTAACTAGAGGAAATTTTCAGAATATTGTCAAGTAGGTTATTTCCTCCTAACTCATTTACATTTCTTTGCAACCTAGCAATATCTTTCTTTGCTTGATCTAAATTGGATAATAGGGCATTTCTTTCTTTAACAACCTTATCATAATCTAAATGTGAACATAGAGTAGGTTGTTTCTGGAGATCATTCACCTGAGTTTGCAAATTTGATTTTTCTAAGGAAAGAAGATTGCAATTTGCTTCTACTGATTTAATCTTAAGAGCATAATCTTCATTTTCCTTTTTAAGATTTTCATTTTCAGATACAAGAGCAAGAATTCTAGCATTTAAATCTTTATTTGCCTTTTTAAGTTTCTTCTTGCACTCAATATATTTCTCATGAGTATTTTGAAGACTAGCAATTATATCTTCTTTTGGTAGATCATAAAGACTTACCTCTTCTTCATCTTCATTTGTTGTAGCAATGAAACATTCTACGTCTTCTTTTCCACTATCGCTATCGTCACTTGAATCATCCCATGCAGCTCTATACGCTCTTTCTTTCTTTTTGTAGGATGATGTCTTCCCTTTCTTGAGTTTTGGACATTCTCCTTTCATATGTCCTTTCTTGCCACATTCAAAGCACCTGGAAGAAGAAGCACTGGAAGTTTTGTTAGTTTTAAAACTTTTATATTGCTTACCATTCACAATAAGAGTTTCCTCTTCACTATCATCTTCACTTGTGTCTTTGGTTGATGCTTTGAATGCAATATCCTTCTTTTTCCCATGTTGGCGTTCATGTTCTCTCCTTTCTTCCTCTTCTAGATCCGCCTCATGAGCTTCTAAGTTTCCGATGAGCTGCTCCATTTTGAGACAAGTGAGGTCGTTTGCTTCTGCAATAGCTGTCACCTTTGGTTTGTACTTTGGAGGAAGAGATCGAAGTACTTTTGATACCTGATCTTCCTCAAGAACAGGTTTCCCTAAAGCACTCAAACCATTAACAATAGTAGAAAATTTTGAATACATTTCACTAATAGTTTCGTTTGGATCCATGCGAAAATGTTCAAACTTGGTTTTAAGCAAACTAACTTTAGAATTCTTAACTTGAACAGTACCCTCATATGTTATAGATAATCTATGCCAAATATCATATGCGGTATCACAGTTTGATACTCTATTAAATTCACCTACTGAAATGGAACAATATAAAATGCTTACTGCCTTTGCATTCATTTGAACCATCTTTACCGTATTAGCATCCCATACTGCGAAATCGTCTTGTGGAAGTGTGTATGGTGTAGATACCATTCTCCATAACTCCCAGTTGATTCCTTGGAAGTAGAATTGCATCCTCCTCTTCCAATATTGGTAGTTTGTTCCATCGAACGGTGGAGGCCTAGCAACAAGTGTTCCTTCAATGTTGAGGTTGTTGAGCACTCCATCCCCCATCTTTTCTTCAAGACCTTGTTAGGGCTCCTTGAAGCCTGCTCTGATACCAATTGAAAACCTCTAGAGGGGGGGGTGAATAGAGTTTTATATATATTTTAATATTCTTTAAACTCAAGCAACCACAAAGAAAGATTAGACAAAGAGACACAAGGGTTTAGAGTGGTTCCTAGCCTTAGCAAATACTAAGGTAGTCAGTCCACTACCCGGTTGCTTACCCAACCGGGATTTGAAAAGAAACTTATTTTATTACCTCGCAAGGACTTTACATAAAATACAATTTCTTTTCCCTAAACCCTTCAAGCAGCCTTCACCTAGAAGTAATCGCCCAACTCGAAGCAGCCTTCCCTTGAAGTAGATGCACCAACACCCGTTGCACCAGCCTTCTGAAGTAGCTTCCCGTGCGATAGCCTTCTTGAAGTAGCTTGAAGTCCCCTTCTCCACCTGAGAAGTCAACCCTCTCCAATCCGCAGCCTCCAACCCTAGGAGTAGCAAGGAGAGTACAAAAGATAACAAGGAACAAGAAGGAAAACAGAAATTACAACTTATCCTTTTAAGCACAAGGCTTGATTTGCCTATATCAAGCGTATAAATCTCCTAACCAATGTATATGACAATGTGATTGTAGTGGATAGGAGATACTAGCCTATAGGGCACGAAATGGGAGCAATAGGAATGAATGGCAAGTGTAGGAATTGCTCTATTGCTCTAAAACAGATTGCAAGTGTGTATTCAAGCTCAAGTATAGCACCAGTATATCTTTAGATCTCTTTTGGTGACTTAAGGCATGTCCTATTTATAGGAATGACCTATGTATGCTTAAGGACGTTCTAGACAACTTCTAGGGGGTTCCTAGTGCTTAACTAGCCGTTAGAAATAAGTTAGGCGCATTAGCAACGGCTAGTTAATTAATTCTGCAGTTGCTGTCAGAGACCATCTCGGTCGAGGACTCGTCGACCGAGATGCCCAGTCGGTCGAGGATTCGTCGACCGACAGCCTCTCTGGATTAACGTTTATTTGCAACTGTCAACTGCTGTGTCTAACGGCTACTTTTGGTCAATCTCGGTCGAGAAGTTTGTCGACCGAGAGTGTCTCGGTCGAGGAGTGTGGTCGACCGAGATTGACTCTGTTTCAATCTTTTAATTAAACCACTAAGTGTGTTTATGAGTGTGCATAATGTGATCCTTTTGGAAGGGATGACTTGTCTAACTATGGTGTGTAGCTAGGGAAGATCTAACGCTTGATTTACATGCAATCTAAGTACTTGTACATTATATAACTGTACAAGTTTTTACAATAGTGATTACATTGCATGAAAGTAAATATGTAAGCTCGTGATTTCCCTAGTTGCTTTGTCATCCACCATAATCCTGCACACTCAAGTAGCTCGTTAGAATAATAAGAATGAAATGTTTGTCATCATCGAAACAAAGGGATTTATCATAATGTCCAATTTATCCAACACTAAACCTCTTCTTCCAATGTGACCAAAAGAATTCTTTAGGATCTTATCAAGAATACCATTATTTCTAAAGCTACTAACTTCTTTTTGTAACTTAGCAATCTCATCTATTTTCTTTTTGATATCTATCTTTGCTTGATCTAGATCAAATGATAAAGCATCTCTTTCCTTAACAATACCATCATAATCAAGATGAGTACACAAGATAGGTTGTGTTTGAAGATCATTCAATTTTCCAAGCAATTCAACCTTTTCTTGACAAAGCAAATTATGATTTGTTTCAAGAGTAAGCAACTTTGTATTGCAATCATTAAAAGATGATTTCAAGGAAGAATTTTCATAGATAATACTTTCCTTTTCAGAAGCAAGATCATTTAATTGAGCATACAAATTCTCATTAGTTTTAGTAACTCTTTGTAGTGTCTTTTTACAATCAATATATTTATCATGTAATTCCTCAATGCTAGCAACTAACTCTTTTTTAGATAAATCAAAAAGGCTTACCTCATCTTCTTCTTCATTTGTAGTAGCAATAAGGCACTCCACTTATTCTTCTCCATCTTTACTATCATCACTTGAATCATCCCATGCAGCTTTGTAGGCTTTTTCTTTCTTCTTGTGAGATAATTTATTTTCCTTCTTAAGTTTAGGACAATCACCTTTTAAGTGTCCCTTTTTTGCCACATTCAAAGCACATGGAGGAAGAAACACTAGAAGTTTTGTTAGTTTTAAAACTTCTATACTACTTACCGTTTACAATGAGAGTTTCTTCTTCACTATATTCTTCACTTGTGTCATGACTAATCTTAGTTGATGCTTTGAATGCAATGTACTTTCTTTTCTCCTTTTTGTGTTCAGTCGCCAATCTTTCTTCTTCCTCCAAGGTTGCCTCATGTGCTTCTAAGTTTCCAGTTAGTTGTTCCATCCTCAGTCGAGTGAGGTCATTGGCTTCTTCAATTGCAGTCACCTTAGGCTTGTACTTGGGAGGAAGAGACCTAAGAATTTTAGACACTTGATCCTCTTCACCAATGGCTTTACCCGATGCATTCAAACCATTAAAATAGAAGAAAATTTTGCATACATTTCACTAATAGACTCATTTGGTTCCATACGAAACTGTTCAAACTTTTGTTTAAGCATACCATTTTTGGAATTTTTTACTTAAACATTTCCTTCATAAGTATTAGAGAGTCTATGCCATATTTCATATGCAGTTTCACAATTTGATATTCTATTAAACTCACCTATGAAAATTGAACAATAAAGGATACTTACAACTTTTGCAATCGATTGAGCCAATTTTACCATATTTTCATCCCATGTAGCATACTCTATTTGAGGAAGGGTGTAGGCATTTGAGACCATTCTCCAAAGATCCCAACTGATCCTTTGAAAGTAGAATTGCATCCTCCTCTTCCAATAGTTGTAGTTGGTGCCATCAAATGGTGGAGGCCGAGCTACAAGTGTTCCTTCCAAGTTGAGGTTGTTTAGTGCCCCATACCCCATCTCTTTAAGACATGCTAAGGTCCTTGAAGACCTGCTCTGATACCAATTCAAAAAACACTAGAGGGTGGTGAATAGGGTTTTATGATTATTTTAAAAATTGTCTAAGCAAACAACCATAAAAAGATTGGAGAAGGGAACAAGGCGTTTAGAGTGGTTCCACCCTTAGCAAAAACTAAGGGAGTCAGTCCACTACGCGGTTGTTCCCAATCGGGATTTTGAACGAAATTGTATTTTATTACCCCACAAGGATGTTACATAAGATACAACTACCTTCATAAATCCTTTGGACAACCTTCACCCCGAAGTCGTCTCACCAACCTTGAAGCAGCCTTCACTTGAAGTAACTTCAAGCTCCCCCTTGAAGTAGCCTTCCTCCTTGAAGTAGCTTCCCATTGAGACCTTCTAGAAGTTGTCCAAAGTCGTCCGAGCTACCTTCTCCACCTGAAGAAGCTCTAACAACCTCCTTTCTGTAGCCTCCAACCTAGGAGTAGCAAAGGAGAACAAAATATAATAGAAGGAATAAGATTGGAAGGAAGGAATAATGTTACCAATTAAGTACAGTGCTTTGATCCTATATCAAGTGTATTGATCTCCTATCCACTGTTGATGAACGTGGTAGTGTGGTGGCTAGGAGATACTAAGCTATAGGACACAAATGTAGAATAGATTGCAAGTGAAGCTCAGCTTGTTTCTCACAAAGATTGAATCTCAAGTGTAATTGTATGTATAAGTGATGCCTTGGGTATCCTATAGCTTGTCCTATTTATAGGAGTGGTTTTCTAATGCTTGGGGACGTTCTAGACACCTTCTAAGGTGTTCTTAGTGCTCAACTAGTCGTTATGTGTCCACTAATTACATTGCAATGGCTAGTTGTTTAATGCTGAAAAGTGTAGTCCAGAACCTTTCTCGGTCGAGAATTTTGTCGACCGAGAGTCTCTCGGTCGACGAATTCATCGACTGAGGGAAGGTCTCGAATGAGTGTATGCAACATTCATTTCAAACTACCAACCACTTTTCAACTCATTCTAACGTCTATACAATTTTCTAGAAGGACTGTTCTCGGTCAAGAATATTGTCGACCGAGAGTGTCTCGGTCGAGGAATTTGTCGACCGAGAATGTCCATGTTCCAATATTTTGATCCATGTACTAAGTGTGTGTATCAATGTGTAATTGTGATGCTAACTTAAGAGATGACCTATCTAAGTGTTGTGTGTGGATAGGGAAGATCTAAACACTTTATTTACATGATATCTAAGTACTTTTACATTATATACTTGTACAAGTTTTTACATTTGATTACAATCATGAAAATAAAGCAATTTTAGAAAATTGATCTTCCAAGTATCTTCTATCCACCACATTATATGCTTGTCCCTAAAACACTTAAATAGCAAGTTAAAACCACAAGAAAGAAATGTTTTTCATCATCAAAACAAAGGGATTATAATAATATCCAATTTAGCCAACAAGAACACTATGGCACATATATCCCAACCAGGTGACCGCATATGGAGACATATATGGAGATGTGGGTTAGCTCCAAAGGCTTCCCATTTCATGTGTAGAGTGGAAACTGGAGGGCTAGCAACCATGGGTAGGTTGTATGACAGACACTGCAACACGGATGGTCTTTGTCTTCTATGCTTTACCGAAATGGAGTCTATCCCTCATATGCTATTCAGATGCCCGAGCGCCATAGAACTATGGGAGCAAGCTTCATAGCACGCCAGTGACATAGTGGAACAAGTGAAGGAACTCACTTCCACGGAGGTAGTAGCCACTATCATGGAGACGGAGGACACACAGCTGAGGGAGGAGTTGATTGCTACTGCTTGGATGGCATGGACTCTTAGGAATAACATAGTTTTTAAGAAACCAAATTCCAGTGGACCAGCTACTAAGGCCACATTGAGGGCATTGATCTGTGACAAAAGCAGGTTGATGATACTGTTGGGTAGGAGTGAGGTCGTGTGCACGCCTGGGAGGGACAACGAGCACTGGTCACCACTAGTGGAGGGACACTTCAAGCTGAACGTCGACGCATCAGTGGAGGAGGACGGAAAATTTGCGGATGGCATGGTCATCAGGGATAGTGTAGGGAAAATCCACGACATAGGAGGCAGGATGTGGGATGGAATGAAGGTCATTGCTATTGTGTAAGCCTTGAGCATGCGAGAGGCCATACAATGGGCAATGATACATGGGTGGGGCAGTGTAGAGATTGAAACAGATTCACAGGTGGTGGTAATGAACTATAACAAGACCGGCTTGAGGAGAGACTATTGGGGAGGCATTTTGGAGGACATCAGGCTTCTACAAGACAATTTTAGTTTTTTCTCTATTTTGTTTAAGAATCGCAATAGCAATAGATTAGCTAATGCTATAGCTAGTGATGCTCATAGAGGGTATGTCTCTTCTTTTGATTTCTTTTCATCTTTTCCAAGCATGTACTTGAACATTTCTAGGGCCTATTGGCCAAGTTAATGAGATATGGCACAACACCTTCAAAAAAAAAGATATAGAATTTAACATAGATTTTAGACCATTATTGCATTTTTGATATGTTATACACAGATAGAAATTTATATTCTCCCAAACAAACCCAAACAGGATCAGTCTTACACATCATTGAATTTTTGTTGGTTAGAGGAGTTATACATTATCGTGATATTAGTTCTATCATTGAACTCCTTGAAGTGATGTAGGAGCCAATGTTCGATCATGATCTATAAGAATTGATTTCGACCATCAAATCAACTCTTGTGTCAACATCTTAATTCTTTATTTGATACCCTGAATACCCCGGGTAAAGGTATTTGTTTGACGTTAAGTTCTATTATTGTCGTTCGGTATACACTAGGACATGATGGATGTATTTCGTGGTTATGCATATGTGGGGATAAAAAGGGTCTCATTTCTAGTCTCATTTCTTGTTCATTTAAAAACCCCTTTATTATACTCGATGGCAGTGCTCGTAGCAAATTCTGGTAATCAGTGTTGGACAAAAATGATCAATTCCAACGATGGTACACCCATATCTCATAATCACGACAAATCTTGAGACTAGGGCATAAACTAGAGATTTAGCATCACCTAACCATTTTTGGTTTTTCTTTTTCACTATGAAAGCTCTGTGGTTTATCATATAAATCACATATACTAATTTAGCATAAGAAATGAACATGATTGCTTTGATCTAATTACATCCATAAATGGATAGATTAGATCATATATATTACTTTCTTATATAAACGTATATTTATATTAGTTATTTAATGTAGACTCTCACATCAAAGAAAATTTACTATAGATTTCCATGTACAACTCCCTTTACTTATATACAAGGACTTAGAGCTAAAAACAACTGACTAAAATCGTCAATATAACATCAAACTTTGTGGAAGATTTCTTCTAATGCATTTAGATCTTCATAAACTTGAGTTAGTCCTACAAATTTTGTGAGTATATGGTTGAGCTACTCTTCCATCAAATGAGTAAATAAATAAAATATTTTTACATTAGAATTTTAAAAGCAGAACAATAATTCCACCCAAAAACCTAAAAATATACAAGTAAATCATTTACTCGTATTGCAAACAATAATCAAGGATTTGATATATATTTTACTAGATCTCTTTATGATTTTTTCATTTGTATTGATTATGACTTGACTTTTGCAATGTTTGACTCTCTCATCTAATGAAATAAACTACTTCATTGGACTAACTGAAACAAACTAACTTTCTCTTCTACTTTGCCCTGAACTCACTTGGTTCACACCATCTAACTGAAAGTTACTACTGCATGGCTTATTGTACAACTTTATAGTTCCAAAATTTTGTGTGCAACAAGGTTACCTTGTACAGAGTGGCAATAGCTAAACATCTACAAATTGGGTCCACATGTTTCAGGTACTCCAGAGGGGCACCTCAAGAATCAAAAGTTGCTAACTCATCATATATAGTTCCACAAGGATTGACACACAATACACAATAACTATCAGAAGTACTGGCTTCACAATGGATGTTCACTCCAAATGTAATCACCTTGAATACCACTAAAATCCTATTTATTATTTGAACACCCTGCTAAACTAAGCTACTACCACAAATACCTAGTTGGTTGATTGTGGGTACTCTTCTAAACTAAAGTGCAATATTAGTTGGTTTTGGGTACTTCCTATTTTTGCATTCGCCAACTTCTTCCTATACATGATAGTACACATCATGATTTACTCTCTCTAGTATTGAATTTAGGAGTGATTTCTATGGTGTTCAAGGAAAATACTACTATTACATTCTCTGATTTGTTTATATCTCCTAGTCTAGTTTCTTTTCTTTCTTTATTTTACTGACGAACTAAAGTAGTACAGTGAATTCACTATAAAACATTATACATGATACTTGATTTACTCAATAACATGTACTTAGTGTCTTATATATCTAATTCATAGTGAATAAATCTCATATTCAACTATGATTTTGGAAAACTCTAACTAAGCAAAATTCCATTTCGCGACATTTATGTAACTAGATAACCAAATCATTTCTCTGCATATTTAATCTAGGATTTTCATATCATCCATTTAAATTTTGTATTACTTGTATATACAATAACATTCAACTAGGATTCCTAAATAACTAAAGGATCACTTCATTTCACTATTTATGATTTAGACAATTACACTTCCAGAAGATACGAAATTGGGTTTTATTCACTATTTATTGGCTTTCATAAATTAAGTGTGGTACAAAATAGAAACTCTTACTTGGAAAAGAATAAATTGAAACCACTTAAACATATGCAATTCTATCATTATACGGATAATGGGTCTCGTCTTAGAATATATCCTCATATAGACTAAGTTACAGTTCAAATACTAAAAACCCTAGAATTAAATATTTTAACAAAAAATAAAAAATAAATTCCTAAATTATGTATTACTTTAAAATACTCATTTCTCTACTCAATTTACATTTTTCCTTACAAGTTCAAAATCTAGATATTTATGAATTACATGTATTAGCTTATTTAGAATAATGGTTCAAAAGATTATGTCGTAAAGCTAGTAATACAGTTATTGGAGAAATTAATCTATATAGACATAAATGACTAAAAAAAATTATTTATACACTAATAGTGTCCAATTTTGTAGACATTTCACACCTATTTTTTACCTTAATTTATTTCCTTAATATGGACTCTCTCTAATGTTCTTACATTTTCTTCATACTCAATGGTTGTGACCCCAACATAGAGAAGACTGTCTACCGTTGGACCCCATCCAACCTCACCTATGAATGGTGTGGTTGGGTGTCTATCTTCTGATGGCCCTTGAACCCAAGCGGGCTTAAGACCACTTTTCATCATCAATCGATGGCTCATCTACATTATCTCCTTCTAATATCTCATCTGAAGTATTTCCTTCTGAAGGGGTGTTAGACCCCCACATACCAATGGACGGTCTGATAGCCTCACCTCTTGAAGGCTTGGCATGCCATTATCATCTAATGTTTTGGTGGGAAACTGCCTTATGATGGGAATCATGAAGATAGTGCCTGCCATAGCCATCAAACACGTGCCCTGAGGGATGTTCCCAGACTTCCTTGGGGTGTAAGAAAAGCCACCCCACAGGCACTTCACTGCCAAAGATATAAAAAGATAACTTACTGCTCCATTGTTGGGGTCGTGCATCTCAATTCTCACCACCAGGTTTCTTCTCCGCACACTTCCAAGGATGACCATTGGTTGTCACCCCGCCATCGGTTCATGGCTAGCTAGAATGACAGTCCAGGTGCTTGTTGTCGCTGCGTGCACTTCACAAATACTTAGAAGCTACTAGTTCTTCATCGACGACCAGGATCCAAGAACAAAGGACTTTTGAGGAAATTATTCCCATTAATATCTACCGCCAGTGTTGTTTCCCTCTTTGGTTAGTTGGACTCCTCACCGAGTAGAAGACTGTTGTTCTACTGAGTTTCAATCTTCATCTCAGCCATGACCATGGTTGATTCTTCTTCCTTCCCTATTTCTTCTGATATGTCCATGATGAGTGAGTATTCCTGCTCACCGGGGTGTGTGGATTAGTCTCACTTTCCGTGCTTACATATACATATTTTGACATTCCATTGCTCGTATATAAATTTTCATTTTAATGTTAATCTTTAATGTATGTTTTGTGGATGAATCACATACTTTTCCTGATCCATTATATTTTAGTTTTGTGAGAACTTCAATGCTTAGGGTTTGAATATCGATTAACTTGGTTGATACCTGGACGAAAACTTATAAATGTATATATCTAGAGTGGTAGACGCATGACCCGTGAGTACCGAGACATGAAGCTCACGAAGATGTCTACACAATTTACCACACCTAACTGGTTGATCTTTCTTTTGCTTCATTTGTATGGTCTTATCTAGCTTGGACATGTTATGGATGTGTTTGTGCACACAACAGTGGTGAAACTCGATTCCACTCTGGTGATTTTCATCATTGATCTATATTCAATTTTAATCCCATTCTTTTACTTTCCCTTGAAATTATTTTAATTCAACTCAATGAAATCTTACTTATAAATATTAGCCTTAGTTTAACTAGACACAAACTAGCAATATACTTAAAATGTTGTCTCTTGGAATTGGATTCTTAGCTATATTGCAATAAGACCCACCTACTTGCATCTGCTATTATTGGACATTGTATTGGTAAAACCTTAGAGATTTCAATCCTTAGGTGAATTTGTTAGTGCGGTCGAAATACCACATCAAATTCTAGAATTGTTTCCAAAGAAAACAAAATCATGTGGTTAAATCTAGGTTTATCAAAACTAATATAGGATTTTATTTTTACCATTGATATTATTGCATATACTATTGAAGCGTGTTCTGAGTTATGAAATATCGTTCTATCTTAGGTACCTCAAAACTAGTGAATGTGACACACTAATAGCATCAGACTTGCCTCAAGCTTTGACCCTGAAATAGAATAAATCTTTTTCATTGGAGTAGAGAGAACCAAGCCAGGAGGTTGGACGGGAACTCACCCAAAGGGTGAATCTGGCCATTGCAATAGAGAGAGAGAGAGAGGCTTGTATAAGAAGCTCGTGTTGCTATTCAAGAAGAAATTCATGCAACCCAAGATGTTGCACTAGAGGCTAAGCAACAGAAGGTATTTAGGGAGTTCTCAATTCCTAAGGCTACCATTGCTCAACATCCAATGCAGCCTCCTCTACTTGATGCCCCTAGCCTTGAAACTAGGGGGCATTAGATCACCTTGCTATAAAACAACCCTTTCCTAAGCAAACAAGAAGAGGATTGTCAAGAGCACATCCTGAAGTTTTTCGATCTATGTGCCATGAAAAAGTAAAATGGAGTTTTTGATGACACTATTAGGCTCCATCTTTTCATGTGTTCACTTGTTGAAAGAGCAAGGAGTTGGTACAATGCTCTAGTAGGTGATCCTATCACCACATGGGACCAAATTTAGAACAAGTTCCATGAGAAATTGTATCCCCCTTCCCTTATATTCACCATTAGAGGTCATATTATGTAGTTCACACAAGTCCCTAGTGAAAATCTAGCAGAAGAATGTGAAAGGTACAATGATGTTCTCTGTAAATGTCCACAACATGGTATCTCTAAAAATTAGATCATCGAGTTTTTCTATTGAGGGGAGGACTATGATAACAAAAAGTTTCTAGACTCCTCATCTGGAGGAAACTTTATGTGTCGAAGTTATGATAACACATTGGAGGTATCCATCCTTGGATCTAAAAATTAAAAAAATTGGGGCAGATCTGTAGGAAACAAAGTGTTATAGATAGCTACGGCAGAAAGTATTTTTGTGTAGAAGTCTATTATTGAATCTCTAAGTTACTATCACTTGAGGAAGATAGTCTTGAGACAACTTTCAACTCTTATGAGAGAAGGAATTTTGATTCACCAACATGACTAAACAACAATGACATGTCAAGGCGGTGACACAATTCTATGAAGCATGCAAGGGCGGTTACGATTCTACCTTGGGGTACAATATTCCATTTGATGTTGTGATGATCAAAGTTGTAATTCAAGGAGACAACAATCAAATGGAAGATCTAAATTTTATCAAGACCATTACTAACCAAAGGTAACACAATCCCAATCAAAATCGGATCCATCTTGGTTTTTAGTATGGTGACCCTTCTAGAGTGTAGAGAACTCTCAATAGCTCATACAAGATAGAAATCAACAATGACACCCTCTGGGATTCCAAAACAAGCAACAACAAAATTTCACGAATCACGGAAACTAAAAAGGTAACTTCTAGAACATGAACTAGAATTAGTAGAAGAACCCACACCAAGCCCCACAATAAAACAAAAACATGGACAACAATTTAAAGCCCCTTCAGTTTACGACAAACTTTCAGCCATTGAGAAGATCTTACAGTCACAAAAAATTATGATTGTGAATCAACATTATAATAAAAAAGCTATTGAATCTCAATTCTTCCAACTCTTAACAAATCTTTGTCCACCTACAGGAGCATTTGCATGACAACCATAAGATAACCACAACCATTAGTTAAAGGTTGTTTCTACTCAATAAGGAAAGGTGTTCATAGGAACTCCCACCAAGGCTCCTGTAATCAATGAAGATGAGGATGAATTTGTAATCATTCAAGACTCTTAAGTACCTAAGCCAGTGTCAGAGGTAGTAGTGATACTGAGTGTAGATGTGCAAGATGCTATTGCTAACAATAAAATAGACAAAGTCATCTCAAAAGAACTTATCATTATAGAGAAGTATGAATCCAACTAGTAATACCAGTCTACAAACCTCATCCTCCATTCCAAGCTCACTTAAGGAAGAAAAGGCTTGACACTCGCTTTATGAAGTTCAAGGAAGCAATGAAGAAAGTTCACATGGATGTTCCCTTCTTAGATGATACGGAAGAGATAACAACATGGTCAAAGTATTTGAAAATGCTCCTCACAAATAATTAAATAACTAATGAGTATGAGACAGTTAAGATTTTCAACACAACATTTGATATAATCTAGAAAAAAAATGCCAAAGAAGAAAAATAATTCAGGCTCCTACAAAATTTCATGCAACATTGGCAACTCCACATGCAGGAAGGGATTAGCTGACCTCAGAGCTAGCATCTCAATTATGCCCTTTATCTATGCAAGAGGCTAGAATTTACAAAACTACTTCCAACTGGTATGACAATAAAGCTTGTTGATTCTTCAATGGCACTTCCAATGGGAATAATTTAAGATGTCCCGATCAAAGTAGGCAAAGATTCTTATGTTCCCTGTGATTTTATTGTCATGGACATAAAGGAAGATCCTAGTTACCCTCTTATTTTTTCCAACACTTCCTTGCCACAACAAGATCATTGATTAATGTTGAATCGCGAATGTTACCTCTAAGGTTGGGCAAGGAAATCCTTGAATTCGGTGTTTTTATAGAATGAAGAGGCCAAGCATGCAAGAAGAAAATTTCTTGGTAAATGGTATAGAGTAGATGTCACTCGTCATTTAAGAGGATCATGAATCATAAGACCCTCTAGAGAATTCTCTCACCAATACTAATGACTAGTGAGTCT
This sequence comes from Alisma plantago-aquatica, assembly GCA_963693085.1. NCBI lineage: Eukaryota > Viridiplantae > Streptophyta > Magnoliopsida > Alismatales > Alismataceae > Alisma > Alisma plantago-aquatica. Next base: position 1,046,112,260 of record OY856413.1, read on the forward strand.
ATTGATGACTAAGTAAATCAATGGACACTTCACCTAGACATAGAAGAAGAAGACCCGAAAGTTGAATTCAACGAGCTTAGAGTAGTTTAACTTACCAAGGAGCTAGATGATATACCTTAAGTCCTTTAGATGAAACCCCTTCCAGAGGTGCTGAAATATGTTTTCGTGGATGACCTTAAAGTCTGCCCAATGATAATCACTTTTGATCTAACATTTGATCCAGGAAGACAAACTACTAACCAAACTAAGAGAAAAACCGAAATACATAGGCTACAAGATGAGTGACCTCATTGGGGTGAGTCAAACATTGTGCATGCACAAGATACCTATGGTAGAGGACCACAAACCTTATGTAGAACACTAAATAAAATTGATCATGAACATGAAGAAAGTCATTTGTTTAGAAGTCATAAAGTTGCTCACTTATGGAATCATTACCCTATTTCTAACTCACCATGGGTGAGCCCATTAAAAGTCATCCAAAAGATAGGGAGACGACAGCAGTATGCAACAAAAACAATGAACTCATCCCTACTTGCACCATCACATGGTGGAGGATGTACATTGATTGTAGAAAGTTAAACAAAGCTACACACAAGGACCATTTTTGCCTACCTTTCCTTGACCAGATCCTAGAACACCTAGATAATGAATAATACTTTTGTTATCTCAATGGTTGTTCCAGATTCTATCAAATCCCAATCCATCCAAATGACCAAGAGAAGATAGCATTTACCTATCCCTTTGGGACCTATTCTTTTAGAAGAATGCCTTATGGGATCTACAATGTGCCAACTACCTTCCAACGTTGCATGGAAACCATCTTCTTCGGATTGACTGAAATTATTATGGAAGTTTTTATGGATGATTTCTCCATCAATGTAGATTCATTCAACTCATGCCTATTTCACCTTTCTCTAGTACTCAAACACTGTAAGGAAGCACATCTGGTGCTCAACTAGGAAAAATACCATTTTATGGTGAAAAAAGGCACAACACTAGGTCACATAGTCACCAATTGAGGAATGGAAGTGGAAAAAGAAAATTGAAGTGATCGCAAAAGTTAGTACTCCAACCACAGTTAAGGAATTTTGAGCATTCTTAGTTCATGCAGGCTTCTACTTAAGCTTTATCAAGGATTTTTCCAAGATAGAAAAACCAATGACAAATGTACTACTCAAAGATGTAGAATTTTGATTTAACAAAGAATGTATAATGAGTTTCAACAATCTATAGAGATCCATCATGTCAACTCCCATCACTCGAGCACCAGATTGGTCTCAACCATTGAGATTATTTGTGATGTTAGTGATTATGAAATGGGAGTTGTCTCGGGCCAACACATAGATAAGAAACACCATATTATCTACTATGCATATAAAACTCTTAATGAATCCCAGAGAAACTAGGAAAGTATTGAGAGGGAGCACTTAGAAGTTGTGTATGCTTTTGATAAATTCAGATCATACCTTGTAGTCTGAAAGTTATAGTTTATACCGATCACTCTACTATGTGCTATTTATTAACAAAGAAGGACACCGAACTTAGATAAATCAGATGGATCCTCCTACAAAATTTTGATTCAGAGATATAATACAAGAAAGGAATAGAAAATGTAGTTGTCGATCATCTGAGTCACATTCACATTCATGACACATATGTCATCCCCATCAATGAATCTCAACCATATGATCAACGTATGAATGTTTCAACAAATATTATGTGGTATATTGATTTTGTTAACTATCTCACCACATGTATTATCCACCTAGAGTGCACCGGCACTGCAAGGATGAAATTCATGCATGATGTCAGACAATAACACTGGGATGAACCATACATATTCAAACTATGTGCATATGGTCTCTATCGACATTTTATTCCAAAGAAAGAAGCCTATCTAATCCCAGAATAGTACCATTTAGGCCCATTCGAAATCCAGATGAGTTCTAAGAAGACCGCACTAAAGGTCCTAGGATGTGGATGCTTTTGGTCAACAATATCCAAGGATGTTTACAACTGTTATTTTTCATGTGACAAATGCCAAAGGTCTAGAAATATCACCAAGAGAGATGAAATGCTTTTGAAGCTTTGACAAAAAGTTGAGATCTTTGACATTTGGGGTGTGGACTACATGGACTCATTCCCCTCTTCATACGGCTTCTGCAACATCCTGGTAAAAGTTGGTTATGTCTCTAAATGGGTAGAGGCTAAAACCATTGTCACAAGTGATTCAAAGCCTATTATCAAGCTATTCAGGGACATCATCTTCCCTCATTTTGTAGTTCCCCACACTGTCATATCAGATGGAAGTTCCCACTTTTAAAAAACATACTTTTGAAACTCTTCTAAGGAAATACGGTGTGTATCACAAAATACATTATCCCTATCATCTACAAACGAGTGGGTAGGTAGAAGTATCAAATTGCCAAGTCTAGTCCATACTAGAGAAGATGTTTGGACTGTAACCTAAACATTGGTCTAGCAAAATCAACAATGTTGTATGGGCCTATAGGACAACTTTCAAGATTCCTCTAGGCACCACACTTTTCATACTAATATATGGGAAATCATTTCACCTACCAATCAAACTAGAACATAATTGTGGTGGGTGATTAAGCATATAAATTTTGATATAAATAAAGTTGGTCAAAATAGACTACTACAGTTGTAGGAACTTTAAGAGATCAAAATGATTGCATATGAGAATGCATGACTTTGTGAATCTACAAAGAGAGAACAAAATAATGGCACAATGATCATTTGAAAAGGAAATAGATACAAGTTGGAGATTTGATTCTGATTTTTAAATCACAACTGAGACTTTTCCCAGGTAAGCTTTGATCATGATGGCCATACCATACATTGTCGGACACATCTACCCTCATGCTGCTTTGATCCTATGGAGTGAGGTCTAGTGAATTTGTGGTAAATTGGCAACGCTTGAAAATATATTTTGCAATCGAAAATATGAGTGTCAAAACACCTCCTAGTCTATCCAAACCTTTCAATAGCAAATATGAGTGTCAAAACACCTCTTAGTCTCTCCAAGAATGTGCCTCCATCTGAAGATTGACAACAACATGTTGAACCAATGACGTAAAAAGTAGGCTCTTGTTGGGAGGCAATAGGATCTTTAATTTTCCACTTTCAACTCTAGAATAGACAATTTGCATCCATTACATAATGAATAATAATCTCGTTAATAATTTTGACTTTTAGAACCTTCCCTTTTCTAATCTAATCATATTCTTGGTTCAGTTTCACATTTGTCTCTTTGTTCTTTAATTGAACCCTTTGTCTTTAAAATTTCTAGTGTACAAAGAATAAAATGAGTAAATGGCATGATAACAACTTGAACGGTTTTAGGTTCTCTAAGTCAATTGAGCTTCTAACCAATGATCTGTTAGTAATAGTCAAGCTATTGAGTTGTGACCGACTACTTAAACATCAAGAGTTCATTCAGTATTACCATCAATTTCTACCATCGAGAGGCATTTCCCATCAATGCATTGACCTTCGTACCCCTGAAAAACCATCAGAAGAGAGCAACACTAACAACCTTTGTATTGTGAAGCTCCCACCAACCATCAGAAGTTGATTACCCAGAGTCACCTTTATAAGACAACGATTCAAGAAACCACTAGAAGGTGTGTTTCCACATGCCAAATGAAGGCACTCAAGCACAATCGAAGGAAGTGCATTCCCCACCACCTTGGAAAGAGACTTAAGTATAAAAGTGGCAGGCGTCCCGACACTCATTCACCCAGACATACATACAAAGTAAAGGCAGCACAATGAGATATAATCCTAACCTCACTTCTCCACCCAACCACATTTGGAATACATGTACACATCATCTTTGACTACTACTTTTGGCTAACATCTTCTTTCACCTACACCATTGGAAGGTGGAGACCTCTCTGTTGTCTTGAGCAACAGTGACTACTTCTTCGATCAATAGGCTCGCAACACTGACAAGGAAAGGATCAAGTGAAAAGGATCTCATTGCGGTAAAAGAGGCGGAAATTTTGAAGCGGGTCAGCAATCCATGAAGATGACCCATTCCACACAGACAATCAGTAAGCTCCTCTAGAAACCTTCTTCTCTTTCTTATCTTTGACTTAACCTAACCTATCTCTTAGACTTGAAAACATGAAGACTACCATCGAAAGACGGTTCCTTTTTCTCCACATCCCTTTGTTGTAGACATTTCTTGCCTTTTCCTCTCATTATATCCCATTCACCTTTGGTTGATGATCCCCACTTATCCTTCAAATAGTTTTCGAACCCATCCAGTTCCAACCCACCATCGACTTCGACATTCTACCCTAATCCTGGGACTTTATAAGGTCGCTCACCTTCAGTTCTATAGCAAACTAAAGGTATTTCTTACCATATAGTTATTACCATCAAAAGACATAGCACCATGGTGGTGAGCCAGGATCTAACCATAGTTTTGTCACCAATCTACCATCGGGTTTTAGATCTGTTGCATGAGGGTCAGTTTTCCATCAGTTTGCAATACTACTAGAAGAGCTTCTTTCATCAATTTGCACAAGATAGCATGTGAAGATTTTATTTTAAATCTTTCATACAATATCAAAACTAGGTTTGATCCCTTATACCAATATTACCTGGTTGAGCTAACTCCTTTGCATGAGATATACATCTATATCTACATCCCAATTTAGCTCAAATGGTAGAAAATATAGGAAAAAAGAGACCTCACCTATCACCTAGGATTGCCGAGAGTATGAGTGAGGTGGACACTATCAAGAAACTACTGAGGAAGGAAGAGATCAACAAGATAGAAAAGTTAAAAGATGAGGCTACCAGATATATAGAAATTCATGGGGATCCACCTGAGAAAGAAAAAAGACAATGTTCAAGGCTGGTAGAAAGAAGTGCCTCAATGAACCTATCCTTGAATAATCCTCAAACAAAAAATAGTCAAAGGGAAGAGAAGCATTTGAATACACACCCTTCGTAGAAGTTGGGAACCCCCAAAAGAGAAAATTACTACACCCTCTGCCTAAAGTCAAACCAGGAAGGTGGTTAAGGTGATAGAAGAGGTTAGGAAAGAAGGATTTGTGACAAGCAGAAGATCTACAAATTAGCCATCTGGAATTGGTCTTATTCTAGACATTCCTTTGATGAAAGGCATCGCCACCAAAACCCAACATGAAAACTACTTCATACTAAGAAATGACACACATATGAAGGTATGGGAGAAGATGTTCAGTGTTAAAAACCTCAAGACAAATGGTTTTACCACATCGACACCAAGATAAAACTAGGAATCTATGATATGGTGAAAGAACATCTAGACAACATTAGGCTCTATAAACTCTTCTTCAACAATAACATTTCTATGATATGAATATAACCTTTGTATTTCTATTTTTGTTTTCTCTAGCTCGTGGAGCTTTCTTGCTCATGGTGCATGTCTTTGTAATTACCCCAAAAAAACAAAAATAGCAATACAAAGGTCTGATTCACCCCCAAAAAATAACATTTCTTATGAATAACTCACACTTGGGTTCATGTATTCTATCAAGAAGCTACTAGTTCAGCCTGAAGAATCCAAGAAGTGTGGGGGAAGCTTCAAATTGACAGTACGGATAATCAAGACTGTGTATTAACAGAGAAATGATTGAACTTGATTTTCACTGACACAGAGGAATAAGATGGATCAACCAACAAAACCATGTAATATAGAGAGGATCGAACCACTAACAAATGAGGAGAAGATGGTCAAGAAAAGACCAACACAATTATGAACAATCCAAGGCTGCAAATAGGCATGGATGCATTGTGTGAGTCATGCACAAAATCTTCACCAACACTCTATTCTTTATATCAGACATCGTTAACATAACTAGAATGGATCTCTTCATACCATGGAGCATCCTTGAAAAGAGGTAGGTCAACATTGGAAGAATGTTAATCGATAGACTAGTGGTTGTAATAGGGCGTGAAGGGTCATGTCATTTTTGCATGGGAGGTCTCATGACCTACATTGCACACCAACTAGAACACCCAAAGGTAGTGAAATAATTCACTATACCGTTTGGGGAAAGGCTGGTGGATGCTAAATATTTAACATACACAAATGTCTTGGTGAGAAAAAATAATTACTTCTATAGAATCCAAAGATCAAATGATTTTCTCTATCTTCTTGAAATTAGCATCAATGATTCCAACAAGCTCATGTTCACAGATTAAGAAATTTTCAAAATGATTTCATAGTCTAAACTTCTCCCATAGACTAGTGAACGACATATGTAGGAAAATAAATCCAATATATAGAAGAGGAACCTACAGAATAGACAAAAAAATAAGTGCATAGTCCAACTTCCTAACAAAATTTTGCTACCAGATCAAAACAAAAGAGATCCCCCACACCTAAAATAACAACAATAGAAGAGGAAGTCAAGCTACATGTGACTACTCCTATAAACACCAATATGGAAAGACTGGTACATACTCCAACTGATGCCCAACTAGAGCAAAAAGAGAGAGGAACCCCCTCTTCCGAAGTGAGTGTGCATCTTGCAACACCACCCTAAAGGCTGACAAGGTCAGCCTTTTAGAGAAGATGCCACCTAGCTCGAAATCCATCAAAAAGGAAGTGTCAGTAAAGAAGAGGGAGAAAACAAAAAAATACCCCTCCCCATCTGCCAAAGAAAAAGAAGTCATCTTTCTTAAGAGAAAGAAGAATACGATCTACAACAATCACCAACGGAGGAGCTCAAGCAGGAAATGAGCTTGAGAAGACCTGATGCAATAAGCAAACAAGCTCCTATATCAAGAAAATCTATTGAAATTAGGTTTGAAATCAAAGAACTCTATGAGATCATTTGTAACCCATCCATTAATATTTCTGATTTAACTTTAGACATATCATTACTAACATTGTTATTCAAGGAGGTTACAATGAGTACCCAGACTCTAATGAGCCTGCTACAACAAATGTAGCCTCAAGCATCTAACCAAAAAAAACTCATGGAGGCCTCAGCGATCACGATCAAAGAAATCACTTCGTTGAGATAGGAGCAAGATAATTTGATGTGTGAAACTAAGATGTTGTGTGCTTCCAACAAAGTAAAAATGTACAAGGAAACATTGTCAATATCACCATCCGATGAGGTGTCATCCACCAAAAGGTAGAAGGTTGCCAATGAAGTATCCCCCTACCACCTGAAGCAGAGATGGATGTGCAACTAGAGGCATACATGGTGCTAGAAAAGCTTGACATCACACCTGTAAAACTATCTCTACAAGATGGTGTCACAGCAAAGCTATCTACTAAACAAAAAGAGCCATAATCATCCAAAAACTATGGATGTTTCCACAGGGGAAGGCAATGATACATACTCCCTAGCCTAACCATGAAACTCCATCAACAATCCAAGAGCAACAAAGAAAACAAAGACAATGAAGTAGGGGCTCCCACAACACAACCTGAACTAGTTGTTGTTCCCAGAGATGTTGAGGAAATAGGAAAGAAAAACACCATACAAGAATCCATAGCACAAAGGGAGGGAGCAAGGGAGACAAAAAAGGATATGATGAACGGGTTGGGTCCCCTCTTTGATTAGAAGACTCCCCACCTACCTCAGAATATGAAGAGATTGCCAATGAATTCTTACTGGATGAACCTATAGAGGGAGGGGCACATCCCTCCAAAATATTCAAAGATATAGTAGAACATATTCTTGAGGAGGATGAAAGGAATATAAATTGGATGTTTTGTAAAGCTCCATTTAAACTTGAGAACCTAGTTTATTTCCAATCCAGTAGTAGTTGATAGCACGAGCCTAGTAGCACCCCCACCACTATCATGCAAAATGAAAGACATGGACCTAACCTCAACAACATGGATACATCCACATCCTATAAGACATTTTAGACGATGACTGTAACATACTAGATCTCATACCATACCCTGGAAGTTGACATTTTAGACTTATCCAAACAAGGTTGAAGGTTAGACCTAAATAGATGTTTAGTATAACCCCAATGAGATAATGCATGTATAGATCACCTTAATGTAACCTAATGTTCTAACATTAAATAGGTTTATAATGGATACATAAAATATGCCACATAACTCATTTTGGTGGTAATATGAAGATACACAACTTAAATGGATGAATAATTTAGATAATGGGATGTTAATGGTCCATATGCCATATCTCATAAAAATATGTCTCAAAAGTGGAAACAAACTTCAAAATCAAAATTTAAATGTCAAAATTAGCCTACATGTCAAATTTCATCTAATTTGGACTACCTTGAAATATTAGGATAAGTTTAGGAGAGAGAAAATGAGTAAAATGCATAAGTAATGAATGATGTGATTATATAAATTCAAAATATGTAAACAATGACAAATTTATATTCAAAACATCAAAGGTAACTTGTGGATGAAGTTTGGTCCAATTTGGATATTATTCGTGCAAGTTATATAATTTAAAGTACATTCTGGACTTTTTTGCAATTTACCCGATTGGGAGGTTTTCTTTGCAAATTATCACCTGAATTTGAATCCTTAGATATTCCCTTACCATTATCGAGTTTTTGAACCATGGGGCACCTAGTTGCACCTTGGTTTGAAGGTGTTTCTCTCCAAGGGCATTTTAGGGATTACCCTCTTTATAAATGAGCTTATCTTAAGAAGCTATCAATCAATGGGGTTATTTCTTTGATTGGAGGTCGGTTGGGATGTCCTATAAGTTTCCATAAATTGACATGTGATATTCAAGAAGCCTCTATGAGCTGTCCTCATGCATGGCCATGAAATCCCTAGGCTAAGGACACATTGAAAGCTACATGGACACCTTATGCTTGACTTCTTCTTTATCCATAAAGGTTTGCATGTACATGGGCACCCTTAGCATTGGACAAATGGAAAGTAACTTGACACCTCATTCTTGACATATTCCTTATCCATAAAGGCTTGCATGTCTATGGACACCCTTATACATGACACATGGAAAGTCTCATAGACACCTCATACTTGACCTCTTTCTTTATATAGCCATATCTACCCCTTCCCAACTCCCAATTCAAAAACTCTTAATCTTCTTTATTCCCTCTATATTAGAGCATCATTCCTACTCTATTTTTCCATGAAGGTTTTGTCCCAAGGTAAAAGGAGGTGCCTACCTTGGTGAAGAAGGCTCCTAGGGTTCTAAATTTCTCTATTTAGGATTTCTTAAGCTCCTCCTTGGTGATTTTGACCAAAACTAGTAAGTATTCTCATTTACTTCCCTATTTTCATGCTGTTAGTATTCCTTCCACCTTCCTCCAAGTTGTAACCCTAGCCTTCCATGGTTAAACCCTACCTAGAACCCATAAAAACCTCATCTCCATGTTCTTTTGTTAGGGTTTTTCACCTCTAAAGAGGAGAAGGTGCTTCTTGCTCGAGATATGAGCTTTGTTGGAGAAACTAGCCTCTCTAAGCTTGGGAAACTTACTTATTGGACCTGTACACCTTACCTAGAGGTTATTTGGAGGCCTAGGCTTGGATCTTGGACTGAATTGGACTGTTTAGACTCAGAAGTTGAGGTATGATGTATCCCCTATTCTTCTATGTTGAGCAATTCACTTTTGCTTATTCATTCTCTTTGTCCTATGGACATTAGCCTATACACAATGTCTTTTCTTTTGAATATCATGGTTCATGTTAACTACCTTGTTTGATATTGATCATGTGATCACATATATTCTTTTGAACTCTTATCTTATGCTTTGTTCATGATGGAACTCTAAAAGATGACATGTGATGTCTTTTACCCACTTATGATGTGGATGTATATGTTGGTCACTTATGTGGTGACTAGTTTATATATTTTGACTATACTTTCTACTTGCCTCTACATTTAACATCCTATGTGATTCAGTAGCACTAGAGTAGTGTAATTGCATTGGTTTTTATGGCAGATGTGTTATTTCCTACCGAGCAGATGTGATATTTCCTACTCTTTTGGGATGGAAAGGAACCTCATACCCAGGGCAAGATGTGTGATTCTTGGTGCATGTTTTATATATTTGAGAGATTGGAAGTATTCCTTTATCTACCAAGTTTCAAGTTTATGAGACTTGGCCGCCTTTGTGTTTATATTGTTCTAGGGGTATGTTTATCTTACATGCATGCATGTTGATGATATGGGGTGTGTGCCCTAATTCTTTACATGTGCTTGTGTGGCACAATCTTTATGTTATATTAATGGAAAGTATTCTTTTGTTATCATATGATTTCAATTCCTTTTCTCTTGATACCCATTTGGGTGGTCCTTATCCTTTCTATGGGAAGTCTTTTATATTTGATGTCATTTATTCCATATATTGCTCAATTTCCTATTTAGTATGCACATACCAGCCTTTGCTGATGTCATCTATTGTCTCTTCTTATTGGGGTATTCTTCCAACACTAGGTGAAGGACTTGGATGATAAGGCATGAAGTTTTGTACTAGCTTAAGGAGTTCAATCTTGGAGACAAAATTGTTATGGTTTAGACTTCCCTCTACTTAGATCCTTATGTTGTATCATACATGTAAACCCTTATGGGATATTATGATGCACTTTTGTAACCTTTTGTGAAAATTGAATATAGTCATTATTTTTATTTTTCTGCTATACTTTGGTCTTTTGCATACCATTATAATAAATTTGGAAAATTTATACCTATTGTAACATACCTTTGAGTGTGTTTGGAATGGATGTTAATTCTTCAAATTTTTTAGTAAGGGGGTGATCCCGCCTCCTTACAACGACAATGCAAGGTAAAATGTTATTCATAACAACAAAAGATACACTCTTACTAGAGATGACTTTAGGTCATCCTTAAGAGACAAGGCATTTGTTAGCAAGATTTCCTTCAAGATTACAAAAGAATGCATGCATAGAGACAAGGAAGGGCTAGTTTTCAACACCACATATAACCTTGCATCCTAGATATATGCCAACAAAGACAACATTCCCTTGGATGAAGAATTGCAAAGTGACTTGCAAAGAACCAAGAAGCTAAAATATATAACACTCACCTTTAAGGAATTCAATCCTTAGCTCTTGATCGTGGCATATCCTTCCAACCAGCTAGTCACAACTTACAAATGTAATATAAAAGAAATGTCATGCCGAAGGATGATATTTGAAAAAGAAGAGACCAGAGTGATACATACCATCCTGACATGCTTAAAACATCTAATACAAGGGGCATACATGTGGTATGGCCCCAACTAGAAAGAAACTAGTATTAACAACAACAAGCCTCAATAGAAACCAGACTCAGGGGGTAGTGCTTTCATTGTGTTCAGAATGATAGAAGCATTGAATAGAGGGCTTCCACTTGAGAAAGTTGCTAATCAGGACTTCCATGCCTTAAAGAGGGGAATATTTCATGGAAATCATCCATGAAAAAAGATTTTTCTATGATCATCACATGGAAGAAATCACTCAAATATGTACTCACTAGTCCCCCTTTTAGATAAAACACCTTGGAGGGAACAACTGAAGAACCTCTGGAAGGAACCAGAAGCCCCTCCTCAATAAGGTTCAACAACAACTCCAAACTACCCCACACCTACAACCCACCCACTGAGGCAGATATACCAGCTGACCTTGAGCCTAAGATTGCAAGGCAAGTGAATATTCCAAAAAGTGAAGAAACCTCACCACCTCACAAAGAAGAAAAGATTCCTTTCATCACTGAGATGGAGGCAGAAAAACAAAATAAAACCAATGAAGATACACCCCATGATGCGGAGGAAGTTGTAGATGAACTCACACCCAAAGATCTAATACAACCCACTTTTGAAGATTTGAAGAAGGATTTGTGCTACAAGTTTCCACTAGAAGATCTAAACTTTATCATGGATGAACTAAATCCCAAAGAAGATGAAATCATTACCATCTTTGAATTGGACAACATCCATATCCTAATCCCAGGACTCTATGTGCTACTCACTTTGGAGGGGATATATGATAGTAAACATCATGACTGTCTCTCATCTACTTCTAGATGAAGAGCTCAAAGATGTGTATATGGACTTATAAAAAATAGTGGGGTGACATCATACTTAAGAAGGATTCGGGAGAACGACAAATTCTTATAGAGCAACTAAAATCAAATGTTCTAAAACTAATATTTGTGCCTCTTCTCCACGATGGCCACTAAGCCTTACATTCAATTGATACAAAAGACAAAATTTTAATTTCATACAACAACTCAAAATTGATGTTTAGCATAAAAAGAACGACTTATCAGAAAAAAAAACTCACAACATCACTAATCAGAAGGCAACACAAGTTGAAATGCACATTATTGAGCTAATCAAGAAAACTGGTTGGTGTCCTCAAAATGAAGACTGGAATTATGAAAATCACAATTCTATTATAAGAGTCCACAACAAGCTGTAGGATCTCATGATTCTGCTCTCTATGTCCTTTTCTAGTTGCAAATGCTAGCAACATCTGGAAAGAAAGTGGACTTCTAGACTTACACAATAGACATCTTAAACTCCCAATGGGCATTAACGAGCTTGAAGTTTTACCTCAGATGTTCTCACTAAACCTCACTCTTTGAAACCCTAGGGATAAGGGGTGGGTGGTCTGAACAGGAAAGTTTGGTACATCTACCTACCCAAAACCTTCAAACTTTGCATATTCTGCTTTACTTTTTCCTTATCTCCTTTTTGCCCAATTTTTTTTTGAAATCAGAATAGAAGTATTGCTAGTTGCACATATCATATCCATATTGCCCCTATCAAAGGATAATTTTTTAAGACATAGGAAAATTTTGAATTTAATTTTCTTGGATGTTGTCATCACTCCCACCTTACACCTTTTTGTCTTCAAGATAATTCTTAGCGTAATCTTTTCAAGTGTGATTTTTTTGGATATTAATTCACCTAATAAAACTTCATGCGACTATCTATTTCTTCCATCCTTATCTCAAGACACTGCAAGCAGCAGAAGAAGGACATTGTCCCTAGGAAATTCTCTAAATTAATTTGTTGAACTCTTGATTGATAACCCTACCCTCCTAGTATATGTTGGAAAAATGCATACCTCTTACAGAAGGGGAAACATCTACCCCTTCTAGTGTTAAATCCTCGCCAGGGGTCAAAAGAGTCTTAGTGTCCTACTGTATCTGAAAAAGCATATCACTGTAAGCCTTGTAAGCAAGAATAAAAGTTGACTGCTGATAAAATCATGGGAGTTGTGCCTGATAAGATGTTGAAGGGATCTACCCAATCGATGTATAACTGCACTCACAAATGTGGATATGTAATGCACAGTAGTAGTACCCAAAAGCCAAAAATGTCACCCACATGTCCTTCAAGGTAAATCTCACACAACACCTAAAAGTACATTAGCACTTAGAGTTGAGTAAGATTGTTATTATGATAGTACTCATGGTTGAGTGAATCCAAGTAGTATAGGATACACCAAAACCTCATTCCACCCCAACACAGCTAGTTAGGTCTTCCAAAAAATTAAAAGTTCGGTGTGAAATCTACCTTTGGTGAGAACCATACACAAGTAAAGCTAGGAAGTGAAGCTTAGAGTGAATCATGAAAGAAAAATCCTTACTAACATAAGGTTGTAACAGACAAAAAGTGTGCACACCTATGGATCTAAGAGAATGAAATTGGGAAACATAGTATTGAGACCAAGTTGTCACACAAACATTTTGACCCAAGGATGGCATAAAAATATGGTCAGTGTTGAAATACACTAAACAAATAAATTCCATAACCATCACTTGATGCTTTGATTATATTTATTAGCTTGAGGACAAGTTAAATTATATGTTTTAGGAGGTTGATTAAGTCCAATTTTGTGTATGTTTTAGGCCTATTTTGAACCTAGATTCATTTCCTCAGTATGGAATATCTCTAACTTTCTTACATTTTCTTAATACTTCTATTTTTTACCAAATTAGGCAGTAAATATCTAATTTGTGCACAAAAACCATCGGATGACGGTCCTATCATGTCTACGGATGATGAGACTAAAGGATTCAAATGCAATAGGCTTTCCATTGGTTGTCACAACTGAAGGTGTAGCAAACCCCAAGTATAATCGATATATAACAACATCAGAAGCATGGATCATCAAAATTAGACTTGGAGATTGTCACAGATAGCTTTCACCATTCATTGCACTAATAAAAATAACATTACACATGATATGATTACATTTATTCTCATATAAAAAAAGAAGTCATAGAATAGGAAGAAGAATAATCTCAAAGGATCTTGCCTAGTGAAAATGAAACATAATGCATGATATAGTAGAAAACTAATTAAACTTACTTGGATCACATTGATGGAACCCCACTATTTCTTGAACTCTTATGCAGATCCACCTCCTACTATCTATCATGTTCTACAAAAAACCTATGTGCATCCATACATAATCATGCATTCAAAAAAACATAATAAGTGGTTGGATTATAGTAAATATATGAACATAATCTAAATAAATCTTAATATATATATGAACTTTCATAAACATTAATTGTGACTTTAAGATGCATTCTTAACTTGATTAAACATTCTTACAAGGGTGCCACATCAATGAAACTTATATGATTTGATCTCACAACACATACAAGGTGTGAAGGCTTCTTAACACATTGAATGTGAATGAGGTTGAGCTTGTACCCAATAAACATAAACATACTAAACACACTACAAGTGAGAATATATGAGATTGAACCCATTAAATGAAGGGGGCTCATATGGCACCAAACATCCATAAAACTATTCATGTGTAGGGCCTAATTATTTATTCCTAATCTGATTTGATTTGATCGTATCTTATATTTTTTACAATTTTCACCCATAATTGCATTAATGATACAAAAGATGAAGAGGTATACTTCTTTCAAATACTTTGATCTTAACATGAATCTTAATACAATAAATCTTAATAACATGTCCATACAATAATACCTCTTAAAATATAAAGGTGCTCATATGATAACATATATAATATTGTAACATCCCTGACCTGGGTTATGAGTTAACCCTAGGTGTTTTGCCTAAATATGTAATTAAACCTTTGTGATTAACTCTGAGCATGTAATTAAGCTTCTCAGAAACGTATATTTCAGTATTTGCTCCTTTTTATTTAAAGTTGTAGCATTGTTTTGATATACAGGGACCTATGTGCAATTTACCCAGTTGAAAGGGTTAGCTTGCAATTTGCACATGATGAGATGTTCCTCTGATGTTGAGACATCATGAGAATCTCTTTGGCAAAAGTTTGAGGGATTTCCCAAGCTAGAGCACCAAGGTGCAGCTGTGGAAGCAATCCCAGGGCTTGAAACCCTAATTTGGGGTAAAATGCAATTTACCCAAATAAAGGGATGCAATTTGTAAAGAATGTCATATAATGTATCTTTTTAGACTTTTGCCATCATTTATAGAAGAAATGATGAGGAATTCACCTCAATTGAGTTATCAAGTTAAGAAATAGGCTTTGTGATTGAATAATCAGGGTATATGTGCAATATCCCTTTAAGTATGAACTTTATTATTAGATTGTTCTTCCTTGCCTTCTTTTCTATAACATTAAGATAAGGTTTGTCCTTAGAATAAAGAGGAAGGGACGAGCAAGTAATAAAGGAAGGACTTAGTTGGAATTAAGGGAAACTTATGAACTAATGTTGAAAATCCTACCCCATGTATATAAGCCCTCCTTCCCTTAGTTGCAAGGGAACTTAACCTTCGTTCTCTTACTGTTTAATTTCACCAAAGACGACCAAGGACTTCCTTGGAGCTAAGGGGGACGACCAAGGGGTGCAAGGTAGGTTTAAACCCCTCTTCTTGCCTAATTCCATGGTTAAAACTCGAATTCAAGGTCAGCTTCATGGCTAATTCTCGAAACCCTATCTTTCTAGCCGTCTCTTTTCATCCTTCCTTGGAGTTTTCACCTTGGCCAACCTGTAAGAACTCAAGGACGCCATTAGAGCTTGGATCTTGAAAGCTTGGAGCTCTAGAAGCAAGCTTTAGGCGGGTTTTATAACTCTAAACCTATGCTTTACTATGTGCATCTTTATATGCGATTTGATGATAGCTCTTAGTATTTCCCTACTTTTCCCTGCTATTTTGCAAGCAAACCCGTGGGATATCTGTACTGTTCTTGAGCTAGAAGATGAAGGCGTGATTTCCAAGAAAAACCCACCGCTTTTCTTTTCCTTAAACGGTCCTAACAGTTTGCTCTCTCGGACTCAAGACCGCGAGGTGAGCAAACGGTCTCGAGACCGTGAGAGGGCTCGCGGTCTCAAGACCGTTTGGCCCCGTTGTCCGAGCATGGACCGTATAAGAAACCTGTTCCTAATTATATAAGCTAATTACCCTCAAAATTTGGGAGACTAACTCCAAAGGAATCGGGAGATATGACCTTTTTAAGTCACAACTTTAAATGAATTAACTGCTGATTTTCAAACGGTCTGAAATTGCCTTTTTGGGCAAACGGTCTCAAGACCGTGAAAGGTCGTTGACTAAGCGTTGACCCCATGAGATTACTGTTCAAAATTATGTTAATTAACAACTCACCAAGTTTGATGGTCTAATTCCAAACGGGCTAAGAGTTGAAGGGTGAATACTAGGGCTAACCCTAGATAAAATCAGTACTGAAATTATGGTGATCTAATTAGGGTTTTTAGGGTTGATTGACCTAAACGGTCTCAAGACCGTTTGGGGGTCACCAAACGGTCTCAAGACCGTGAGGGCAATCAACCAAGACCGTTTGGAGGTCTGGGGTCAAGGATAGTTGACCAATTGAGGACCCAATTGCAAATAAGTTATCAATTTAATCAAAATTCTGTTTTGTGGTTCAATCATGGTTCAACCCCTATCAAATCACCTTAGATTTTGATGAAATCTTGGGCAAACGGTCTCAAGACCATGTGGGGTCCACCCACATGACCTCAAGACC
This sequence comes from Alisma plantago-aquatica, assembly GCA_963693085.1. Classification (NCBI taxonomy): domain Eukaryota; kingdom Viridiplantae; phylum Streptophyta; class Magnoliopsida; order Alismatales; family Alismataceae; genus Alisma; species Alisma plantago-aquatica. Next base: position 1,046,129,223 of record OY856413.1, read on the forward strand.
GTTTGGGCTGAGTTTGGGCCCAATTGGAGCTCAATTGAAAGGTTCAACCATGTGTTGAGTCACATTGTTGAGTGTTGATGGGTGAACATTGATAGACCCTAATTGAATCGATTTCAACCATAATTGGTTAACCATTATGGGTCAATTGAATGACCAAGTGATCAAGCATAATCTTAATTGACTCAATCCATAAGTGGTCAACATAGATTTGACCTTTTGAGGGCTTCAACATCGGTTGACATCATCGATTGCTTTGTTGATTTTGTTGATGGACCAAGCGGCTGAGACCATGTGAGCCTCGCGGTCTCAAGACCGTGAGAGGGCTCGCGGTCTCAAGACCGTGAGAGGGCTCGCGGTCTCAAGACCGTGAGAGGGCTCGCGGTCTCAAGACCGTGAGAGGGCTCGCGGTCTCAAGACCGAGAGGGGGCTCACAGTCTCAAGACCGAGAGGAGGCTCGCGGTCTCAAGACCGCGAAGGGCCTCGCGGTCCTGAGGTCAAAGAAGGGCAAACGGTCTTCATGACCCTCGCAGTCTCAACTCAAATTAGTCTTCGCGGTCTCAACATTAACTTGAACCAATGGAAGGCTTCGCGGTCTTGAACCCTTAAAGAGGCTCGCGGTCTTGAAGCCTAAGGGGGCTCGCGGTCTTGGGGTTAGAAAGAGGCTCGCGGTCTTGGAGGGTCAAAGTGGGCAAACGGTCAACACTTTCAACCAATCTCAACCCAATTGATGATTAATGATTGGAATTAATCAATGTGACTCAAGGTTGACCACATTCAATCATTTGATGGTTCAATGTTGCCCAAATCAAACACTAATGATAATCTAAGATAGTAAGGGGTTATTTGACTAAGGTTTTTGACCAGGATGATGATCAATGGGGTGAATTACCAAAATACCCCTGAAGGGTCAATTAAGTTATACCTTGCTCAATTCAAACCCTAATTACATGGGAATGATGTTTTTAGTCATCATGACTCTATCCAACTTGATCTAGTGTAATGTTACCATCAACCATTAGTATGATGAAAGAGAGAGTACTCTAGAGAGAGAAAGTAACCTAGAGAGAGAAAGTAACTCTAATCACATAATGATGATGTTTTTGGCTATGTTAACCTATGATGACTCAACCCAACATGTTTTAGAGTGATGTTGACATCACCTACCCTTATGATGAGAGAGAAAGTACTCCTAGAGAGAGAAAGTACCCCTTTTTAAGTGGAAACTCAAGTAAAGCATCTCCAATGCACATAAGTGAGCATAATTAGGGTATGGTCCACCTGTGTGAGATCATAGAAACCCTAATTATGATAAATGATGAACCTTTAACTAATCCAAGAGCATCAATGAAGATGTTACTCATACATGATGATGTTATGAGTTTAATTCACCTCGATGTGAATAGTAAACCCTAATTCAAGGGTAATGGCATGCTTTTGAGTATTAAACTCTATTTGACTTGAATTAAAGATTTAACTCTTATCACAAGAGTAGGAAGTACATTCCTTATTGTTGTATTACCTTTATCAGATGTATTAACCATGCAGGTTCTGATATGAAGGTAATCATATCCAGGTATGGATGTTGATGTTATATTCATTAAAGGCATGTTGTTAGCCTTATGAATAAGTAAAGTAATCTGATGCCTTGCCAGTGGCATCCTATGCTGATAATGGGCTATGAGAGCCATGAATACCATCAAGGTCATGCCTTAGAGATGACTTGTGATGAGGATAATAAGAAATGATGATTGATATGAGTTAGGCTTGTTACATTTAGTATTCTTCTTTTATAGCTGCTATGCTATTGTTATTGTTTGAAGGACAATGTATGCTGTTAAAGAATACTGAATGTACCTAACTAATCAAGTATAATGTAGAGCCCTGATCATAGATCCATCATTGTCAGAAATTAAGTGATGGTGAAACAGGTTTTCCTTAGGGAACTCCTGGAGCACATACTTTTGAGTATGTGGGGTACATGGATGTGTAGAACCTTACATCCTAGTGTAGGAAAGTGATGTAGATGTGTAATCCATCCATCCTTCACTATAATTCCATACCGTATCAGTGGTAGGTAAACATGAAACCTCCTGATGACGAAGACAACACAGATATCCGTATCAGTGGTAGGTAAATATGAAACCTCCTGATGACGAAGAGAGTACAGAACGCCACTGTGACTCTAGAATAGCGAAGGACCAGTTTACCCTGGTGAGCTATAGTAGTAGAGACACGAGATGTCCTACAAGTGATCCTCTTACTGACTGAGGAAGGTGAAGGTCATGAGAATCCGGCTCTCTTAATGACCTATGTATGATACTGATGCGGCTTCTCAGTGATCAGTTGGAGTTTGAGTGGTAAGCCTCATCTCCACAGGGCATAATGTTGTTTGTAAAACATAATCAACCATGTAGTATAACTTGTTAGAGATGACTCCAAGTTAGTTGGTTGATGTTACATTGCAATAATGTTGATATTCTCCATATCTCTTAAATTGTAGAGATCTTGTTATAACTGCAACTGCTATAGAATGCTTTGAAGGTTTTACTGTTTAAGATATTCTTTGATGTTATAATAAAGCTTCTGGCGAAGAGTTATAACTCTCGCTGGGACAATTATGTATAATTGTCTCACCCCGTAGGCTTCAACTTTTTAGGTGGACGTCGGAGACGAAGAAACCAGCCTACAGGTGATCAGTCTCAGCAGCAGCAGCACCAGGGGCAGTAGTAATCTCAGGTGGAGATTTGTCCTGCCATGTGGTGTAGTTAGAGTCAGTCCTATGTGTCCTCTGTACTCTCAGGTCTTGGAGTCTTGTGTTATGTGATCTTGAGATTTTGTATCTTGATATATATAATTACTCAAGAAGTAATTATCCTGAGATGTAAACAGTTACCTCTCTTTATGAAAGGAATTTTTATGGATACAAGTTCTTATCTCGAAAAGTTTTAATTTCCCGTGATTTTTGTCTTCCGCTGATTACCGATTTGCTTCCGCTAAGTTTTAATCGTGTTTATGTCATGGTTTGGAGATCAGAGCCCACAATTAGTGGTATCAGAGCTCCAGGTTCAGTTGAGTCTACAGAGGCATAGGACTTAGGATGTCGAGTCTACCTTTAGTACTCCTTCCTTATCTAATAGAATCTTCTGCTCCTCAGGAGAAGAAGATACATAAGAATGTCAGAACATCACGATGAGCACGTGGCAGAGAGTAGTGCTAGTGCACCTCGAGGCGGTGCAAGAGTTCTGAGAATAGAACAACCTGCACCTGAGTCGCCAAGAGAGCCACCCCAGTTCGACCCAGCTGACATGAGTGATCCAGCTGTACAGACAATGTTCGGGCAGTTCATGACTGCTATGACACATATAACCGATAGGATGCCCATTCCTGCACCTAGGGCACCTGTCCAGCCCGAAGCACAAGGTATCGGTAAGACATTCGAACGACTTCGTCGTGTCGGAGCTACCGAGTACTTCGGAACTGCCGACCCTGCAGATGCTGACTTATGGTTGACAGAGTTGGAGAAGGCTTTCATAATTCTTATAATTCCGGAAGCTGAGAAGGTTAGACATGCTGTATATCTTCTCAAAGGCAGTGCTGGTCACTGGTGGAACATGGAAGAGCAGAAGAGACCTGGAGTAGAGTTCTCATGGGAAGAGTTTCGTCGGGAATTTATCAATAGATATTTTCCAAAGACCTTCCTAGATGAGAAGATCTCTCCGTTTGAGAAACTAAGGCAGGGTATGATGAACATTAGTGAGTATGAAGCTAAGTTTATGGAGTTGTTGCGGTTCTGTCCGCACATGGCTGCTACGGATGAGGAAAGAATCAGAAGATTTGAAAAGGGTTTGAATTCCGATATGTCAACCCCTGTGTCTGCCTTAGAAAATAGAGAAAGATTCTCTACCTTCGTTGAGTCAGTCCGAAGGATAGAGAGATCTGTGGTTGAGAAAAGACAAACCCATAAAAGATATCCACAGTTCCAGGGTTCTTCATCTAGGGATCCCAAGAGACCTAGATTCTCTGCACCTAACCCTCCACCACCCAGATCGAGTTTTCAAACTCAAGGGACACCAAGAAGAGGTAAAGGGCGGAGTCAACCGCTTCAAGGGACACACAGTTCTGCATCAGTGTCAGTTACTGGACCACCCAGACCACAGCAACATGAGAAGAGTTGCTACAACTGTGGTAAGGTGGGACACTTGATGAAGGATTGCCGTTCTAGGCCTGTCGGTGTGACACAACAACCTTCGAGACAGAATCAACAGGGATCTCAGAATAGACAACATCAAGGAGCAGCTCGAGGACGTGGACAAGTGTCTCAAGCTGGATCATCAGCACCACCTCAACACCAGGCGACTGCGAGGTTCTATGCTATGAACCCACCTGAGGCAGTGGTCAATCCACGGGTAGTGGCAGGTCAGATGAAACTTTTATATTCTGATATGTCTATATCCTGTGATGTATCTGTTCTGATTGATCTGGGTGCTACGCACTCTTTCATCACTCGTGAAGTGATTCGTAACTGTAATGTGACTGTTAGTCATAGAGCAGATAGTTTGTTGTTAGAGACTCCGTTGAGTGGGTCTGCTGTTTTGCAGGAGGTATGTTCTCCCTGCATCCTTTTCTTTTCTGACCATCGCATTCAAGTGGATCTTATACCACTTGATATGCAGGGATTTGATATAATCCTTGGGATGGATACCTTAGAAAGGTATAGAGTTGTCTTGGATTGTGAGTCCAAGTTGGCTGTGTTTGCTGATGAAAGCAACACATGGATCTTTCAAGGTGAAAGAAAGATTCTGCCCACCTGTCTTGTATCAGCTATGGTTGCTGATAAGCTGTTGAGGCAAGGATGTTATGCATTCTTAGCCCATGTGGTAGATGTTACCAAGGAAAGTTCCAATCCTGCCGAAGTTCCCATAGTCAGGGAATTCGAAGATGTGTTTCCTGAAGAACTTCCTGGTATACCACCACCTCGGGAGATTGACTTTGAAATCAATCTGATTCCAGATACGAAACCCATAGCTCAAACTCCGTATAGAATGGCTCCTGCCGAGATGGCAGAACTCAAGAAACAGCTTCAAGAGCTACTTGAGAGAGGTTTTATCCGACCGAGTACTTCACCTTGGGGTGCTCCGGTCTTGTTTGTTAAAAAGAAAGATGGGTCAATGCGGTTGTGCATCGACTATAGACAACTCAATAAAGTGACAATAAAGAATAAGTATCCTCTGCCGAGGATTGATGATCTCTTTGACCAGTTGCGTGGTGCAACAGTCTTTTCAAAGATAGACTTGAGGTCTGGATATCACCAACTCCGTATTAAGGATAGTGACATATCCAAGTCTGCCTTTAGGACAAGATATGGTCACTATGAGTTCACGGTTATGTCGTTTGGACTAACCAATGCACCAGCTGCATTTATGGAACTCATGAATAGAGTTTTTCGACCTTTCCTTGATCAGTGTGTTGTCGTCTTCATAGATGACATACTAATTTATAGTAAGGATGCCCAGCAGCATGAGCAGCATCTTCGCCAAGCTTTGACCTTGCTAAGAGAACATAAGTTGTATGCTAAGTTTAGCAAGTGTGAGTTCTGGCTGCCGGAGGTATCTTTTCTTGGACATGTAATATCCGCCTCGGGAATTCGTGTTGACCCTGCAAAGGTAGAATCTGTTCTACAATGGGAACAACCGAAGACACCGACGGAGATTTGAAGTTTCTTGGGGTTAGTTGGCTATTATCGAAGGTTCATAAAGAACTTTAGTTCCATAGCTTTACCCTTGACCAAGTTAACCCGGAAAGATGTTCCTTTTTCTTGGAGTGATAAGTGTCAACAATCTTTCCAGTTGCTGAAGGAGAGGTTGACAAGTGCACCTGTATTAGTGCTACCTGAACAAGGAAAAGGATACGTAGTTTTCTGTGATGCTTCCAAAAATGGACTAGGATGTGTGTTGATGCAGGATAAACAAGTGATTTCTTTTGCTTCCCGACAGCTTAAGAAACATGAGGAGAATTATCCAACACACGATCTGGAGTTAGCAGCTGTGGTTCATGCCTTGAAGATCTGGAGGCATTATCTCTACGGAGAAACATTCCAGATTTTCACAGACCACAAAAACCTTAAATATATCTTCTCTCAGCATGAGCTCAACATGAGGCAACGTCGCTGGATGGAGTTAATCAAGGACTACGACTGTACAATTGATTACCATCCAGGTAAGGCCAATGTTGTTGCAGATGCCTTGAGTAGGAAATCAGCAACATCAACCATGAATAGAGCACAACTAAATTCTTTAGTATGCTCTAGAAGAGATATGCTTATCTCTTTAAGGCAAGACAATGTACAGTTGAAGGTGTCATTGCTAGTCAGTTTATTAGCTGAGATGCATATTAAACCTACCCTAAGAGAGCAGATTAAAGAAGCACAGCTAGATGATGCTGCAGTTCAACATATAAGATCTGAGTATGGAAATGAGAAGCAAGATGGGTTTCATGACTCAAAAGATCAAGTAGCTTGTTATAATGGAAGAATGATAGTGCCGGATGTGGACAACTTAAGGAAGTTAGTCCTAGAAGAAGCCCATTCTTCCATGTATGCTATGCATCCAGGGAGCACCAAGATGTATCGGAATTTGAAGAATCTGTATTGGTGGCCTGGGATGAAGAAGGACGTTGCAGAGTTTGTTCTGAGGTGTCCTGTGTGTCAGCAAGTTAAAGCTGAACACCAGAAGCCTGCAGGGACAATGCAACCTTTACCCATATCACAATGGAAGTGGGACCATGTGACCATGGACTTTGTTGTTGGCCTACCCAGGACAAGCAAAGGACATGATTCCATTTGGGTAATTGTTGATAGGTTGACTAAGACAGCACATTTCTTACCTGTCAAAACAACCTATTCTGCTGAAAGGTTATCAGAGTTGTATGTTCAAGAGATAGTACATTTGCACGGAGTTCCTGTCACAATAGTTTCTGGCAGAGGTCCTCAGTTTACAAGTCGTTTTTGGGAACAGTTGCACAGAGCCTTAGGCACCAAGCTAAGATTTAGTACGGCCTTTCATCCACAGACTGATGGACAGTCGGAAAGGACCATACAAACCTTAGAAGACCTGTTGCGAGCATGTGTTCTCCAGTTCACCGGAAGTTGGGATCTACACCTAACCTTGATAGAGTTTGCCTATAACAATAGCTATCAGCATAGTATTGATATGGCACCTTATGAAGCCTTATATGGTAGACGTTGTAGATCACCCTTGTGTTGGTTTGAGACTGGTGAGCACCAGTTGTTAGGTCCTGACCTGGTGCAGCAAACCACGGAAAAGATTAAAGTTATACAACATAAGATTAAGACTGCTCAGGATAGGCAGAAATCTTATGCCAACAAACGTCGTAGACCCTTAGAGTTCCAGGTTGGAGACAAAGTGTATCTTAAGGTCTCACCTTGGAAAGGGGTCCTTCGTTTTGGAAGGAAGGGGAAGTTAGCTCCTAGATATATGAGGCCTTATCCAATCATTGAACGGATTGGAAAGGTAGCATATAAACTAGAGCTTCCCCCAGAATTACAGAGGTTACATCCTGTGTTTCACATTTCTATGTTGAAGAAATGTCACCCAGACACCGAGTCAGTTCTACAACCTATGGAGGTAGAATTGAATGATGACATATCCTATGAGGAGGGGCCAGTGTCAATCCTTGATAAACGAATTAAAAAGCTAAAGAAGAAAGATATAAGTCTTGTGAAAGTCCTCTGGAACCATCGTGGTATGGAAGAAGCCACTTGGGAGTTAGAGGATGAGATGAGAAGGAAGTATCCTGCCCTTTTCTCTTAGTATGTTTTATCGATTTTGGGGACGAAATCCTTGTAAAGGGTGGATAATTTGTAACATCCCTGACCTGGGTTATGAGTTAACCCTAGGTGTTTTGCCTAAATATGTAATTAAACCTTTGTGATTAACTCTGAGCATGTAATTAAGCTTCTCAGAAACGTATATTTCAGTATTTGCTCCTTTTTATTTAAAGTTGTAGCATTGTTTTGATATACAGGGACCTATGTGCAATTTACCCAGTTGAAAGGGTTAGCTTGCAATTTGCACATGATGAGATGTTCCTCTGATGTTGAGACATCATGAGAATCTCTTTGGCAAAAGTTTGAGGGATTTCCCAAGCTAGAGCACCAAGGTGCAGCTGTGGAAGCAATCCTAGGGCTTGAAACCCTAATTTGGGGTAAAATGCAATTTACCCAAATAAAGGGATGCAATTTGTAAAGAATGTCATCTAATGTATCTTTTTAGACTTTTTCCATCATTTATAGAAGAAATGATGAGGAATTCACCTCAATTGAGTTATCAAGTTAAGAAATAGGCTTTGCGATTGAATAATCAGGGTATATGTGCAATATCCCTTTAAGTATGAACTTTATTATTAGATTGTTCTTCCTTGCCTTCTTTTCTATAACATTAAGATAAGGTTTGTCCTTAGAATAAAGAGGAAGGGACGAGCAAGTAATAAAGGAAGGACTTAGTTGGAATTAAGGGAAACTTATGAACTAATGTTGAAAATCCTACCCCATGTATATAAGCCCTCCTTCCCTTAGTTGCAAGGGAACTTAACCTTCGTTCTCTTACTGTTTCATTTCACCAAAGACGACCAAGGACTTCCTTGGAGCTAAGGGGGACGACCAAGGGGTGCAAGGTAGGTTTAAACCCCTCTTCTTGCCTAATTCCATGGTTAAAACTCGAATTCAAGGTCAGCTTCATGGCTAATTCTCGAAACCCTATCTTTCTAGCCGTCTCTTTTCATCCTTCCTTGGAGTTTTCACCTTGGCCAACCTGTAAGAACTCAAGGACGCCATTAGAGCTTGGAGCTTGAAAGCTTGGAGCTCAAGAAGCAAGCTTTAGGCGGGTTTTATAACTCTAAACCTATGCTTTACTATGTGCATCTTTATATGCGATTTGATGATAGCTCTTAGTATTTCCCTACTTTTCCCTGCTATTTTGCAAGCAAACCCGTGGGATATCTGTACTGTTCTTGAGCTAGAAGATGAAGGCGTGATTTCCAAGAAAAACCCACCGCTTTTCTTTTCCTTAAACGGTCCTAACAGTTTGCTCTCTCGGACTCAAGACCGCGAGGTGAGCAAACGGTCTCGAGACCGTGAGAGGGCTCGCGGTCTCAAGACCGTTTGGCCCCGTTGTCCGAGCATGGACCGTATAAGAAACCTGTTTCTAATTATATAAGCTAATTACCCTCAAAATTTGGGAGACTAACTCCAAAGGAATCGGTAGATATGACCTTTTTAAGTCACAACTTTAAATGGATTAACTGCTGATTTTCAAACGGTCTGAAATTGCCTTTTTGGGAAAACGGTCTCAAGACCGTGAAAGGTCGTTGACTAAGCGTTGACCCCATGAGATTACCGTTCAAAATTATGTTAATTAACAACTCACCAAGTTTTATGGTCTAATTCCAAACGGGCTAAGAGTTGAAGGGTGAATACTAGGGCTAACCCTAGATAAAATCAGTACTGAAATTATGGTGATCTAATTAGGGTTTTTAGGGTTGATTGACCTAAACGGTCTCAAGACCGTTTGGGGGTCACCAAACGGTCTCAAGACCGTGAGGGAAATCAACCAAGACCGTTTGGAGGTCTGGGGTCAAGGATAGTTGACCAATTGAGGACCCAATTGCAAATAAGTTATCAATTTAATCAAAATTCTGTTTTGTGGTTCAATCATGGTTCAACCCCTATCAAATCACCTTAGATTTTGATGAAATCTTGGGCAAACGGTCTCAAGACCATGTGGGGTCCACCCACATGACCTCAAGACCGTTTGGGCTGAGTTTGGGCCCAATTGGAGCTCAATTGAAAGGTTCAACCTTGTGTTGAGTCACATTGTTGAGTGTTGATGGGTGAACATTGATAGACCCTAATTGAATCGATTTCAACCATAATTGGTTAACCATTATGGGTCAATTGAATGACCAAGTGATCAAGCATAATCTTAATTGACTCAATCCATAAGTGGTCAACATAGATTTGACCTTTTGAGGGCTTCAACATCGGTTGACATCATCGATTGCTTTGTTGATTTTGTTGATGGACCAAGCGGCTGAGACCATGTGAGCCTCGCGGTCTCAAGACCGTGAGAGGGCTCGCGGTCTCAAGACCGTGAGAGGGCTCGCGGTCTCAAGACCGTGAGAGGGCTCGCGGTCTCAAGACCGAGAGGGGGCTCACAGTCTCAAGACCGAGAGGAGGCTCGCGGTCTCAAGACCGCGAAGGGCCTCGCGGTCCTGAGGTCAAAGAAGGGCAAACGGTCTTCATGACCCTCGCGGTCTCAACTCAAATTAGTCTTTGCGGTCTCAACATTAACTTGAACCAATGGAAGGCTTCGCGGTCTTGAACCCTTAAAGAGGCTCGCGGTCTTGAAGCCTAAGGGGGCTCACGGTCTTGGGGTTAGAAAGAGGTTCGCGGTCTTGGAGGGTCAAAGTGGGCAAACGGTCAACACTTTCAACCAATCTCAACCCAATTGATGATTAATGATTGGAATTAATCAATGTGACTCAAGGTTGACCACATTCAATCATTTGATGGTTCAATGTTGCCCAAATCAAACACTAATGATAATCTAAGATAGTAAGGGGTTATTTGACTAAGGTTTTTGACCAGGATGATGATCAATGGGGTGAATTACCAAAATACCCCTGAAGGGTCAATTAAGTTATACCTTGCTCAATTCAAACCCTAATTACATGGGAATGATGTTTTTAGTCATCATGACTCTATCCAACTTGATCTAGTGTAATGTTACCATCAACCATTAGTATGATGAAAGAGAGAGTACTCTAGAGAGAGAAAGTAACCTAGAGAGAGAAAGTAACTCTAATCACATAATGATGATGTTTTTGGCTATGTTAACCTATGATGACTCAACCCAACATGTTTTAGAGTGATGTTGACATCACCTACCCTTATGATGAGAGAGAAAGTACTCCTAGAGAGAGAAAGTACCCCTTTTTAAGTGGAAACTCAAGTAAAGCATCTCCAATGCACATAAGTGAGCATAATTAGGGTATGGTCCACCTGTGTGAGATCATAGAAACCCTAATTATGATAAATGATGAACCTTTAACTAATCCAAGAGCATCAATGAAGATGTTACTCATACATGATGATGTTATGAGTTTAATTCACCTCGATGTGAATAGTAAACCCTAATTCAAGGGTAATGGCATGCTTTTGAGTATTAAACTCTATTTGACTTGAATTAAAGATTTAACTCTTATCACAAGAGTAGGAAGTACATTCCTTATTGTTGTATTACCTTTATCAGATGTATTAACCATGCAGGTTCTGATATGAAGGTAATCATATCCAGGTATGGATGTTGATGTTATATTCATTAAAGGCATGTTGTTAGCCTTATGAATAAGTAAAGTAATCTGATGCCTTGCCAGTGGCATCCTATGCTGATAATGGGCTATGAGAGCCATGAATACCATCAAGGTCATGCCTTAGAGATGACTTGTGATGAGGATAATAAGAAATGATGATTGATATGAGTTAGGCTTGTTACATTTAGTATTCTTCTTTTATAGCTGCTATGCTATTGTTATTGTTTGAAGGACAATGTATGTTGTTAAAGAATACTGAATGTACCTAACTAATCAAGTATAATGTAGAGCCCTGATCATAGATCCATCATTGTCAGAAATTAAGTGATGGTGAAACAGGTTTTCCTTAGGGAACTCCTGGAGCACATACTTTTGAGTATGTGGGGTACATGGATGTGTAGAACCTTACATCCTAGTGTAGGAAAGTGATGTAGATGTGTAATCCATCCATCCTTCACTATAATTCCATACCGTATCAGTGGTAGGTAAACATGAAACCTCCTGATGACGAAGACAGCACAGATATCCGTATCAGTGGTAGGTAAATATGAAACCTCCTGATGACGAAGAGAGTACAGAACGCCACTGTGACTCTAGAATAGCGAAGGACCAGTTTACCCTGGTGAGCTATAGTAGTAGAGACACGAGATGTCCTACAAGTGATCCTCTTACTGACTGAGGAAGGTGAAGGTCATGAGAATCCGGCTCTCTTAATGACCTATGTATGATACTGATGCGGCTTCTCAGCGATCAGTTGGAGTTTGAGTGGTAAGCCTCATCTCCACAGGGCATAATGTTGTTTGTAAAACATAATCAACCATGTAGTATAACTTGTTAGAGATGACTCCAAGTTAGTTGGTTGATGTTACATTGCAATAATGTTGATATTCTCCATATCTCTTAAATTGTAGAGATCTTGTTATAACTGCAACTGCTATAGAATGCTTTGAAGGTTTTACTGTTTAAGATATTCTTTGATGTTATAATAAAGCTTCTGGCGAAGAGTTATAACTCTCGCTGGGACAATTATGTATAATTGTCTCACCCCGTAGGCTTCAACTTTTTAGGTGGACGTCGGAGACGAAGAAACCAGCCTACAGGTGATCAGTCTCAGCAGCAGCAGCACCAGGGGCAGTAGTAATCTCAGGTGGAGATTTGTCCTGCCATGTGGTGTAGTTAGAGTCAGTCCTATGTGTCCTCTGTACTCTCAGGTCTTGGAGTCTTGTGTTATGTGATCTTGAGATTTTGTATCTTGATATATATAATTACTCAAGAAGTAATTATCCTGAGATGTAAACAGTTACCTCTCTTTATGAAAGGAATTTTTATGGATACAAGTTCTTATCTCGAAAAGTTTTAATTTCCCGTGATTTTTGTCTTCCGCTGATTACCGATTCGCTTCCGCTAAGTTTTAATCGTGTTTATGTCATGGTTTGGAGATCAGAGCCCACAAATATGAACTTTAAACATGATTAAGTGAGAAATATTGAATGAATGCAGTATATCAAAACCAAAAGTCATGGAACAATTACCTAATCCATTAGACACAATCACTCCAAAATTCATGATCTCAAGACTTTAATCTCTCATGTCATTATAAACCCAAAACCCTAATATTAACTCATAAACCCTAATTTATGAGAAACTAGGGTCGGAACTAGGACTTTTAACCTATCTCTTCAGATCGATCTTGAAAATATGAATACAAAACATATAAAGTTCGACCCCATACAATCCCTATCATTATTTCTATGAATTTTGCAAGAAAACTACATCTTTGTTGAAACAGACTTGTCGAGATCTGATCTGTGGGCTAGGATTGAAGTTGATCTTTTTTTGTTATAGGCAGTATCACCCCCTCGTAAATGGATCTTTGGCAAGACATGCTTGAATAGGAATCCAAGTGATCCTCGGGGTTGTCTGACTTTCCTTGTGTTTTACGAGTCAGGAGTCATGCATGCAAGTTGTACTCCCTTGCTTCTGGTTCAAAGCCACAGACACATGAGTGATGATGATGATGAGCTTTTGGTGAGATCACCTTGCTACTCCTTAGAAACATAATAGTGATACTCCTTTAGCTTATCTGTTGGAGGGGTATCTTCACTATAGATCCACTCTGGATCTAGGGTTGGGGAAAATGACAAGTTGTTGTATCTTGGTTCTAGCACAGTGTTGGCTAGCACTGCCTCCCCTATATGCCCCTACTCATATCGTATAAGCTCTCCGGTGAGCCCTCTTCAAACTACAAGGTGTGGTCACCCTCAATTTGCAAGGAGTTCCTGTCATCAATATTGTGGATGGAACTCAAATTAGAGCCACTATAGAAGGATCAAATGCTTCACAACCACCTCTCCCCTCGTCTTTATGCGTCTTCCAAGCCAAATCCTTGGGAGATTACACTACTATGTTTTGCACAGAGAGAACAGTGGTCCTCCACCATGGGATCTTGAGCCACCAATCCACACCCTGATGGTTCCTAAAAGTGAGTTAATGAATCCAAGCCCCCATTCAGTGTGGATTCTAATATGGTTATCTTTGTTATACAAGGGGCCTACATGGTCCATATTCTTGTCTTCTTCAAGACTATCTGGTTCAAGGAGACTGGAGGGAGAGTCGGGGGAAGTCTCCACTTCGTCATCTCAGAGCTGATCAGACCAAACCCCTCTTACTTTTGAGTGAGACTGGTTATCTATAGGGATCCCAATCCCTCATTTTTCAAGTCCACAGAGTCACTAGAGTCCTGCAACAATGGGCCTTATTTGGCTTGTAAGGAGTGCATGTAGCTTCCTGATCTTTTATCAACCTTCCAACTCTAGAGGGGTCCCCCAAAGGCATGATATAAAAATCTCTCCTTGAGCTATCCTAATTGGGATTGTGTCCCTTGCTGGTTAATCCTTAATGACAAGATAAATCCTTCCTTTTTTAAGGTAGGTAAATTATTGCTAATTTTGCATCTTCTCAAAAACTTATATAACTCTAACTCTAGTCACATTTATCTTGACCTTATTAGCATCTTCGATTGCTAACTACAACGTATACTAATGCATCATGATGGTAACATATCACTACTAAAACAGCCACGCTTATTTTCAATTACATTACTTGGAAAATTAATCCCAAAAAGTAATATAACTTCCATGCTATTGTAACAAACCTCCATAGACTGCCTATGTAAAATTCTTCTACCTACATACCTATATATACATCTTTAATGATTACCTGATAAGTTAAGGAGTGTAATCAGAATATAGATATATAAATGTAAACATTCAACTCACAAAACATTAGAAACATGAACAAGTCACTTGTCAGTACCTCAAGACACAAAAACATCTTGTTACTTAGTGAAACACTTTCCTCTAAGAAGCTGGTTATGGAATCATTAATTTGGATTTTAGGGTTCATGAATACACTTAAATTGTAAGGCCCCTAACCTAGCTTAATGCTTAAATTTTCTTTCTTTGCTTAATAAGATGCTTGAAAGTTAATGTAATCTCTTAATATCCTTTAATAACATGTGACAAGTTTATGTTTTTAGTTTGGTCCTCTTTGGTTTATGTTTGAGCTAGTTATGCTTGTTTTGGACCATGTTGCAATTTATCCATGTTGAGGGTTAATCTTGCAATTTGTCACATGTAGGTTGTGCTTCTTGTGCCTTAGCATCATAAGAGAGAAAATGATTCTATGGGACTCCTTGTTTGAGCCTTGGTTGATGAGGTGACACTTTGAGGAGATATTAGGGTTTGCATGGTTTGCATTGTTTTACTTGAAGTGTTGATGTCGTCATGTGGTGTTCTTTGAGTGTAGCGACCGATGGGCTTTATGCATTGGGTGTGCATCGGCCAAAGCACCTTGTTTGGATGATTTGTTTCATCCTAGATGTTTTTCCCATGTCTTTGGTTGCTAGGGTTGAGTTGTTCTTTAGTGTTTTGACCATTTGGGTTGAGTGGCATTGTATAGCGGTCACTACAATGACCTCCCCTATCTTTGCTTCGAATGATGTAGTGGACCATAATGGTCACTACACCTCATTATTCATATCACTATATGTTGCATGTCTTGTGTGAGTGGTTTCATGGTCGATCTTTTGTGGGACAAGTGTCCTAGTGGTGCCCTAACTTCTTGACACCTCATATTGATAACTCCCTCATAACCTTCTATATAAAGCTCTCTCTTCTACATGCAAGCAATCCTTTTAGCTCTCTTTTCTTCCATTCTTCTCCTTGAGTTCGGCATTGGAGCTTGGTGGAACTAGAGAAGGCTAATCTTTGAGCTTTGGTCGTTGATCATCCTTGCATGTGGTGATCTTGAGCTTGACCATCTTCTTTGTGGTGATCCTTGGTGATTCTCTTTTTGGTAAGTGTCTCTATTACCATGATCTCATTTCTTTTTCACCCTACCTCTTCCCTTCTTGCCTGTGAGACTATGGATCTACCATGGTGGCTGTTTTGGGGGAAACTTCTCTTCACAAGGGTCAAAGACTATGGTTTGACCATGGTGGTTCCCAAGTGAGATGAAGCTTTCTTCTCTTTTTCCTTTCTTCTCTCTTGTTCAACCTAGGGTTTGTGTTCCCTCTTTCTTGAGCTTTCTTTTGACCTTGGTATGTTTCTTCTCTTTTGAGGTGACCTTGTGGCCATGGGGTTGATCCTAGTTGGAGTTCTTCTTCTCTCTTGGAGATTGAGGTTTTAGAGATTGATCTTCTCCATAAGGTGGGTTATATAACTTTCCCCTCTTCTATTATTGCACTATATTCTTAATTGCATGTTGTTGTCCCAATCTCTAAAATGTGAATTTAAGATGCAAGATAATGATAACATGATCTAGGGTTTATGATTTTGAAGTGTTCTTACATGGATTACTCTCTCTCTCTCCTAAACCCTAATTAAATGCACCCGATTATAAGTAATGAAGGAGTGGTTGATTCTTACATGCAATATGATCTTTTGTTCTATCACCATGCTATGTTTTGACTCTCACATGATGTTGGAGGTTTTGATCTTGGATTTCATGATCCTGACACATAGTTTTTCCTCTTATTATCATGGTTTCCCATATGTGTTTCATGGTGTTGGTTTTAGGGTTATTTTGTCCATCCTTACATGGAGTTTCCTCCTTGATAATGCTTGGTATTCTTAAGGCTCATAATTTGTTTTGATCATGTATCTCTATTTTTGTGAATGGTTAAGTGTTGTTTGAGTATGTTGACCTTGATGGTCATTACACTACTTTCATGCCTTTGGTTGCTACAAGTTGTTGGTGGGTTGTTGCGGGCGCAACAAACCCTAACCGTAGTGATGGGTTGGTCATTTCATCTGATCCTTGTTGTAGTCAATGAGGTTAGTTTGAGTTGGCATTTTCATGCTTTCTAAGTGAGTTGTTGTCGGTGCCACATGGATAACCCTAATAGCCAATTGTCACTACACATCTTTTGCTTGGTCACAACACATGATCCTTGTATAGCGGGTTGCTACACTTGTGCTATGCTAGTTACAAAGCCTATCGTGGCTTTGGGTGGTCACTAATCCTTTTGTTGGTTTCATTCACAACATGAGCTTTGGTTGGTTTTTGGTTGAGCCATATATGGTGATGTCAACACATGGTTGATGGCCGATGCTAACAATCACTACACGTGTGAGAGCCATGATGGTCGCTACATATGGGATTAAGAGAGGCGTTCTCTCCCCCTCTCCCATGCCTGTGGCGAAGGCCGAACCCCTGGGAGGGTGGTAAATTAAGGCGACAACTGGGATGGTCGCTACATAAGTATATATACATGGTGGTCACTACACGTGCATGAGTGATGATTAGTGGTCGATACATACTACTTCTTACATGATGAGAATTACATGTTTAAGGTAGTAATGTTTAACCTAATGTGTTTAAGAAAGTGGGAGATGATATATCTAGGGTTATATGAAGGTTATTGAATTGAAAAACCTAATCAACTACATGAGAAAACCCTAACCTAATTCTCAAATGTATATTATGATTGTTGAGCTTTCTTAGGTAATTAGCATGAGATGATGTTTTCTCTCTTCTACTTGTGTAACTCCAACCTTGTAGGTGGAACCAAATAACATAGCTAGTGAATTCTACAGTGTGATTGATGCAATATAGGGTGAATTATTATGGGCCTTGTTAAGGCATGACGAGATCATAATGATGTGTTTTGGGTCTCATGAAATGGAAGAGGCTTTATGCCAAATGTAAGGTAATAACCTCCAGTGATGAGTTGAGGGATTGTTATTCCATAATGATGTGATGATGTTGGTGGCCTTGTATGGCAGTGATATCAAGTGATGATGTGACAAGTTGATGCTTCATACATTTTATATCTTCTGGAGTTGTAACATACCATGATCTTTGTAGAGTTTGTTTAGGGTTTGTGTGTTGTAACTTGATTAATGCTAAAAGACACCCAATTGGCTTAACTAATCAAGTGAAACCCTAATCATGTAGATGCCCTGGGCCATAGATCCATTCCACTGTCAGAATTTGTTGGGTGGTGAAATGAGTCATTCCTAGAAAAAACTCAGAGTGCATATTTTTTAATATGTGGGGGTGCAAGTCGATGATATATCCTTACATCCACAATTACAAGTTGAAGGATGGTTACAGTCATGCCTCATGGTGATGCAATTTGTGAAAGGTAGCAGTGTAACTGCATGGAAGCCTCATTTTGAATGGCCATGTGTGCGCTGTTCTCTAGTGTCGTGACTTGTACCAAGGTTTGACTAATTGTTTCTTTTCAACTTGACTATATGTTTTTGTTGGTAGTTGAATGTTATTTCTCTACATTGATCTCGTACTGACTGGGAGTTGTGTGGTGAGATCATGGATTTTGGCTCTTCCATTGATCTTGTATAGCACTCATTTCGACTTTATAGTGGTCAGTTGGACATGAGGTGGTACAACTTAAATCCTCAGGGAAGATAAATGTCATAAGACAACCGTGTAGTATACTTGCTTAGGGTTAAACATGATTCACATTGGATGACCCTTTGGCTTATTTCTTATACTGATTTCTTGAATAATATAGTAAGAGAAATCAACTATTATACATGTTATTCATATTCCTTCTAAAAGTGTAATATGTTCAACTGCTCAGTTATAGATGCTTGAATTGCTTAAATAATGGTAACTGCTTTACTAATATCATTTAGTTGAATCTTCTCATCATTAAAATAATGCTATCATACTGCTTTAATCTATTTGTTCTTAAAATAGATGGTGGAGAAGAGTTTTATCTCTCACTAGGACATTGGTCTCACCCTGTGGGTTTCCACATCTTTTAGGTGGTCGTGCACGATGAGGTAGAGATCATCTGATTAAGGTCGGGCAACAAGAGGAGCAGTTGTTAAAGGTTGGACATGCTACTAGTGTTTGTAATGGAATCCTATGTGTTGTCCCTATACTCTCAAGTCCTTGGGAGAGTTTTGTAGACTTTGTATATTGATACGAGGTTTTGGCAGTAGGCACTGGTTGTACAAATATGGCTTGTATATGTGAATAGGTTGTTATATGTAACATGTTTGTGGCACGAGGGCCACTGAACGGTGATGTGTACATCTTTATGACCTATTATTTAATGCAGGTGGCAATGCTTATGGACTTAGATGTGACATGCTTCATCTTGAGATGTTGTGATGTGATGAGTTCTAATTTACCATGTTTTCTAGTAATGTGGATTATTAGTGTTAGTTTCACGCTTAGTTTTTGAGTAATCCTCTTTGTGTGACGATGGGTGTCATAGTTTGGTTGGTATCATAGTTCTATATTTGCTGAGTCTACAGGGATATAGGACTAGAGTTTGTGTATGTTCTAGTGTCCTTCGACATATTTAATGGTAACTTTTGCTTATGTAGAAGAAGAAGAAGAAGAGAAGAAAAGTTATATCTGGAGAATACAAAGAACATGCTAAGAGTAGTGTTGTTGCACTAGGAGGTGGTGCCAATAGGAAGGCAAGGGTTGATGGAGTGCCTGAAGAGCCTTGTTTTGACCCAACAACTGTGGCCAATCCCGCTCTACAGTCCATGTTTCGACAGTATGTGACCACGATGACGCATATGGTAGATAGGATGCCCGTACCCCAAGCTAGAGAGGTAGTCCCCAATGCAGAATCCCATGGTTCTGGGAAGACCTTTGAGAGGTTGAGGTTTGTGGGGGTGTTGGAGTATGTCGGTATGGTAGATTTAGAAGATGCTGACATGTGGTTGACTGAGTTGGAGAAGGCCTTTAGAATCCTCAATATCCCTAAGGAGGATAAGGTGAAGCACACAGTGTACCTGTTGAAGTCGAGTCCTGACCATTGGTGGTCCATTGAGGAGGAGAAAAGGCTTGGTATTATGATCAATTGGGAGGAGTTTTGGCGAGCGTTTGTGAGTTGATACTTCTCGGAGACCTACCTAGATGAGAAGATCATGTAGTTGGAGAAGATATGGTGGGGATCTATGACGATCAACGAGTATGAAGCCAAGTTTATGGAGCTTTTAAGGTTCTGCCCGCATATGCCTGCTATAGATAAGGAGAGGATCAGGCATTTTGAGAAGCTTTGAGATCTGAGATGATGACACCAGTGTCCTCTTTAGAGAACAGAGAGAGGTTTGCCAAGTTTGTGGAGTCAGTGAGGAGGATAGAGAAGTCAGTTGTGGAGAAGTGAGAGGTGAATACTAAGAAGAGATCTACTCAATATCAAGAATAGTCATATGGAGGCTTCAAGAAGCCTAGGTTTTCGGTACCTCAATCACATCAAAGGTCATCAGTTCAGTCTCAGTGGTTGCCAAGCAAAGTTAGAGGTTGTACCCTTCCGTCGATAGGGGCTCATAGTGCTGCATAAATGTTAGTGACAAGGTCGTCTAGGCTGTGGTATGAAAAGAGACCTTCTTCAAGTGTGAACAGACTGGGCATACAAGGGAGTATTGCCCAATGAATAATGAAGAGGTGATGCAGAAGCCGAGATAGAGTTAGAAAGGGTCACAACAGTGACAGTTCAACAGTGGTGGCAGAGGACGCGACCAGGTGTCACAAGATGGTTCATATGGGCAAGCCAGTAGAGGATGAGGGTGACAACAGACAATGGCTCAGTTCTATGCCATGAGTCAGTCAGAAGGAGTAGTCAACCTGAGAGTCGTGATAGGTCAGATGGAGTTATTTTATTCTAATTTGTCTTCTTCCTATTTTATATCTATTTTGGTTGACTAGGGTGAGACAAACTCTTTTTTCACTAGAGAAGTGATTGTGTTGTTCTTTTCCTATAAGTCGTAGATGTGATAGCCTTTATTTAGAAACCTCTTTGGTTGGTTCCATCGAGTTGCGGGAGGTGTGTCCATCCTACATTCTTTCTTTCTTGGGACGCAACATTCAAGTGGATGTCATACCACTTGACATGCATGAATTCAGTGTGATCCTTAAAATGGATACTTTGGAGAAGTATCAGGTGGTCTTGGACTGTAGTTCCAAGGTGGCAACATTTTGTGATGGTGACGTTTCGTGGATCTTCCAAGAAGATAGGAAGATTCTTCTAACGTGTCTGGTGTCAGCAATGACAACAAAGAAGGTAATGAGATGGGATTGTGATGCGTTCTTGGTATATGTGATAGATACCAAGGCGAGGAGTCCTAGTATCCAAGAAGTGCTAGTTGTTCGTGAGTTTGAGGATGTGTTTCCCGATGAGTTCCTTGGTGTACCCCCTCATAGATAGATTGACTTTGAGATCAATCTAGTACCCAACACACAACCGATAGCACATACATGGTACATGATGGAGCCAACTGAGATGTAAGAGTTGAAGAAGAAGTTGTAGGAGTTGCTTGAGAAAGGATTTATCAGATTGAGCACATCTTCTTGGGGTTCTCCCATGTTGTTCATGAAGAAGAAAGACGGATCCATAAGGTTTTGTATCGATTATCAACAATTGCAAAAGGTGACGATCAAGAACAAGTATCCTTTGTCATGGATAGATGATTTGTTTGGTTAGTTGTGGGGTGTTATGGTTTTCTCGAAGATAGAACTGAGGTTCGGTTGTCATCAGTTTTGGATCAAGGTGGATGACATACCCAAGTCAAATTTTAGGACTCAGTATGGTCACTATGAGTTTGTGGTTATGTTGTGTGGGCTAGCCAATGCGCCAGCATCATTCATGGACCTGATGAACAGAGTGTTCAGATCTTTCCATGACCAGTTCATGGTGGTATTCATCAAGGACATCCTGATCTGCTCCCGTGATAGCCAGCAACACAAGTAGCATCCACAACAGGCATTGACTTGTTGAGGAAGCATATGCAATACACTAAGTTCAGCAGTGTGAGTTTTGGCTTAAAGAGGTGTTTTTATGGGAGACATAATATTTGTTGAAGGTGTGTGTGGACCCCAAGAAGGTTCAGTCTGAGTTAGAATAGAAGCAGCCGAAGATGTTGATAGGAGTTCATATTTTCCTTATCTTGGTAGGGTACTATAGGAGGTTTATCAAAAACTTTAGTGCAGTGGCATTGCTCCTAACAACGTTGATGAGAAAAGACGTGTCATTTGTCTGGGATGATGAGTGTTAGCATTCTTTTCGAATTTTGAAGGAGAAGTTGATCCTGCACCAGTGTTGGTTCTTCCAAAATAAGGGAAAAGTTATGTAGTCTTTTGTGACACGTCAAATAATGGTTTGGGTTGTGTGTTTATGCAAGATAAGAATGTGATTTCTTTTGCTTTGTTACAGCTTAAGAAAATGAGGAGAATTACCTAATGCATGATCTAGAGCTTGCAGTAGTGGTCTATGTCTTAAAGATATGGAGGCACTACCTTTACAGTGAGAAATGTCAAATCTTCACCAACCAGAAGAACCTCAAGTACATCTTCACACAGTAGGATATGAACATGCGGTAGAGATTCTAGATGGAGTTGATCAAATACTATGATTGCACCATAGACTACCATCTAGGGAAGGTGAATGTGGTAGCAGATGCTTTGAGTAGAAAATCTTCTTCATCATCATCTATGGATAAGTCGTAGTTATGCTCTTTGGTGTTCCATAAAAGAGACATATTGGTCTCTTTACATCAGATGAATGTGAAGCTAGAAGTGTCCTTATTAGTAGGACTGTTGGCACATCTACAGGTGAAGCCTACATTAAGGCAGTAGGTCAAAGATGCCCAGCATGATGATATTGTGATACAGTAGATCTGATCAGAGCTTTGAAGTGAGAAGCGTGATGGATTCCACAAGTCAGACGATGAGATAGTGTGTTACCGCGGTAGAGAAGTGGTGCCTAATGTTGATAACCTGAGGAAGTTGGTTCTAGAAGAGGCTCACTCTTCAATGTATGCTATGCATCCACACAGTACCAACTTGTACCATAATCTGAAAGACCTGTATTGGTGGCCTATTTTGAAGCGTGATGTGGCTGAGTTTGTAGCGAAGTTCCTTGTGTGTCGACAGGTTAAAGTAGAGCTCTAGAAACCTATAGGGGCTCTACAATCATTGATTATACCATAGTGGAAATGGGATTATATCACAATGATCTTTGTGGTTGGACTTCCTAGGGCAACCAAAGGTCATCATTCCATTTGGGTGATTGTTGATAGGTTGACTAAGTCAACACATTTCCCTCCTATGAAGACAACACATACAATAGAGAAGCTTGCTTAGATATATGTTGATGAGATCATTTGTTTGCACGGTATCCCAACTACCATCGTGTCTAATAGAGGCCCTAAGTTTGCCGATTGCTTTTGGGAGTGTCTGCATACAGCCATGGGTATGCAATTGAAGTTCAACACATCATTTCACCCACAAACAAATGGGCAGTCTAAGAGGACTATACAAATTTTGGAATATATATTGAGAGCATGTGTTTTGCAATTTTTGGGAAGTTGGGATGTGCATCTCAGTTTGATAGAGTTTGTATAATAACAATTATCAAAGGAGCATTGATATGGCACCATATGAGGCTTTGTATGGGAGGCATTATAGACCTCCCTTGTGTTGGTATGAAATGAGTGAATATCAGCTTTTGGGTCCTTAGCTTGTACAACATATGATAGAGAAGATAAAGATGATACAATAGAAGTTGAAGGCAGCCCAGGACATGCAGAAGTTTTATGTTGATAATCATTGTAGACATTTGGAGTTCCAAGTCAAAGACAAGGTATACTTCAAGGTCTCTCCTTAGAAAGGCATGTTGAGGTTTGTGAAGAAGGGTAAGTTGTCTCCCAAGTACATGGGACGTTACCATGTGGTGGCGCATGTTGGGAAGGTGACTTACAAGTTGGAATTTCCACCCAAGTTTCACAGGTTACATCGAGTGTTCCATGTTTTTATGTTGAGGAAGTGTCACCCTAACACAGAGCTGATTTTACAGCCAGTAGAGGTTGAGCTAGATGAGGATGTGTCATATGTGAAAGGTCCTGTGTTGATCCTGGATAGAAGGATCAAGAAGTTGAAGAAGAAGGATATCATTTTAGTTAAGATTTTGTGGCATCACCATGGTGTGGAGGAAGCCACGTGGGAGCTTGAGGAAGATATGTGTAGGAAGTACTCGTACCTTTTAGTGTAGGATTTTGGGGGCAAAATCCTTGTTAGCGGTTTATGGTTGTAAGGACCCCGACCTAGCTTAATGCTTAAATGTTCTTACTTTTCTTAATAAAATTC
Organism: Alisma plantago-aquatica; assembly: GCA_963693085.1. Classification (NCBI taxonomy): domain Eukaryota; kingdom Viridiplantae; phylum Streptophyta; class Magnoliopsida; order Alismatales; family Alismataceae; genus Alisma; species Alisma plantago-aquatica. The sequence continues at coordinate 1,046,153,247 of OY856413.1, forward strand.
TTTAACCTTAATCTAATCTCCTGAGTTGCCTTAATAACATGTGACAAGTTTATGTTTTTAGTTTGGTCATGTTTGGTTGATGTTTGAGCTAGTTATGCGTGTTTTGGACCAAGTTACAATTTACCCATGTTGAGGGTTAATCTTGCAATTTGTCACATGTAGGTTGTTCTTCTTATGCCTTAGCATCATGAGAGAGAAGATGATGCTATGGGGTTCCTTGTTTGGTCCTTGGTTGATGAGGTGACACCTTGAGGTGATATTAGGTTTTGCATGGTTTGCATGGCTTTGCTTGAAGCGTTGATGTCGACCATGTGGTGTTCTCTGAATGTAGCAACTGATGGGTTTTGTGCCTTGGGTGTGCTTCGGCTGAAGCACCTTGTTTGTATGATTTGTTTTGACCTAGATGCTTTTCCCTTGGCTTTGGTTGCTAGTGTTGAGTTGTGCTTTAGTGTTTTGACTATTTGGGCTAAGTGGCATTGTGTAGCGGTCGTTACAATGCCCTCCCCTATCTTTTCTTCAACTGAAGGGATGTAGTGGACCATAATGGTCACTACACTTCCTTGTTCTTATCACCATATGTTGCATGTCTTGTGTGAATGTTTGCATGGTCGATCCTTTATGGGACGAGTGCCCTAGTGGCACTCTAATTTCTTGACACCTCATATCTTGACCTCCCTCATAATCTTGTGTATATAATCTCTCTCTTCTACATGTACGCAAACCTTTTATCTCTCTTTTCTTCCTCTCGTCTCCTTGTGTTTGTCCTTGGAGCATGGTGGAACTAGATATTTGGTGGTTGATCATCCTTGCATGTCGTGATCTTGATCTTGATCTTGATCATCTTCTTTGTGGTGATCCTTGGTGATTCTCTTCTTGGTAAGTGGGTCTATCACCATGATCTCATTTCTTTTGCACCCTACCCCTTCCCTTTTTGGTTGTGAGACTATGGATCTACCATCGTGGCTATCTTGGGGGAAACTTCTCTTCACAATGGTCAGAGACTATGGTTTGACCTTGGGGATACCCAAGTGAGATGAAGCTTTCTTATCTTTCTCCTTTCTTCTCTCTTGTTTGGCCTAGGGTTTATGTTCCCTATTTCTTGAGCTTTCTATGACCATGATATGTTTCTTCTTTTTGAGGTGACCTTGTGGACGTGGGGATGATCCATGTTGGAGTTCTTATTATCTCTTGGACTCATTGTTTTGGAGCTTGATCTTCTCCATAAGGTGAGTTATATAACTTTCTCCTCTTCTATCATTGCACAATATTCTTGCTTGCATGTTGTTGTCCCAATCTCTAAAACGTGAATTTAAGATGTTATGTAATGATACCATGATATAGGGTTTATGATTTTGAAGTGTTCTTACATGGATTACTCTCTATCTCTTAAACCCTAATTTCATGCACCCGATTATAAGTAATGATGGAGTCATTGATTTTTACATGCAATATGATCTTTTGTTCTATCACTGTGCTATGTTTCATCCCACACATTATGTTGGAGGTTTTGATCTTGGTTTTCATGAGCTTGATGCATGGTTTTTCATCTTATTATCATGGTTTCCATATGTGTTTTGTGACGTTGGTTTTAGGGTTATGTTGTCCATCCTTACATGGAGTTTCCTCCTTGATAACACTTGGTTTTATTGAGGCTCATCATTTGTTTTAATCATGTGTTATCTTTATTTTTGAGGATGGTTAAGTGTTGTTTGAGTAGCTTGACCTTGATTGTCTCTAAACTCCTTTGATGCCTTTGGTCGCTACAAGTTATTGGTGGGTTGTTGTGGGAGCAACAATCCCTAACCCTAGTGATGGGTCGGTCATCTCATCTGATCCTTGTTGCAGTCGATGAGTCCTAGTTTGGGTTGGAGTTTTCATGCTTTCTAAGTGAAGTGGTGTGGGTGCTACATGGCTGACCGTTATAGATGATGGTCGCTACACATCTTGTACTTGGTTACAACTCATGATCCTTGTGTAACCGGTCACTACACTTGTGCTATGCTGGTTGCAACCCCTATTTTGGCTTTGGATGGTTGCTACTCCTTGTGTTGGTTTCGGTCGCAACATGAGATTTGGTTGATTTTTGGCTCAGGCATATATAGTGATGTGTAGTGGATCACTACACATGGTTTATGACCCATGCTAACGGTCGCTAAATGTGTGTAAGCCATGGTTGTCCCTACATATGAATATATACATGGTGGTTGCTACACATACATGAGTGATGATGAGTGGTTGATACATACCACTAGTTACATGACGGGAATTACATGTTTAAGGTAGTAATGTTTAACCTAATGTGTTCCAAGAAAGTGGGAGATGATGTATCTAGGGTTATATGACAATTATTCAATTGCAAACCCTAATCAACTACATGAGAAAACCCTAACCCTGTTTCTCAAATGTATATTATGATTTTTGAGCTTGCTTGGGTAATTAGGATGAGATGATATTTTCTCTCTCCTACTTGTATAACTCTAACCTTGCAGGTGGAACCGAATAACATAGTTAGTGAATGGTACGGTGTGGTTGATGAGACACAAAATGAATGATTATGGGCCTTGCTAAGGCATGATTAGATGATAATGATGTATTTTGGGTCTTATGACCTGGAAGAGGCTTTATGCCTAATGTGAGGTGATAACCTCTAGTTATGAGATGAGGGATTTTTATTCCCTAATGATGTGATGATGTTGTTGTCCTTGTATGATAGTGGTATCAAGTGATGATGTGACAAGTTTATTCTTCATACATTTTATATCTTCTGAAGTTCTAACATACCCTGATCTTTGTAGAGTTTGTTTAGGGTTTGTACATTGTAACTTGATTGATGCTAAAAGACACTCGGTAGGATTAACTAATCAAGTGAAACCCTAATCATGTAGATGCCTTGTTCCATAGATCCATTCAAGTGTCAAAACTTGCTGGGCGGTGAAACGAGTCATTCCTATGGAAAACTCAGAGTGCATATTTTTGAATATGTAGGGGTTCAAGTCGATGATATATCCCTACATCCACAATTACAGGTTGGTGGATGGATGTAGTCATGCCCCACGGTGTTGTGATTTGTGAAAGGTAGTAGTGTAACTACATGATTGCCTCTTTTTGAACGACCATGTGTGAGTTGTTTTCTAGTATAGTGGCATGTAACAAGGTCGGACTAGTTGTTTCTTTTCAGCTTGGCTATATTATTAGTAGTTGACTATTATGTTTCTGCATTGTCTCTCGTACTAGCTAGGAGTTAGGTGGTGAGATCATGGATTCTGGCTCTTCTATCGATCTTGTATGGCACTGATTTTGACTTTCTAGTGGTTAGATGGATTTGGGGTGGTACAACTCAAATCATGGGCAAATAAAAGATGTAATACAGTCGTGTAGTATACTTGCTTAGGGTTAAACACGACTCACATCAGATGACCCTTTGGCTTATTTCTTGTACTAATTTTGTGAATTATAATATGGTAAGAGAAATCAACTATTATACACGTTCTTCATACTCCTTATAAAAGTGTAAGATGTTCTACTACTTAGTTGTAGATGCTTAAATTGCTTAAACAATTGTAACTACTATACTTATATGATTTTACTTAATCTTCTCATCTTGAACATAATACTGTCTAATTGCTTTAATCTACCTATGCTTATAATAGATGTTGGCCAAGAGTTATATCTCTCATTGGGACGTGGTCTCACCCTGTGGGTTTCCACATCATTTAGGTGGTCGTACATGATGAGGTAGAGATCGTGCAGTTGAGGATGAGCAGCAAGAGGAGCAGTAGTTATTACAGGTTGGACATGATGCTAGTGTTTGTAGTAGATTCCTATGTGTCATCCCTGTACACTCAGGTCCTTGGGGGAATTTTGTAGACTTTGTATATTAATATATATATTTTTTGGAAGTAGTCCATAGTTGTACAAATATGGCTTGTATACGTGAGCAGGTTGTTATATGTAATAGGTTTGTGGCATGAGGGCCACTGAACAGTGATGTGTACATCTTTATGACATGTTATGTAATGCGGGTTGCAATGTTTATGAACTTAGATGTGACATGCTTCTAGTTGAGATGATGTGATGTGATCGGTTTTAATTTACCAAGTTTTCTAGTAATATGGATTATTAATGTTAGTTATGTGCTTTTTTTGTGTAATCTCGCTTTGTGAGTAATGGGCATCACATAAATGGATCCCATAAGGGGCTTATTTACAATGAGGTCTACTGCTCTAATTAATGTTTAATTAGGTTATGAGCCCTGGAAAAGTAGGGTGTTACAGATGGTCACACTTGAACTGCCTCCCAAAGGTGCCAATGATTCCATGTAACAAAGGGCAGTCTGAGATATCCTAACTCGATGGGTGTGAGCCCGACATAGAGAAGACTACCTAGTGATGGACCCCATTCGACCTTCCCTACTAATAGTGTGGTACAATGTCTATCTTCTAATGTCCCTCGAACCCTGTGTGCTTAAGCTTGCTACTCATCATCAATCGAGGTTTCATTATGAACCACTGCCTTCCGATCATTCATTTGAAGTAACACCTTCCCATAGGGTGTCAGATCCCCACCAATCAATGGACAGTCTTTCAACCTCGCCTCCCAAAGGCTCAACATGCCATTATCATCTGATAATTTATTGTAAAACTACCTACTATTACAAATTTTAAAGATAGCGACCACCATATCCATCAAGCACACACCTTGAGGAACACACCTTGGCTTGTTTGGGGTGCAAGAAAAGCCAACCCCATGACAACTTCACCTAGAGCTATAAAAAGACAACATACTCTTCCATTATTGGGGATCACTTCACTCCATTTTCACTACCAGGATGTTGCTTCGTGCAGTGCCAAGGCTGATCATTAGTTAATGCCCCCGCCATAAGTTCTTGGCTGCCTAGGATGACAATCGAGGTGCTTGGTTCCACCTCTTCTTCACAGACATGCTGCAACTTCTTCACTGACTAGCATGATCCAACAATGAAGGAATGAAGAGGAAATCATCTGCATTGTTGTCTACTATCATTGTCGTTTCCCTCTTTGGTTGAGTCAGCCTCCTCATAGAGTATAAGACTAGTATTCTACTGATTTTTGAATATCTTCTTTACCATGATCACGAAATTTTTTGTTCCTTCCCTATTTCTTCTTATTTATCCGTGATGAGCGAACAGTCCTACTAAGTAGAGTGTGAGGATTAGCCCCACTTTCCATGCTTACATGTCCATATTTTTACATTCCATGGCTTGCATATAACTTTCCATTTCAATGTTCATCATTTAATGCATGTTTTGTGGATCAATCACTTGCTTTGCATGATCCAATATATTACTATGTTGTGAGAACTTCAATGAGTAGGATTCAAATTTTGATTAACTTGGTTGATGCCCAACGAAGAACTTCCAAATGAATATTTTTGGAGAAGTAGATGAATAACCTGTTAGTAATGAGACATCAAGCTCACTCGTATATCTACACAATTTCTCACACCTAACAAGCGAACCTTGATTTTTCTCCATTTTTATGGTCTTATCTAGCATGTACATGTTATGGATGTGTTTTTCCTCCTTAGTAACTTTCATCATTGATCTAAACTCAATTTAATCTTTCTCTTTAACTTTCCTTTTCAATTAGTTTAACTCAACCCAATCAAATCTTGGTTCTAAATGTTAGAGTTATTTTAACTAGATAAAAACTAGAAATATTCTTTAAAATGTTGTCTCTTGGGATTTGATCCTTAACTATATTGTGGTAAGACCCGTCCACTTGTGGGTGGTATTTAGTAAAAACTTAGGGTAACCCTTAGGTGAATTTGTTAGTGTGATAAAAACACCGTGTCATGCACTCAATACAACCACATAGCATAATTGAATCATGCTCTAAAGGATTCAATTCATCTCCAACTTTGATCTATTGCTAAGAACAAAGTCCAATAGAGAAACCATCTCTTGACTACTATGCTACTCCTTGGAGGAACTAGCAAAAGAAGAAAATATGGAAGATGAGTTAGGAAGTTTACTAGTTTAAACTTAGGAAAAGCAAAGGAATTGATGAAGAATATATCTACTAACCTGACAAAAACAAAGAATATAGATCTATATTTACTATTCTAATGATATATACTTAAGGTTTCCCCAAAATCACATATTGTGGAAACCTACGATTTTGAATCAACCAAATAGGTTTAAATGAACCTACATCTTCATACTTTGCTAATGAATTGATCCAAAGAGTGGTCAAATGCCAAATTTACCTTCTTCCTATAGCTAGTTTGCTACACACCTAGAAGTTGGCCAACTTCCCCTTATAAGTTAGTTTGACTTACGTGGTCAACTTTAGCCTTGCTCACTAACAAAGTCATTTGATTTTAATCATTGGTCTAGGCCTAAGTCATTATGAATTAATACAAGCCAATTGACCTTCTAGTGATTCTATAGCAAATGCATAAACTCAATTGCAAATTGAATTTTAGTGTTTTTGATATGAAAGATGAGCTTGACCTTACTCTAAGTCATTTGAATTCTCTGTATACCATATTTATACTTATAAATCTATATTGATAGGTGATCCAACCCATGAGAACATATTGTTTGTGTGTTTTGATCGCAATATTAGGATTCCTTTTCTGGTTTGAGCGTTGAAACCTTAGTTGGGCCGCTTCAACCCTATGGAAAGTTTGATGCATACCCATGGTGGGTTGAGGTGACATGGGTAGACTGTATCAACCATGTGGGTGGGTCAATGCATTATGGGTGAGTTCTGTGAGACTCTCTTCAGGTATATGTTGTCCATCCAAAGTTAGAAGTAGTCCGGTTTTGGGCATTGTGTCTCCTTTTTAGGGGTTCAAGTGACCTAATAAAGGTCGATGCATGGTACTAATTAGCCAAAATGTGTTGGTTGACATTTGTTTTGAAATTTTACTCATGAACCTAATGTTATATATATAAACCCTTAGATCCTAGGAGTGTATTTACTTTCTTTAGAGTTGGAAAGACCCTACTAGAGATGTAAGAAAGAAATTCTTTTGGATTATCTCTTGCATATTTGTGATTAATTGAGTTTCTTGAAGATATATGTAGAGAATTACATTTTGAAGCTATTTTTGCTCAAATACATGTAAGTTATGTTCCCTTATTATCATATATTCTACAAATTTATCTCCTCTTTACCCTCTTATCTGAAGTTCTTAGAATATATGATGGCAAGGATGCCCTTTCCTACTAAATCTCTTTCTTTCACCTTCTTCACAATATTTGGAGCTAGTATATGCAAACTAGACTATTTTTGGTAGATTCAAGAAGATTTCAAAGTAGGGTTCATGCATGCACATCATGGGAACATATGTTTTCCTTAAGGAGAGTTCCTTAACCTCTATATTGTAAGCTTTGAGATGAAAATCTTGGATACAATCTCCTAATCTCATTAAATACATGTTATTTCATCTAAAGGTGATATTTTTATGGTAGGCTTTGGTTAAATTTTGGGAACTTAAGGATTATCACCTTCTTTATTGTTTTTTTTGTTCTATAAAAAGGAGAGGACTTTTCACTTATTAGTACTTGTTTTCTTTATCTAAAATTTCTTCACAACATAACATAGATGAAAGAAGGAAGTTTTCGAGGGAGTGATGGTTTTAGGGTTTGGTGGAGAAGGCGACGGGTGAGCGAACTACAGTTGGGAAATTCATGGTGGAAGGCCATCAAAATTAGATAATACCCCCGATTACCAGGGTGGTATGGGTGGGGCGGGTTCAGAAACCACAGGGGCACCTCCAAGACAACTCAAGGGGACAAAGGAAGAAAATTGCATCAAAAGGAAATACTTGAAAATATGGGATTTAACCTAAAATATAATAGACACCACATGATCCCCTTTTTGCTAAAAGTGGGGAGTCATTCTATGATTCTTCTATGGATGTGTAAGACCCGCCACCGGTGATTAACCATTCCAACTTTGCAAAACCAGACTCTATAACAAGATCAAAGTACCAACATAGGACAAGTAACAAATCAAGCAAATAATGCTATGAATCGTAGACGAACATCACCCATACCCAAATGTCTTATAAGGACATTGTGGATAGTGTGCAGAAGGTTGATCCATTTGACACTCTAGATATTGGTACAATTATTAAACCAAAGGACATTCTTGTGAAGGATGAAGGTTGAGTGCTAGTGTTCGATATCAAGGATGAGGTGATTGACGGGCTATTCAAACCTTGGAAATTTGCAGTTATAGTTAAATTAGTCTCACAATAAATAGGCTATCTCACGTTAAAAGACAAGATTAGATTACTACAAAAACCAACCAGAGTGTTCAACTTGATAGACTTGGAAAATGAATATTTCCTTGTCCAACTGCATATGGAGGAGGATCATTTGACGTCCCTTATAGGAGATCCTAGCCTTTATTTGGATCCTACCTTTTGGTACATAGATGGCATCCGATCTTGAACATAGAGAGTACTAACCCAAAGAAGATGATTGTCTGGATCGACATCCCAAACCTACCAATATTCCTCTATCATGATTCTTTCCTAAATGTTGTGGGAAACCAGATAGGGGAGACAATTAAGATTTATATTAATACCACAATTCAAAGAAGGGTCTAATTTACAAAATTGGATGTAGATATTGATACGAGGGCACTTCTAGTACCTATGATTATCATTTTAGTAAAAAAATTAATGTTTAGTATGAAAACATACCATACATATGTATGGCGTGTAGCATAGTAGGGAACACTGAGAGAGGATTCCTAATTGGAAACTGGAATGTCCCTATGGAGAACATTAACAATCAAGGAACATGTAAATAGTCGGAAGCTATTGTGGTCACACCAACATATTCGATAGATATACATGCACAACCTTTTTTTAAGAAACATAGGAAGAAGACAGATGAAAGAGGAAATATTGGAGGAATGGTAAGGCACAGAACCAGAATAGATTCCAGAACCGATAAGACTCGAAAGATGATAAGGAAGTCTAGGAAGTTGCGCAAGAATCTAATGTAAGACAAGAACAACTTGGATTAAGAATTGTCTAGTAGGATAGTAAGAGAAACACAACAAACAATGAAAATAACATGGAAAAGAGCCCACAGACCAAATCCACACAGAAATATAAGTAGACTACACCAAAGGAAACTACCACACTGAATTTAGTAGGCAATGAAGATGATGCAAACCATAGTGTAGTGAATATGTCAGGGGATGATATATTTGAAGGGATAAATTTTGACATTGATGCCTTTCATAATGTTAGATTCACTACCAAGAGTCCACTGTACTGGTAAGATCAAATAAAAGTAGTAACACTTAGGTTGGAATTCACTTGAGAAATAGAAAGAAGTTGACCCCTCCCAGAATCATTAGGCCAAACACCAGAAATAGGGGGAAACAGTCTCACCAGGAAGGCCTAGAGAAGGAAGCATGTGGGAGAGAAGAGGAGGCACCACCCCAAAATTTTGAATTATGATAATTATGTATTGGAATGTGCATGGTATACTACATAAAGATAACCAAAACACGATTAAAGAACTTGTTAACAAGTATTATGTCTTAGTTATGGCCATCATCATATTGTATATTAGTGGTATCTCAGCTACTCAAATCATCAAATTTTTGGGATTCACACAATTCCATAGCATTAAAGCTTAAGAGTTTTCATGGGGTATATGGATTCTATGGAAAGACAATGTCACCTACATTGACATCCTACAATATCAGAGGTAGTTTTTTCATTTCATGATTAATAGTGAGGTAGAGGTGACATTTGTCTACAAAAGCACACTAAGATCTGGTAGAAGACTTCTTTGGAACCCACTTCAAAACATTCTTGTGGGGTGCAGAGAAGCTTGGGTGGTTTGTGGGGACTTTAATGCCAACATTTACTCACATGAGAAAACTGGAGGTAGAACTGTGGACTTAACGAGTTGTAGATAATTTTTCAAAGCTTTAGGAGATTGCAATCTAGTGGATCTACAAGCAAACATACCCCTTATGATGTTTAAGAGGAGGTTTCTCAAAATGTGGATGGATCATGTAGTGGGAATCTAAAAGTTGATGCATAAGTTCAATAGCACAATTGTGGAGGTCGTTGAACACATCATATTAGATCATGCACCATATCTTATATCCACCTCTTCTAAAAGAACCTTGCATACAAAAATATGTAGAACATGTGATCACTAGAAAGAACAACCATAGTTCTAAGAAGTACTCAACCATCACTAGGATAACAAAAAGGAGTTCATGGAGAAATCTAAAACTTTTATGAATGAAGCCATCTAATGGGATGAGAAGGTGTTCACACTAGTATAGTAATGGTATATAGGGTTGGTTTTTTTAAGCCTTTAGTGTCACTTTCTAACTGACTCTTAAGTGTCGTCGCTATAGAAATTACACTATAAGTTCAGTTTTTTTAACCAAAGAAAACTGACCTTAGATAGCATCGTCGGGTTGGCACAAACAAAAACCCGAGGCAATAGTTACACTGCCGCGTCACTTATATCAAACAAAACTGACCCAATAGCCAAAATTGATCATTTTGAAATGCAAAGAAGATAGACGACCCTAGAGGTCTATAAGGTCAGTTATATGGAAAAACCTGACCCAATAGAGGTACAAAGAAACTGACCCTGAAAAGAACTGACCCTGAGCCTATCAGGTCAGTTATAATAAAAAAACCAACCATGTAGGGTCTGTAAGGTCAGTTATACTTAAAAACACGACCTGAAGGTATGGAAGGCTGGTTATATGAAAAAACTAACCCCGACGGTCTGTAAGGTCGGTTGTACTACAAAAACTGACCCAATAGAGGTGCAATGAAACTGAAGATAGATCCTGAGGTATGTAAGGTCGGTTATACTAAAAAACTGGCCCTGTAGTGTAAAATTTTTTATAGAAAAATGTACAGAACATAAATCTTTAGAACAAAAACCTACATAATGGAAATCTACTTTACAAAGATCAAAACCTGCAATAGAAAGAAGACTTGCAAATGCAAAGATGCAAGCCTGAAATTCATTTTAAAGTCACTTGCTAGCTTTTATGTTCAATCCTATTTGAATTGATATCAATTTCCAAACCACACACATTCATAACAAAAATAATTCAACATATTCAGTTGAGACATATTCATATGCATATGACATCATAACATTCACAAAATGATATATTGCATTAACCAAGTGTGAGATGATATTAAAATTCATGTCAGATACAAAAGTAAATCTGAAAGAGTTTCAAACTACATACATAAATGAAGCTAACATATGCATTCAATCCAACACCATAGTGACTTCATTTAGAAAAGCATCTGACTACTCTTCTCAAAATTCATTTAAATCCTCAGGTGTGTAAGGCTGAGTTGTAAAGATCTGCAACAAAAATGCACATACTAATATTTTATAAAATGACTACAACTCACTTGTAAATTTATGATGTTATTCTTTATTACCTGATCTATGGTTTGAATATCATGTGCTGCTTCTTTGACAATTGTTTGCATATATTTCATTACATAGTAGCCACAAGCCCAGCCATTATTTTGTATAGGACACTACAAATAAGGAATTATACTTAATGTTAGTAAACTACTATAAATAGAGTTTAGATAAGACTATAAGAGTTGACATTAATACAGTAATATAAAGAGTTGTACATAAGACTAAGCCGTCAAAGTAGCTACCTTGACATTTTGTCAAACTCAATGTCTTTAATTTTGTGGGTATTCGTCCTCCACCTTCACAAAAAGCCTTTATACCCCTATTAATTAATGGATTAAGATAGTTGGAAAAATAGAAATTCTAAATAGAGATATCATGTTGAATCATAACAATTGATGTGGTAGAGACTAAATTTATGCTTACTCTATAGTTGGCAATTTCAGTTAGTGGCCCCTTGTTTTTCCCATTGGGTCAAGATAATAAAGAGTCACCAATTTTGGGATGACCACCACTAATTCCCAATGTCTAGATATGATTAAGAATAAAACAAACATTAAAATAAAGAAATTTAGTCATTATTAAAATTATATTGAATAATAAAACTTATTGGACATTAAAAGGAATTAGAATAATTTCCTTTCCCACACTAGCAAAATATATGAATGCAGTAGAGAAGTAGTCATTTACATCCTCAATATGTGTTTCCACCTGACTAGTGACTGAAGGAACTAAGGATCAAACATTCTTTATTTCAAAGTTTATGGCCTTGGTATATAAATGGTTGTAAAACATTTGTAATCATTTCATATATAGAAATTAGTTAAAAATGTGTATTGGAATTTTCTATATTGATAGATCCTTACCTTATCCATACTTCTAATATCAAAGTATTTAGCCAATCATACCAGAGCAACTCTATAATATCATCAAGAAAAATATAATTCTCAAAGTCCCTCCCAGTTGCATCTTCTTTTAAATTGAGCAACATATGTGATTCTGATCTTTGGTTGGCTAAGTATCGACACAAACGTTTACATTTACTTCCCAACTCGTCGAATGTGGATTCCGGAATGAAAGATGGCTTGGGCATAGGAGGATGACTAGTAGGATTTTGACTTTTTGGTTTACAAACATGTATATTAAATTACATACTTATATCATATGAGTTCATATATGTAGTCAAATTGGGAAAACATGATAGAATTCAGGTATACCTTGTCATTGAGAACCAAGTGCCTAGGCAACCCCACCATAGCACCCTATTCTTCTTCAACTATACTATATTCAGGATTATGTATAGGAAGTGGTTTATCCCCCATTTCTTCATACACAAGATGGATGGACACACGATGTAACACCCCTCCCTAGGGTTTCTTACGTAACCAGAGGAAGCACAGCCTAATCCCCAACATTATCCATAATGTGGGGTACTTGGCATATTTGGGAGGGATTGTCACATACATGATCTCATATCAAGAAATAAATAACACTTGGCATTATTAAAACATAGATTCATACATAAGTTCTTGGAATAAAAGCTACATCAGGTTTCCAAAGATATACTAAACATAAACTAGATAATGATAGGATCTCCATAGATGGACGTCCCACCAGGCAACAACTCCTTGGATCTCTGGGTCCTTGGTACTCTCAAGATGTTTCCTTCTCCTTGGCTCCAACTCCTATGGACATCTCGTCCCCAGCCATGCAAAGGAAAACAAACATAGCAAGTAAGCGGCATTGGCATATTATAAAACATAAAATAAAATATACATGTGGCTTAACATAATCATGAACATGCATTAACATTAATCGTTTCTTGATGTCTTTTACATAAAGAAATTGACTAGAAGAATATGCTCCTCTCTTAATGCCCCATAAGGAGCCCATAATGCTCGGAAAGCCCATAATTGCTCGGAAAGCCCATAACAAGGTGCATATAAATCTAAATCAATTTCTATTATTCATGATCTTGCTTAAACTTAGCTTATCTTCTTAATATCCTAAACTTGATCTTAATTGGGATTTCTCCCTCTTGAACATGGTTGGAATTTCTCCCCATGACCATAATGGGATTTCTCCCTCTTGAACATGGTTGGGATTTCTCCCCATGACCATAATGGGATTTCTCCCTCTTAAGCATGAATGGGAAACTTATTCCCTCTAAATCTTGATTTCTTGTATCTTAATCATAATCCATAACATTAATCATGTTTCTATACTTAGACTTAAATTATAGCAATCAACATCCAATAATCACATACATTGAGGAAAACATGTACTTTCCATGACATTGGTATACAATGCATAAACATATCATATTCATACAATAAATCAAGTCTACTATGCCAAGGGCATGGCCCACTTACCTTGATCTAAAACACCTAAGTCAAACCTGGTTTGACTGATTGGATCCTCTTAATCACCTGAAATTAACATATTTATCTTTCATCATACATCATTAAACCCTAATTCGTGCATATAAAAATAGAGATGTGAAAACAGAGAAATCAGTCGATGAAAATCACAAAATCAGATTCCTCATCGAAAATCCTTTCCAAAACATATTTTTGCGTATTTTTCTGATAACCAGGTGATTTACTATCAATTTCCAAAGAATAAACCAATAGGAAATCCGAGAAAAGCCACTTGGGCGTTTTTATCTGAATTAGCAGCTATTGGGCTCAGGCCCGCTATGAGTTGGACCAATTATGCTTGGCCAACTCAGCAGCGAGGACTGCCTCTAAGGTCTCGCGATCAGAGAAGGGAGGACATGCAAAAAAACCCTAAATTACCCTCGTGGTTGGAATCATCGAACTAACAATGCCAGGGTTACCAAGGTCACTTCAAGAACTGGATTCTTCACCCTTCAAGCCATGGCGTCGAGCGCCGATCAGGAGGTTTTGCCTCCAATCCAAGCTCTCAAGGGTGCAAGCCCTCAAGACGTTGTGGCTGCCAGATGCTTCCTTGCATCACGACGAAGCTGACGAGCCAAGCGTCAGGCCAGATGGTGCCCTGGAGCACGTTAGGGCACAGAGCTCGCATCCATGGCTGGAGCGAGGTCGCAAGTGGGGGGAAAACCTGAGAATGAAGTCAAAAATCCATCAGGAAGTACGGATCTACTTGGGTAAGTCCAATGGAGGTACTGGCACTGGCGCTTGAGGCAGAGAAAGTTGGATAGGTCGTCGCAGAGAGAAACAGAGAAACATCGGGGAAAACAGGGGCGGCGGGCGGCGGTTCAAGACCGGTGAAAGCACGCTCGAAAAGGCGATCTGATGGTCGGAAGGAGTTCGTGGATGAAAGGCGGAGCCACATCCAGTGTTTTCGTGGTCGGAGGACCACTGGGATGGTCTGGAGCTTGAGAGCCGGCGAGCCATGGTAAACGTGGCTATAGGACCCGTCACATGGGGAAGAACCAGGGAAAACTAAGATCGGGAAAGCAAGGAAGATGGGTCGAGGATGGTCACCTAGGCTGCGATCGAACCACAGAGGCCGGAGCTGCCGGGGTGAAGCCGAATTCGCCGGAGGAGAAGGAGGGGCAGGTCTCGGGGCTCGAGGCCGTTAGAGGAGAAATTGATCCCGGAGGAGCACATCTAGGGGGTCGGTGGTGCTCTCAGGTTGCTCAACTGGAGGTGATAGCGATCGTAGTGGTGTCTTGTGCAAGGGGGTTTGCGAGCCCTATTTGGGCATTCTCCGCACAGGGAGCAAGAGGGGGCGAGTGATGGCTCGTTCAGATTGGGGTGACGAGCCGGAGTCGTTGGCAAAGAAACGAGGAGAAACCGTCAAGTAACGTGCGAGATTGAAGACTCGCATTGAAGCTGCTGGTAACGGCTGCTGATCGCGTGAAGGGCGGAGGTAGAAGAAAATGGATCAGCCGTTGGATCCTGATCCCATGGTGTGGGTAGCGCGCGTGAAAATAAACAGATGAAGAAACGCGTGACATATGAAATTAAGGTGAACTATATCTTAAATCGGTTGCATAAATGACATTTCATTCAAATCTTGGTCATAAAATACTCAAATCTCTCTCAAATTAATTGGAGGGTCAAACATGGGTCAAATGAGCCCAAATTTTGACCATAGGTGTATAACAGTGTCTAGAATATTCCTATGCCATTAGATTTCGTGTTTGTACCCATTTAGGCCTAAAAATAGCAAAACCCTCATGTATACTTAAATGGCCATGATTAATGCATAATAAGCTATTAATCTCTCAAATAAGAATTGAAAAACATGAAAACGTCCATTCAACCTTATTTAATTTCAATTAACAATATGGAGGTCATTAAGCAAATAATTAAACAAGTAAATCACTAATTATCATAAGAGAGAGAAAATTGGACATAGAACATTTATCCTCATTTTCTTAAACAAAAGGGCATGGATATATATATGAAAACATTTTCTTTAAATAGAACAAGGTTAAGAGAGCAATTGGACATAATAAAATAATTTTGTAAAATAACATGGGCAAATCACATTTAAGTCCTCAAAATTATCTAATTTAGAAAAAGAGCATGCAAGGAATAAAATAGTTTGAAAATTTGCATAATAAGAGTGGGATGTTACAATTCTACCCACCTTAAATAAATTTCGTCCTCGAAATTTCCTAGGGTTTCTACCCACCTTAAGGATTTCACATAACCTTGCAAATCATACAATTTTCATTATAAAGGAAGCATACATAACCAAAGCATTGTGATTTAACATAAAATTACGTAATTACCCTTCCTAAGGCTCATACTTACTCCTTAACATTACACCTAACTCATTACACTTAGGGAATCTATCTCTCACTTACCATGACTACATCTCCATAGTTGTCTAATCTTGGGTCATATATCCTTCATCTCTTTATATGTGGTGATCAAGCACATATTTAGAAATGTTATATCTCTTTATGCTACATCTCACCAACTCATTTGCACATGTGTCCCATACCACACACACAATTCAGAAGGTAAGACACATAAAAAGTCACATTAAATGACATTTTCCTCAAATCTCAATTGGGTGGCCCTTACCATTGAGACAAGGAGAAACATGTCATCATCTAGGGTTTGGTTTCAACTACATGAGCATGCTAACATGTACTTCTCTAATGAGGTGAGGGCTCTAATCATCTTTAGGGTACTCTAGACATACTAGAACACATAATCATATTCTCTACTTCTATTGCTTCATCCTAGGGTGACTTGTATGAATCCTTACTGTTGCCTTAGTGGCCATCTATTTCTTGCTCTGATACCATTAATGTAACACCCCTCCCTAGGGTTTCTTACGTAACCAGAGGAAGCACAGCCTAATCCCCAACATTATCCATAATGTGGGGTACTTGGCATATTTGGGAGGGATTGTCACATACATGATCTCATATCAAGAAATAAATAACACTTGGCATTATTAAAACATAGATTCATACATAAGTTCTTGGAATAAAAGCTACATCAGGTTTCCAAAGATATACTAAACATAAACTAGATAATGATAGGATCTCCATAGATGGACGTCCCACCAGGCAACAACTCCTTGGATCTCTGGGTCCTTGGTACTCTTAAGATGTTTCCTTCTCCTTGGCTCCAACTCCTGCGGACATCTCGTCCCCAGCCATGCAAAGGAAAACAAACATAGTAAGTAAGCGGCATTGGCATATTATAAAACATAAAATAAAATATACATGTGGCTTAACATAATCATGAACATGCATTAACATTAATCGTTTCTTGATGTCTTTTACAAAAAGAAATTGACTAGAAGAATATGCTCCTCTCTTAATGCCCCATGAGGAGCCCATAATGCTCGAAAAGCCCATAATTGCTCGGAAAGCCCATAATGCTCGGAAAGCCCATAACAAGGTGCATATAGATCTAAATCAATTTCTATTATTCATGATCTTGCTTAAACTTAGCTTATCTTCTTAATATCCTAAACTAGATCTTAATTGGGATTTCTCCCTCTTGAACATGGTTGGAATTTCTCCCCATGACCATAATGGGATTTCTCCCTCTTGAACATGGTTGGGATTTCTCCCCATGACCATAATGGGATTTCTCCCTCTTAAGCATGAATGGGAAACTTATTCCCTCTAAATCTTGATTTCTTGTATCTTAATCATAATCCATAACATTAATCATGTTTCTATACTTAGACTTAAATTATAGCAATCAACATCCAATAATCACATACATTGTGGAAAACATGTACTTTCCATGACTTTGGTATACAATGCATAAACATATCATATTCATACAATAAATCAAGTCTACTATGCCAAGGGCATGTCCCGCTTACCTTGATCTAAAACACCTAAGTCAAACCTAGTTTGACTGATTGGATCCTCTTAATCACCTGAAATTAACATATTTATCTTTCATCATACATCATTAAACCCTAATTCGTGCATATAAAAATAGAGATGTGAAAACAAAGAAATCAGTCGATGAAAATCACAAAATCATATTCCTCATCGAAAATCCTTTCCAAAACATATTTTTGCGTATTTTTCTGATAACCAGGCAATTTACTATCAATTTCCAAAGAATAAACCAATAGGAAATCCGAGAAAAGCCACTTGGGTGTTTTTATCTGAATTAGCAGCTATTGGGCTCGGGCCCGCTATGAGTTGGACCAATTATGCTTGGCCAACTCAGCAGCGAGGACTGCCTCTAATGTCTCGCGATCAGAGAAGGGAGGACATGCAAAAAAACCCTAAATTACCCTCGTGGTTGGAATCATCGAACTAACAATGCCAGGGTTACCAAGGTCACTTCAAGAACTGGATTCTTCACCCTTCAAGCCATGGCGTCGAGCGCCGATCAGGAGGTTTTGCCTCCAATCCAAGCTCTCAAGGGTGCAAGCCCTCAAGATGTTGTGGCTTCCAGATGCTTCCTTGCATCACGACGAAGCTGACGAGCCAAGCGTCAGGCCCGATGGTGCCCTGGAGCACGTTGGGGCACAGAGCTCGCATCCATGGCTGGAGCGAGGTCGCAAGTGGGGGGAAAACCTAAGAACGGAGTCAAAAATCCATCAGGAAGTACGGATCTACTTGGGTAAGTCCAATGGAGGCACTGGCACTGGCGCTTGAGGTAGAGAAAGTTGGATAGGTCGTCGCGGAGAGAAACAGAGAAACATCGGGGAAAACAGGGGCGGCGGGCGGCGGTTCAAGACCGGTGAAAGCACGCTCGAAAAGGCGAGCTGATGGTCGGAAGGAGTTCGTGGATGAAAGGCGGAGCCACATCCAGTGTTTCCGTGGTCGGAGGACCACTGGGATGGTCTGGAGCTTGAGAGTCGGTGAGCCATGGTAAACGTGGCTATAGGACCCGTCACATGGGGAAGAACCAGGGAAAACTAAGATCGGGAAAGCAAGGAAGATGGGTCGAGGATGGTCACCTAGGCTGTGATCGAACCACGGAGGCCGGAGCTACCAGGGCGAAGCCGAATTCGCCGGAGGAGAAGGAGGGGCAGGTCTCGGGGCTCGAGGCCGTTAGAGGAGAAATTGATCCCGGAGGAGCACATCTAGGGGGTCGGTGGTGCTCTCAGGTTGCTCAACTGGAGGTGATAGCGATCGTAGTGGTGTCTTGTGCAAGGGGGTTTGCGAGCCCTATTTGGGCATTCTCCACACAGGGAGCAAGAGGGGGCGAGTGATGGCTCGTTCATATCGGGGTGACGAGCCGGAGTCGTTGGCGAAGAAACGAGGAGAAACCGTCAAGTAACGTGCGAGATTGAAGACTCGCATTGAAGCTGCTGGTAACGGCTGCTGATCGCGTGAAGGGCGGAGGTAGAAGAAAACGGATCAGCCGTTGGATCCTGATCCCATGGTGTGGGTAGCGCACGTGAAAATAAACAGATGAAGAAACACGTGACATATGAAATTAAGGTGAACTATATCTTAAATCGGTTGCATAAATGACATTTCATTCAAATCTTGGTCATGAAATACTCAAATCTCTCTCAAATTAATTGGAGGGTCAAACATGGGTCAAATGAGCCCAAATTTTGACCATAGGTGTATAACAGTGTCTAGAATATTCCTATGCCATTAGATTTCGTGTTTGTACCCATTTAGGCCTAAAAATAGTAAAACCCTCATGTATACTTAAATGGCCATGATTAATGCATAATAAGCTATTAATCTCTCAAATAAGAATTGAAAAACATGAAAACGTGCATTCAACCTTATTTAATTTCAATTAACAATATGGAGGTCATTAAGCAAATAATTAAACAAGTAAATCACTAATTATCATAAGAGAGAGAAAATTGGACATAGAACATTTATCCTCATTTTCTTAAACAAAAGGGCATGGATATATATATATATGAAAACATTTTCTTTAAATAGAACAAGGTTAAGAGAGCAATTGGACATAATAAAATAATTTTGTAAAATAACATGGGAAAATTACATTTAAGTCCTCAAAATTATCTAATTTAGAAAAAGAGCATGCAAGGAATAAAATAGTTTGAAGTTTTGCATAATAAGAGTGGGATGTTACACACGACAAATGTCATCAGTAATTGGTTGGCAATGCAATGTACCACCGAGGTTGTATACCTTGCCTGCTGCCATAATATTATAATCTAGAACCTCCACGGCAAGTTTGCAGTTCATACCAACCTAGAGTTGAAATAATATATGTTATATACGAAGCGCTAAACCAAATACCTACTACAACTATATATATATATATATATATATATATATATATATATATATATATATGTATATATATATCATACTAATAACACAACATATAAAGCAAACTTACTGTAGATTTCTATGGTAGGTCATTGGGAGTGCTCCCATGACCTTCTACAACTGGCGCATGGGCTTGTGCCTCATCATCTGAGAGACACACAGTTTGAATAGGTTGAGAAGGTTGACTAGGCTGAAATGAAGACATTATTTCTTCTACTTTTTGTGCTACTAATGCTTCAACTTCCTCTTGTGTAATACCTCCTATACAACCTCTTATAGATTGCTTATATGAAGGGCCAAAATAAGACTTGAATCCTACGCCACCTCTTGATGCCCTAACACGGCCAGGATGCTCCTTCGTACCAAGAGCAATTGTTAGTTCATCCATGCGGCCAGTTGGGATGAACATTCCTTCCTTCCTTTGCTCATGGAGATCAATCTATTCATAGTTAATAAAAATATTAAATCACAATCATTTAGATATAAATAAATCAAATTTTGTGGGAGTTACTCTTTATTTACCATCTTTTGTGCCACCTCCTTAGTTGTAGGGCTGGGAATTTCACCTGCTCAATTTTTTCTAGCATCAATCAACAACAAGTGTCAGGGTGGACGCTCAACCTAGAGTTAAAATGTATTGATCGGTTTCTTTCATCTTTTTATTGGGATTATATATACAATCCCCTTTGAAATAGGTCTTAAAATCCCTCCATCGCACACCACAACATTATAGCACTTTTTTCTTGTGATCTTTTTCATTTAGATGAAAAACACCCTATACATACAACAGAAATAATGTTATTTCAACTACGATATGTCTTTCCAAGAAAACTAAATTAGAACCAAAAAAACAAAAACTTAGTAAAATAATATCACTTCAACTCACATATATATCTTTCCATGGGAGGTCTTTTAAGGCAATAGAAACACCATGCCAATTTTCTATATCTATTGCCACCTTACTACATGCGGTCGCCCCTACGTAATGCTTGAAAGCACTAGCATGTTCCCCAATATGTGCTCTTATGACATCAAACTGTATTGGCAATTTCTCCCCTTTGGCCCTGAGCTCCTACAGCTTATGCATTTGTGTGGGGCCTCTAAATTTCTTAGCATCACTAGTACCAAAAGCATCACCACTACCAGTTGTCAATGGATCTATTCTATCCTTCATTTTTTCCTTCCACTGGTAAGTTTACAAAACCAAATCCTTCTCCTTCCTTCCCATGTCCATTGAACACAATGACTAATTTTTCTATAGCAAGCTCACTCTTCATGTTTCATTTAGTCTTGACCTCAACACTATATCATGAATTAATTTCAATATCTTGTTTGGAGTTTGGATTTATTAAACCATCTCTTCTAGTCCTCACTTTCATGAAACCACGGTGGGAGACAGATTTGGCATCTTGGAGAAGCTCTCAACCCATTTAGGAGCTTGATGGCACTGACTCAATGCAAGGAACTTAGTTGTGGTTCTTATAGGAGGTTGATACTCTTTTTTGTCAAATTGATTCATCAAAATTAGCATCTAAAGGTTTTGTTCTCATGAATCGTGTGATAGGAAGAAGAACAACCCCTCATATTATAACAATATTTTCCCCTTACTCAAATTTCCTTTTTTGTAAATTACAAGGAAATTTTGGTATTTTTCCTACTTGGTTTGGTAATGTGCAAGATTTGAATGCATTGACTTTATGATTGTTCCCTAGTTTGATGCATAAAGTGGGAGCACCCTCATCTTTTGATCTAACTTTTATTTATAAATATTATGAAATCCAATTATCTTATAAGATTCAAATATAATTATTTCTAATTTAGAAATTAACAAATAAATATGTAATAGAATTGTAAAATTAATCTGAACACCGTGGTTCTGGTTTAGAGAAAGTCACTACATAAAAATCTGAAATTAGGGTTTACATTTTATATGAGAAGTTAACCCTAAATATATATAATTGTTTAATATGTGAATTGGGACCCTGAGGTAATTCTAGGGTTTTCTTGTGGAACTTTATAAGACAACATATAAGGTATGTGAATCTACACCATTATCATATGGCCATTATATTGGTAAAACCCTACTTCTTATATGAGGCATATCTTTCAAAAATGAATCATGTTTTCTTATCTCTTTCAATCTTTTGAAATTTACTTAGTTGTGAGACTTTTCTCTCTTTGGTTATTGAAATTAGTGGAAGTAACTTTGATGGGTCCTTTGACCATAGGTTGATATTATATGAATGTCCTCATCCTCAATTTGTAAAAAAAGTTAATTTAACTAAACATAATTATCTTACATGCTCTATTTTGCTTGTTTCATTTGACTAGTCATATATAGAAGTAGATACATCATACTTTTAGGCTTGTCTTCCCCTGCCAGACACTACCATTTTATTCCCCCTACCATATCTAACATATTTATTTATTGTGTTTTTTTCACCTACTAGGCACTACGGTTTTGTTCCTCTTACCATGCACTGAGGTTTTGGTCCTCCCACAGCGCTATATTTATTTGGCATTGAGATTTTGGTCCTCCTACCCTTGGTGTGGAATATATGGTTTCTAGCTATGCTTTTTAGATTATGTTGGTCGTGTTGCAATCAACATGAATTTTTGTTATCGAGCATTTATTGAGATAGTTTGTAAAGGCAAAAAATCTTATTTTATGATTATCTCTTATTGAATTAAATGCCCCATACCTTTATGTGGATATTCTCTTGATTGTACACTCTCTTGGATTTACCTAAATTATTTAACCCTCTCTTCATTGGGTAATTTATTAGTTTCTTTACCTTTTCCTATTTAACGCCAATATTTCAATTTTGTAAACACTGAGTTTTTACCGACTCATACTCTTTTTTGTTTTCTTTTTATGGAAGTTGTTCCCGACCCATCTAGGAGACAATCGATCTATGGGCTAGGAGTTTGGTGAATCTACTCAAATTTAGTTTTTGAGTTCTAATTTGTGTAGGTTTATCGCTTCATCTGATCTTTCTTATAAGATTATCTTCCCCTCTTGTTCATCATTTAGGGACCGAGTTGATAAAAAAAAATAATTTGTAATTATCTAGTTCAATTCTACTTCTACAATACTCTATGATCTTTACCATACTAGTTTAGAAATTGATATGCATGCCTTTATATTTGCAAACTTTATGTTATGTTGATCGGTTGGAGTTTTTGTTCATATTTTCTCATAAGAAGTGAGGAGTACATCCCCTCTCAGTCCTACTCCTTACAAGATGGTATCAAAGCTATGGAAGTCTCTAACTAATTGTCTCAAATTTTCCTAGTAGTTCCCCTTATAGTGAACCCTTATGGATAAGATACACTAAAATGTACATACATCATACATGTTAGGATGTAAGAAGTGTATATAACCTAATGAAGTCGTAGTGATGTTCTTGAGTAAGTTAACTACCTTAATATTTGGCACCATGTTCTTTCTCTATGATTTAAGTGATGTGCTCATGTAGCCCATGTGTGACCTTCAAAGAAATGTCATGTGATGGGAATGTTGAAGTAGTAGGACAATGAAATGCTACTTGGAAATTTTTTTACTTGATTCTATATATTGACGTCAGACCCATCTTTTGTTTTATATAGTGTAGTATTAACTGCCCAGAGTTAATTTACATTATGCTACTACATGTACATATATAGATTTATTTGATTCTACCTATTGTTTCTTGAATCATGTCAGAATGAAACATATATGAATTTTAGGTTGGGAAACTCTAAAACTAGTTAGAGAAGAAATCCCAAATCCTAGATTTGAGAATAGAGTGACAACTAAGAATAAGTGATCATTGCCTAAGGTTTAGTGAACCTACCCTCCTTACTCCTTTTGGTTGTGGAATGTAGTACACAGTAAGTTACTAAATGTGAATGTGAAATATAGGGATGTTATGTTACACGATAACTCGACCCTAGGTACATAAGATCATGTGGTTGGATGCATGACCTATGGAAACCACTACTAAACAAAACTCGTAGGATTTATATATAACCATAATACCTTCAAATGTCTTTAGTTTAACATATTAGGTCTAACCATTTATGTGATGGAGAGTAGTGGCTGGTAGTATATGGATGGTTAGACTTCAAGGATGAAATCCTCTTTATAGGGTGGTGTTGTAACATAAAGGAACCTAGCCTACTGACCCTAGACACCATACTCCATGGTTTGAATGCCTATGGTCTTAGTTCAATAGAAAACCCCAGACATGGCTTCAATTTTATCTGGAGGGACCTTAATAGGATGATATTTTAGTTAGTTTTAAG
The DNA here is from genome assembly GCA_963693085.1 of Alisma plantago-aquatica. Taxonomy (NCBI): domain Eukaryota; kingdom Viridiplantae; phylum Streptophyta; class Magnoliopsida; order Alismatales; family Alismataceae; genus Alisma; species Alisma plantago-aquatica. Next base: position 1,046,177,675 of record OY856413.1, read on the forward strand.
AAGACTACTATTAATTATTAATACAATTATACATTATGTGAATCAAATGATAACTCGATTAATTTAAACATTTCTTACCTATGTTTAAATGAAATAATAAGGTGTAATACATAAATTGACAATACATGAATCAATAAATGAATTGTCATAAATGAACCAATTTCATATAATGGATATCATATGTAAATTAATATATTAGTATGTCTTGGCACCAATAATGTATCTAGTTGAAATAATGGGTTTAACAATGCTAAAACAAGTTTAAGCATGTCCAAATGAATTAGTAGTGTGAAAAAGGAATTATAGACACACACACGCACGCACACACACACAAACATTATATATATATATATATATATATATATATATATATATATATATATATATATATATATATTTATTTATATATATATATTTATATATATATATATATATATTTATATATATATATATATATATTTATATATATATATATATATACTAGTAAATGCACGTGATCTTGGTGGTTTTTGGAACTTAATTTCCTTTCTTATTTCCCTATAAGCACAAAATGAGTATAACATAGATATCTTTTATGATAGAGAGATGATCAATATTTAAAAATATGAATATAAATACTTCATAATTTTTGTCAAAATTAAATTGTGATAGGGAGTAGTTTTTGACCAGTCCCCACTTGTTTGACAATTTTTGTTACATCATGAAAAAGGTAGTAAGTTAATGCATTGATACAAATTTATAGTTTAGTAATTGATGATTACCAAAGAACAATAAAATCAATTGCATTATATTACACTGCATGCTTTATTCTTAATGAATTTTACGTACATGTACCTTCACCTTTCTTTCCAATAAAATGACATTTGGTAACATCTTTGTCAACCTTATTCTCTCATTTTAAACATAAATAACTTGCTAAATCAACATTTGATCTGATAAGTAATTTTGAAATTATTTGACAGTAAATTGTTCAACTATTTCTCCACTCATCAGTTCCATATAACTTTCATAGATTTCATTACCTTAAATATTCTATTAACTATAATTGATCATCAAATTCACTTATAAATATAGGATTTTATATTAAATTGTATCCTATTATAAATAATCAAACAAAATCAAATTATATTTCAGCATCTACTCATTGTTCCCCTAGTAACTTTTCCTTTTATGTGGAAATACAAAAGAAAAACATGTGTCTTACTACTTAATATTTTACATGTTCTACATAGGATTTGAGATAACTTTATAAATATGAACATTTTATTCAATAATTTACATATTAATCATCCAAGTTTTTTATTTGTCTTGTTATATTTTATTAATACCAAGTTCTTTAATGGGATAAGTTATCTTAGCTCATATTTATATTTTATGTGTATTAAAAATCAGGCAAAGTTCAAACATATATTGTATTTATTCAAAACAAATATCATTATCATTATTGATAAATACTCCTTGAATACAAGAATTTGTTAATATGTTAGAATGATCGATTAAATTAAGTCATGTATATAGATTTGAATAAAAACAATGCATGATTGACTATATATCAATTAAATTTGCGTATGTTGATTGGAGACCGGACCACACCCTCTCATGCCTCAAGATTTTACCATGTCGGGCTTGCATGGGGTGGGTTCTCTCGGTCACAAAAAGATGAAAGTTTCAATTTAATTAGTGATGCACCTAATTTACTGCCATGGTAACATCAAAGGTATGATAGTTTTTTAGTTTGCATACAACAAAGTTTCTAAAAAACATGTTGCATTAATTGTTATACCATTTTGAAATATGTTAAATATCATATGAAACAATACTAAGCATGATAATGTCCTATAGTAGGTTGTATATTTCAACCTCTAGTAAGCACATGTATATAATTTTTTTTGTAAGCATGTGACATTAGCTACATGTAAGAATTAAACTAAAAAATATGTTGGTCCTTATACATTAAAATCATCTAAAACATGGTTTACCATATGGTTCAATATGGAGGTGACACAAGTCATTTGTACTTTACCACCTCAAATTAATTGTGTCACCATCCATCTTCTTGTATATGTTTGTACAAATAAGATGTTCTTCATGAATTGTTAGAGAATATGCTATACAAACTTCTAGATTTTAATTTGCATATTAATATGTTCTATGAGCTTGAAATGACATGTAAAGTTATCATTTGATTATTAATATATATAGAAGAAGAGAATGAAATTAACAAACCCATGCATCCCAAATTGAGTTGTTGAACTTTTCCAATAGAAAGAATTTGGTAAATTTCTAGTAGGATGCTATTTTAGTTATCTAACATTTGAAAGGTATTATATTCTTATACTATTAGCATCATTATTGATAATATATACATATATATATGCTTTCAGTCAAAATTGAATAATATCAACATAGTGGTTTTTTCGTTCCTTCGTTTGATGTCATATGTCACGATGTTGATGTTAATTACTTGTAGATACCTATACTAAGCATTGCTCCAAAACATATATTTTCATATAGCTATCAATATCTCACATGAACTTCTTCAATATTTAACAATTAAATATGTATTCTAAAAATAATGAATGTTGAATGCATCTTATCTTGTGCATGAAACTTTATAGGCAATAAAATCTTCTTGAGTTTAGTTGTGGTATCAAATATGTTCTACTCATGTTGACTCAAATATTTCAGTATGGTTGGATTCTTCTTTAAATGCAAATGCTGATATTAATAATACCATATGTCAATGGATACATGTTTATGGCGCATGTCATACTCATGAATATTTAATTTTTTTATATGATTTAGATTTTACTTTATATGTAATTTCTATAAATTTGAGAACAAGTTGCATCAAACCTATCCATGATATATAAAAAATCATGGGCAAATAATTAAATACATGTAAAACTATACATTTCAATGAATGGAAACACCAAATGACTTCCACGAAAAAAAATTAGATTAAAAAGGATGTGTTGAACATTATAAGGTTATAGTAGATCATCTAAGCTTTTCTTACTTTTCTAAGATTTCTTCATAACTACTACACATTTTGTACCAGTGTACAGATACATCCCCAAATTAATATTTCATTAACACAAGTGTTACTCAATCATACAAAATAAGTTATTTTACTCATATTACTCATATTTTGTAATTGACCAATATCTTTCAAGAAAATGAGTACACTATTTATGTTTTTAATTAGTTGTTGTATTAGTAATATAGAATGGGTCACGTCAGACCTAAGAGACACATTCAACTTGGCCTTAACAATGTTTTTCTTTTTCTTCTTATGGACAAAGTCACATTAACTAAGCTCATTGTGTGTCGAAATAGTTTTTTTACTGTCAGACATTTAGAGAGTTTTATTATTAATAATCAAAATAGATTGAAATCGATCAGTCATATCATATTTTTTATGGGAATGCAATTTTCATTGGCAATAGTTAACAAAAATTTGTATGGTGACAATATTGTCTTCTTGTTAACATCAAAGGTTAAAAATAACAGACTAAAATGATCAAGAAGGTAAATCAATCAAGAATTAGAAGTGAGGAGAACATACCTATCATTGTAGCCAGAAAAGGATGTTGGAGTGACAGATTGATAGATATGGTAGTAGTCAGGCAGTAGGATTGAACGTTAATTGATGATTTGATTTTGGAAGGAATTTGTATAAGGACTCAACATCTACTATGAGAGAGCAAAGAAAAAAGAAGTTATTGTAGCTCCAATTTATTGATTCATCCAACTCCAATGCGTACTTAAATAATGTGGATTGCAAGCAGCACTGCCTCATCGGTAAGTGCCAAGACGGATCCCCCACATTAATCTGGCATGAATAAAGCTACTGTCAGAAAACAATAATTCATAGAATATTAAGTGATACGATTCCCAAAATTGGAAGCAATATTATTCTGTCTACGTCAGTACACAAACAAACTAATGACACAGAGAACTCACCCACTGTTAATTAGACCAGTTTTTTTTATTCATGTTTGATAGATCAATGGCTTCTTTGGGATCTTTTATTAATTATGTACACAACTCTTTTGACGTTATTCATGGATTTTCATATTTCCCTCTATCACAAAGAGCTATTGGGTTTAAATATAAGTGACACGAGGGTGATTGTGTTGCTGAGTGTGCCTTTCAGTTGTGCAGGCTAGAGATCGTTCTTTTTCATGAATCTCAGTTGTGATCTACACGTTGGTCACCGCTAATGTCTTCTCCAACTACAATGAGGGAGGGCATGACGCAGATATAGAGACTACCTTCGGGCTCTCGTGGATCACTTGTTACTAAGATGTAGACGTACGATTTCTAGGGTTGAGAGAAAAAACTCTGAAATAGAAGTCGAACTGTCAATGCATTAAAAGATTAATCTAACTACAAGTCATGGTTTTATCTATTGAGAAGTGACAAAAGCGGAAACTAAATCTAAATTTAGATTTCTTATTCCTCCAAAAACTTACATGTCATAGTTTAGTTAAGTTAGATGATATTAGTTGTATTAAAAAAATGAATTATAGCCGACAAAAAAAAATGAATTATAACTGAAAATAACAAGATAGGAAAATGACTCAAATAATTTATATGATCTAATAAACATTCTTTAAATATAAAATAATGGTTTGATCAAAATATCATATCCTAATTAGTCTAGGTGTTAATTTCTGCCTAATTTGACAATGAATGTTACCTCTGAAGTAAAAATATGCAAATTGGAAATTTATTAATCTATTTCTTTATTTTGTTCTTTTATTACCTAATATATAACTCTATGGTTTCCTAGATCAATTTTAAATATGTTTCGCTTGTACGATGACCATCAGAGAAAAAATATGACATTGTGAGCATCTTCTCCTACATAGCGTAGGGACCGCAAACATCAGATGGTGCTTCACAATTTTATGTGGATTATATTCCCTCTCCTCACCAAATTGAGATTTCTTTGCCCTACCTTTCTCTTTCCTTTCTGAACCCAATGATCATTTGCATAAACCTTAATTCTACCTAAAAAGGAAATTTCCAAACTCTATTTTTTCACTTATTTGTTATTACTCACAGACGGCAACAGAGTGAATGCCGTATAAAACCATCAATTTGGGATGCATGATATAACCCTATAATCACTCCTTTTTCTTTAAATTTACCCCCAAAACTCTCAGATACACCACTACGAACCTCAACTTTCCCTCAGATTCCTTGATCATGCTTCATCTATAAGCACCAAGGGATTTAAATTCCTAGCGTTTGTATCATCCTTAAACCCATGAAAATCATTTTAGGGTGTCAGTTGCTTGTGTAGATTGGCCTAGCACCTTCCCAAAACCCCCTTGTATTTCATCCTCATGGCTTCCTGGATGACCACCCCTAGACTACACCAAGTGAAAATAAACTTTATAGAAAGACTACAAACTTTTCCCATAGCTATTATGTCCTATAGTTATTGCCTTCCATTGGCATATTCATAAAACTGAATCCTCCACCTTCCTTTGTGTTTTGATTGACCCATATACAAATGTTTGCATAGTTTCTTCACTCTTCTAGTTTTCATTAGTCTTGTACTTGAAACTTCATCTTGAGTTGATATGAATGTATTATTTGAAGTCTAGCTTTATCGTAGCATATCTTCAATTCCTTTTTCCTATAGACACAGTGAGGAGTGGATTTGGTGGCTTGAGCCACCTCATAACCCACGTAGGGGTTTGTTGGAACTAGTTTGACACAAACAACTTGGTTGGGGTTCTCATAATAGGTCTATAGTTTTTGTTTTCTCATCTTGATTCCTTACATTGAGCATATGAAGGTTTTCTGTTACAATTCTGATGACAGGGCGAAGAAAATTCCCTCTTATGTGAATCCTTTTTTTCCTTTTTTCTAGATTTCACTTTTTTCATGGTCGTATGGAAAGTTGGTGTTTTTGCCTAGTTGGTTTGGTAAACCCATTGATAGTTTAATGGATATAATTTACAACTGTACCCTATCAAGAATCTAAGTTTTGATGTATGATGTGAGGGCACCTTGTCTTCTGTAAAGATTTGTATTTATAAATTTTAATAAACATAGTAATCGTAGGATATTCATATCTAATTATTTATGATTCAGAAATAAGAAGATAAATATGATTTGGAATCCTAAAATTATTCTCTACATCATGTTTTCACTTTAATGACAAAAAAAACATAGACAAAATTGATTATAGGGTTTGCATTTTAATAGGAAGTCAAACCTAAAGATATATAATTGTTAAATAGGTGGCTTGGGCCTCTGAGGTGTATCTAGAGATCAACAATAGAACTTGTTATGACAAGATATAAGTTATGTGCATCTATCCTATTATCTATTGGGCAATATATCGACTAACACCCTAAACTTACTATATGGGGAATATCTTTTGAAAGTGTATCTCTTTTTCATATCTCTAGCAATCTTTTAAAAGATATTTTATTTTGATGGTCTCTCCCTCTCTCTCTCTCACTCTTTGCTTACTCAAATTTATGGAATTATATTGATGAGTCCTTTAACTTCAAGTTGATATTATGTATATGTTATTTGGAAATATATGAAATTTTCCAAACATAATTATCCTGCGTACTTTATTTCACATGTTTCCATTCATTAGTCATATGTAGTAGTAGATATACCATATCTTGTAGGAACTAGATCCGATTCCCCTTACATGCACTTTAACTTTTCTACCCTGCCACATGCGATGTATTTACAAACTCAGTTTTATTCCCATGTTGGGCGTTGAGGTTTTATTCTCCTACTTGCATTGAAATTTTAGTCCTCCTATAATGCTACATTTATTTGGCACTGATTTTTTAATCCTCTTTCTCTTAGTTTGGAATATATGGGTTCTAGTCTTTCTTTTCAGATCATGCTTATCTTTTTCTAATCAACATGCATTTTGGTTATTAAAATATTATTGAAATAATTTGTTAAGGTTTGAAATCTTATTTGATGATTATATGTGTTGAATTAAATGTCTGAACTCTTGGTCTAAATTTTCTCAAGAATTTAATTTCTCTTGGACTTGCCTAAATTATTAGAACCCTCTTGATTGAGAACTTTACTTGTTTTACCTTTTCCTATTTAGTCACCAATATTTTCATATTGCACATACTTAGTGTAGGAGTTGTTAGTTTATTTTATATGTGGTATCCAATATACTTGGTCCATTAGGATTTGAGTCTTCTTCCTTGTAAGTGTTCCCCTCTCCTATATATAGGAGTTAATTTTGTCTAATAGAATATCTCATTAACCTCCCATCTTATTTTCCACATGGTATAAGATCATTGATCCTAAACTGAGGGAGAAAATAGAGAGCCTTATCCTACTTGTTGCCATTATCTCTTCTTAGCTTGGCCTCCTACCAAGAATAATCTTGATGTCCATGGTTGTCTCCTACCTTGTTCCTCCTCCAAAAAAGATTTAATATCAATGTTGGTTTTCCCAATCATCATGAATGCTATCAACTTGAGTAACCTCCACCCTCTCCCTATGTAAAATCCCTAACCCTTGGGGTTTTCATGCCATACTAGTTGAGAAAGTAATATTCATTTGGCTTTCATCCCCCCTGGTTGTCCTCATTGTCGTCAAGCAGATCTACAATGGTGAGAGCAGGACTGCCATCACTGGGATTTTCCATTTTGATGATTGAGAGATGATGGACGTGCAAGAGTAGCCATTGTTCATATTAAGCCCAACTTTTCCCCTTCAATCCAGATCCAACTACCTTAAGGCTTCCTTGTGTGCTCTTCAAGCAAGAGATATAGAGATCTGTCATGATCAAATGCATTTCTATACATGAAAATAACAAATTCAAGATGTGAAAACCAACTATCATCCCTCATTTCCTATTGAACAAGAGCCTCCTCTGTTCATCTATATAACCAGAATTTGTCAAGATCTGACGCATTAACTAGAAAGAAAAATCCAAAATCAACCAAATAGACCTGAAATTTTTCAACCAAGTAAAAAATGTCCATTTCCTACTTATGTTTGATTTTGTGTTTCCATCTCATAGTAGACAACCACGTTCCCTGATTCCTTCTCTACCATGAGATGGGTCCTCAATTGTAGAGGACACATGAATGATAATAATCCAGGCCCATGATAGGTAGAGCGATGACTTGTTTCCTCATGAATCAACAATCTAGTTAGTCAAGATAAGAACCACTTTTCCCCTATCATCTCATTGTTGTATATTTCCTCATCAAGTACTAACAAAACTACTGGGTCCACTAATGGCTACACCACAAGTGGGGTTACAACAAGATCCACCACAAGTTCACCGCTCCATCCACTTTTCTACCCCTATGCTCATTGGGTAAGGTACTACTAATCCTCGGGATCCCATACTTTGTAATTCAATCTGATCTTTGGCCTAATCATTTTTATAGTTTTTCTGGTCACAAAAAGATCCATTTATTTTCTATCAGATCTTCTAATCAGTCATGTAGCTATTGACATGCACTATCAGTTATATTAGTGGAATATTGGAAACAAAAGACCCCCTGTTAGTTCCTAAAGCACAAAAAAACAAGGGGCACCACACTAAATATTTCTTCTTCTCCTTGTGTTTCCCTAACCCACACAGTTGAGTTCCTTTGTTTCAATTAGGGGCTTTCATGTTAGATATCACAGTGCTCACACTTATGTGAGTGTTCTTTTATCCTACCATGCCTAAATTCTGGTAATCATTCTTTTCTATTGTGCCTTTATATGGGCAATGCTTCTTTTTTCCTAACATAACTCTATACTGACAATTCTTTATTTATGTGTCGTAATTTACAAATATGTTCCTCTTACAACATTTATTAATTTACACCCCAAACATTAATGGTAGGTGTGAGTGAGATAATAGAGGAAAATGAGTAGAGGTAAGAGATGAGATGGATGAGTGAAGATGAAAATAGGAACCCATGTCATCCAACCCAGTTTTCTATTTTCTACATATTCATTCATGTTGTTGACTCCTATTGAGGCACAGATTTCCTATAGCAGTGCATCTCAAACCCGTGCCCACTAGCTATAGCATAATATTCCCATAGCAATGCTCTTACCCAACTATCATGCATTGTTGTGGTTTTGTTCGTCTTGTGTGAACTACTTCAACAATAATGTCAACTTAGATGAATTATACACATATTCTCCACCATTTGGTAGCTTTGAATGCTTGATAAAGATTTTAATGTTTATTCATGATTTCTCCTATGGGTCTAGAAATCATTAATTTTAAGGGGATTACCATATGAAATTATAGCTTCTATCATTGCGTTATCTTCCTTAGGGAGAGAAGAGTGTTTACTACATCATATGTACTATCTTCTTTAGGGGGGGTTAGAGATCATTTCTTGTCGAGAAGAGACCAATTTTGTGTAGGCTATTTATATTTTTCATGTATTATCAAGTTGGATATGTGTTTTACCCATGCTCCAACTTAAGAGGGTGTTGGAGTTATTATTTTATTAAATATATGGGCCCAAGTATAATTGGTCCATTAGGGTTTGAGTACGCTTCTTTGTAAGTGTACAACTCTCCTTTAAAAAGAAGTAGGATTTTGTCTAATAAAAATGTCATTAGACTCCCATCTTATCTTTCACACTTAGGTTTTACTAATTCATACTCTTAATTTTCCCCTTATTTGGGGTTTTGTTCCCCACCCATCCAGTACACAAGCAACCTATGGATCAAGACCTTGGTGAAGTTGCTTACGTTTTGTTGATGAAAGATTTTTGAGATGTCTAGGTTGCCCATTGATCAAATATGTTTATGAAGATTACCTTTCCTTCTTGTTCTTCCTTTATGCACCAAGTTGTTAAAAAATGTTAGAATTTTGTGGTCGTATAGTTTAATTCTGCTTCTATAGTACTCGATGTTTTTCCCCTATTAAGAAATTAGCTTGCAACCCATTGTAATTGCAAATTTTATTTTATGGTTGAATTGTTGGGATTTGTGTATGTATTTTCTCAGAAGAAGAAATGAGTGGATCCCTTATGGGTCCCACTTATTGCATATATATTTAACAATGGACAAGCTATGATCAAGCTTTGGTTTAATGAAATTTTGGAAGTCTCGAACTAGAAAAAGTGTACCTTATGTATGTCAAACCAATTGATTGGATATATTCATGCACTAGGATTGATGTCTATTTGTCTTGCTTTTGATAATGTCAGTGACAGAAAAAGTGTTGGGTATCTCAAATCCGTTGTTGGTTTGATGTGTGGCTAGGCCAAGTCGAGGGAACCTGGTAGCACTGCTTCAACATCATCGGTCCATTGGTTGTGTGCCTAAACTGGGTCAAAGCAACCTATTTCTGGTTGTTGTGTGCTAGAGGTTTATGTGGTTGTTTGGAGGTTGCATTTGTTAGGTTTGAAGTGTTGCATCCCATTTTTTGGGGGGTGAAGAGATCCAAATGAAATCAATTTAGGGTGCTTTGTAGCCAAAGTGAGCTAGTTAAGGGTTGTTTACAATTTTTTCATGAATCTACTAATATCTATTAAACCCCTTCAAACCATGGCTCTCATTTTCTTTGCTTTATAGTTGGATAGGCCCTTATGAATCTGTAAGAAGGCATTTTTGGTGGATTATCTCTTGCATGTGGGTGATTCCATGAGTTTCTTGAAGACCAAAGCTTAAAATCATAGTTCTGAGCCATTTTAGATCAAATACATATAACTTCTCTTCTATTCTTCTCATATTTGTAATCACTTTATCTCCTTTCTACCCTCTTAGTTGACATTTTTAGTAACCTATGGTGAAGTTAGGTCCTTCATAGTGATGTCTCTTATTTTCACCTTTTGTGGGGTCTACTTGAAGAAAGTGCATGAAAAAATAGGCATATTTCGGCTAACTGAAGAAGGCTTGGAGGTAAGGTCTACGCATGCACCTATTGGAAATACATTCTCCCATAAGGTGGGTGGTTTATCCTATATTTATTAATCAATGTGATTTGAATCCTACATATAATCACCTAACTTAACTAATTTCATGTCATATGGACAAAAGATGGGGATCTTATAATAGTTTTTTCTTAAAATTTGTAAATTTTAGTAATATCACATTCTTTATAGTATTATATTCTATAATAATACATATCAAAACCTATGATTTTGAATGAATCTTACCCTATATTGTAAATTTAAAAACTTTTTACTACTTTTGTTAGTTAAAAAAAATTCCAAATTGTTTCCTTAATTTTATAAGATGATATTCTAGTAGAAAATGTCTCTTTTTATCTTTAGTCCTTGCCAATGTATGATCAAAATTTGGAAATTGCAATCTATGCATGTACATGTTAAATAAAAATTAGGGTTTTGTGATATTTAATGCTTTACTTATTCAAACCTTGTCATGACATTATGAAGACCTTATTATTTCATGAATGAAGACTAAATGGAATCATTATTGATGAAATCGAAACTGATATACTTTTCCTATGACCATATAACTTCTAGAATATTTAGTAGTTGGGGAGTCAAAGTGGGTATCCTCATTGCAGTCCAAGAATTGTGAGAAAATACTCAGAGTGGTATATTGTTGAAAATATCTTGGATACAAAGAAACCATATCAGGTATGATCCCCTGATATCCATGAAATTTTCCATTTTTATTAATGTAGTTGAGGCCATATATCCTATTTTATATGGTTTTTATGTCAATGTAATTGAAAATGAAGTGATATGATGTAAAATTCAAATATGGTAGACGTGATACCATAAGTGTCATGACCTAAGTACCTGAGTCAGACTAGATGTCTTTATGTATATCACAGCATGACGACCCCCTACTCTATGTACTCACACCAAATGATCCATGTTGGGGTCTTAGTGAGACTGGATAATTCTATTGTGGGCTAGGGGGCCTTGTAGTCACTACCTAGTAATTCGGGCAGTATATACCAACTACCCATGGTTGTATAGCAAAAATGATAAGAAAATCCATTTAAAACTATATATGTAGTTACTTCACTTCCTTTTTTATATACTTCTTTTAATATTTGGTAGGTTTTGTATAAGTTGATCTTTAACATTGAACAACCTTAACTAATCATATGATATATATTTTGCTGACTTGATAATTTGATAGACACTTTATAGATTGTAGGTACTTTGGTCTCACACCCTTTTTAGGTTCTCAACATCTGAACCAGGGATTTTTTGGTCAGGAGTCACCTTCTTCAAGTTAATACTGAGAAGAAGGTGGGAGTCTAGCCCTTTGCGGTGTCAGAAGTCATCCTTATTTGCTCAGTCCTCAGAATGGTGTTACTACACTATGATGCATATATGAGTCTTTTTTTTGACATGTCTTGTATATGATATGACATTGATGTTGTAGTTATGGTTATTCATATATTTTATATGAGTAGGTTGTGACATCTCTATCGTATCAAGAATGATCTACAGTTACATGATGACATATTGAATGTGCGATTTTCTTTATGTTGGCATTAGACCTATCAAACGGGTCAGTGGGTTGGGTTTAGGTTGGGTAATTGTAAGTGTGGCATGTCTTAAGAGTCGTATACGTATTATATTTATATTAATATATCATTTAGTTAAATGGGAACCCACTAGTGCCCGCGGATCACCCGGGTGCGGGTTAAAAAGATCCAATGTTAAATGGGTGGAGAAGTAGCACACCTAAATCCGACCTAGTGGGTTGTGGGTCTCTCGCGGGTGCCCATATAATATGTGCACAGTGAAAGATATTGCTAGTTTCTACTTTACAACAAAAAGTACAATGATTCAGTAATAATACTTGGTGTCAACAAAAAAAATGAGGGCAACCTTCCACTACTTTTTGGGTCAAACACAATATAATATCTATTTTCATGTTTTGAAATGAATTGTAAAAGACAAAAAGAAAACAACCATTGTTGCAATGCAAAATCAAAAAAAATAAATGATATAGATGATACAAATAGCATAATATATCACCATAACAATACTATATTTTATCATCTAATGTTAAAAGTTCTTGATATATCATGTTGTTATGATTTTCTACTACATAAAGTGGACAAAAATATAATTGTTATGATTAAATATAAAATATGCATTACACTATATGTGCATAAACATACTTTGTTTTCATTACTATAAACAATTAACATAGGATATCAATCAAGAAAGTCGGACTTTGACTCTTTATATTATATACATTACACATCATAATTTTAGTTGCTTGATAATTGTATGGGTGTGGCATGTCTTAAGAGTCGTATATGTATTATATTTATATTAATATATGATTTACATAAATGGGCACCCACAGGTGCCCATAGAACTTGTGAAACCCACTAAATTAATGGGTGGGTATGGGTTCGAGTGATTTCTATCGGGTGTAAAATTTCTTCACCCAAACCCAACTTAAACGAGTCCACCCATGGGTGCCCATGGATTTTGACCCAGTTTGACAAGTCTAGTTGGCATATCTGAATCTAGTTGAAAATCTTATTTGAGAAATTATTCAATTCTTAGTTGAATGGTGTAAGTAAATACCATATTCATTTTTTGTTTTTTTCTTATCATGGCCTAACCATGTATGAAAATTAATTTTAACATAAGCATATATAACCAAATTATGCTACTAAAATAATTTGGATTTCTTAACTATAAATTACTTACAAAGTAGAAGCATTATTGTAATGCAAAATCTACAGATAACAAAACTTTGGAATTGTGTGGAGCCCCCTCAATGTATTAGTTCATGTGATGTGGCTTACCTTTGTATATATTACACTTTGTGTCCAAATTCATGATGTCAACGATTCAAGTCATGGGTCATGGTGTTAGATGATTTAGGTCAAAGATCACAATGATATACTAGTTCAAATCTTAATTTATGATGTTAAACTTATTAGTTTCAAATTGATGATGATAACTAGAAACTGGACATGAATTATTCCATTAAATTTTTTAGGTTTGTTCAATTGATTTTTCCCTCTTTTGAACCATATATTTCGATGAATAGTTTTATTGGGAGAAATATCTTTTGGAATACATGATTTCAGTACTCTATCATATTGTATGACCTATGGAACTAAATATTGTTTTTGATACTCTCATCAACTCCTTTATAGGCTACATAGACTTCCTTTTGGTAGTTTGTTGTGATGGAAAATGTGGTACAAACTAGGATAAAGCATGTGATTTTTGGATGCACCTCAAATATTGTATTCATAAGGGAAAACTATTAACATTCTAGTTCTTACTCAATAGAGATCACAATCCGATAAGCCTCCCAAAACATATAGAAACTTAACAAAATTTTCCATATCTTGGCACCCATCATATTCTAGTATTTATTTAAGAATGCATTAAAGAATGCCATATTCCACAACAACGGTTTGGGACACCTTCACATATAGAAACCTAACTAAATTTTCCATATCTTGGCACCCATCATATTCCAGTATTTATTGAAGAATGCATTAAAGAATGTCATATTCCACAACAATGGTGTGGGACACCTTCACATAGTGGCCCCCATAAAATGTCACATTATGTAAGTTTTTCCTTAAGAGATGTGTGATTTTACACCAACAATCCATAAAGTCTTTCAAAATTAGTTGTATTGTCCTATCAAAATCCTAATAGGATTTTCTAATCTTTGTACACCCTGAAGTCCTATAATATATCTAAATGTCATCCAAAAAATTTTGCACCCTTATGCTCTCTTGAATCTAGTGGACATACTATATCCCTCTTTCATTCTCTTCAATCCCTCCATTGTTTAGAAGATCTTATCTTAGAATTAGAATTTGGCACATGGGGAGTTATATGAAAGATGAGTAGGCATCCAATACAAAAGGTTGTTATCTTTTTTCTAGTTTAAATTGTTATTTTCTAGTAAAAGGGTATTCTTTTTCTAACCTATCATGGTCTTTACTATTTGAATTAATTCTTTCCCAGTTCATTGTGATATTCTCTAGTTGAAATTGTCCCCATACTAGTTCATTATGATATATTGTAGTTTAAATTGACTTCTTTGGTGGTTTACCATGCAATTTTCTAGTTAAAGTAGCATTCCTTTTATGACAAATGATGCTAGATCCTATACTTCAAAACAATGATGTTTTCTTACTAAAGGGGATACATTTTTAGGTACTACTATTGCTTTCTAATTAAAAGTTCTGTCTAAGTTGTCCATGTTTGTTTCATCTTGTATTACTCAAGTTTAATGAACATGAACACATTCTTTTTTAATATCATATATTTTCCTATTTCTTTATTCATGAAATATGGAATCTAAATTTGCTTCATTAGATCATCATAAAAGAGTAATCTTACTTTGTTGATAATTTTTATGTTCAATCATGCAATTGTAGGTGGATGTTCACCATGTAGTATTCTACTACAATCTTCATTGTTGACTTTATTATTGATTCATCCAATCAAATCACATTTTAATGCATTCACTCATCCATCCAAATATCAACATGGGTCATTTTGATAGTAATGGGATCCATATGACTAGAATCTCAAAGTATTGATGAAGGACCATGATTTTTTATGTCATTAGTGATTCCCTAACTAACATCAAATTTTCACAGTTTCTTTCTGACCAGATAGCCCAAATTGAACTCTTTCCTAGGTCATGGGAAATTCCAATTATAATTGAGCGATGCAAGGGTACCTAACACCTATCCTGGTTGAAATGAAACTCAAACTTTGTTCCAATCTCCTTCCTATTTTCCCTCTATTAGAGTGATGATTTATGATTTTATTTTTTTGAATAATTTGACATAATATCTCAAGTTATTATCTTATCCTCATAAATAATGTGGTTATCCCAATTAATTTATTTCATATTACTTTTCCATGATAGATATATGCTCCATTTCATATTCTATCTTTGAGATAACGACCCCCAAGTGGATACATGGCTGAATCCTAATTTTTATGTTGTGGTCCTAATTATTTCACATATATTGTCAATGAGGTAAAAATATATAAGAGAGTTTGAAACTCCACAATAATGTTTTATGTTAGGATATGAATTTGTAATCATATGTTGAAATTAGATTAGTCCAAAGAACAAGAAATCCTAAGGTTCCAAAAATATAGTAATGGTGTAAAAATATAATTGGTCATTCCTTAAGAGTTTACTAGACTTAGGATGAATCAAGTGACATATGCATGCCTCTAAACTAGTTCTTTTCATATGCTTGGTATTTTCATTTATATTGGATGTATAATATATGGTGCATGTACTTTGGCATTATTTAATTAAAACTTTATGTTTCTTTCTTATCCTTATTTCTTTATTTCATGATTACAACCATGAACATGAATTGCATAATGGGTTGAGAATGTTAAAGTGAAATGCTCCACCACAGTATAATCTTCACATTCATATAAGTAAAGACACATTGGTGAAACCTTGATATAGTTCATACTATGATGATATAACATATATCTAATGATGTATAGAAGGATATAAGAACTTCAAAATTTAATTGAGATCATGAGTGATGACATATTAAAGTTAAGAACATTGTGTCGATTCCCCATGGTGCATAAGATCGGATAATACATTTTTTTCTAATGAGGAACCTCTCCCGGGCAAGGCCACTATTGGACCCGACCCAACAAAGAGTAAACCCCAGGATCATCCATGTCAGTGGGAGACCATGACATGCCCAATCAAATGTCAGCCACTGTTGTACCATGGCAGATGCCCAAAGTCAAACCTGGGTCTTCATTGGGGATTGTAGAGCCACACCATTGAGCTATCTGCCGACCCTTGAATATTAGATTTGAAAATGTTATGTTTAGATCTTTTTATAAATATGTTAGAATATGTGTACTTCTTTTCATAATATTTTTCATATTTTGACCTATATGTGGAGTAATATTGTACTATTTTCTAGTCAACACTCTTTGTATTGATATACTTGTTTATAGTATTTTTAGGAATGAGAGGCAAAAGAAAGTTATGAAGTAAGTTTGTAAGGTGAAACATTTTTAGATCTCGATCAAGAAGTTGCATGTTGTGACATTTTAAGTTCATTTAATATGTAATGCAAAAACCCTAGAGTAGTCGTAGGAAGAGTTGCATACACATCTCCCTCATTGTGTCAGAATTCATCCTTCAAGTCTTCTTTCTTAGTATTGATGGTTCCCTCATCGGGATCATGTGTTGATCTTTGTTTATATTTTATCTTTGAATTGATATCCTCTCTACTCTTCCCCCTCCTTTTTATGTTGGCTTTTCACTAGAACTAGCTACATCCAATGCATTCAACTAACTTTTCCTATCAAGAAGTTGTAACATATTTCACTTGGATATTTATCTCTTCTAATATCTCTTGTACCTTTCCAAGATGAAGAAAGGTGATAAGTTCCTTAGGAGGCTCATCTTCCGGTCATCCTTCAATTACATTCTCAAATGCAAATCTTATGCTTACATGCATCTCTTTTCCTCCTAGAGTCATGATAGAAGTCGAGATATAACTTTCCCTAGCACCACACCCTACTATGTGTGGTTATAAAAATGTGATTGAGATGAAGATTACACTAAGATCCACCCCTTGTAGGGTTTCTACCTCTCCCTCCCATTCCTGTGAGTAGCTCTACTCCCTCTCCTCTTTAGAGATTCAATTCCCGATCCACATTCACAACTTGCAGAATGTCTTCTTTATCCTAGAGATTTACCATCAAGATGGAAGCGTTCATTTTTAAGGAATCACTCTAGTCGTTACCTGAGAAGTTTGGCTCCAGACATTGTCCCACACTGGGTTAGGGTTCATTACAGCTACTAAGTCTTTTGGGTCCCTTTGTATGGGACTCTTGTCACTATCATTTTTCTATACCTTGGGGCTAGTTGAGACTCATCAAAATCTTGGGTATTGGTAACTCTTGGCCCCTTGATAGTCGTCATTCTAGTTGGAACAAGATCATTCTCAATTAATAGGATGTTGAGGCAAACCACCAATCACCTATAGAGGATCTTAGGGGTGATGACACTATATTTTCCCACCACTTGAATACCTTCATATAGAAATTCATGCTACAAAATCTTCCTTAGATCTACTAGGTGTCAAAGAATTCATTAGACCTTCACCTACTCAGCAACATGTAGCCATGAAAGAGGACCTCTTATGGGTCTTATCCTTATGCCTCCTGACTGCTCGCTCAAAGGGTAATCCTATATATTATGAGACTTTAGAGGATGATGACTCCCATCAACCCATGTTGATAGCCCTAACTCTGTAAAATCTAGTTTCAAAGTAGGATTTTTCATTGAGAATATCGGTGCAAAATTTTTGTTGGAGGAATCCCCATAGTAATTGGTGTTCTATAAAGAAATAATCATGAAAAACAATTCTACTCTAAATTTTGTAATCGCATAGGACATAAATATTATGGTTGTCGATGCCCTAAATTCTGCTACCAATGCAAAAGTGTAGGGCACTTCTCCAATCTTTTCCCATTGAGAAAAGTGCTCCTACGTCTCAACCTCTGTGACCTCATTACAACTGCCCCACTAATACCCACATACAACAACATAGTGGTTTAAATCTAGGCTCTAAACTATGTGTCCTTTCAACACCAAATATCTATTTAAACCTTCTGCTTAGTTACTCAATAGAGTCTCACCCCATAGGAAGTTTGATTGAATTCCTTTCTCTAAACAATTCCTAGATCCATCCAAAAAGGGTGAAATTGTCTAAGTTTCCATTCTTTCTCTACAAATATCTTTTTCAGCTCTACTAAGTCACCAAAGGAACATGTTAGAAAAATGTGCAAGTCTTAAATTATAACTCGAGTACTACCCCGCAAGTATACAAATGCTCATAGTATGTTCAAGATCGTATAAGGAGAAGGGTACAACTAGTTACAAGAATGTTAATATTCAATAATCTAGATCAATTGACTAAGATTGGTTTGGTTTTTAGATAAACTATTTTGCAATTCTAAGAAATAGGAAATACTAATTGCTAAAAGTGAGATTTGGATCAGATTTTTAAGGATCTTTGTTATGGGATTTCACCTCCATGTCATTACTCACATATAACCACACAAATTAAATTACTAATTAACATGCAAGGAGGTCATTGTCATCACACACCTCCTGGTGATATGAGACAGTTCTGATCTCCACATTGTACTCCCGTACTTATGCAAAGATTTGAACTACAACCTTGGGTCCTCAATGCAATCCCACCCACTCCCATGGTCAAGGATACATTGCCAAGATATCTACTCCCTAATTCTCTACACATCCTCTTAGATCATATAAAGAAGCATAAAACATGTAAGCAAGATGTCTAGTAGTGCATACAAGCATAGGAACACCATAGAGTATCTAGGAATAGAAAATTAACTAGAATTGGTTAAGAAATTCAAGTTCACATAAGAAATGATGCCAGAGCTACTCTACCAGTCTAACAGAAGACACCAAGATGGTTAGACACTCAATTTGTTATCAAGAGATCCCAAGACCGAGCCCGGGCCACGAGATGAATAGAATGGCCAATGTTTTTTTTTAAAAAGCTACTCTACCATGCCCAAGAAAAGGAAAACTACTCCTCCATTGTGGTGAAACACAAGCATATGATACAGATTTCAGAGTTCAACATGACTAGAGAAGAAAAGAATAAAGGAATTCTAAGGAATGACAAAAAACTAGGTAGAACTTCGACTAAAAGACAAAATACCACCAGACCTGATGCTTTTTCTCTAGAAACTTCTATCGTGAGAGGTATAACAAGGTTGAGAAGCTCCTTCTGCAATCTTTGAAGAAGAGTGGATAAGAATGGAGATTCTCTCCTGTGTAATTGATTCTTCCTCTCCAAAATCGCCCTCCTTTAGCTTTGGATTGTTCTCTGGTTGAAGAGTGTTAAAAAATGATGAGAGATAGTCATCTGATAAGTGAGTTTTCATATTTGATATGAGGGATAGTTGTTTTTCAAAACTACATAAATCAACTAAGACATGACATGTTTGAGAACAACACGACGTGTCGCCATGTGTAACTTGCACACAAACTACTTTACTTGAGGAGGGCATGGCGTGTTGTCTGAGAGACACACTATGTAGCTGAGAGCTGGTGAAGTCCTAAGTCAAGGCTGACCGGGTTGAACACGACGTGTATTAATAAAAACTCATACTGCATTTTGACATAACTTTTGAACATAGCTTTTGAACGGTGCAACACGTCATGTGGTTGTAAAGACAAGTCATGTCGCAACTCTTTAGGGGGGATGTGATCATCTATAAACTTACCGGCATGTGATAACTAACACATAGTCTGTTCCCTTCAAAATATCCATGAAGAACTTCATCAAGAATGCAAAATCTTGGGGTCGTCAACTAGGGTTGGATTTTGGTTGGATTGGCCCCATTTTCTCTTCATAATTATGTATGTGTGATCACAAATATGAGACGAGTAAAAAAACTAAAAGGTAGGAAATCAAGTATGATTAGAGGCAAAAATAGATGCAATTTGGATTGGCCCATGCATGGATCCTACCTTGACAGATTATGTAGAACATGTGGATCGAGACTTCCAGATCAACTCTATGAGACTTAGAAAAGTTATGCGGAACCATATTCATATCGTTACTATACTTCCTAACAACAAAAACATCAAGATCAATTCTACGGATGTAACTAGGGTTCTAGCTCTCTTAGTTCCAGATTGTTATATTCTGTGACCTACAATTTTCTAATAGAATCAACTACTATATAGTCTCTATGAAGGTCATATGTTTCAACATGTGAAAGGATTACCATTCACTACATCCAACATTGAGGATCGTTTTATTCAAGCCACTACCAGTAGATGGTCAATAGATATAGGTGCTCTAAAGTGCCAAATATGGATTCAGGATGGCTATCTATCTCAGGTCTACTTCCCTCTGGAATGTCAAAATTTTTAAAAACATATGTGCTATTTAAGGTGCCCTTATATAATATACCCACTACTTGAATTAGGACTCGATTAAACTTAAGTATGGGGCTTCAAGTTTCTTTTCTGCATTTTTTAGTTGAGGAACCTTTCAACCCTCCTTCCTTCTTCAACAAATTTTCTCACCGTCCCTTAACTTGTTTGCTGCCCCCCCCAAGACCCACTAGTTGCCTCATTGTAGGATGCCACCCCTCAGCATTGTACCCCTCCCTTTCTGATAAAAGGTAATTTTTGGATGAGGAAAGATAAATAGTTCAATCAAAATAACAAGTCTAGACCATCTTTCCTCAGACCACTTCCAAAATCCTAGATGAAAAGAACCTTTAGCCTACTTTAGGATTTAGAGTTAAAAGAGGAGTATGATTTAAAAGAACGAGATTATCCAATTCCTCTGACTCACAAGCAACCCCTTCAAACACTTAGCACCAATAGTCACTCAATGCTAATCTTGATAGCATCCTTGAAGAGTATGGCCTCCCAGTAGAAGGCTATAGGGAAGTAGACGTGGATTCTAAAGTAGACATGATCATTGATAAGGAACTTCTATATTTCTTACTAAAATTGTCATTAACAATAGTCTCCCCTCTCTGTCATGATATTTTCTGACACAGGGTGTTTGGATAATAAGGATATTATTTACCCTATGAAATCCCCAATTACCAAATCAATGAGTAATGATCTATGCATGGCCTAATGGAATCCTTCCCATCTACCTCATTTCACATATGATCTTGATTTGGTTCATGATGATACGTCTATCTCTAGATATAGTTGGGATCCACTTAAAAACTTGTTTGCTAGTCCAATGGTGATGACTTATTCAATTTTCACATATGGTGGACATAAATTTTGAATCTTACTAAGATCCCCACATTGCTCTTTTTGAAATTGGAAACAATATTGGAATAACATGAGACCAATCCAGTTGGCCTTTGATGCCTTGAGAATGTAATAGCTAGTTGTTTTCTCCACTGCCATTTTCCAACCTTGTTTATTTAACTTATTTACTATTTGTGGATTCATGGAAGATTTGTGGTGCAATCACATGCATACATAGACATATTATAATGCAACTCATTTTCTCTTACACAATTGATATGATCACTATTAGGAAACAAAAGGGTTCCTCTGAGACTTTCTTCTCCGTTCTTTCATTCGGAATATCATTTCAAATTGGATACAAACTCCTTTTGATGGGGGTGATTTGTCAGATGTGATTGGTTGTAATAATGTAGTGTGCACACATATTTCCACCCATTCATGTACCTAGTTCACTACTATCCAACTTCCCTTTAACTCAGATAAATATATCTTCTACTTCATGGTGGTTTACGATGAACCTAATTTCATCAAGTCAACATCAATTCATAAATTACTATCTCTTTATAAACTACATAAATACTTTTCTTGGATTATTGATGGTAACTTAAATATCATACGCTAGGTTATTGAGAGGAATTTCAACTCTATAAACCATAATTCCCATTATGCCAAAAATTATCTTTTCTACAACTTTATCCTTTCTAACAATCATCTTAACCTCGTCCCTTATATTTCCAACTTTGTGTTTAAGAAAGGGACTTGTGATCCACACTTGATCATTTTCTAGTCTCAATTTCCTAGGACATAAAATACGCCTTATCTTACTATAAAGCTTCTTGCAGGGTCATCTCAGATCACTTCCCTATCATTATAACACTAACATGTAGAGTGGGGGCCACAGGTGTAACATCCCTAACCTGGGTTATGTACTAACCCTAGGTGTTTTTCTTAATTAAGTGATTAGATGCTTGTTTTTATCCTTTGAAATGTAATTAAAGCTTTTGAGGAACTTATATTTCTATTTTAGTCCTTTTTGAATCATGTTGAAACATTGTTTTGTTAATAATGGACTAAAGTGCAAATTACCCAAGTAGAGGGGTTAACTTGAAAATTACACATGATAAGATGTTCCTCAGATGTTGAGACATCATAAGAATGAGTATGATGTGGTGAAATGGATTCCACAAGCTTGAGCACCAAGATATAGCTTGTGGAGCAATCCTTGTGCCTTAAAACCTAGTTTTGGTGTAAAGTGCAATTTACCCAAAACCTAGGGTCCAACATGTAAAATATACCCTCTAGAGGATCTCTAATGTTTCTTGTCATCAAGTAGAGCAAATAAAATGAGAGGGGTTCTCCATTTGAAAGATCATGGTAGGAGTGGAAACTACTCAAACTAATAATATATTAAGCAATATCCAATAAGGGTGGATATTAATATACCTCTTTTAAAAGGTGATTAGTTCTTTTCCTTTAAACCTTGGATAAAGGAGGAGTTTTGCATGAGATTAGAAGATGGAAACGTGTCCAAGGATGGAGCAAGCCTTGGTGGATATGTTTGGGAGATAAAAGGAAATAATTCTCTGTTTCCTTTTTCCCTAAAAATCCATATACAAATCTATTATGTATATCCTACCCAAAAACACATAACAACCATTTCCTTAGTTTCCTTCTTCTCAAACTTTCTTAGACCGACCAAGGAAGATATTTGGAGCAAAGGGAGGATGATCAACCTATAGGTGAGTCTTGGTCATCCTCTACCTCGGATTCTTGGGGGAAAACCCTAAAATAAGGTTGGATTCATAGTTTCCTTCACACATTTTCCTTTTCTAGCCATCTTCTCCATCCAAAGATTGAAAAACGAAGCTTGGACAACCACTGGAGCTTCATCCACCATTAAAGATATGGATCTTGTAGCTTTGGATCCATCCTAGAGGCATGTTTTATAACTCTAACCCTTAAGCTTTTTTAATGCATCCTTCTTTCCTAAAATCATTGGCTATACTTCTTCTTTAGATACCTTTGTGAGTTCTTGCTATCATTTCCATGAAGAACAGCCCCTGTTCTTGGTTGAAGAGAGGTAGAAGATGATGACGTTAATCTCTATGTTTATCCAAAAATTACTTTAGCAAATGGTCTCCGAACCTTTCTCAAACGGTTTCCCAAACCGTTTGGGAGCAAACGGTTTCAAACCGTTTGAATGCAAACGGTTTCATTAGACCGCATAGAAGCAAATGGTCCAAGACCATTTGGAGGTGTTGACCATTTGGAGGACTGTTTAAAATAATGTAGACTAATTACCTACCAAAAATCATCAATAAATTCCAAGTGGTTCACCAATTGAAGGTCCAACAATCATCAAAACCCTAATCGGGTTAATTGCTGATTTTAATAATTGAATTATGTTGAAGTTTGGGTTGAGTGACCCAAACGGTTTCAAAACCATTTGGGGATCACCCAAACGGTCTCAAGACCGTTTGGTGATCACCCGAGACCATTTTTAGGTCTAGGGTTAAGCATGGTTGACCAATTAAGGATCCAATGATATCAAGTTGATGAGTAATCGGTTGTTGAATTGGTGACTAAACCTAGGATCCAAACCCTAATTGAATGACTTGGTTTTTGATAAAATAATAGACAAACGGTCTCAAGACCGTTTTGAGATCATCCAAATGATCCCAAGACCATTTGGGGTCAGGTCATGACCAAATTGAATGATGGTTCAATGATTTCAAATCAATTAGACTCACATTGAAGTATGTTGAAGGGTCATCGATTTCAAGCCCTAATCCAATTGATCCAAGCCCTAATTCATGATCAATTAAGGGTCAATTGAGTGCCAAATCAGTTGAGGGTTGACCTAATTAACTCAATTGATGATTGGCTAAGCTCTGCATGATCGATTGAGGGGTTCAACATTGGAAACCCTAATTCAATTGAAGTGGTTGAGACACTTTTTGGTCCTTGCGGTTTTGAGGTGGTTTGGACCAAACGGTCTCAAGACCGTTTGGGTCCAAACAGTCTCAAGACCATTTGGGACCAAACAATCCCAAACCGTTTGGTCTCATGCGGTTTCAAGGTCGGTTGTGTCCACGTGGTTTCAAAGTCCAACATGACCAAACGGTCTTCACCACCAAACGGTTTCAAAGTCAAACTTGACTAAACGGTCTTCACCTCTACTTTAGCAAATGGTTTTTACGATCTATTTTACCAAATGGTCTCAAGCGGAGACCAAGACTTCATGAAGGTCCAAATAGTCTTAGACCGTTTGGAGGATTAGTGTGCAAGACCGTTTGAGGTCCATGTAGGTCAACATCGTTTGAGGATCTAATGGTCAAGATGGTTTGGTGGTTGATTAACCTAAACCTCATGGATACTTAAAGTGATTAAAGGACCAAGTGATTAGTTGATTAGTGCATGTTATAATCAATGGTGATTATAATAAAGGTATCCTTGATGGGATAGAGTGATTAGCACTCTTAAAATGAGTGAGCTTTAATTATCACAATAGTAATGACATAGACATGATCTCAATGTTAAGTTGACTTAGCCTAATCAAGGGTGATGAAAGCATCAACTCATATAAGGGATGAGAGAGAAAAGATTTCTTATGTAATCAAGTAATGGACTCTCAATATGAAGGAATGCCTATTTAGGGTATGATCCATGTTAGTGAGATCATGAAACCCTAATTATGATGGTTAATGAATTCTAACCCTAATTTGAGGGTAGTAATGGAAATATCCCTAATATATGATGAAGATATGATCATAATTCATAATGTGAATAGTAAACCCTAATCTAGGGTAATGTGATGCAATGTGATTAGTAAACCCTAATGTAGGGTAATGCGATGTATTGTGAATAGTAAACCCTAATTTTGGGTTATACTGTATAACATGAAGTTCTATGGCTGGGTAATGCAATGATAATTCATTAACCCTGATTGGATTAAAAAGGGAAACCCTAACCCTGGTAAGGGCATAGTGGTGCAACCCTTAAATAGTGATGTTATTAATGTTTTGCATTATGCTGATCCGAAATAGATGTGTTTGTATTCATCTATACTAATCATGCAGGTTTTATGGAATATTGAACATAGCCAGGTATGAGCTATGAAGCTTTGCTTATCAAAAGTACTTAATAAGTTTGTAAGCAATGATATGTTATGTTGCCTAGTGAAGAGGTAACATAAGAGATTGATAGGCTATATGAGCCATATGAAATATCAGCATTGTTATTATCTTGTTTATACTATCAAATGACATGATGGCAGTATGATACTTGGTAACAAGTGTTTTAATGATTTAAGGGTTTGAATACCCATATTCCTGAATTACAATGATGAGATGGTTAGGGATTGAGATCCCAATGTTAACAAGAGGTGAATTGAACTTGATACAAATAAGTACTCTTTCTTTATAGCAATTGTTTTGATAATTTATGCTTGAAAACATGCCTGATGCTAAAAGAATGCCATAATGTACTTAAATAATCAAGTATAATGACATCATGTAGAGCCCTGACCATAGATCTATCATCGTCAGAAGCTAGATGATGGTGAAATAGGTTTTCCTAAGGGAACTCCTGGAGAGCATACTTTTGAGTATGTGGGGGTTATGGACACGAATATCCTTACGTCCTAATGGAGGAATTGATGTGAGATAAATATCAAATCTCTCAATCCTTCATTATATGTATATGCCGGGATGATGTATCACTAATCTCCCGATGATGTTGTTAATGCCGAATCGATGTGAGATAAACAAGAAATTCCTTAATTGTGAAGAGAGTACATCATGCCACTGTAAATCTAATAGCAAAGTGCCAGAATACCCTGGATAGCTATTATGGCAGAGACACAAGATGTCATGCACGATAATCCTCACACTGACAGAGGAAGATGAGGTCATAGAAATTCGGCTCTTCTGATGACCTATGTATGGTACCGATTGTGATTTTGTAATGGTCAATTGGAGTATGAGCGGTATACCTCATCTCCTCAGGGCATAAGTATGTTTGTAAAATGTAATCAGCCGTGTAGCATAATTGCTTAGGTTGAACTACGAGAAACAATGATTGATGATGCATTGTTTATTTTGTCCTAATTGGACCAGTAATATACATGTTCTTCATATTCCTTATTGAGTAAATGACTTGTTACTCAATCAAGTTATAATTGAAATGATTTCTTAAAGAATGCTTCTCTACTTAGCTTATTCAATATTTTATTTGTTGTTGAATATTTATAGTTCTACTGCTCAAAGTTATTCCATTATTTTTCAATAACAATGCCTCTAGCGAAGAGTTATAACTCTTGCTGGGACAATTTTCAATTGTCTCACCCCTGTGGGATTCAACTTTTTAGGTAGACGTCGAGGACGAAGGAACCCTTCATGGGTGAGAAGCAACAGCAGCAGTAGCAACATCAGGGACAGCAGTGATCCTCAGGTGGAGACACTATCTGTCGAGTCTTGTATATATAGAAAGTCCTATGTGTTGTCTCTATACTCTCAGGTCCTAGGAATCAGTAGATGGTTTAATATAGATCTGAGATTTTTGGCTTAATGCCTCGAGAATTTTTGTATACTGCTCATGTACAGCTTAATAGGATAGTCAATGTTATGACTCTCAAGATGTAGTGATATAGAGATATACTGATGTATCAGCTTGTAAACAACTTATTTCTTTTCTTTATGCAAAAGTTTTATAGTTGTGGTTCTCTTTACAAAAAGTTTTAAAATTTTGTGATTTTCAGTAATTTCGCTGCTATTTAATCACTTCTGCATTGTTAATAAGGTTTTATCTGAAATGTGTCCCACAAATTAAGTGGTATCAGAGCTCTAGGTTCGCTGAGTCTACAAAGACATAGGACTAGGGTTGTAGAGTTTGTTCTAGTGTCTTCCAGTATAGCTGATAGTGTCTTCTGCTCATATAGGAGGAGAAGAGAAAACTAAATATGTCCGGATCACATGAGGAACATGTTGTTGAGAGTAGTGTCGTTGCACCTAGAGAAGGTGCAAGAAACCAAGAAAGGGAAGAACATGTACCTGAACCACCCCAGTTCAACCCAGCTGACATGGGGAACCCAGCCTTCCAAGCCATGTTTGGGCAGTTTATGACTGCCATGACACATATGACTGATAGGATGCCTATACCTGTACCTAGGGCACCTACCCATCCATAAGGGCAGGGATCCGGTAAGACATTTGAATGACTACGCCGGGTTGGAGCCATGGAGTATGCTGGAATACCTGACCCCGTAGATGCTGACTTGTGGCTAACTGAACTAGAAAAGGCCTTTAGAATCCTAAACATCCCAAAAGTTGAGAAGGTTAGACATGCTGTGTATCTTCTGAAGGGGAGTGCTGGTCATTGGTGGACCATGGAAGAATAGAAAAGGCCAGGTGTGGAGATTGCATGGGAAGTATTTCGACGAGAATTTGTCAACATATACTTTCCTAAGACGTTCTTGGATGATAAAATCTCTCAGTTTGAGAGGTTAAGGCAGGGACCTATGAACATTAGTGAGTACGAGGCTAAGTTCATGGAACTGTTGTGGTTCTTCCCGCACATGGCATCAACAGATGAGGAAAGGATTAAATGTTTTGAGAAGGGATTAAACACTAATTTGACAACCCCCGTGTCTACTCTGGAGAATAGGGAAAGGTTTTCTACCTTTGTGGAGTCGGTCAGGAGGATAGAGAGGTCAGTGTTAGAGAAGAGACAGACCAAGAACAAGAGGATGTATCCCCAGTTCCAAGGATCCTCATCTAAATATTTTAAGAAACCAAGGTTTTCTGTACCTACACCACCGCCTAGATCCAGTACCCAGACACAGTGGACGTCGAATAGGAGTAGAGGACAAAGCCTACCACTAGAAGGAGCTCGTAGCTCAACATCTATGTCGGTTATAGGACCACCCAAACCATAACAACTGAACATAAGTTGTTATATATGTGGAAAGGTGGGACATCTGATGAAAGATTGTAGAGCCAGAGAAGTGAGTGTAACTCAACCTCAAAGGCAGAGTCAGCAAGGTTCTCAAAGGAGACAGTTTCCAGGCAACGCTAGAGGATGTGGACAAGCATCCCAAGCTGGATCATCGGCACCAAGTCATCGAGCACTGAATCAACCACAGGCGACGATGAGATTTTACGCGATGAATCCACCTGTTGTAGTGGTCAACCCTCAGGTTGTGGCAGGTCAGATGGAGTTGTTTAATTCTGATATGTCTACAGCTTGCGTTGTATCTATTTTAATTGATCCGGGTGCTATGCACTCCTTTATCACTCGAAGAGTGATTCTTGACTACCACCTGACTACAAGTCATAGAGCAGATAGTTTGTTGCTAGAAACTCCTTTAATGGGATCTTCTGTGTTGCAGGAAGTATGTTCTCCCTACATCCTCTTCTTTTATGAACATCACATTCAAGTGGATCTTTTACCACTTGAGATGCATGGATTCGATGTAATCCTTGGGATGGATACCTTAGAAAGGTATAAGGTTGTTTTGGATTGTGAGTCCAAGCAAGTTGTGTTCACTGATGATAGTGACACATGGATCTTTCAAGGAGATAGAAAGATTCTTCCGACCTATTTGGTGTCAGCCATGGTTGTTGAGAAGTTGATGAGGCAAGGATGTTTGCATTCTTGGCCCATGTGGTAGATACCACCATGGAGAGTCCTAATCCTACTGAAGTTCATGTAGTCAGGGAATTTGAAGATGTATTTCCTAAAGAACTTCCAGGTGTACCTCCGCCCTGAGAAATAGATTTTGATATTAATCTAATCCTGGATATGCAACCTATAGCACAAACACCATATAGGATGGTGCCTGCTGAGATGGCAGAACTCAAGAAACAACTATAAGAGTTTCATGAAAAGGGTTTCATCCGACCAAGTACTTCACCCTGGGGTGCTCCGGTCCTCTTTGTTAAAAAGAAGGATGGATCAATGCGGTTATGCATTGATTATAGACAATTAAATAAAGTAACGATAAAGAATAAGTATCCTTTTCTGAGGATTGATGATCTCTTTGACCAGTTGCGTGGTGCAACCGTCTTCTCAAAGATAGATTTGTGGTCGAGATATCACCAGCTGTGTATTAAGGATGGTGACATACCTAAGTCTGCCTTTAGGACAAGGCATGGTCACTATGAGTTCATAGTTATGTCATTTGGACTAACTAATGCACCAGCTGCATTTATGGAACTCATGAATAGAATCTTCCGACCTTTTCTTGATCACTGTGTTGTTGTCTCTATAGATGACATCCTGATCTATAGTGGAGATGCTCAGCAGCATGAGCACCATCTTCGTCAGACTCTAACTTTGCTAAGAGAATATAAGCTATATGCTAAGTTTAGCAAATGTGAGTTCTAGTTACCAGAAGTATCTTTTCTTGGACACGTAATATCTGCCTCAGGTATACGTGTTGATCCTAAAAAGGTAGAATCTATCCTGCAATGGGAGCAGTCGAAGACACCGACAGAGATTCGAAGTTTCTTAGGGTTGGAAGGCTATTACAGGAGGTTCATTAAGAACTTTAGTTCCATAGCTTTACCCTTGACTAAGTGACCAGGAAGGATGTTCCTTTTGCCTGGAGTGACAAGTGTCAACAATCTTTCCAGTTGTTGAAGGGGAGTTTGACAAGTGCACCTTTGCTTGTGTTACTTGAGCAAGGGAAAGGGTATATAGTTTTCTGTGATGCCTCTAAGAATGGACTAGGATGTGTGTTGATGCAGGATAAGCAAGTGATTTCTTTTGCTTCTCGATGGATTAAGAAACACGAGGAGAATTATCTGATACACGATTTAGAACTAGATGTTGTAGTCCATGCCTTGAAAATCTGGAGACATTATCTCTATGGAGAGATATTCTAGATTTTCACATATCACAAAAACTTAAAGTATATCTTTTCTCAGCATGAGCTTAACATGAGGCAACGTCGCTGGATGTAGTTAATCAACGACTATGATTGCACAATTGATTACCATCCAAGGAAGGCCAATGTAGTTGTTGATGCTTTGGGCAAGAAATCAGCAACATTAGCCTTAGATAAAGCATGGTTGAATTCCTTAGTGTGCTCTAAGAGGGATATGCTTATCTCCTTAAGGCAAGACAGTGTACAGTTAAAAGTATCATTGTTAGCCGGGTTGTTAGCTGAGATGCATATAAAACCTACTCTGAGAGAATAGATTAAGGAGGCACAACAAGTTGATGTTGCAGTTCAACAGATCAGATCAGAGTATGGTAGTGAGAAACAAGATGGTTTCCATGACTCAGATGATCAGGTAGCCTATTACCATGGTAGGATGATAGTACCTGATGTGGATAACTTAAGGAAGATAGTCCTAGAAGAAGCTCATTCTTCAATGTATGCTATGCATCCAGGAAGCACCAAGATGTATCAAAACTTGAATGATATGTATTGGTGGCCTGGTTTGAAGAAGGATGTTGTTGAGTTTGTTATACGGTGTCATGTGTGTCAGCAAGTTAAAGCTGAACACTAGAAGCCTTTAGGAACAATGCAACCTTTACCCATACCACAGTGGAAGTGCGATCATGTAACCATGGACTTTGTAGTTGGTTTACCCAGGACAACCAAAGGACATGATTCCATCTAGGTAATAGTTGATAGGTTGACAAAGACAACACATTTCTTACCTGTCAAAACAACCTATTCTGCTGATAAGCTGGCACAGTTGTATGTAGATGAGATAGTGCGGCTGCATTGGGTCCCAGTTACCATTGTTTCTGACAGAGGTCCCCAGTTTATGAGTCATTTTTGGGAACGACATCATAAAGTTTTAGGCACACAGTTAAGGTTTAGTACATCCTTTCATCCTCAGACTGATGGACAGTCAGAAAGGACTATACAGACTTTGGAAGACTTGCTTAGAGCATGTGTCCTTCAGTTTACAGGAAGTTGGGATCTACATCTAAGTTTGATAGAGTTTACCTACAACAATAGCTATCAACATAGCATTGATATGGCACCTTATGAAGCTTTGTATGGTAGACGCTGTAGATCTCCCCTATGTTGGTATGAAACTGGTGAGTATCAACTTTTAGGTCCTGATCTTGTGCAGCAGACCACCGAGAAAATTAAAATAATACAACAATAGTTGAAGACTGCACAGGATAGACAGAAATCATATGCTGATAAGCATCGTAGACCTTTAGAATTCCAGGTTGGAGACAGAGTGTACCTCAAAGTCTCACCTTGGAAAGGAGTTCTTAGATTTGGAAGGAAAGGAAAGTTAGCTCCTAGGTTTATGGGGCCTTATCCAATCATTGAACGGATTGGAAAGGTGGCTTATAAGCTAGAGTTACCACCAGAGCTGCAAAGGTTACACCCAGTGTTCCACATTTCCATGCTTAGGAAATTCCATCCTGACACAAAATCAGTTCTGCAACCTATGGAAGTAGAATTGAATGATTATATATCTTATGTTGAAGGACATATGTCAATCCTTGACAGAAGAATTAAAAAGCTGAAAAAGAAAGACATAAGTCTTGTAATGATCCTCTGGAATCACCGTGGTATTGAAGAAGCTATGTGGGAACTCGAGGAAGATATGAGAAGGAAATATCTTGCTCTTTTCTCTTAATATGTTTTGTAATGATTTCGGGGACGAAATCCTTGTAAGGGGTTGATAATTTGTAACATCCTTGACCTGGGTTATGTACTAACCCTAGGAGTTTTGCTTAATTAAGTGATTAGATGCTTGTGTTTATCCTTTGGAATGTAATTAAAGCTTTTGAAGAACTTATATTTCTATTTCAGTCCTTTTTGAATCATGTTGAAACATTGTTTTGTTAATAATGGACTAAAGTGCAAATTACCCAAGTAGAGGGGTTAACTTGAAAATTGCACACGAGATGTTCCTCAGATGTTGAGACATCATAAGAATGAATATGATGTGGTGATATGGATTCCACAAGCTTGAGCACCAAGATATAGCTTGTAGAGCAATCCTTGTGCCTTAAAACCTAGTTTTGGTGTAAAGTGCAATTTACCTAAAACCTAGGGTCCAACATGTAAAACATACCCTCTAGAGGATCTCTCATGTTTCTTGGCATCAAGTAGAGAAAATAAAATGAGAGGGGAGCCTCATTTGAAGGATCATGGTAGGAGTGGAAACTACTCACACTAATAATATATTAAGCAATATCCAATAAGGGTGGATATTAATATACCTCTTTTAAAAGGTGATTAGTTCTTTTCCTTTAAACCTTGGATAAAGGAGGAGTTTTGTATGATATTAGAAGATAGAAATGTGGCAAAGGATGGAGAAAGCCTTGGTGGATATGTTTGGGAGATAAAAGGAAATAATTCTCTTTTTCCTTTTTCCCTAAAAATCCATATACAAATCTATTATGTATATCCTACCCAAAAACACATAATGACTGTTTCCTTAGTTTCCTTCTTCTCAAACTTACTTAGAAGGACCAAGGAAGAGCTTTGGAGTAGAGGGAGGATGATCAACATGTAGGTGAGTCTTGGTCATCCTCTACCTCAGATTCTTGAGGGAAAAACCTAAAACAAGGTTGGATTCATAGTTTCCTTCACACATTTTCCTTTTCTAACCATCTTCTCCATCCAAAGATTGAAGAACGAAGCTTGGACAACCACTGGAGCTTCATCCACCATTAAAGCTATGGATCTTGGCGCTTTGTATCAGTCCTATAGGCGGGCTTTATAACTCTAACCCTTAAGCTTTTTTAATGCATCCTTCTTTCCTAAAATCATTGCTTATACTTCTTCTTTAGATACCTTTGTGTGTTCTTGCTATCATTTCCGTGAAGAACAGCCCCTGTTCTTGGTTGAACAGAGGTAGAATATGATGACGTTAATCTCTATGTTTATCAAAAAATTACTTTAGCAAACGGTCTCCCAACCTTTCTCAAACGGTTTCCCAAACCGTTTGGGAGCAAACGGTTTCAAACCGTTTGAATGCAAACAGTTTCACTAGACCGCATAGAAGCAAACGGTCCAAGACCATTTTGAGTCGTTGACCAGGTGTTGACCATTTGGAGGACTGTTGAGAATAATGTATACTAATTACCTACCAAAAATCATCAATTAATTCCAAGTGGTTCACCAATTGAAGGTCCAACAATCATCAAAACCCTAATCGGGTTAATTGCTGATTTTAATAATTGAATTATGTTGAAGTTCGGGTTGAGTGACCCAAACGGCTTCAAAACCATTTGGAGATCACCCAAACGGTCTCAAGACCATTTGGTGATCACCCAATACCATTTGGAGGTCAAGGGTTAAGCATGGTTGACCAATTAAGGATCCAATGATATCAAGTTGATGAGTAATCGATTGCTGAATTGGTGACTGAACCTAGGATCCAAACCCTAATTGAATGACTTGGTTTTTGATAAAATAATGGGAAAACGGTCTCAACACCATTTGGAGGTCATCCAAATGATCCCAAGACCGTTTGGGGTTAGGTCATGACCAAATTGAATGATGGTTCAATGATTTCAAATCAATTAGACTCACATTGAAGTATGTTGAAGGGTCATCGATTTCAAACCCTAATATAATTGATCCAAGCCCTAATTGATGATCAATTGAGGGTCAATTGAGTGTCAAATCAGTTGAGGGTTGACCTAATTAACTCAATTGATGATTGGATAACATGTGCATGATAGATTGAGGGGTTCAACATTGGAAACCCTAATTCAATTGAAGTGGTTGAGACACTTTTTGGTCCTTGCGGTTTTGAGGTGGTTTGAGTCCAAACGGTCTTAAGACCGTTTGGGACCAAATGGTCTCAAGACCGTTTGGGACCAAACGATCCCAAACCGTTTGGTCTCATGCGGTTTCAAGGTCGGTTGTGTCCATGCGGTTTCAAAGTCAAAAATGACCAAACGGTCTTCACCACCAAACAGTTTCAAAGTCAAACTTGACTAAACAGTTTTCACCTCTACTTTAGCAAACAGTTTTCACCTCTACTTTAGCAAACTTGACTAAACAAGAGGTGAATTGAACTTGATACAAATAAG
This sequence comes from Alisma plantago-aquatica, assembly GCA_963693085.1. Taxonomy (NCBI): domain Eukaryota; kingdom Viridiplantae; phylum Streptophyta; class Magnoliopsida; order Alismatales; family Alismataceae; genus Alisma; species Alisma plantago-aquatica. The sequence continues at coordinate 1,046,212,460 of OY856413.1, forward strand.
TACTCTTTCTTTATAGCAATTGTTTTGATAATTTATGCTTGAAAACATGCCTGATGCTAAAAGAATGCCATAATGTACTTAAATAATCAAGTATAATGACAGCATGTAGAGCCCTGACCATATATCCATCATCGTTAAAAGCTAGATGATGGTGAAACAGGTTTTCCTAAGGGAACTCCTGGAGAGCATACTTTTGAGTATGTGGGGGTTATGGACGTGAATATCCTTACGTCCTAATGGAGGAATTGATGTGAGATAAACATCAAATCTCTCACTCCTTCATTATATGTAAATGTTGGGATGATGTATCACTAATCTCCCGATGATGTTGTTAATGTCGAATCGATGTGAGATAAACAAGAAATCCCTCGATTGCGAAGAGAGTACAGCATACCACTGTAACTCTAATAGTGAAGTGCCAGAATACCCTGGATAGCTATTATGGCAGAGACACAACATGTCCTGCATGATAATCCTCACACTGACAGAGGAAGATGAGGTCATAGAAATCCAGCTCTTCTGATGACCTATGTATGGTACCGATTGCGATTTCGTAATGGTCAGTTGGAGTATGAGTGGTATACCTCATCTCCTCAAGGCATAAGTATGTTTGTAAAATGTAATCAGCCGTGTATCATAATTGCTTAGGTTGAACTACGAGAAATAATGATTGATGATGCATTGTTTATTTAGTCCTAATTGGACCAGTAATATACATGTTCTTCATATTCCTTACTGAGTAAATGACTTATTACTCAATCAAGTTATAATTGAAATGATTTCTGAAAGAATGTTGCTCTACTTAGCTTATTCAATGTTTTATTTGTTGTTGAATATTTATAGTTCTAATGCTCAAAGTTATTCCATTATTTTGCAATAACAATGCCTCTGGCGAAGAGTTATAACTCTCACTGGGACAATTTTCAATTGTCTCACCCCCATGGGATTCAACTTTTTAGGTAGATGCCGAGGACGAAGGAACCCTTCAGTGGGTGAGCACCAATAGCAGCAGCAGCAACATCAGGGACAACAATGATCCTCAGGTGGAGACATTGTCTGTCGAGTCTTGTATATATAAAAAGTCCTATGTGTCATCTCTGTACTCTCAGATCCTAGGAGTCAGTAGATGGTTTAATATATATCTGAGATTTTTGGCTTAATGCCTCGAAAATTTTTGTATACTGCTCATGTACAGCTTAATAGGATAGTCAATGTTATGACTCTCGAGATGTAATGATACAGAGATATACTGATGTATCAGCTTGTAAACAACTTATTTCTTTTCTTTATGCAAAAGTTTTACAGTTGTGGTTCTCTTTACAAAAAGTTTTAAAATTTTTTGATTTTCAGTAATTCTGCTGCTAATTAATCACTTCCGCATCGTTAATAAGGTTTTATCTGAAACATGTCCTATAACAGGACCTTCACGTTTGAAATATTTTGGCTTCACCATCCCTCCTTCCCTCTTGTCATCTCTGATTGTTGGGTCAATTGAAGCAACAAATTTTATCATGGGGTCATCATCCAAGGAAATATTTGGAAATGCAAAGTCAAACCCTATGACTATAACAAGGTGATTTTTGGGAATACTAGGAAAAACATTGATCAACTAAAATAAGATATTTTATCCCTTGAAACAAACCCATGGGTGAGGAATCTAAGAAAGACAAACTCCACCATATTCAATCTCACGACAAGATCCTTTAGAAACATATAACAAAATTTGTTGGATTAAGAAAGGGGACTGTAACCTAAAATTCTTCAATGAAACTTGTCACAAATGTAAGAGGAACTCCCTTATTGTATCCCTGATTATTGATGAATCACCTACCTCCTATGAACATCTCATCACTAATCATATTGCCATTTTTTTCTTCAATGTTCAACCACAAAAGGGACTATTCAAACTTGTTTCATGTTAATTGGGATGTTCTCTCCCATGAAAAACTTTACAACCTTGAACTTCTGATGAATGCTTATTCATCATTTATTTCTGTAACATTTAGGACAATTAATTAAGATTTTTTAGTAATTTTAGTTTAATTTAGAAATTAATTGTACTTTCATGCTCTCTATATTTTTTTCTAAATTTTTATGAGATTTCTCTCAACTTTCAGGAATTAGTGAAGCATTTAAATTAAGATAAGAAAAGATGAAGATAGGAGACCTTTTAGATTTCTCACAGAGTTTGATATACCTCCCACAAAAATAGTCATAACTCCCACATACAAATTCTAAATTTGGTGTTTAGATACATTTTTGAAAACATAATTTCAATTTCTATAGTAAAAACATATTTTTCGATGAGTTTGGAACTCTTGCCTGTCCAACCAACCAGTGAACGTGTCTAATCATTTTCCTATAGTGTATGGTTTAACTATATACTCTGCACCAAAATGGGCATAACTCTCACATCCCAATGCGGAATTTAATGTTCAAATATGCACTGGATAGAAAATTCAAAGGCCTACTAGGAAAATGTATTTTGAAGTGTACTTTAAAGATTTTTACCTGCCAAAATTCATATGAAACTTAGGGAACAAGAATCTGCAGAGTGAGAGTCGGAATTTAAGGGTCAAAAGAAGGCAATCAATAATTTTATATATTGCCTATTGAGGAAGAGATTTCTCTTGACCAACATATACTATAGTCACCTCTTTGACTTTCTTATCATCCCCTTTCAGGGTTTCCACCCCTCCTTCCCTTATAAAAGGAGGGGGGACTCTACAAGAAAAAGATCGTCAAGTCTTAGCTGTAAATCGAGTCTTACTTGTAATAGAGTCTTAGTTTGTAGTCTTCAAATTTGTACTTGCATTTTCTTTTATAGTTGTAGTCTTTCATTTTTGCAATACAAATTCAGTTCTTCATCTCTGGATCTTGGTTGTTCTCATTCTTTTCTCTTGAAAGGGGGGATGAAGGAATCAAGCGGTTTAACTAGCACCACTTAGATATCCTTGATGATTCTTCTTCCTGTGGTCTATAGCTTCTTTCCTTTTTCCTTTTTCTTCCCCTCTTGTAGTGAGTAGTTTTCTTACCAAGGCGAGGGGAGCAACCCCTTAGCCATGTGATGATTAGATCGAAGTTTTACATGACTTTTTAGATAAATGGTTTTTGGTTTGCATATCGACGATATAACAAAGTGAACTCTCATTTTCATCACTTGTTAATCTTGGGGGATGCAATCGTGGAACCCAAGATGTAGAACAACCAAATCGATTACATCGGGATTTGGATGAGACCTCAGAAAAATCTCCATCAGGTTGATTGAACTAGGATTCGTGAATGCGAGGACCAATGGGTTTACAAGGAATTTATCCTTTGTGAACATTTACAAATGTTTCACATACCTTCTTTTATCTTTCCTATCATGTAGTTTCTTTAGTCTTGTTTCACATCAACTAGGGTGGTGAAATCTCTTAGCTTTGGTATTTTTTTCTTGTGATTAGTTGATCTTTAATTTAACATCTGTATTTGTTTGTTTTAGTTTTAAAAAACTCTCAAAATGGGTTTTACATTCTTATTCTCACAATCGGGTTTGAAACTCAACCATATTTATTGCCACCTCTCGAGATTGATACCTATCTATACTCCATTGACTTGGTTCTTACACCAAGTTGACAACCTGGTTAGAAGGTTAAACTCTAGGACTTGTCTTAGTAATTAGTGATGCACATCAATTTGGCATCATTTCTGGGGACAGCAAGGTTGTTTTCAGATCTGATTGCTTGTATATTTTGTACAATTTTGTTCATATTTCTCTAACTTGTATAACTTTAGTCTTGTTCTATATATTCTATTTCATAATTTCTTTTTTTATATTTTTGTAAAAAAAAATTCCTATCGAGTAACATTCCAGTAGTGTATCTCCTTCTATCGAGTTTCCATTCCGATAGTACCTTTTGTAATTTTTAATCTTGTTCCCTAATTTATTTTTGTTTCATAATTTTTTAGCATGTTCAATAATGTTTAGCCTTGTTCTATAATTGCTTTGTCAGATTTTTTGTAATTTCTTTTTGCCTTCTTAGCATAATTCTGGAAGTATATCTCCTCTTTCTAGTGAGTTTCCATTCCAGCAGTACTACTTTCTAATTATCTTTTTGTAATTTTAGTTTATTCCATACTTTCTTAGCTTTACAATTTTTAGTTCTCTTTGTAATTTTGACTAACCCCTTATCTTGTAATATCTCTACTCATGTGTGTTAATGGAGATCTTTCAAGAAATTTTTTTCAAATGGAATGCACATTCCAATATCCCCCACAATGTTATTATTGTGTCCATTTTCACCACACATCTCTTGGTTGCCCGACTCTACCCCATACTTATGGTATCACCCCTTTCAATTACGAGCCTTTTCATCCTGGGGTGTACAATATGAATCCATATTTTTCTGAGAACCACTATTGGGAACCATCTGATCCCTCTTCATATGGGGATATGATCAACAAAATTTTGCGGGGTATGACCAACAAAACGTTGAGGGAGATAGACCTATTTATGATACTCATTATAATCCTCGGCAAGAAGAGAAACTTAGGGACCTAGAGAAAATGGCAGCAAAACTGGTAACCAACCAAGCCTTCTTAGCCACTCTACTTGAAGCCCAATCCCAAAAATCAGATGTTCCAAATATATTCCCCCATGATTCAGTGACACCTTGTAATATTGAATCTTTCCACCATGATGAATGCAATGGAAATTACAATCCACCATCTTATGAAGATTTTTATGAGGAGCAATGGCACAATCAATATAAGGAGCACAAGGCACAAGAGTACTATGAGGGGTATGGTGAGGATGGACAAAATTTTGAGGTGTATAAATCCTATGGTGAAATTTGATTTAATCTTGAACTGGAAGAGAGACTTAAGACCCTAGAGAAAATGGCAGTAGAAGGACAAGCAAATCTTGAATCCAGTCAAGCCCTATTAGCTACCTTACTAGAGGCTCAATCACAGACTCCCCATGTAGATCTTAAACAACCCAAGATAGTTCTTCTCGATGATGATGATGATCTACTTTTGTGTCATATATGTCGAATCCTGAAGAAATAGAATAAACCATGGAGTCATATTTTGTGTGTGATGAGAATGTTCATATCCCTACCTTTCCTTAACAGACCCTATTACTTGAATATGAAATGTCAAAGTAGGAGAGTCATTCTGAAGATCCAACAACTCCTCCCATCCTTAACATAAACCCAATTGATATTAGAGACCAAATTCCTTTTTTTGAGTCTATTTTGGATAATGAGGATCCAACTCCCTTTGACAAAACAATTCCTTCCATTTTGACACAGCCAATTCTCATTCTACATAAGGCTGATGTAGAAGGGGAAAACCCTTTTAAGAAGCCCATACATCCCCTTTTGTTGTTTGCAAGGAATACATCCTCATCCCTCTTGAATTCTTGAGGACCCCTTGTACAAAAGAATTAGAGCCATATGTTATATCAATAATGTAACTTACCAAACCTAATGTTGATGGCATTATTTTTAAGGAGAAACAAAACACTCTTGTAAATGATTTGAAATCTTTTGTATCGGCATCAATTCTCCCATATACAAGTCACTATTATGGTAGAAAACATGAGCTAGATCCTCCACCCAACTCTATTCATCCTGCTCTACTAGCATTATTTGTTGAGTGTCCGCCAACTTCCCCCAATCCACATCCATCTTCAACACTTCCATTGCTATCGAAGGAAGATATGTGGATCTTATTGGAGGGAATGTGAGGTGAAAGAAAATATGAACACCCCACTGAGCTTCCACGATTACCCTATCATAGGGTACACTATGAATCTTCTATAATAAAGGTCCCAGCCCTCATACACATCCCCTTCAGCTAGATTTTTTTAAGCTACCAGGGCCACCTAGATGCCCTCTTCTTCCCTCCATCTTGGATTTAAGTTTTGCTTGGGATGAACAAAATTTTAAGTGTGGGGTGGAGGTGGGTGGTACATACTCTTTCCACCCACTTTATCTTAATTTTATGTAAAGTTTCATTATGTTATATAGTTTAGTTTTCATTTTACAAAATTTAAAAATATATTTTTTTTAATTTGGCCCTTATTAATCAGTCAGGTTGAATAGACATTATTATTGTACCCCTTTGAATTTAGTAAATCTCTTGCAAACATTTTTACAAATTTCCATGTCTGAAACCATCATGTCACCTAGGACCCCTAATAACAACACTCCTTGTAATAGTTGGCAAGTCATAAGGAATCAATTATAATCAAGCATAATTTTTCCCTATATTTAAACAAATGGATTATCGTGTTATAAAACTAGTATGATGTGAATTATAGGAATATTCTAACTAGAGAAATGACACTCCCTAAAGAAAAAAAGAAAAAATAATAATGTTGAAAGTTATAAGCACAAGAACATATCTTCCTTCCCTCTATTATTCTTCCAAAAAAGAGAAGCAAAGAATTACCACCAGAAAAAAAATCAAGTCCAGGGTGGCATGCTTTCCAAAATAAAAATTCCATACCCCACAAAGGGGTTTACCATCAAAAGATTCCAAAAGTGCACATGAAAAAATTGTGACCAATGTAGCCACAACTCCACAAATTCAAATCTTGAGTCGAATAGAAGAAGGGTCAAAAAAAAATTATAACTTCCTTCTTTGTTTTCACACTCCCCCTTTCTCCTATTAGTGTTCAACAACTTAAAAAAAATTGGGAGTGTCAAAGTGAAGGTAAGAGGAAGCCTATTTTTCTACAAATTCTTGTTTTAGAAGAAAGATGTGATATTTGTTTACATAGGAAATATAGAACTTTATGCTATGTGGTTCTAGGAGATTGGGTTACTTGACCAAAATTTGGAGGTAAGGACTATAGTGATGTGACAAAGGTGAGGATGGACATGTTGTCAGTACAAATTGGATTTATTTGTGATTTTATTTTCTTGATGACAAGTAAAAATTATAGTCCAGGGTATTTTGATGAATTCATATTCATCATTTATTTATGGAACATTTAGGATAGTTCGTTAAGATATTTTTAGTAATTTTAGTTTAATTTGGAAATGAATTATACTTCATCCTCTATATATTCTTTTTCTAAATTTTAATGACATTTCTCTCAATTTTTAGGAATTATTGCAGCATTTAAATCAAGATAAGAAAAGAAGAAGATAGGAGACCTTTTAGATTTCCCACAGAGTTTGATATACCTGCCACCAAATCAGTCATAACTCCCACATACAAATTCCAAATTCGGATTTAAGATATTTTTTCAAAACATAATTTCAATTTCTATAGGAAAAAAAATATTTTAAGGTGACTTTAGAACTCATTTGACTTCAACCAACCAGTGAACGTGTCTATTCATTTTCCCGTGGTGCCTGATATAAATATATACTTTACAGAAAAATTAACATAACTCTCACATCCCAATGCGGAATTTAATGTTCAAACATGCATTGGAAAGGAAATTCAAAGTCCTATAGGATACATTTATTTTTGCGCGCACTTTAAAGCTTTTCAAATGTAAAAAATTCATATGAAACTTAGGGAACGAGAATCTACAGAGCGAGAGTTAGGATATGAAGGGTCAAAAAGGCAATCAATTATTTTCTCGATTTCCTATTGAGAAAGAAATATCTCTTGACCAACATATACAACATCCGCATCTTCCATTTTCTTCTCCTCTCCTTTCAGGGTTTCCACCCCTCCTTTTTCTATAAAAGGAGGGGGGACTCTATAAGAAAAATATCATCAAGTTTTAGGTGTAAATTGAGTCTTACTTGTAATAGAGTCATAGTTCGTAGTCCACAATTTTCTACTTGCATTTTCTGTCATAGTTGTAATATCCATTTTTACAATACAAATTCAGTTCTTCATCTCTAGATCTTGGTTAATTTCATTTTTTTTCTCTTAGAATGGAGGATTAAGGGATCAAGTTGTTTAACTGGCACCAGTTAGATCTCCTTGGAGATTCTTCTTCCTGTGGTATATGGCCTCTTTCCTTTTTCCTTTTGCTTCCCCTCTTATGGCTAGTTAGTAGTTTTCTTACTGAGGTGAGGGGAGCAACCCCTTATCCATGTGATGATTAGATCAAAGTTTTACATGACATTTTAGATAAACCATTTTTTATTTGGATATTGAAAAGTTTAATGAAGTGATCTCTCATTTTAATCACTTGTTAATCTTGGCAGATGCGGTCGTGGAACCCAAGATGTAGAAAAACCAAATTGATTACATGGGGATTTGGATGAGACCTCAGAAAAGTCCCCATTAGGATGATTGAACTGGGATCTGTGAACGCCAGGGAAAATGGGTTCACGGGGAATTCATCTTTTATGAATCATATATGAATGTTTCACATGCCTTCCTTTATCTTTCCTATCATGTAATATCTTCAGTCTCGTTTCACATCGACTAGGGTGGTGAAATCCCTTAGCTTTGGTATTTCTTTCTTTTGATAAGTTTATCTTTAATTTAACATATTTTTTGTTTTATTTTTAGCAAACTCTCAAAAAGGATTTTATATTCTTATTCTCACAATCAGATTTGAAACTCAACCATCTTCATCGCTGTCTGTAGAGATCGATACCTATCTATACTTTGTTGACTTGGTTCTTGCACCAAGTTGACAACCTGGTTAGAAGGTTAAACTCTAGGACTTGTCCTAGTGATTGGTGTGCTAAACGATGCGCATCAACTTTTTATAGAAGTATTTTTTGAGGATGAGTTAGTCCAGTTGTCACCATGATGAATCCAAATCAATCTCCAATATCATATGGTATTAGTTTGGAATTCTATTAATCCTCATAGGATCATGTCAAACACTCTTTCTCATATTTTTTTAGTTAATTCACAATCACTAAGACATGTTGAAAGAAATTAGAGGTCTTAGCCAAACCTACATCACTCTGATCAAAATAGTGGAGAACCCCATGGATATTAAGCAATTTATATTCTCTTATACTTATCATCTTAATTAATGTGTCATACAAAATATTCTCCAAAGTGCTTAATAATTGATTCTCACCTCCAATGCCTACTATCATCGGTCTATAAAAATTAGCCTTCATCAAAAGAAGGAAAATTTAGGATGCATGTATTCTCAATGAGGAATCCATTCATCTCTGTCATAAGAAACATATCCCTCTTATGACCATAAAGCTTGACTTTAAAAAAGATTTTGGCAATGTGATTTGGGACTTCATCATCTAGACTCTGGTTTGGTTATGGTTCTCTATAGAATAGGATGTATTCACAGTTGTATCTCCTACTGTCAATTCTCTATCTTGATAAATTGTTCGTTTTCATCTACTTCACCATCTTGAATGGATTCAGAAAAGGTGATCCTCTCTCTACATCACTCTTCATAATTAAAACTTACATTCTAAAATGCATGATCAAAATGGATTTGGCAAATCACATTCTTGATAAGCCACTGACGAGCATATTCTTGAAGAAAAAATCATTCAATTAGATGATGATAATATTAAATTCCTCAAGCCTAATGGAAAAAATGTCTTTAACTATGTGGAAATATGGCGACAGAGTAGGTAGCGTACACAAAAAGTTTACTTCAATATTCCCCATTAAATGGTAGATTACCTCAACAACTATGTAATGAGGAGGATGGTTACAAGGCTATACATGATCTTGGATCAAGACCGGTGACAATTTCCTTGTCATATCATGCAAATTTCTTCAAGAAGAACCTAGACAATGTCTGTGTCAGCCTCCTAGTTAATCACCACAGATATCAGTTGGATTTTTCCTCCGAGTGGTAGGAAACAACCTCCTTACCTCTATAGTAGTCCACACGGACCATCAAGAACACTCATCATTCTAGGTGAACAGTCATGAAGGAGTTATCCCTTTCTACTCTGTGTACTAGCACCAACTTGCTCTCCCACAATTGTTCTCCCTTGCTATCCATCCCTTTGACGGGTAGGACTTGATTGGGTTCTCTCAGTTACCACAACCAGAGAAGACAACAATTGCCAGAGCTAATTGTTGTGTCTGAGAAGCCCCCACTATCCCTCTATTTATAGGACGATTAGGGTCAGGGTTCCTAATCTGATCGAGAGTCGAAGGGAATGGAATTTTAGAAATTTTCACATGATGAGAATGATTAACCAATAGGTTCATAGGTGAATCGATCGATTGGCATGTGAGCCGATCGGTTCAACCCTTGAACCAATCATTTCAACATGCTTCCCAAAATTGTGTGGGAGGTGTTACCTTTCAGACTCTAAATAATCTACTAGATGAAAATTTAGAGGTAGTCCAAAAAGGGATGTGACTTAGGTTAGGGAAGACATGAGTCAACTATCACCATAATCTAGCACACTAGTACATATCGATCATGAGTCACCAAGCATATCCAAATAGGGTGAGTATCAACTTTCAAATGTATTTGACAAGGCCATGAGTCAAACATCAAGATCATTAATAGGGCAACCATATTTTCAATATTTTGGGAGTTCAAGGTAATGATTACATTCCCTCCTTTCATGGTCAAGGTAAGGGTAGATTTTGGAAATAAGGAAGTCAAATTGAGAACTAAAGAGTTTGAGCATAATAGTGCAAGATTTAGATCTAGGTCCATCATATCATTAAAATTGAGTCTACAAATAGGAATAATAGTCAATAGGGGATTTCCTCTTATAATAAGTCCTCACATCTTGATATAGGTTCCAAAGACATGGTCAATTTATGGCATGATCACTACACATATCAAATAGGGGAAAGTTTTCTTAACTATGTTTGAGGTTTGATTAATAATAGGGTAGCAAGGGTTTGATCAATAGGGACCTCATCAAACATGAGGTGTAAGATATGAGTTCCACCTTATTTCACCATATCAAGAATTCACCTCAAACATAGAAGGCACTTATATCTGATTTGGCATCGTTGAGCTTGCATAAATTATACACATGAGTACATCACTTTCAAGAGTAATTTCTTAAATAAAATAGGGTTTCAAGTTAATGTCAAATCATGGCATTATTATCTTAATCTTCTTCCATCATTTTAGATGAATTTTAGTTTTCCCTTGCATAAGCTACCCCTAATTGAGAAATCGTGTGGTTAATTGTCATGAGAGAAGAATCACATGAGGAGATGAGAAGAATAACTAATCATCAACTACTTGGGTGGCTTATGTGATCCTTAAAGAAGGTATGAGATGCTAGAAGACTCTCTAAACTTTAAGTAAAGGATTTTTGGTCCTCCTTGGGTTCTTAAGATGTGTTATTCCTTAAAAAAATATAGAGGCCTATTTGTATGGCTCTAATACCATTTGTTATTGAATTGTTTGTTACCCTAAGTCCACACTCCTAATTGATACATAGATAAAGGCTAGTGGACTTGGGCATCCGTCCGTAGAATGGAACAAATATTTGACATAGGTAATATATATGTAAAAGCAGTAACAATGAGATATACCATGATACTAAAAGGGGATAAATAAGTATGTACCCATTTCTACACTCAAGTATATCCATTTATGATTCATTTTAGATATTCGAGTCTTGAGTGAAGCAAGTCTTTAATTAGAAACTAAAAATTCATAAAGGATGCTACACTCGAGTGTAACTATCATGCTTGTCTAGGAAACATGATAACTAACAAGAAGTGAAAACAACTTGAGGAAACTTAACAATAGTATGTTAATCAAAGCACATTTTAGGTTTCTTGATCCATTATATCACATTAGGTTGTATAATGGATTTATATATATTATGTTTAAGCTTTTACCAACATATTATAACCAACATGAAAGTAATATTCATATGAATAATAGTTCAACCAAGTGCTTAAGTATCCAAGCATTCATACAAACATACATACAAGCAAGCCCATAAAAAAGTAGGATCAAGAGAAAAATGTACCTTCTGAGTAGTGAGCAAGTTATGATAAGATCTCTAGAGATTGTCCATCCCGAGGGTACCTATTACGCATAAGATATAACATGTGATCTTAGATAAAAAGTATTTTGATAATCAAATCATCACATGATTCATGTGGATGTTCCCATAGACCTAGATTTCAAGTATTTCAATCTTGGTTCCAAACAAGCATGCAGATATTCAATCATAGACCAAAATTCATACCAACACCTTAGGTATAGGTGATACATCTACTTTAAGAGTAATGTTACATCTAGATAAACTTTAATTTGGAGATAGGATATGCATAAGATTTGGTTTATTACCATGTCTCATCATTCAAGATCCTTATTAAGTTATATTAGATCAATTCCATGCAATAGGGCCATAATTCCAAATCATATAACCATTTAGGGCATATGATAGATCATGTTGGCATTTAGTGATACAAGATAATGATTCTACTGATTTGGAAAAGATAAACCATGATATTGGCACAAGAATCATATTTCATCATATAGAGACAACTAGGTCAACAAAGTCCTTTAGTGCACATAATAAGTACTTTGGTATCACGAGTCAAACAAGGACTACTTAGCATGAGATCTTAGTTCATTGTTTCACATGGTATAGAAAAGGTTATTGATTTCGAGATTCAACCATATCATAGAAAGAAATTAGGTCCATGACTTCACATAAGACCAAGTTACATCATTTAAGTACATATATGAACCATGTTTAGGTCATGGTAGGTCAATATGGCATTAGGGTGCATATATATGGTCTGAAACATTACATTTCATTCCCAAGAAGTAAAGTTACTGATATGCATGTGTATAGGGTTAGAGATCATTAATCATACATGTTAAGCATGGTAGATGATGATTAGTAATCACAAAGTCACAAAGGGCATGATTTTAGTTAAATAATTTAGCATGAGATGATAACATCATTTGAAATATGGTGTTTTTTTGGTTGAAATGGTATATAATACCTTGATATTTTGTTAAGATATGAGAAAGATACAAGGTTTTGAATTTTGTACACTAATTAGGGTATTTGAGGGATTTTTGGTCAAGATATACCTAGATCAGGCCACGATTGGGCCACATGTAACATCCCAGGATTTGAGACCTTGGATAACATGATCTTAAAAGGAATGATTCGACTACCCATATCACCAAGGTGCACCTCCTTTTCCGAGATCCCATCACTAAAGAACTCCATAGTTAAGCGTTCTCAGCCTAGAGTAGTACTAGGATGGGTGACCAGTCGGGAAGTTGATCCTGGCTTGCACGTCAGTGTGGACAAAGTTCGCAGTTAAGGCTAGTGGTGGTCTATGGGGACAGTCGTCATTCCTGAAACTCTACTGTCAATTCCTCATCTCCCGCTGATGGGAAGTGCCAATATTCTCTCTGCCACCATTGGCATAGTTATTGCTCACACATCTCTACCATCCCAATCATTGCCTTCCTCGTTAATTAGGCCCCTCACTTTGTGATGATATGCCAGTCTTGAGTCGTGCGGTCCAAGCATGTAGGAAAGGGTTGTCCATCGTGATGTAGCCACCCTTGCACTGGTATTCCGTGATCGGGAGCTGGGTGTCCATGGGCCATTGTGGGTTTGCACTGAAATGGGGTCAGATTATGAGGTCATACAGTTGAGCCTTGATGAGGACGTCAAGAATCTAAGTGGGGGAGATTGTAACATCCCAGGATTTGAGACCTCGGATAACATGATCTTAAAAGGAATGATTGGACTACCCATATCACCAAGGTGCCCCTCCTTTTTCGGGAGTCCATCACTAAAGAACTCCATAGTTAAGTGTGCTCAGGTTGGAGTAGTACTAGGATGGGTGACTAGTCAGGAAGTTGATCCTGGTTTACGCGTTAGTGTGGACAAAGTGCACAGTTAAGGCTAGTGGTGGTTTGTGGGGACAGTTGTCATTCCTGAAACTCTACTAGAGCCTTGGGCAGTGGGCCCGGTCGTTACACCATAGCTCCTCTCCTTGACCTACACGAGTGTGAAGGTGGCCGATGGGTCCAATCCGGTCTAAATGGGTGAGCTGGCGGGGTTGGGTGCCTCATTTGGCTCAGTGTTGAGTGGTGGTTGGGCATCCTAGATCATGTTGTGTGTGAGGAGTGGCTGGTGTGTGGTGACATCTGGATCCCCTATGGATGCTTCTAATGTGAGAGGCGGTGAGTGGGAGAGAGAGATCATGATTGTTAACTGCAGCCAGGTCACAGGAGTAGCGGTGTGTGCTTACACACAGATGGTGACCTGCACGAGAGTGGTTGGTTGGGACCCGAGGAACGTGATGGGATGGTATCGAGGATGTGTCCATCAAGACCGTTGGTGACTAATATAACAGCCTGGGAGTTGTCCCTAACCTCAGTTTCAACTTATCAGTGTGGCATTTAGCTACGTCCATGAGAAGGAGGGTGTTGGATGGTGAGACAACACTTCTGTTAGAAATCAAAATGAAGAGGATGTCAGAACAAAGAGGAAGGGTCTATATAAGGTTCGAGAGGGGAAGCATAGGATGATTTTTAGGGTTTGTGGAGGATGGGTATGGGGGACAAGGGATTTTGTGGTGTCCAGTCCTCATTTGTTTCCCTTGTGCGAGCCCTATTGGCCATGGGGGTGGAAGGTAGGGTGAAAAGGAGGTCGCGAATGAGACCTCAACGCACCCTGCGCTGTTGAAACTACCCTGGCTTAGAAGGAGGAGGGGCATGAGCCATAGGATCATGGCACCAATCCATGACCACCCTCATCCAGTGGTCCACAACAGACCGAACCACCCATCTGGATCACTCAGGTGAGAAAAAAGGAGGAGTGGGAAAAGAAAAAGAGGAGAAGAGTAATGAGGTCGGGTGGGATGATACCTAATTTGAGTCCAAAACGGCCAGTGTAAGACCCCAAAAAGGGGTAGAAAACATAAGAAAATAGATAGAAACTAGGACATTCAAAAGGGCATAAATACTTCATATGAGATCCAAATTCAAATAAATTAGGTCCATTGGAAACGTGGGAACACCTTCTATGCCAAGAAAAAAAAATCAAAGTACATAAGCTCATAAGGATAAGGTTAAAATTTAAGGGGAAAGTGATAATGTGTGATATCAATGTAAAGTAGATTTTTGTCAACTTTAGTATCACCAAGGTCATGCATTCACACTAGATGGGCTAAATGTGTATTGAAAAGTGTATACATATGAAATTGATGGTGAGAAAAAGAGAAGTCATACTCAAAATGTGAAGTTCAAGTTCATCACATCCTCCCTACCTTAGAAGAAGTTTTGTCCCAAAAATTAAATCGAGTCATCAATCGAGATCAGGTTTTCATATTGCATGTCATCAACCTCATAGTGTTCCTTCCATGTTGAGATATCCTAAAATTGAACAATTAGAATCATAGTCAACACATAGTTACCTAGATCATCAAATTGGAGAGATCCTCATATGAGTCACAAATTTGAATACATTATCCCATAGATCACTAATATGGAGAGATCACAATTTTAGTTCAAATAGATAGTGTTCTTAAATCAAGTATATAGAAAGACTTTCATTCCCCAAAATTAGGGTTCTAGCTTCTACATTGGCCTAGGTGGGGTTATACATCCATGATTAAGATTCATATTACCACAATTCGAGCAAACATCATATTTCAACATCAATATTTCATGCTAAAAATCAAGTATGGACCCCCTCTAGTCCACATGGATCTTAGCCCTTAGTCATAAATTGAGTGAGTCAAGATAATCATCTTTTCACAACTTTGAGATAAGGGAACATGAAAGTCATTAGTCATATATAGATCATGATATCAAGATCCAAATAGGGTGATCATAGGAGTCAAACCAACATCAAGATCGGTAATCAAAAGTCTAGATTTCATTATTCAATTTTGAGAGTCAAATTTGGACATCAAGGTCATATGTCCAAATTCCTGAAGCTAAGTTAGATTCCTACTTTAGACCTTAGAGGAGACTTAAGGATCTACCTTCCTAAGGTTTCATTGAGATGCCATACACATTCCTCTTGAGGTTTCTCAATGATATTTGTGTACAATAATTTTTGTGTAGTTCATTAACCCGAATTTTTGCCATCTCTTAGGGTGCACATCATTTATTAATTTGGACACTATTTGAGAAAGTTATGCAATTTTTGTACATTTTGGACTTTTTTGCAATTTAACCAATTGAGGGGTTTTCTTTGCAATTTATCACATAAATTATGTTCTTTAGATGTTATATTATCATTCTTGAGATTTTTGAGCCATGGGGCTCCTATTTGAGCCATGGTTTGAAGGTGTTTTCATCAAGGGTATTTTAGGGTTTACCCCATTCATAGATGAGCTACTTTTAGTAGCTATAAACTAATGAATTATGTGATTGGCTGGGAATTTCGAAAAAGGAAATCTAAGCAGGTCTATAAGGATGGTGGGGGATCTTCTTGTGTGTGTGCTTGTATATTCTTAATATTTTAAGGTCATAGACACATGGGGAAGCTACTTTTACACCTCATGCTTGATTCCATCCTTATCCATGGGCTATATTTACCCCTTCCTTGCCCAAGTACGAAACTATGCTTGCTTTCTCTTTCCTATAACCTGGAGCAACGAATACATTCTATTTTTCTATGTAACAAAGTGCTCTAAGGTAGAAGACAACCCCTTTTTGGAGAAGAAGGTCTCCTAGAGCTCCATCTGGCCCTACCTAGGGTTCCAAGGCCATCATTTAGGGATTTTGACCAAGGCAAGTTGTTTTATTCCTTCATTTTCTATTTTTCTTGCTCTTCTCCTTCCTTATACCTTCCTCCAGGTCGGAACCCTACTTTTCCATGGTAAAAGTGGCTCTAGAAATCAAAACTCTATCCTTCTTATTTCTTTTTCTAGGATTTTGCTTCTTTATGGAGAGAAGTACCGATTTGGCCAAGTTCAGATTTGAATCCAAGGTTTTCTTGCCCTATTTGCTCGAGATTCTTGCTGCTTGGGATCTGACCTACTCTATAGAGGCGATTTATATAACATTCTTCACTTATATTGCTTACTAGAAGCTTGTTAGTTCATGTTTATGCCTTAATGTGTTGATTTAAGCATAGAGAAACCATGCTTGTTTAGAATTATGAATTTTCGTGGTGTTCCCTATTTTATTCCAGTTCTATGTGAACTTGTAAACATGTGTATGACCTTTCTAAGGTATAAAATGATCTGGGACAGGTTGATAGCATCAACCTATGGTGCTAAGCACAAAATAGTTGATGGTTCATATTAGGGTTTTCAAGCTATTTCCTTCCCTATCACACCACTGATGATCATACCATTCAATAGCCAATAGTGTTGCTATTTTGGCAACTATTGTTCGTGATCAAGGGTGTAAAATTTATGGTGACAACCTATGGTCACTCCCTTAGGTCAGGCTTTGACTCAATTAGACGTTTAATTATCATCCACTAAGTATTCTAATGATGTTATCAATCGATGATGATATTGGCTTAATATTTGATGGTGTTAACTGAATGTATTACTAATCTAGCAACCAATGGTGACCTAATGATCACAATTAATGGTGGATCAGGTCATCACCATATATGATGAATTAGGAATGTAATTGTAGATTTGACTAAACCTTAAACCAATGGTTCCTTGGTTCAATTGATTTAATGGTTAGACTTATACTTCAATTGATAACCTTGATCAATGAACCTGATCCAATGAATAACATTGGATGCTTCAACATCCAATGGATTATAATAAATCACATGGTATTATTTGTGGGTCCTAGTGATGATATTTCGATGGTTCAATGTCATTAATTTGTAGTCTTGCCTTTGCCATTATATAGTTATATTTGATAAATCACTATAATAAGTGGATGTGTAAATCCCATGTGATCTAGCTTGTTATACCTAACCTTAATGTAATTATATGATGTTGATTGGTTATAATCAGACCTCTTGAATGATTAATGTGACAATGAATTACACTCCTCTTGTGTTGAAACCACATTGTAGTACTATTTGAATATCATAGTTCCTTGCCATGCTAGTATCTATGGACACATATGTGCTAATGATCTTTTGAGCCTTGTTTAAGGCATGGAATGATGATGATAACCTTACTATGAATAATGTGATGGTCTTAACGACCTTTGGGCATGTTTGAAGCCATGATTCAGGTGAAATCCTCTTCATGTTCCACTAAGGGTTAAAACTCTAGAACTTGTGATAAGATATTGGTATCTTGTAAAAGTATGATGATAAGTGTGGTCCATTGATTTGTAATGAATGATAGCATGTGGTAATGTGATTAAGATTTATATCTCAAATGTTTTATATATTTTGAATTTGTTATACATATACTCTTATTAGAAAAGAATTAGGGTTTGAATGTCCATTTGTATGATTTAGCCTTAATTCACCCAATTGGCATAACTAATTAATTGAAACTCTAATCATGTAGTTCCCTATGCCATAGATCCATCTGAGTGTCAGAAATTTCCAGATAGTGAAACGAGTATTCCTAATGGATACTCTATGTGCATACTGATGAGTATGCTGGGTGCTTGTCATCCTAAATTCAAGTGTTAGGGAGGATGATAGTGGTCATACCTAGCCCTTAGATTGAGAATGGTTTTGGTCGTGTCTCAGTGATTATATATATATGATGAGATTGGAGGACAACTGTGGTTGTACATCAGATGGTAGGGTATGCGTACCCACCTGCTTTCACTAGTGTCATGACTTGTACCAAGGACGGACTAGGTTGTTAGAATCTTGACCTTATGTGTCGTTGTGGCGGACCCGTACTGACCGGGGGCAGAGAAGATCATAGGAGTCTGGCTCTTCCTAGATCTTGTATGGCACTGATTTCGACTTAGTAGTGGTCAGTTGGGACTTGAGTGGTATTTCTCATATCCCTCATGGAAATGTAATAAAAGAAGTGATATAAGCCGTGTAGTATACTGTTGGTATGTATGCCCTGAGAGCCAATCATGGGATGATTGGTGGGATACATTAAGATTGATATGATAAACATAAAAAAAGGCGAGCTTCCAATTCTTTCTGGTTCAGTCATATGAGATAGTGATAGAACAGATTGAATGTCTAGAGAATGACAGTACTCAATGACGTATGCTTTCAGGTTAAGGACTTGAACGATGAGATCATACGGATGCTAAGAGTTTGTACATTCTTGTTATGTCCCTAGTCGGATGTCATTGTGGAAGGTAGATAGACAGCAATGACACATAAGACTAGATTGTGGCGTTGGTTGATGATAGAATCTCATTAGTCATGATATAGAGATATCAAACCAAACACATAGGTACTTGTTAGGGAACAAGTGTACCGGACAGACCCATCGTGAGTTTGACACATGGAACCATGAGATGGTAGTCACAGTCAGTACTCACAATGATGGTAGTGAGTGTGATTCTTAAACCTGAAATCACTACACTCAACACATGTCATTGGGCACACTTTGACATCATCAAATGCAGTCCTGAAACATGGGTTGTTATAAAGGTGATGATTGGGTGGCTTTGACACATGGGGCTTTTGAGGGGTGAGTGATAGATATGGGATTTGTCCCTCCTGAGGGAGTTTGATATTCATGGCCACTTGATGAGTAGGATTGAGAAAGGCGTGCATGCATGTGTGAATCAGTATATGATACTGATGTCATACATATCTCTTCCAGTCTACTTTGAGATCAAGGAAGTGAATGAACGTTGACAGGATGACTGTTCCATGCCTCGAGTTCATTCGGGATATCAGTGACAAAGGAATTATACACTCACTGTAACACCATTCACGGATTGTAGGATGAAAGTTGTTCTCCAACTTTCTACTTTCACTTGGGTAGCACTGATGTGTGACTAGGCACCGCTCTTTGCTTGTGAAGTCATAAGTGTTATGGACTTTCACTGCCAATGTGAAATGGACCTGCAGGGTCACACACATAGGATTTAACCTGGAAGAGGAGTTTTGTCCACAAAGAAATGTTTAGATTGATTACTAAAGGAGTTTAGTAGTTCAATTAAACACTCAATCAGTCGATGGCTCAATATCGTATGGTTCAAGGTGTTGGATGCATTGATTGGAGTATCAGATTGATTGAAATTGCATTTGACTGATTTTGCCCAACCTTTGCTCCCAACCGATCGGCTCATGTGATGAACCGGTCGGCTGAGGTTACTGAACCGGTCGGCTGGAGTGTCCAGGCCGATCGGCTCATGCCCAGGTTGAGACGACCGGTTCAAGAGTTGAACCGATCGGCTCAGCTGGTGCAACCGACCAGTTGGGAAAGTCATGTCGGCAAGAATTTTCCTTTGGTTTCAAATTGCCCAATTCGATTGGGAATAATATTGGTATTCAATACCAATTGGGAAAGAAACAAGGAAAGTCTTTTTGATCCGGATTAGGACCATGAACCAATCGGTTCAGGGCACCAACCGATCGGTTGGAGTGCCCCAAACGATCGGCTCAGGTCCAACCGATCGGCTCAATGGCCGAACCGATCGGTTCAGTTGTGAACCGATCATTTCAAGTTGCGAGCCGGTTGCTTTTTGTGGAAAATTCTCAAACCCTTCTACTCCTGCTTTAGTCCCGCATTGCCCGGGATGGAGAACCCTGTCCCATGACTCTCCTATATATATAGGGGTATTGGGGGCTTCTCAATACACAGCTCAGTGCAACCAGTTGCTCTGCAAGTTGTCGTTCTCTCTGGTTTTGGTAACCGTGAGAGAGCCCGAGCAAGTGCTTCCCGCAAAAGGGAGGTGCAGCAAGGGAAGGACAACTGCAGTTGCAACAGGAGGCAGGAGAGCGTGTTGGCAACTAGTACGTCAACAGGAGGGTGCGACTCCTTCCACTTCCTTGTGGGATAAGGAGTGTGGAGTTCCAGGTGGTCCGTGTGGACTACTACAGAGGTGGGAGGACACTGCCGCTTAGGAGGACAACTGTCATCCGACAGTCTGGTTCGAGTAGGAGTTGTCAGTCCCGGTGCGACCAGGAGCTGCACAGACACCGTCGAAGTCCGGAGTTGAAGACCGCGCATTGCGCGAGGTATTGTCGCCGAGCAAGCCTCGGGACAAGGTATGATTCCGCAAACCATCCTTTCCTATTATATAGACGTTGACGCGTTTCCTCGGTATGGGTTGGGGGAGAAATTTTTGTTTCCGCTGCCTTCTCTGTCTCCCCTAAAACCCAACATATACTGGCTATGGTTAAATATGTCTCACATTGCTTGATTAGTCTTTAACTTGTCTTTATACTATTCAGTGTTTATAAGATGATATCATATGACCTTTGAGTAATTATACTTCTTGTCAAGTTAATTTTCTTAATTGCTTAGTATGCTTAACCTATCCAATCTACTTAAATTTCTTATTCATTATTGTATCTTCTCATTTCATTTACTATCAATCAATATGTTATAATCAATATATGTTGGAGAGAGTTATATCTCTCGCTGGGATAGGGTCTCACATGTGGGTCACCACATTTTTTTAGGTGGTAGCGGGTAACGAGGTTGAGGTCGCACTGTGGAAGAGAACCAACCTAGTGATCAATAGATTTAGAAGGTTGGTTAGTT
Organism: Alisma plantago-aquatica; assembly: GCA_963693085.1. NCBI lineage: Eukaryota > Viridiplantae > Streptophyta > Magnoliopsida > Alismatales > Alismataceae > Alisma > Alisma plantago-aquatica. Next base: position 1,046,233,916 of record OY856413.1, read on the forward strand.
GTAGATGTTAGTAGTAGAGCCCTAGTATCATCCTTGTACTCTCAGGTCTGGGTATGGGATGTGTTTTCTAGATGAAATACTTATATTGACACAAAATTTTGGTAGTATGCCAATGTTTTTAAATATATGGCATGTACATGTATAATATCTTTTGTATGCAGGATGTGACTGAGGTCTTTGGACCCATATGTAACTACTTGTTACAGTATATGAGAATGGAATGATGGACCTTTTGTAAATGTTCTAGAGTTTATTTACATTGTTGCAATCGGTTTTAATTATTCCACATTTTTTGACTATGTGATAAATTAGTAGTTAATTGTGTTTTGTGTTTTGAGTAATCTCATTTAGCGTGATGAGGTGTCATAGTTAAGTTGGCATCAGAGCTCTAGGATTACTGAGTCTATAGGGACATAGGACTTAGGTTTGAGTATGTTCTTATGTATCCAACATATCTGATCATAGTTTATGCTTATGCAGATATGTCTAGAGTACATGAAGAACATGTTGAGAGTAGCAATGTATCACCAGGAGGAGGTGCTAGGAGGTAGGAACGTGATGAGAGAGTGCTAGAAGAAGGGCCAGAGCAACCCACAATGCCTCATCTAGACCCAATAATGACGGACAATACTGAGTTTCAGTATATGTTTAGACAGATGATGGCCACAATTACACATATCGCTGACAGAGTGTCAATACCTCAAGCTAGGGTAGACACCTCTAATGTGGAGTCCCAAGGTGTCAGGAAGGCATTTGAATGTCTTAGACATGTTGGGGCGATTGAATATGTAGGTACTTCTGATCCAGCAGATGCTGACATGTGGTTGACTGAGCTAGAAAAGGCATTCCAAATCCTAAACATCACTGAAGAAGACAAAGTTAAGCATGCAGTATACTTGTTGAAGGGTAGTGTTGGCCAATGTTGGGCCATAGAAGAGAAGAAAAGGCCAGGAGTTGTGATAGGATGGGAGGAGTTTCGGAGGGAATTTGTTAGTCGATATTTTCTAGAGACCTACCTATATGAGAAAATTTCTCAGTTTGAGAAGATTCATCAGGGAGCTATGACTATCAATGAGTATGAATCAAAGTTTATGGAACTTCTGAGGTTCTTCCCGCACATGGAAGCTACGAACAAGGAAAGGATTTGGAGATTTGAGAAGGACCTGAGTATGGAGTTGACTACTACATCATCAGCCTTGGGGAATAGGGAAAGGTTTTCCACCTTTGTGGAATCTATCAGGAGGATTGAGAGGTCTGCCATAGAGAAGCGTGAAGCTAATGTTAAGAAGCGACCTATGTAGTTTCAAGGGAAATCATCTAGAGGCTTTAAGAAGCTAAGGTGTTTCCCACTGTCGTCGCAACCAAGGTCAACCTTCACTGAACCAAGATCACATGACCCGTCATAGTGGACCCCAAGTAGGGGTACAGGTCACAGTTTTCCACCAACAGAAGCTCGCAGTTCATCATCAGTCTCAGTTACAGGGCCATTTAGACCACACAGTGATAACCGAGTGTGTCATCAATGTGGACAGACAAGGAATATTAGATGGAATTGCCCTATGAAGGTTGAGGAGGTGACTCAACAGCCAAGGCAGAATCAACAGGGAACACAACAATGATAGTTAGATACTAGTAGTGGTTGAGGAAGTGGTTAGTCGTCCCATGTAGGATCCTCAGGACATGTGAGTAGAGGATGTGGATAATAGCAGGCGATAGCTAGGTTCTATGCCATGACCCAGTCGGAAGTAGTGGTCAATCCATGAGTCGTGACAGGTCAGATGGAATTATTTCATTCTGATATGTCTGCTTTTTGTTTCATATCTGTGTGAGTAGATCTGGGTGCAACACACTCTTTTAACACCAGAGAGGCGATAGATAGTTGTTATCTACCTGTTAGTCTTATATCTAATAGCCTACAGCTAGAGACTCCTTTGGTTGATTCTGCTGAGCAGCAGGAAGTGTGCCCTTTTTGTGCTCTTTCTTTCTCTAGACACAACATTCAAGTGGATCTTTTGCCACTTGACATGCATGGTTTTGATGTAATCCTAGGAATGGATACCTTGGAAAAATACAAGGTAGTCTTGGACTGTAGTACTAAAGTGGCGAAGTTCCATCATGGAGATATATAATTGATTTTTTAGGGTGATAGGAAAATTCTTCCTACATGTTTGATGTCAACTATGACAGCTGAGCAGTTGATGAGACAAGTATGTGAGGCTTTCTTAGCTCATGTTTTGGATACCAAGGCGGTAGGTCCTAGTATCCAGGAGGTACCAATGGTGCGAGAATTTAAAGATGTCTTTCCTGACGAATTTCCTAGCATTCCCCCTCCTAGAGAGATTGAGTTTGAGATCAATCTTGTTCTTAGAACACAACCCATAACACTATAAGCATACAGAATGGCACCAGCAGAGATGCAAGAGTTAAAGAAATAGTTACAAGAACTGTTAGAGAAGGGTTTTATCAGGCCAGGCACTTCCCCTTTGGGTGCTCCCATGTTGTTTGTTAAAAAGAAGGGTGGTTCAATGAGTTTGTGTATAGACTATATACAATTGAACAAGGTGACAATAAAGAATAAGTATCCTTTGTCGAGGATTGGTGATCTTTTTGATCAGTTGAGAGGTTCCACTGCATTTTCAAAGATAGACCTAAGGTCAGGTTACCATCAGTTGAGAATTAAGGCTGATGGCATACCCAAGTCAGCTTTTAGGACTAGGTATGGTCATTATGAGTTTGTGGTTATGTCGTTTGGGCTAACCAATGCACCTACATCTTGTATGGATCTAATGAATAGGGTGTTTAGACCTTATCTTGATCAGTGTGTGGTCATGTTCATAGATGATATCCTAATATACACCAAGGATAGTCAACAACATGAGCAACACCTTCGCCATGCATTGACTTTGTTGAGGCAACATCAACTATATGCTAAGTTCAGCAAGTGTGAATTTTGTTTATCTGAAGTGTCTTTTCTAGTCCATGTTATATCTATAAAAGGAATTTGTGTTGATCCCAAGAAAGTGGAATATGTATTAGAATGGGAACAACCAAAGACACCGACAGAGATCTATAGTTTCCTATGTCTGGCAGGTTACTATAGGAGGTTCATCAAAGACTTCAGTTCTATAGCATTACCGCTAACTAGGTTAACCCTGAAGGATGTTCCTTTTGCTTGGAATGACAAGTGTCAACGTTCTTTCCAGCTTTTGAAAGAAAATTTGACTAGTGCACCGGTGTTAGTACTACCATATCAAGGAAAAGGTTATATTGTCTTTTGTGATGCTTCAAAGAATGGGTTGGGATGCGTGTTGATGCAGGATAAAAATGAGATTTCTTTTTCTTCGCTACATCTTAAGAAACATGAGGAAAATTACCCAACACATGATCTAGAGCTTGTAGCGGTGGCCCATTCCTTAAAGATCTGGAGACACTATCTTTATGGAGAAAAGTGTCAGATCTCACTGACCACAAGAATCTACAGTATATCTTCTCAAAATAGAAGATGAATATGAGGCAGAGGAGATGGATGGAACTGATTAAGGATTATGATTGCACAATAGACTACCATCCAGGGAAATTAAGAAAATGTGGTAGTTGATGTATTAAGTAGAAAGTCATCTTCATTATCAATGGTAGATAATGCACAATTAAATTCCTTGATGTGCCATAAGAGAGATTTGCTAGTGTCTCTTCGCTAGATGAATGTACAGCTAGAAGTTTCCTTGCTAAAAGGATTTTTGGCACAGTTACAAGTGAAACCTACCTTGAGATAGCAGATTTATTATGCACAATAGAATGATACTGTGATATAGAATATCTGATCAGAGATTGACAGTGAAAAGTATGATGGCTTTCATGAGGCAGATGATGGTACAATTTGTTACCACAATAGGACAGTAGTTCCTGATGTAGATGGGTTGAGAAAGATGGTACTTGAGGAGGCTCACTCCTCCATGTATGCAATGCATCCTGGAAGTGCCATGATGTAACAAAACTTGAAAGACATGTATTGGTGGTCAGGTCTAAAGCATGATGTGGCAGAGTTCATTGCCAAATGTCCAGTTTGTCAACAGGTGAAGGCTGAGCACCAGAAGCCTGCATGGACATTACAACCCTTGCCAATACCATAGTGGAAATGGGATCATATTACTATGAACTTTGTGGTTGGTCTTACTAGGACAGCCAAGGGTCATGATTCCATATGGGTGATAGTAGATAGATTGACTAAGTCAGCTCATTTTCTGCCAGTTAAGACGATGTTTATAGTAGAGAAATTGGCACAAATATATGTTGATGAGATAGCCCGTCTACATGGCATTCCAGTGACTATAGTTTCTTGTAGAGGTCCATAGTTTACAAGTCATTTTTGGGAGCTTCTACATTCTGCAATGGGAACACAGTTGAGATTCAACATAGCTTTTCATCCATAGACCGATGGCCAGTCTGAAAGGACTATTCAGACTTTAGAGGATCTCTTGAGGGCATGTGTGCTGCAATTTCTTGGTAGTTGGGATGTACATCTGCATCTGATAGAGTTTGCATACAAAAATAGCTATCAAAGAAGCATAGATATGGCTCCTTATGAGGCTATGTATGGGAGATGATGTCAGTCTCTTCTTTTCTGGTATGAGACAGGTGAATATCAACTTTTGGGTCCTGAGCTAGTACAGCAGACTACAGTTGAGATTAAAGTGATACAACAACAGTTGAAAGCAGCCTAGGACAGGCAGAAATCTTATGTAGATAACCGACGTAGACCACTTGAGTTCTAAGTGGGAGATAGAGTATAACTTAAGGTATCTCCTTGGAAAGGTGTGCTGAGGTTTGGAAAGAAGGGTAAGCTGGCTCCCAGATTTATGGGATCATACCCTGTCCTAGCTCGTGTTAGAAAGGTAGCATATAAGTTGGAGCTACCACCAGAGCTACATAGATTGCATAATATCTTTCACATCTCTATGTTGAGGAAATGCCATCCAGATACTGACCAGACATTCCAACTAGTAGAGGTTGAGTTAGATGAGGATATCTCCTATGTTGAGGGTCTTGTCTTGATCCTGGATAGAAGGGTGAAAAGATAAAGAGAAAAGATATAATACTAGTGAAAGTTTTATGGAATCATCGTGTCATATAGGAATCCACATGGGAACTAGAGAATGAGATGCGTATAAAATACCCATCTCTTTTTGCGTAGGATTTTGGGGAAAAATCCTTGTTAGGGGTTTATAGTTGTAAGGCCCCTGAACTTGCTTAATGAGTTGAATGAGCTTAATTACCATAATTTAATGCTTATAACACTAATATAACCTTTTTATATGTTTTGAAATCATAATACAAGCTTAAGTTTCAAATTTGGTCCAATTTGGACATTGTTTGATCAAGTTATGCAATTTTCTATACATTTTGGACTTTTCTATAATTTAACCAATTGAGGGGTTTTCTTTGCAATTTATCACATACATTATGTTCCTTAGATGTTATATTATCATTCTTGATATTTTTTAGCCATGGGGCTCCTAGTTGATCCATGTTTTGAAGGTATTTTCATCAAGGGTATTTTAGGATTTACCCCTTCATGGATGAGCTACTTTTAGTAGCTATCAACTAATGAATTAAGTGATTGGTAGGGAATTTCGACAAAGTAAATATAAGAAGGTCTATAAGGAAGGTGGGGGGTCTGCTTGTGTGTGTGATTGTATATTCTTAATAGTTTAAGGCCATAGACACATGGGGAAGCTACTTTTACACCTCATGCTTGCTTCTATCCTTATCCATGGGGTATATTTACCCCTTCCTTGCCCAAGTACGAAACTATGCTTGCTTTCTCTTTCGTCTAACCTGTAGCAACGAATCCACTCTATTTTTCTATGAAATCAAGTGCTCTAAGGTAGAGGACAACCCATTTTTGGAGAAGAAGGTCTCCTAGAGCTCCATCTAGGCCTACCTAGGGTTTCCAAGTTCATCTTTTAGGGATTTCGACTAAGGCAAGTTGTTTTATTCCTTTCCTCTCCATTTTTCTTGCTCTTTACCTTCCTTAGACCTTCCTCCATGTCAGAACCCTTCTATTCCATGGTGAAAGTGGCTCTAGAACTCAAAACTCTATCCTTCTTGTTTTTGTTTGTAGAATTTTGCTTTTTTGTGGAGAGAAGTACCTATTTGGCCAAGTTCAGATCTGAATCCAAGGTTTTCTTGCCCTATTTGCTCGAGGTTCTTGCTGTCTGGGATCTGACCTACTCTATAGAGGCGAGTTATATAACATTCTTCACTTATATTGCTTACTAGAAGCTCGTTAGTTCATGTTTATGCCTTAATGTGTTGATTTAAGCATAGAGAAACCATGCTTGTTTAGAATTACGAATTTTTGTGGTGTTTGCTATTTTGTTCCAGTTTTATATAAACTTGGAAACATGTGTATGACCTTTCTCAGGTGTAACATGATCTGGGACAGGTTGATAGCATCAACCTATGGTGCTAAGCACAAAATAGTTGATGGTTCAAATTAGGGTTTTCAAGCTGTTTCCTTCCCTATCACACCACCGATGGTCATACCATTCAATAGCCAATAGTGTTGCTATTTTGGCAACTGTTGTTCATGATCAAGGGTGTAAAATTTATGGTGACAACCTATGGTCACCCCCTTAGGTCATTTTTTGACTCAATTAGACGTTTAATTATCATCCACTAAGTATTCTAATGATGTTATAAATCGATGATGATATTGGCTTAATATTTGATGGTGTTAACTGAATGTATTACTGATCTAGCAACCAATGGTGACCTAATGATCACAATAAATGGTGAATCAGGTCATCACCATATATGATGAATTAGGAATGTAATTGTAGATTTGACTAAACCTTAAACCAATGGTTACTTAGTTCAATTGATTTAATGGTTAGACTTATACTTCAATTGATAACCTTGAACAATGAACCTGATCTAATGAATAATATTGGATGCTTCAACATCCAATGGATTATAATAAATCACATGATATTATTTGTGGGTCCTAGTGATGATATTTTGATGGTTCAATGCCATTAATTTGTAGTCTTACCTTTTCCATTATATAGTTATATTTGATAAATCACTATAATAAGTGGATGCGCAACTCCCATATGATCTAGCTTGTTATACCTAACCTTAATGTAATTATATGATGTGGATTGATTATAATCAGACCTCTTGAATGATTAATGTGATAATGAATTACAATCTTCTTGTGTTGAAACCACAATGTAGTACTATCTGAATATCATAGTACCTTGTCATGTTAGTATCTATGGACACATATGTGCTAATGATCTTTTGAGCCTTGTTTAATGCATGGAATGATGATGATAACCTTACTATGAATAATGTGATGGTCTTAACGACCTTTGGACATGTTTGAAGTCATGATTGAGGTGAAATCATCTTCATGTTCCACTAAGGGTTAAAACCCTGGAACTTGTGATAAGATATTGGTATCTTGTAAAAGTATGATGATAAGTGTGGTCCATTAATTTGCAATGAATGATAGCATGTGGTAATGTGATTAAGATTTATATCTCAAATGTTTTATATCTTTTGAAGTTGTCATACATATACTCTTGTTAGAAAGAATTAGGGTTTGAATGTCCATTTGTATGAGTTAGCCTTAATTCACCCAATTTGCATAACTAATTAAGTGAAACTCTAATCATGTAGTGCCATGTGCCATAGATCTATCTGAGTGTCAAAAATTTCCAGATAATGAAATGAGTATTCCTAAGGTATACTCAGAATGCATACTGATCAGTATGTGGGGTGCTTGTCATCTGGAATTCAAGTGTTAGGGAGGATGACAGTGGTCATAACTAGCCCTCAGTTTGAGAACGGTTGTGGTCATGTCTTAGTGATTATATATATATGATGAGATTGGAGGACAACTGTGGTTGTACCTCAGATGTTAGGGTATGTGTACCTACCTCCTTTCACTAGTGTCGTGACCTGTACCAAGGATGGACTAGGCTATTAATAGCTTGACCTTATGTGTCGCTGTGATGGACCCATACTGACCGGGGGCAAAGAAGATCTTAGGAGTCCAACTCTTCCTAGATGTTGTATGGCACTGATTTTGACTTAGTAGTGGTCAGTTGGGACTTGAGAGTTATTTCTCAAATCCCTCAGGGAAATGTAATAAAAGAAGTGATATAAGCCGTGTAATATACTAGCTATGGTTAAATATGTCTCACATTGCTTGATTAGTCTTTAACTTGTCTTTATACTATTCAGTGTTTACAAGATGATATCATATGACCTTTGAGTAATTATACTTCTTGTCAAGTTAATTTGCTTAATGGCTTAGTATTCTTAACCTATTCAATCTGCTAAAATTGCTTATTCATTACTGTATCTTCTCAGTTCATTTACTATCAATCAATATGTTATAATCAATATATGTTGGAGAGAGTTATATCTCTCGCTGGGACTGGGTCTCACCCGTGGGTTACCACATTTTTTTAGGTGGTCACGGGCAATGAGGTCGAGGTCGCACTGTGGAAGAGAACCAACCTGGTGATCAATAGATTCAGAAGGTTGATTAGTTGTAGATGTTAGTAGTAGAGTCCTAGTGTCATCCCTGAACTCTCAGGTCTGGGTATGGGATGAGTTTTCTAGATGAAATACTTGTATCGGCGCGAAATTTTGGTAGTATGCCAATGTTTGTAAATATATGGAATGCACATGTGAAATATATTTTGTATGTAGGATGTGACTGAGGTCTTTGGACCCATATGTAAATGCTTTTTATAGTATATGAGAATGGAATGATGGACCTTTTGTAAATTTTCTAAAGTTTATTTACATTGTTGGAATCGGTTTTAATTATTCTGCATTTTTTACTATGTGATAAATTAGTAGTTAATCATGTTTTTTATTTTGAGTAATCTCATTTAGTGTGACAAGGTGTCACATTCCAAATCATATAATCATTGAGAGCATATGATAGATCATGTTGGATTTTAGTGTTGGGTTTTAGGGGAGACAGAGAAGGCAGCGGAAACAAAAAATTTTCTCCCCCAACCCATACCGAGGAAACACGTCAACGTCTATATAATAGGAAAGGATGGTTTGCGGAATCATACCTTGTCCCGAGGCTTGCTCGGCGACAATACCTCGCGCAATGCGCGGTCTTCAACTCCGAACTTCGACGGTGTTTGTGCAGCTCCTGGTCGCACCGGGACTGACGACTCCTACTCGAACCGGACTGTCGGATGACAGTTGTCCTCCTAAGCGGCACTGTCCTCCCGCCTCTGTAGTAGTCCACACGGACCACCTGGAACTCCACTCTCCTTGTCCCACAAGGAAGTGGAAGGAGTCGCACCCTCCTGTTGACGTACTAGTCGCCAACACTCTCTCCTACCTCCTGTTGCAACTGCAGTTGTCCTTCCCTTGTTGCACCTCCCTTTTGCGGGAAGCACTTGCTCGGGCTCTCTCACGGTTACCAAAACCAGAGAGAACGACAACTTGCAGAGCAACTGGTTGCACTGAGCTGTGTATTGAGAAGCCCCCAATACCCCTATATATATAGGAGAGTCATGGGACAGGGTTCTCCATCTCGGGTAATGCGGGACTAAAGCAGGAGTAGAAGGGTTCGAGAATTTTCCACAAAAAGCAACCTGTTCGCAACTTGAAATGATCGGTTCACAACTGAACCGATCGGTTCGGCCATTGAGCCGATCGGTTGGACCTGAGCCGATCGTTTGGGGCACTCCAACCGATCGGTTGGTGCCCTGAACCGATCGGTTCATGGTCCTAATCTGGCTCAAAAAGACTTTCCTTGTTTCTTTCCCAATTGGTATCGAATACCAATATTATTCCCAATTGAATTGGGCAATTTGAAACGAAAGGAAAATCCTTGCCGACATGACTTTCCCAACTGGTCGGTTGCACCAGTTGAGCCGATCGGTTCAACCCTTGAACCGTTCATTTCAACCTGGGCATGAGCCGATTGGCCTGGACACTCCAGCCGACCGGTTCAGCAACCTCAGCCGACCGGTTCATCACATGAACCGATCGGTTGGGAGCACAGGTTGGGCAAAATCAGTCAATTGCGATTTCAATCAATCCGATACTCCAATCAATGTGTCCAACACCTTGAACCATACGATATTGAGCTATCGACTGATTGAGTGTTTAATTGAACTACTAAACTCCTTTAGTAATCAATCTAAACATTGCTTTGTGGACAAAACTCCTCTTCCAGGTTAAGTCCTATGTGTGTGACCCTGCAGGTCCATTTCACATTGGCAGTGAAAGTCCATAACACTTATGACTTCACAAGCAAAGAGCGGTGCCTAGTCACACATCAGTGCTACCCAAGTGAAAGTAGAAAGTTGGAGAACAACTTTCATCCTACAATCCGTGAATGGTGTTACAGCGAATGTATAATTCCTTTGTCACTGATATCCCGAATGAACTCGAGGCATGGAACAGTCATCCTGTCAACGTTCATTCACTTCCTTGATCTCAGAGTAGACTGGAAGAGATATGTATGACATCAATATCATATACTGATTCACACATGCGTGCACGCCTTTCTCAATCCTACTCATCAAGTGGCCATGGATATCAAACTCCCTCAGGAGGGACAAATCCCATATCTATCACTTGCCCCTCAAAAGCCCCATGTGTCAAAGCCACCCAATCATCACCTTTATAACAACCCATGTTTCAGGACTGCGTTTGATGATGTCAAAGTGTGCCCAACGACATGTGTTGAGTGCAGTGATTTCAGGTCTAAGAATCACACTCACCACCATCACTGTGAGTACTGACTGTGACTACCATATCATGGTTCCATGTGTCAAACTCACGGTGGGTCTGTCCGGTACCTTGTTCTCTAACAAGTATCTATGTGTTTGGTTTGATATCTCTATATCATGACTAATGAGATTCTGTCATCAACCAACACCACAATCTAGTCTTGTGTGTCATTGCTGTCTATCTACCTTCCACAATGACATCCGACTATGGACATAACAAGAATGTACAAACTCTTAGCATCCGTATGATCTCATCGTTCAGGTCATGAACCTGAAGGCATACGTCATTGAGTACTGTCATTCTCTAGACATTCAATCTGTTCTATCACTATCTCATATGACTGAACCAGAAAGAATTGGAAGCTTGCCTTTGATGTTTATCAAATCAATCTTAATGTATTCCACCAATCATCACATGATTGGCTCTCAGGGCATACATACCAACAGACTCCCACTTGCACTGCGAGCCAATCACCCATGAATCATATTCATAGTGATCTTCAAACATGTCCCACATGTTACTGTGCTCTAGTTCCAACATAGTGAGTAATGACAACACCTTGCCAAAGTTTGTACAAATTGCATGTCTCGCATCTCTTCATTGTACGTCACACGTATGAGATGGAGTTGCTGTAATATGCGATCTAGCATTCCATTTGCTAACCTTTAGCCACATTGCATGATCAAGGATTCCAGACTTGTCATCAATGAGTGGAATATAAGTTCATCTTATGAACTTTCAGATCCATATAGTATCCATTGATGTTCTCTAACACATAGATACTCGACATTTCCCTTTTAAATGGCTTTATTGGAACACTTCCAATTATCAACAAACTTTTACTTTTATACGTCTCATGTATATATATTGCGATTAATTTTCTGTCTTTTCGGAAGTTCGCATCAATGTAACTCTTTACATCGAACTCTTCCTTATCTCCATATAACTAGTACTTCACAAGCACTTATCAAGTTCTCATGGTATTCCAGTAACCCTTACTGGAAATAGAAAGCCATCCACTCGTCATGTCACACATGCGAGTTATCAGGATGAGCACATCATATTGCCATGTCGTACATACAAGATGATGAATGCATTTTATTCTTGCCATGTCATACATGCAAGATAATGGGATGATTACATACATGATAGATCCATATCTATTCTTAGTGTTCCCATTCTTCATAAGAATTGGATACTTGGCCTTGGGATACTAACTCCATATAACATGGACAAGTTTTCTCCCATTGAATCTGTGCATACTGAACACTTCAGTACAGATTGCCAATGTATGCTCTCTCTTTCCAGGTCAAGAGATTTTCGAGAACTATCTCTATAGATCCCTATTCCTATCACATAGGAAACACCTCTATCTTCCTTAAAGATAATTTCCACATTCGGATTTCCAATTATAGAACATTTCCATTTCACATCAATATGTGGAATGTGAACACGCTCCCACTAAATCACAGATCCCTTCTTTATCTTTGACATATCAGTCAAACCCTTTGACTATATCATCAAAGTAAAGATCCAATTTTTGAGTTGCTTGTACTCAATCAATCACATTGATTAGTCCATTGTAACTTATAGACTTTATTTGCATTAGTGGATTCATAAACCTTATAGGATGTGTCACGTACACATCCTAATTTCATTCCTCATAGGAATGCGGTTTTAGTATCCATATGCCAAATGTCTTAGTCATTAAGTTGCAATCAACAAGCATCATCCTTCTCAAAATGTTATCCATGTGTCTTAACATTTAAGACTCATTTGCACTTATGGATATGATCCAATGAGTGCTACCATCAAGGTCATACCTTATGGTTCACATGGATGTCATTTAGGATGTAAAGGTCATAAACCATAACTCAAGATTCGGTTCCTCATATTCATCTTGATAGTTGACTCATCACATGAACAACTCATCACATAGATAATTGAGGTGTATCTGTTAAAGATATAAGAACTCACAACCCTTGTGATTCTTAATTTCTTTTATTAGTGTGGGGTATTCTTTTATTAAGAAGAATTCAGTTATTTGATAATCATTCTCTAACTCCTTAGAGTATGATTCCTTCTTGATTCAGACATCACCATGCCTTAATCATGAGTTCACTATGATACACTATCATAATCACTCATAAGGATCTCAAACATTTGGTTCAAGTATTTCATTCATTGATCTCATCAAGAATTAATACTTTACCAAATTTGTACTTCATTTATGATAATCTTGAACATTTCAAGATATTCATATTGGTATTTCTCTAAACACCATTTGAAGTATTAGCATTTATTCCAATAGGTATGTAAATACATCACATGTATTACACCTAATAGGATAATCACTCTTCCACTACTTTAGTGAAGATTGATTAATCATGTCCAAGATATTCATGTCCCTTACTGGTTCTCTAACCAAAAGAGTCTAGTTTTATCCATCACATGGAAACTAGAAATGAATTTCTCATGATTAATGCTAATTAAATTGTTTGAGTTATCTATAACTTTTAGGTATCGTCTTATCTTATGGTTATCAAATATCACAAGATAAATAAGGCATTGCCACAAAGATCATATCTTTAAGATTGAAAACACAACTTTATTAATTGCCATCATTGTCATACAATATGCAAAAATAAAGTGTTTCTATCTATTGGCAAGTATGAAATAGCAGTTCATAACTGTATTACATGCCTTATTGGCTGAAAATAAACTAAAGTATTCCTATCTATAAAGGCAACACTTGCCCCAAGTAAGACTGCTTTACACTTTACATCTTGATATCATATATCTCAAAAAGTGTTACAAGTTTATTTACATGACACCTTCAAGTAGAGGCTTCAGTCGCCTCCTTCTTCTTTTGTTCTTCCAGGTAGAGAGGACAATTCCTTTTCCAATGTCCTGGCTTTTGACAATGGTGGCAATTTCCTTTCTTGGTCACGCCTCCCTTGGCCTTGAGAGCTGAAGATGGCTTGGACTCCTGGCTAGCTTCAGAACCTTTCTTAGCTTTGCCCTTGCCCTTGCGCTTGGACTTGCCTTTCTTGCTCGTGATCACCATCACAGCCTTAGGCTTGTCCTTCTTCATCTGTAACTCGGTTGTCCTCAACATGCCCAACAACTCTGACAGTGGCCTATTAAAGTTGTTCATGTTGTAGTTCATCACAAACTGACTGTATGATTCTGGCAACAATTGCAGTATCACGTCAGTAGCCAACTCTTGGCTCAGTGGAAATCCCAGTCTTTGCAGGTTCTCCACATACCCAATCATCTTGAGTGTGTGAGGACCAACTGGATCTCCTTCTGTCATGACGCACTTGAACAACGCCCTAGAAACATTGTATCTCTCTTGTCGTGTCTGATCTTCATACATGTTCCTGAGATGCAGAATCATCTCTATGACACCCATGTTCTCATGTTGCCTCTGCAACTCATGGTTCATTGAACATAGCATCAAGCACTTTGCATCAATGGCATCATCAGAATGCTTCTTGTAAGCATCCCTTTCTGTCCTTGGTGCATTAGGAGCGGGTTCCTCTGGAATTGGAGTATCCAGGACATAGAGCTTACGCTCTTGGGTGAGAACAATTCTCAATGTCCGATACCAGTTGTGGAAGTTTGTCCCATTTAGCTTGTCCTTGTCAAGGACCGATCGCAAAGAAAAGTTGTTGTTGTTTATTGCCATTTGAACTACAAAAAGAAAATATGCAATTTTAGTCCAAAACTCATTTTTTACTTATTTGATTGATTTGAAAGTTTGATGATATAATTAGGCCTTTAATTAATTATCGCTCCCACTATTTTACTTCAAATTGATAGCCCTCACCATCAATTCGGAAGATTGCAGCGTACAACCTTCTAGTGGGCAAGATCCTGAAATCCTCTAAGCCATGGACCAGCTAGGGCTGTCACCCACAACATAGATCTCTCAGGTAGGCAACTTTTGCCAATTGCATCATATGCAACTCTTGATAAGATGTCATATACAACTCCTTGCAATGATCATCTCTATGCCTCAAGGTACTAGATCCCATCTAGATCACCTTGTTAAGTCCGACCCAAAGCAAACACGATGAATATGCACCCTGCTAGGGTAGACCCACACATTCATCCTTCATGCTTCCACGAGGTAGACGGTGCACCACGCTAGGGCGTGCCCACACTTGGTCGAACAAGCTTTTCACGTGTGTCGCATTTGGAAGGCATCTAAAACTTAATATTTTAATGAGGGATTTGGTTTTATATACATATACATATCCAATCACCACAATATATAGTACGTATCATATACATGCTATATCCCACAGAAAACATGCACAAACGATAAAAAGCGATGATTATGGCCATCCTAATGTGATTCCTCGAGCCAGGAGGAATCACGATCATCGAGGTCTACATCACATGCAACCTGTACAAGATGAACTCTGTGCCTTGCCATCCGAGTAGATCAACTCATCACATGAACGATCTGTACTCTCCAGCCGGTCGTCTGGGTGCCACTAGTCGATCGGTTGGCTCCTCCAACCGATCGGTTTGCCTGGTCGTCGTGCATCTCGTCATGTCCGCCACCCGCTCGTCTCGCTCCTCGAACCGATCATCAACCGATCTGTTCACTCCTTGAACCGACCGTCTGGAAGGTCAACTGATCGGTTCACTCCTTGAACCGATCGTCTGAGCAGTCGTCTTGATGTCCGCCGGTCTTTGACATAACAGGAAATAAAATCTATCCTATTTATTACATTGCTTTAAAAAGGAAACCCCGAGTTACATTCGGGGGGAGCAAAGGTAGGAAAGAATCTCGAATTATTTCAAGTTACATCAGGAATAAGAGAGGGAAGATCGGTGTGCAGACCGAGATGCAAGCAACCAATCACAGATAGGGGTTTATAGGCCATAATCACGCTACACACATCCACCACAAAACTCGTTTAAGGGTGACGTGTATCGAGTGCATTAATAATACATATCATATATGTAATTTGGGATTTGTGGATTTAGGATTGGACATGCATAAAGCCAATATTATTCGCATCGCATGCAATAAATAAAGGCGACAAACCAAAATCGATCATATCGATATTCCTAAAATATAGAGCAGTTGACGTGGCTCTGATACCACTGTTGGGTTTTAGGGGAGACAGAGAAGGCAGCGGAAACAAAAAATTTTCTCCCCCAACCCATACCGAGGAAACGCGTCAACGTCTATATAATAGAAAAGGATGGTTTGCGGAATCATACCTTGTCCCGAGGCTTGCTCGGCGACAATACCTCGTGCAATGCGCGGTCTTCAACTCCGAACTTCGACGGTGTCTGTGCAGCTCCTGGTCGCACCGGGACTGACGACTCCTACTCGAACCGGACTGTCGGATGACAGTTGTCCTCCTAAGCGGCACTGTCCTCCCGCCTCTGTAGTAGTCCACACGGACCACCTGGAACTCCACTCTCCTTGTCCCACAAGGAAGTGGAAGGAGTCGCACCCTCCTATTGACGTACTAGTCACCAACATGCTCTCCTGCCTCCTGTTGCAACTATAGTTGTCCTTCCCTTGCTGCACCTCCCTTTTGCGGGAAGCACTTGCTCGGGCTCTCTCACGGTTACCAAAACCAGAGAGAACGACAACTTGCAGAGCAACTGGTTGCACTGAGCTGTGTATTGAGAAGCCCCCAATACCCCTATATATATAGGAGAGTCATGGGACAGGGTTCTCCATCCCGGGCAATGCGGGACTAAAGCAGGAGTAGAAGGGTTCGAGAATTTTCCACAAAAAGCAACCTGTTCGCAACTTGAAATGATCTGTTCACAACTGAACCGATCGGTTCGGCCATTGAGCCGATCGGTTGGACCTGAGCCGATCGTTTGGGGCACTCCAACCGATCAGTTGGTGCCCTGAACCGATCGGTTCATGGTCCTAATCCGACTCAAAAAGACTTTCCTTGTTTCTTTCCCAATTGGTATCGAATACCAATATTATTCCCAATTGAATTGGGCAATTTGAAACGAAAGGAAAATCCTTGCCGACATGACTTTCCCAACTGGTCGGTTGCACCAGTTGAGCCAATCGGTTCAACCCTTGAACCGGTCGTTTCAACCTGGGCATGAGCCGATCGGCCTGGACACTCCAGCTGACCGGTTCAGCAACCTCAGCCGACCGGTTCATCACATGAACCGATCGGTTGGGAGCACAGGTTGGGCAAAATCAGTCAATTGCGATTTCAATCAATCTGATACTCCAATCAATGCGTCCAACACCTTGAACCATACGATATTGAGCTATCACCTGATTGAGTGTTTAATTGAACTACTAAACTCCTTTAGTAATCAATCTAAACATTGCTTTGTGGACAAAACTCCTCTTCCAGGTTAAGTCCTATGTGTGTGACCCTGCAGGTCCATTTCACGTTGGTAGTGAAAGTCCATAACACTTATGACTTCACAAGCAAAGAGCGGTGCCTAGTCACACATCAGTGCTACCCAAGTGAAAGTAGAAAGTTGGAGAACAACTTTCATCCTACAATCCGTGAATGGTGTTACAGCGAATGTATAATTCCTTTGTCACTGATATCCCGAATGAACTCGAGGCATGGAACAGTCATCCTGTCAACGTTCATTCACTTCCTTGATCTCAGAGTAGACTGGAAGAGATATGTATGACATCAATATCATATACTGATTCACACATGCGTGCACGCCTTTCTCAATCCTACTCATCAAGTGGCCATGGATATCAAACTCCCTCAGGAGGGACAAATCCCATATCTATCACTCGCCCCTCAAAAGCCCCATGTGTCAAAGCCACCCAATCATCACCTTTATAACAACCCATGTTTCAGGACTGCGTTTGATGATGTCAAAGTGTGCCCAACGACATGTGTTGAGTGCAGTGATTTCAGGTCTAAGAATCACACTCACCACCATCACTGTGAGTACTGACTGTGACTACCATCTCATGGTTCCATGTGTCAAACTCACGGTGGGTCTGTCCGGTACCTTGTTCTCTAACAAGTATCTATGTGTTTGGTTTGATATCTCTATATCATGACTAATGAGATTCTGTCATCAACCAACACCACAATCTAGTCTTGTGTGTCATTGCTATCTATCTACCTTCCACAATGACATCCGACTAGGGACATAACAAGAATGTACAAACTCTTAGCATCTGTATGATCTCATCGTTCAGGTCATGAACCTGAAGGCATACGTCATTGAGTACTGTCATTCTCTAGACATTCAATCTATTCTATCACTATCTCATATGACTGAACCAGAAAGAATTGGAAGCTTGCCTTTGATGTTTATCAAATAAATCTTAATGTATCCCACCAATCATCACATGATTGGCTCTCAGGGCATACATACCAATATTTAGTTCTACAAGATAATGATTTTACTGATTTGGACAAGATAAAGCTTGTTATTGGCATAAGAGTCATATTTCATCATATAGAGACAACTAGGTCAACTAAGTCCTTTAGTGCACATAATAGGTACTTGGGTATCATGAGTTAGACATGTACTACATTGCATGATATCTTAGTTCATTGTTTCACATGGCATAGGAAAGGTTACTGATTTTAAGATTCAACCATATCATAGAGAGAAATTAGGTCCATGACTTCACATAAGATCAAGTTATAAGTACATATATGAACCATATTTAGGTCATGGTAGGTCAATATGGCATTAGGGTGCATATAGATGGTACAAAATATTACATCTCATTCCTAAGGAGTAAAGTTAGTGATTTTCATGTGCATGGGGTTAGAGATCATGAATCATACATGTTAAGCATGGTAGATGATGATTAGTAATCACAAAGTCACAAAGGGCACGTTTTTAGAGAAACAATGAAATATCATGCAAAGTTAGTAGGAAATGATAGTATCATTGGAAAGATAGTGTTTGTCTGGTCGAAATAGTATATAATCCCTTGATATTTGGTTAAGAGATGAGAAATATATTTTACACTAATTATCATATTTGAGGGATTTTTGGTCAATATATACCTAGACCAGTCCATGATTGGGCCACTGGTCCTCTCCTCGGCCTACATGTGTGTGAGTGTGGGTGATGGGCCTAGTCTAGTCCAGATGGGTGAACTGATGGGGTCGTGTGCCCTATTTGGATCGGCACAGAGTGACAGTCGGGGCTCTCAGCTCCTGTTGTGTGTGAGGGGTGGTTGGCATCTGGATCCCCTCTAGATGTTGCTATCACAAGTTGTGTTGAGTGGGTGAGGGAGATCGCAATTGTTTACCAGAGCCAGGTCACAGGAGTGGTGGCATGCATTCATGCACATATCGATACCCATGAGAGAGAGGTTGGCCACAAACTGAGCATCATGACGGGATGGCACTGAGGATGTGTTCATCGAGACCGTTGGTGCTTGATCAAATGGCTAAGGGTTCATCTCTAACCTCAGTTATGACTTCTCAGCATGGTGTGCTAAATGCAGTCATGAGAAGGAGGGTGTTGGATGGCATGATAGTGCTTCCGCGAGAAAGAAAAAATGAAGAGGAGGTTAGAACAAAGAGGAAGGGTCTATATAAGGGGTGAGAGGGGAAGCATAGGGCGATTTTTAGGGTTTGAGGAGGATGGACATGGCGGCCAAGGGGTTTTTTGGTAGCCAGTCCTCATCTGTTGACCTTGTGTGAGCCCTATTGGCCCCAGGGGTGGAAGGTAGGATGAAACAAAGGTCGAGAATGAGACCTCGATGCACATTGCACTACAAAAACTACACTTTTTGTTCCACCTACTCCCTCCATAGCTGGAGAAAGGAGGAGGGGCATGAGCTTTAGGATCAGGGCACCAATCTATCAGCACCCTCTTCTAGCAACCCACAACAAATAGAACCACCCATCCAGATCACTCAGGTGGGAGCACAGGAGGAGTGAAAAAAAGAAAAAGGGGAGAAGAGTAATGAGGTCGGGTGGGCCGACACCTAATTTGGGCCCTAAACGGCCAGTCCAAGACCCCAAAAAGGGGTAGAAAACACAAGAAAAGAGTTTGAAACTAGGATATTCAAAAGGACATAAATACTTGATATGACCTCCAAATTCAAAGAAATTAGGTCCATTGAAAACATGCAAACACCCTCTACTACAAGAGCACAAAGTCAGAGTACATAAGCTCACAAGGATATGATCAAATTTTTAGAAATTGATAATGTGTGATATGAATGTAAACTAGGTTTTGTCAACTTGAGTATCACCAAGGTAATGCATGCACACTAGATGGGTTAAAAGTGCATCGACACACCTATCCATATGAAATTGATGGTGAGAACAAGATCTAGGCAAAAAGAGAAGTCACACTCAAAATGTGAAGTGCAAGGTCATCCGAAGGGACAAATCCCATCTACATCACTTACAGTCATCCCCATGTCTCATGATATATTTGGGCATCACCTTTATGGAAAACCTTATTCAAGGTTACAGTGAATGATGAAAGATTACATTAAACAACATGTGATAAGTGTAGTGATCTCAGGTATAAGAACCGTAATTACCATCAACACTATAAGAGATGATTCTGACTACCAATTATGATTTCCATGTATCACTCTTAAGGTGGGTCTATCTGATATACTATTCTCCAATATGTAACTATATGTTTGGTTCGATATCACATATCATGACATAATGAGATTTTTTCATCAACCAACATACACTATAGTCTTATTTGTCATTGTTGTCTATTGGCCTTCCATAATAACATTTGACTATGGACATAAAAAGAATGTGTATATATATATATATATATATATATATATATATATGTGTGTGTGTGTGTGTGTGTGTATGTATATATATATATGTATATATATGTATATATATATATATATATACATATATATATATACTCTTAACATCCATATGATCTCATTGTTTAGGTACTCAATCCAAAGACATATGTCATTGAGTAATATCATTTTTTAGATATTTATTATGTTATAGCATTATCTCATAACTAAATAAAATATAATAAATTGGAAGTTTATCTTCATTATTAATCAAATCATTTACAAGATATGCCATTACAATCATCATATGATTGGTTCTCTAGGCATTCATACCAATAGACTCTCACTTGCACTCATATCCAATCACACATGAACTTAATCCCAAGTGATCTAACATGACCATCATGCTTTTGCTGTGAAAGTGATTTTGTCAAGGGGTTGGCCACATTGCCTTCAGTTGGTACTCTACAAATCTTCACATCTCCTCATCGTTTGATCTCTTATATGGGATGGAATTGCCTTTCTATGTGCTTGGAATGCTGATGTGATCTAGGTTCCTTAGCTTGTGCAATAGCTCCATTGTTGTCAGAATATATCTCAATTGCATCGCTGATGCTTGGAACCACCCCAAGTTCAGAAATAAACTTCTTGATCCAAGAAGTCTCCTTTGCTACATTGGATGCAACCATACACTCAGCCTCTATTGTAGAATCCATAACTCTTACTCTTGCTTGGAACTCTTTGAGGGCAAAACTATATTGTTTAAGCAAAACACAAATCCTGATTGTGATCAATAAACATCTTTGTTAGTTTTGAAGCTTGCATCAGTGTAACCCTTACCACTAACTCTTCCTCTCTACCGTAGGCAAGGAACTGATCCTTAGTACTTCTCAAGTACTTAAGGATGTTCTTTATGGTTGTCTGGTGAGAATCTCCTAAATCTAACTGATACATGATCATCATGTTCAAGGCATATGAGACATCAAGATGAGTACACAACATTCCGTACATGATGGATCCAATTGTAGATTCATATGTAGTCCTGCTCATGTGTTCCCTTTCTTCACAAGAACTGGTACATTGATCTCTAGAGTTGGTAACACCATGAGACATTGACAGGTTGCCTCTCTTTGAGTCCTTCATGTTGAACCTCTTCAACACTTTTTCAATGTATGTGCTCTGACTTAGTCCAAGAAGCCTTCTAGATCTATCTATATAGATCTTGATTCTTGAGATATAGGATGCTTCTCCCAACTCCTTAATAGAGAATGTATTTCCAAGTCAGGTTTTTACCATCTATAAAGTAGGGATGTCATTCCCCATCAATAGTATGTCATCTACGTACAATATGAGGAATACAATTATGCTCCCACTAACATTCTTGTAAACACAAGGTTCATCTTCATTTTGACTAAATCCAAACTCTTTGACTGTTTGTCAGATCAAATATTCTAGCTCTGAGATGCTTGCTTCAATCCATAGATTAACCTTTGTAGTAATAGACTTTATTTGCATATTTTGGATTTATATAACCCTCAGGTTGTGTCATGTACACATCCTCAAGAACATTCCCATTAAGGAATGTAGTTTTAACACCATCTACCAAATCTCATAGTTGTGATAAGTTGCAATGGAAAGCATGACCTTGATGGACTTAACCATGGAAACTGGAGTACATGTTTCTTCATAGTCAACAACTTGAACTTGTCTGAAACCCTTTGCAACCAATCTGCCCTTAAAGGTTTGTGTATTACTATCCATGTCGGTCTTCTTCTTAAAGATCCACTTGCACCCTATGGATTTTACCCCTTTAGGTGGATCCTCCAAGGTCCATACCTTATTGGTGTACATGGATTCCATCTCAAATCTCATGGTCTCAAGCTAGTTCTCAGATTTTGGTCCTTTAGTATCTTCTAGATAGGTTGTTAGTTCATCATCTCTGACCAACTGACCACCTTCTTGAATCACAAGATAACCAAATCTTTCAGGCTCAAGGCATGCCCTACTAGATCTATTAGGACATTGTGTTACATGAGAACTTGAGATTCCACAAAAGTTTGTGAGTCTTCTTATTCCTCATGTACATCTACTAGTTCAATGTTTTCTTGTTGGTCTAGAACGTCTTTGAGTTCTACTTTCCTCCCACTGGTTCCTTTGGAAATAAATTCCTTTTTTAAGAATTTAACATCCCTGGAAACAAACACATTGTTGTAAAATAGGGTGTAAAAGTAATATCCTTTGGTTTCCTTAGGATATTCAACAAAATAACATTTATCAGATTTGGGTCCAAGCTTCTCAGGAAACTATTTTTTCACATAAGCTTCACAACCCTAGATCTTCATAACAGACACATTAGGATGCTTCCCATACCATATCACATATGGTGTCTTTTGAACTGATTTAGATGATACATGATTTAGTGTAAACGTGGCAGATTCTAGAGCATAACCCCAGAAGGTAGTCAGAAGATTAGCTCATCTCATCATCGATCGCACCATATCTAGAAATGTGTGATTCCTTCTTTCTGATACACCATTATGCTAAGAAGTTCTCGGTGGAGTCCATTGTGATACAATACGGTTTCTTATAAGATCCTCAAACTCTTGCTTAAATATTCTCCATCTTGATCAGAAAGAAGTGCCTTAATACTTTTGTTAAGTTCATTGTGTACTTCATTCATGAAATGGTTGAAATTTTTAGGGGTTTCAGACTTATGTTTCATCAGGTAAACATAACTGTACCCATTGAAATCATCAGTAAAGGTAATGAAGTATTGATAATGACCACTATCATTTGTTCTAAAAGGGCCACATACATCAATATGTATGAGTCCTAATAGATCACTAGCCCTCTCATTATTTCCAGTGAAGGGATTCTTAGTCATCTTTCCCAATAAAAATGACTCACATGTCTCTATTGATTCAAAATCAATAGAGTCTAGAGAACCATCTTTATGGAGTCTAGAGATGCAATTCTCATTTATGTACACTAGAAGACAATGCCTAAGATATGTTTTGTTTGAGTTATCCAATTTTAATCTTTTTGTGTTTACATTATAAACATTTGTCTTTAGATCCAGGAAGTAAAGACCATGAGACAGTGGGGCACTGACATAAAATATCTCCTTTTTTAAAATAGAACATCGACCATTCTTAATATGAAATTCATATCCAGCCTTTTCCATACAAGATACATAAATTATGTTTCTATTTATGGTAGATACATAATAACAGTTCGTTAATTCTACTCCAAACCCTTTGGGTAGAGATAAATCATAGGTTCCAACTATGGTGGTAGTAATTCTTGTTCCATTTGAGACTCACATTTCGACCTCACCCTTTCTTAAAAGCTTACTTCTTTTCAAATCATGAATATTCAAACATATGTGAGATCCACATAAGATATCTAGTACCAATGATTAAGAAGTAGTCAAATTTATCTCAATAATGTATATACCTAAAGTGGAGATATCTATCCCCATCTTCATCTTCCTGAATCCCTTCAAGTACAAAGGACATTTACTTTTCTTTCTCCTCATCTTGAGTGCTAAATATCTAAATTTATACTTAGCCTTAGAACTCTTCATGGCCTTGCTTTCACCCTTGGATTTCATTCTGTTGATCACCCCATCACAGTTTTGTCCTTCTTCATTCTTTCTTTGACATGAAACAACATGCCAAGCAAATCTGACAATGGTGTTACCATGTTATTAAAGTGGTAACACTCAATACAATGGCTATATGATTCGGGCAATGATTATAGAATCATATGTATGGCCAACTCTTAGCTCAAAGAGAATCACAGTTCTTCTAGATGTTCCACATGTCCAATCATATTGAGCACACATGTCTCTACTAAATCTCCCTTTGTCATCTTACACTCAAAGAGCGCCTTTGTGACATTGTACCTTTCTTGCTTTGTATGGTTATGGTTCACGTTCTTAAGATCTGTTACTTTCTCAAGAATCCCAAGCTTGTATTATGATTTCAAAACATATCAAAAGGTTATATTAGGGTTATAAGCATTGGCATGCTTCTAGTAAGCATCCACCTCAGCCGTAGGCAAATCAAGAGTAGGTATTTCTGGCACTGGTGTATCTAGGATATAGAGCTTATGGTCTTTATTGAGAACCCTTCTCAATGTCCAAAATCAATCGTGGAAATTTGTCTCGTTAAGTTTGTCCTTCCTAAGGACAGATTGTAACAACGATTTGTTTGTCCTTTGTTTCTACAAGAGAAAAATTACATTTGTTAAAACATTTTTAATTTGATTTTCTTTGAATAATATTTGATGAAATTTAATTAGGCCTTTAATCTTTATCTCTCGCATAATTTTTTTCAAATTTATATCCCTCACATATCTATTCAGAAGATTGTAGCGTATAACCTTCTAGTGAGCCAAGATCCAAACCAATTGAGTTATTACCCAGCCAACTCCAGTGTCCATAATCAATTATTAAGGTAGGCAACATTTGTTAATTGCATTTTATGCAATTATTGGATAGATGGTGTGCACAACTCTTTGCCATAGTCATCTGCATCCTTCTAGATGCTTAACCTCATTAAGATCACCTAGTTAAGCATGACCCAAAAGGAAAGACAATAGTAATGCAGTCTGCTTGGTAGATCCACATAACTACCATCACACTTCAATAAGATAGACATCACACCACACTTGGCGTGCCTACGCTTATTCGATCAAGCTTTTCATGTGTTTTTCCAATGGAAAGCATCTTAGACTTAATATGTCATTATGGGATTTGTATTCATAAATACATATACATATATGAGAACCATATACTTATAGTACATATCATATACATACAATATCCCACAAGTGAAAACATGCAATTAAAACATAAGCGATGGTTATTTCTATACTATTGTAGTTCCTTGGAGCCACAAGGAACTACCACCACCTAAGGTGTACATCACATGCAACAACCTATTGTTGTTGATGATGTGTGCTTGAACCAGTCTGGGTTGATCAGTTCAACCCTTGAACTGATTGGCTTGCCTCTTGGTCGGTCAGTTGGTTTGTCTAAATAGTCACCTACTCTCCAATCCACCATCTTCTAAACACCTCTAGTCAAACAATTAATCCACAAGTTGATCGGTTTGGTTCCTCTTGTCGTCTGTCCTTCTCGATCCTCCAGTCGACCGATATGTCTACTGAAACAGACAATTTTCCTAGTGTTGAATGTCTTCTTCATCATATTAAGAATTAAACTATCCTAATACTATTTAGCATATTACATGGTAATACAGAAACCTTAGGTTACATTCGAGAGGAGCACATGAAGGAAAGAATAATATTTTTACATATGGAAGAGAAGATAGAGGCTCAGTATGCAAACTGTGATATAAACAAGATCAAACAACCACACAACCAAGCATAGAAATTTGGATTATTGGCCATAATCATGCTTCACATCCACTAAAATCAACTTTTAGGGCAACACGTGAAAATTGTATATATATCATATGTATATATATATATATATATGTGTGTGTGTGTGTGTGTGTGTTAGTTGGGATCTATGTCATATTTAATTAGATATGTATATTAATCATTTTAAGTATTCACATCATATGCACTTACTAAATGAAGAAGATTAAAATGCAATCATCTATTAAATCCCAAAGCATAATAAATTAACCTTGCTCTGATACCACTGTGGGGAAATATGGCGATAGGGCAACCAACAGAAATAATTTTTTTACTGCCATATCCCCTTTAATCACTAGATCGTGTTAACAATTATGTAATGGGAAGGATGGTTACGGGCTTATACCTGGTCATGGAGCAATTCCAACAACAATTCTCTCGATGTAGCATGCAACTTTCTTCAAGTAGAACCTGGACAATGTCTACGTTGACTTCCTGGTTGATCACTATGGACAACAGTTGACTTTGTCCTCTGATTGACAGGAAATGACCTCCTCTATCTATAGTAGTCCACATGAACCACCAGGAACTCCTACCATTCTAGATGAATAGATAGGAAGGAGTTGTCCCTATCTAATCAGTGTACTAGTACCAACTTGCTCTCCCACAAATATTCTCCCTTACTATCCCTCCCTTTTATGGGTAGGACTTTCTTGGGTTCTTTCGGTTACTACAACCATTGTAGACAACAATTGGAAGAGATAATTGATATGTCTTTGAAGCCCCCAGTCCCCCTCTATTTATAGGAGAGTCAAGGTCAGGGTTTCCAGTCTGAGTGGGAGTCAAAGAGGAAGAATTTTACAAATTTTTGCATCCTATGAACAAAAAAATGGTCGGTTCAAAGGTGAACCGATCGGTTGACATGTGAGTGAATTGGTTCAACCCTTGAATCTATCGTTTCAACATGTTTCTCAATCACAAATATTAGATTAATGCAAAACATGATGTCAGCACTAATCCTTGTTCCAATCATATTGATCAGCCAACTGGTCAGTTCATAACCTGAATCGGCCAGCTCACAGACCTGAGCCGATCAGTTCATCAGTTAAACCGGTCATCTCATGGTTTTCATTGCCAAACTTGGTTCAATTGACCTGACACTCTACAATGATCAATTCAACACTTGAACCAGTTGGTTCACTGTCCAATCAGTCAACATTCAACCATTGTTGTTTAAATTGAATGCCTAACTCTTTACTAATCAAGTTAAAACTCCATTCATGAACAAATTCCTAATCTAAGTGTATCATATGTGTGTGACCCTATAGGCTCCAAGTTACGTTGGAAGTGAATGTTCATAACTAACTTATGACATCACAAGCAATGAGCGGTATCTAACAACACATCATTGCTATCCAAGTAATTCCCAAAGATGAAGAACAACTTCAAACTACAATTTGTGATTGGTGTTACAATGTTTGTATAGTTCCTTTGTCGTTGATATCCAGATTGAACTCAAGGCTTGGCCTCGTCGTCCTCTTCCTCGTTCAATCTGTGTTCCTTGAATCAGAGCAGACTGTCTAGGATATATGTAATCTCAATATCACATATTGACTCACATGAGCATGGCAATGCATTTCTCAGTCTCACTTATCAAATGGCCAAGATATCATACTCATGTATGAGGGACAAATCCCATCTACATCACTCACACTCATCCCCATGTGTCATGATATATTTGAGCATCACCTTTATGACAACCCTTATTCAACATTATGGTGGATGACGTCAAATTACATCAAAC
Source organism: Alisma plantago-aquatica (assembly GCA_963693085.1). Classification (NCBI taxonomy): domain Eukaryota; kingdom Viridiplantae; phylum Streptophyta; class Magnoliopsida; order Alismatales; family Alismataceae; genus Alisma; species Alisma plantago-aquatica. The sequence continues at coordinate 1,046,261,638 of OY856413.1, forward strand.
AACATGTGATAACTATAGTCATTTCAAGTTTAAGAACCACAATCACCACCAACACTATAAAAGATGATTCTGACTACCAATTATGGTTTCCATGTATCACTCTTAAGGTGGGTTTGTCTGATTCACTATTCTCCAACAAGTATCTATGTGTTTGATTTGATATCACATATCATGACTTGATGAGATTCTGTCATCAACCAACACATACTCATCTTATGTTTCATAGTTGTCTACCAACCTTCCACAATAACATCTGAAGGACATACTATATATATATATATATATATATATATATATATATATATATACTCTTAACATCTATATGATCTCATTGTTCAGGTCCTCAACCCAAAGACATACACCATTGAGTAATATCATTCTTTATACATTTATTATGGTACGTCATTATCTCATAATTGAATCAAACATAATAAATTAGAAGATTGACTTTACTATTAATCAAATCATTTACAAGATATGCGATTACAATCATCATATGATTGGCTCTCTGTGCATACATATCAACACTAACTTCATCCATATTTTAGCCATCTTCTCCCACATCTCTGGCTTGAAGATCAACTTTTGTAAATCTACCCTTATTTTCATAATGTTTCTCATCATGATCTACCTAAATACTAGCATCTTTTGGGGTTCAGTAATGAAAGCTTTCCTATGAAATATCTTGGTATGCCTTTATTCCCTTTAAGATTCCACAATTAGGTTGGAATCCCATCATCCTCAAGATTACCAAGATTCTCAATCATTGAAAGAATAACTTGCTCTAAAGTCTTAATGCTACTTTCTTCCTACAACATGATATTTGTTCCACTACCATGTGTCATCATCTCTAAGATTGACAACTTAAGATGTTGCTTTCTATGCGGAGTATCCAACTCAGTTCATATGATTCATCTTACTAGTTGGGGGCCCATTTGTCATCCTCAATGGATGGATGGTTGGGTATTATAGACCTTAGGTTGCATTCTCTCTATTAATTTAATGTAGTCATTGATACTCTAGGTGACCAAAAATCAACTATATGGTCCACTTTGTATAACTAAAAGTACTACTACAAACATAATCCTTGGCATTTTTGAAAGGTTCCCATCTCTCCCTTCTGTTCCTATCTTCACTCAGCCAACTTATCACAAACTTCATCACCATTTTGTCTGGTGCTTTTAGTAATATCAATTTTTACGGGACCCTCAAAATTTGAAGGGTCTTCTAGAAAATTTTCTTCCCAAACAACCCATTCCTCAAAATCTTAGATCGATTGACATTCACAAGGGGTCTTTGTTTCCTCAAGTCACCGAGATCCAACAAATTCAAACATCTTCTCTATGAAGAAGGCCTCAACTCTAATGATTTTTGCTCTTTGGTGATATTACTGAGGTTGGTTTTTGAACTCCAATATCCTTGATTATTTGGAATCAGTTTCTTTCCTTTTCCATTAAACACATGTACCATTTCTTTGAGAACCCTATAGTTATTGATCCTCTCACACCATGAGTTTGGAAGATTATGCCCTGCATTGGTTAGCCTATTTATGTGGCTTTTGATCAACTAAAAGAATAGATGTTACTTTGGGCCTCAAAGATGTTTATTTTGTTTGAATGACAATGAGACTATTCACCATTATTTTAATGTTTTTTGCTTGTCTATTGTGGGGTTTCTTCATTATTAAGCACTCGCCCTGTTCTAAAGCGTTTCCGTCTAAGAACCTCTTCAATATCTTCGACAGATCCATCATATTCCCTATCTACGATTAACTTAGATGTGCTAGGGATGACTATCCTTTGGTCCATCTGGAAGGAAAGGAATATATACTCCTTCAATAATACTTTTTATATGTTTTCTCAAATTGTTGAGCACATTATTCAATTTTGTTATTTTTGGCCCTATCCTTGCATATGATCTTGTTTGTGGTTCTGATGAAAAAGATGAATTCCATGTGGTTCGGAGTCCCTACTCTCTTTACAGAACACCTTGATGATGCATGTCCCACCAAAGGCATCGTGTCCTTTGAGTCCCTCATGGATGCATCTGAAATTGTAATCATTGTTCAAAAATGTAATGCAAAACATATTGTTCAAGTAGTCTACCTATGGTTTTAATAAATATACTATGCCTACCTATTAGGCGACTATATTGTAAATCGGCTATGGGGGGTTAATTAAAGGTAAAAGTGAGTTTAGTTATTGTGTGTGTGTGTGTGTGTGTGTGTGTTTTGAGGAGGTTTGTAGGTTTGGGTTAGGGTGTGGGGGGAGGGGGTGTTCTTAATTCCTGTTTTACTTACCGTTCAGCTAGATGCTTGCATTTATGGACCTATACCAATGGTCATGGGTTTCCTGATCGACGTTGCTTGCTTCCACTTCTGCCTTTCCTTTTCCTGAAACCGTGAATAGCCCTTTATAGTGCGGTGACCAGTGAAGGAGCTGGGCAGTTGGCAGGCCCCATTAACCATCGCTGCATTAATAGAAAATTTCAGATGGGCCTCGTCGCCTGCCTCGATTTCAGGGGACAGTCTCCGCCGGTCATGTGACCACCATTAAATGCTCAAAAGAAACAATCGAGCAAGCAACAGCGGCGGAAAGCCCAATCTCACCTAACACCTTACCACACGGTCCTTACCAGTTGCACCTTCTCGTGACCTCATCTCACATGAAGTTCCAGCACCTGTTTAGATTAGAGTCGAGCGCGGTTCTGATGCAACTGTTCGGCCAGTTCAGATGAAGGTGTTTCCTTTGTCAATAAAGTTGCATTGTCCAATGATTTCAGATGTGGTCAGATTCATATTACCCGACACGTGACTTCTGCCCCCTTCCTTTTGTGGAGCAAACGATTTCCAAAACCTCTCTAAATGCAGATAACTACTCTTCTTATAAAGGTACTTCTGATTTTCATTACAAACCGACCTTAGCTCAGTTGGTAGAGCGGAGGACTGTAGTACTCACAGGTAATCCTTAGGTCGCTGGTTCGAATCCGGCAGGTCGGATTTTGTTATTCTTTTTTTTCTTAAAAAACAACATGTGATGTTACTTCTAAAAGAAGATATATTATTCCGTGTACAATGCAAATTCAACTCTTTCCTAACTAAATTGGAGGAAATACCGTAAGGGCTGGCAGAAAACGAGCCAAAGCTAAATTTGAGTACCAGAATTTGGTTTATTGTGGTCTGTTTGAAACTAATTCGGTTCATAAATAGCATTGTCTAGATTCGGCTGACTAGAATGACCCTTCAGACTTGGAAAAAGGGTATCCCCTAGAATGTTACTTCAGACTTTGAAAATTTTCCTTCATATTAATTACATCATTATCCATATTAATTATTTGTAGCTAATAACATCACTCCTAATTTCCTTAGTTTTTTATAATGTGCACCCTTTATCGCATCATGGGGTTTGAACGTAATGATCTGGACGGAACATTTTTCCGGACCACCACGTTGATTTTAGTCAATGGTTATAGATGTATACCACACCATATTCACTCCTAATTGGTCACAAAGATAGACTCTTCATCCCGATTAGGGTTCAATGAGGATATTAGTGAAATATATGTTTCAAGGTCTTAATTGTCAATTAACAAAGCGGTTGCCTATCTCAATAAATGCTGACTTCAAACTGAATAATAGATTGCTAGAAGAGAAAGTTGCAACGTTATAATTGCAACACATTGCAGGAAAATAGGTTTAGTTTATAGGAGTTCACATACCATGCTACTATATTTTTTTTTCATGAAACTTGATCTAGCTACCGCCCCATTCTTTTTCTTCTATAGGTAACGACAATTCACCCCACAACATACAATAATATAATGTAGGTTGTTATGTTTATGGTTGCATGTATAAACCAACACTAGGGGTCATTTGATGGGCATTAGTGCAATGTAGTATTTGGTAAAATCAAAATTTTCATCCCATTCAACTTTTCACTACTACAGAAATAGCATTCAGTGTCACTTTTCTGGGCGTCGGTTATTAAGGAAAATCGACGCCTAACATATAAGACGTCGGTTGTTTAAGCAAACCGACGTCTATATTCGAAGACCAGCCAGACACGGGTACCGCTTTGTATTCAGCGTCGGTTGTTTATAACAAACCGACGCTTAAAGTCGCCCACGAAATCCAAATTTTGATAAAAAAAAATAGTGTCATTTTCAGCGTCGGTTATGTAGGTATAAACCGACGCCTATGTGCGATGAAAATTTGCGCGAAAAGTGTCACTTTCAGCGTCGGTTATCCTTGTATAACCGACGCTGAAGGTGGTTCCCGTCAAACAATTTCATGAAAATATCGTCCAATTGGACGTCGGTTGTTGCAAACAACCGACGCTAAAGAGGTTTAGGCGTCGGTTGTTTGAAACAACCGACGCTATTTGGGAACTTTATTACCCGCGATCGCCCAACTCTTCCCCTTTCTTCTGTTTCATTGCGAGCCGATTACCTTTTCTTCTCTGCTGCCGCCGATTTCTTCTCCGACGATTTCTTCTCCGGCGCCTCCTTCTCCGGCAATTTCTTCTCCGGCGCCCCCTTCTCCGCCGCCACTCCTGCACCTTCTTCCCTTCTCCGCCACCCCTGCTGCTCCAGCGCCAGCGCCTGAGATTAGGCACCGCCACGCCTGAGATTAGGCGCCGCCACGCCCCTGGTGCTCCTCCACCGCCGTCGCGCCGCCGCAACCATCATCTCCACCCTCGCTGCTAGCTGCTCTTCCACCGCCGTCGCTGCTAGCTACTCCTCCAGCCAGAGCCACCGGAGCCTCTACCTTCTTCCCTCTGACAAGGTTGGTCTTCCCGCTGCTAGCTGCTCTACTTTTTTTTTGCATCGATTAAATTGTTGTGATAAAAATGCATGTAATGTATTTGATTAGAGTTAATATAATCTGGATGTTCATAATAATGTAGTATGTTAAATATGATGATTAGGGATACATATAATGTCTAGTACACAAATATTAGATGATATTCAAGAAAACCCTAGTTTGATGAGCATGTTGTTAATCATGTTAATTATGATTCTTCTATATATTCTGATGTCATTATATAATTATGTGATCCCAACATATTAAATTGAATTAGAATGATTTCATGAATTATAGGGTTTTAAAGTTGATAAACATGTACATGCGGAAATAGGGTTATTAAACCAATGGTTATAACATAGTATGATCTTAATCTAATCTGGATGTTCATAATAATGTAGTATTTTAAATATGATGATTAGGGATACATATAATGTCTAGTAAAGATTCCTAGACCTTTTGTTTGAAACTATTGATTTCTTGATTTATTATTTAATAATGCTCTGTTGATTAGGATTAACCATTTTGCCTGTAGTTTATAGACATTTATTATATATAAGAATGACAACACATGTATTTGTTGGCCTAGAAACCCGTCCAAGATTTACTCATTAGGAGTAAATCTTAGATAGTCCCCGATTTGGGACTGTTCTTGAACACCTAATCTCACTTAGGATGTAAGTGTATAATGTGTATTGGGTTTTTGAGAAAATTTCGGTAGCATTTCCCCGTTTGTTCTCTAAGTACATATGTACTTAGAGAACAGCGGGGAAATGCTGCCGAAATTTTCTTGAAAACCCAATACACATTATACACTTACTAGTGAGATTAGGTGTTCAAGGATGGGATAGGTGGTACACATTTATTATATATAAGAATGACATCAAATGTGTTTGTTGGCCTAGAAACCCGTCCAAGATTGACTCATTAGGAGTAAATCTTGGATAGTCCCCGGTTTGGGACTGTTCTTGAACACCTAATCTCACTTAGGATGTAAGTGTATAATGTGTATTGGGTTTTCGAGAAAATTTCGGCAGCATTTCCCCGTTTGTTCTCTAAGTACATATGTACTTAGAGAACAGCGGGGAAATGCTGCCGAAATTTTCTCAAAAACCCAATACACATTATACACTTACTAGTGAGATTAGGTGTTCAAGGATGGGATAGGTGGTACACATTTATTATATATAAGAATGACATCACATTATATACTTAGGATGTAAGTGTATACCCTAATCTTTTCCTAATATATACTTGTTTCCTAATATATACTTGTTTTCTCTGATCAAAGAATGGATAGATCATGGATGTCCATTCATAATCGTTGCACCCCAGAGTTTATATCTGGTCTTGATCAGTTTATTAGATTTGCCGAGGAACATAGGAAAAAACCTATAGATAGGTTCTACTGTCCATGTAGGCATTGCGGTAACAACTTGAAAGTCAACACTGGTGAGGAAATCAAAAGTCATGTCATGTGCAACGGGATTGTACAAGGCTATACAGAATGGCACTGGCATGGAGAGATTTCAAAATCGAAACCAGTAGATGTCGATAGCAGTGCTTGGGTGGAAGAAGAAATTGCCTCCGATGACGTAAATGTGAATGAACCAGTTCCAGCAGACATCGTTGATGTGATGCTGGATAGTTGTAGGGTAGAGCACACTGATCCACCTCCTATCTTTAGAAACATTGTGCATGATGCTGAGATACCGTTATACACAGGCTGTGCTAAGTTTACGAAGCTTAGCGCTGTGTTGAGATTGTATAAGTTGAAAGCTAACAATAGATGGAGCGACAAAAGCTTCACTTCATTGTTGACTTTGTTGAAAGAAATGCTTCCTGAAGGAAACGAGCTGCCAATCTCAACATACCAGGTAAAGAAAATTTTGTGCCCAATGGGAATGGAGGCCAAGAAGATACACGCATGCCCGAATGATTGTGTATTATTTAAAAAGGACAATGTAGATTTGAAAGATTGTCCAAAATGTGGTGCGTCACGGTATAAATTGACGACTTCGGGGGAGTCCAAAACTGGTTCTCCTGCCAAGGTGTTGTGGTATCTACCTATAATATCACGGTTTCAACGCTTGTTTGCAAATCCGAAAGATGCGAAGAATTTGAGGTGGCATGCAGATGTTAAGAAAAATAATGATGGGATCTTACGACATGCGTCTGATTCCCCACAGTGGAAGAATATTGATCTATTGTACCCCAAATTTGGTGAAGAAGATACGAATCTAAGACTTGGGCTTTGTACATATGGGATGAATCCGTACGGGACATTGAGCAGTGTTACGTCCCCGGATTTTCTAAAACTTAATCTGATGTGAGACGTCCAAATTGAAACCCTCACCTCAGCGAGAATCCCAATTTAAACATCCCACACTAGGCTAAGAAAGAGAAAATCAAGGGAGTCAGAAGGAAACATAGTAGCACATGTACATGAACAATAAACAAACCATACACACATGTTCACCATTCAACATATAATTACATAATGAATTGTTACAACATTTGGTATTACATATTGAAAATCAAACTATACATATACATGTACTACCACTAACTACAGGATCTTAAGACAACAGGTCCACCTGTACATCATCTCGCCACACAACTCTCACTATCCTGGATCTTCAAGAGCATAACCACAACCTAAACAAAATATTACATGCGGTACACGTCAGCACAATATTCAAGAATATTGTACTGAGTATGCCTACGTGTCTTTTATTTACCTCTCATCATATCTTGGCAATAAGATAAAACTAATACTTGGCAGTTATAAAGAAATATAAGAAAAGCGTATACTTGCACAAAGATATTCATCAGCAAAAGAGAACACATATTTTAAGCACATTTTCCATTATATCATCCATGCATTTACTAACTCAGAGTTGAATGCATTAAGGCCTTTATGATCTACTACCAAAGAGTTGGATCATATCACAATGTGATCTACTACCAAAGAGTTGGATCACTTCCAAGTACTTTACTACCAAAGAGTTGAAGTACTTATTTCCAGCACTTTACTACCAAAGAGTTGAAGTGCTTAGATATAATGGAACAGATACATTATGTTTCATGTGTTCATAGCAATAAGTATGGAGAATCAAGCAACATAGCATACAAGAACAATCATTTCAATCAATACCATATGCCAAGTATTTTACTACTCATATAACACAAGCATATTGTATAATAAGCCAAGTAAGAGGTAATAGCGTACCTTCCAAAGAGATATCCTAATCATCACATATACTCCTGATGTCAACTATAAGCTTGGTCAAACCTGATCAAACAAGACCATATACTATCATCAGGTTCTCATCTTATTATGTCTCATCTTAACCCTAATTATGTCCATTAGGGTTTCTCTTAGCTCATTAGGATATTCTCATTATTATTTTCATTCTCGTCTTAGAATTATCTCACTATTTTCATATTCCAGATTAGGATACATAATCTGAATATCATGTTCCATATCATTATTGATACATATTAACCCTAAGTTACATGTATTACCTAAATTATGGTTTCATCACATGTATTATAGGTCATCTTCATCTAACATGAATTTTATGCATCTAACAGATATCAAAGTTCCATATTAGCTTCCAGTTACTGATATAAGATTGTTCTGTAAATTTCATCATTTATTGAGCATGTATGCATTTATTGCATTGTATTTAGGGTTATAAGCCCTAATTAGACATATTAAGAAAATTACATTACTTCGTACATCATCATCATAATTATTGACTTCAGGTGGATTCTAAACTTGATTATAGACTTAGTGGCATATTTCCATAATTTTATACAATCATTCACTATTTATTATCCATTAAACAAGGGTTGCACATCTTACATAATATTGCTGATATTAGTACAACAAAATACTGATATTATGATCCCATGTTGTTCTACTTATTTTTCTGAACGTTTCAGTATATTGCTTGTATTTTTCGGATCATCGAGCTATTTACTACGATTTATGCAAGATCTAGGTATTTACTGAAATTACTGGGCGATTTACCTTTTCTAGCCATTCAGAGGCCGCCACGTGGCTAGCAAGGGGGCGCATCCTCTCTTGGTCTGGCATTCCTGAACCGGACGAAAGTCGATGGTTCACTAATTGGGCCGGCGGTCTACTGACTGGACTCGGTCTGCTCTCTTGTTCTTTCTCTCTCGCGATCTCTCGTTTGACATGAGCGTGCCCTGCGCGACTCCCTGTGTCACCGCCGCCGGCGTGGCTGTTCAAGGAGTGTCAACGATTGCTGATCTAGGGCTTGGTGGGGCTCCTCTGCCCACACTGATCCGGCCGACCCTTCTTGGTCTGGAATCCCTCGTCCTTTCTTTCTCACGCACGCGGACGGCGCCGCAAGGCCTTAGCCCAGCGATGACCAGCCTCCTCCTCACAGAGCCGCCACCGCAACTGCAGGGTCCAAGCTTGCCGCCAGGTCCACCTTCGGTGAGCGAGTGGATACACGCTCCTGGCCAGGGCGCCGCCATGGAATACGACACCCATGAGGGATCAACATCCATTCCGCCTGTAGTCTTCATGATCTCTCCGCCTTCTCCTTCATCAAGCCTGAAGCTATGCTGCAGCACGGGTCTACGCCGACAAGCACAAGGTGCCCTTCTCCTCCTTGTCGGCCTCCGATAATGCTCCAGTTCCTGGCAAGGAAAACGATCGCTGGCTTCATGGTCTGCCCTCCATGGCAGTTATTCTCTCTGTGCGGCTCCTCCTTGCTTGACATCGGCTCCAGGCCATGCCGCCTATTCGCTCTCCAGGCTCCTCTAAACCCCCCCTCTTTTTTTTGTTTCACACCAGGTGTACCTGTAGTGGAGAGCCAAGATGAGGTGGGGTTGAGTCTTTCTGTTCCTTCACTCCCACATCTAGAGTTGTGGGTACTTGAAAGCTTGTACAACCCCAAAGCAAACTGCAAGTTCAAAACCACCTATGGACGAGAACGACATCGTAGGAGCTCGTGTTCCTGGTCTTACGGTAATTGTTGTGGAGGTGGCAATCCAGGCATCATATGGTCTCATTAAGGGCTCCCAACAGTTTCTTTACTTAGTCAATCCGTAGCCCATCAGGTCCGTGACTCACAAGCCAGCTCTCTAATCATGTTGTTCATCCAAAGCAATCCGAGTTTGTGACAACAATAGTTACCAACCTAAACCTCGTATTAACACTTATACTAGATAGTATTATACATCAAAATCGACAATATTCAATTGATTATAGACTTGAATAGCTTCCTCTAGCAACATCCAAGTGTCACCAAAAATTTAGTCAAGTGTTCATCATAACTCAATATTCCATCCATATAACACTGATTCTGAAATCTAGCTTTTTAATGTGTCAAATAAAAACCTCAAAAGACATACACCTAGTAATCCTAATATTCATATCACCGTCAAACAACACTCAACTTTGCCAAAAATACATGGAACTCTCAAAACGACTCATCATGTGTGAAATCATTTGTCATTGGACAATTAAGGACTCCAAAAGTCCACTCCATCACATCCTACACACCTTAAAAGAAATTTCGTCCTCAAAATTAAGCCAGAAAACCCACTTTGTCACATCATATACATCTTAAAAGAACTTTCGTCCTCGAAAGTTAACCATGCTCGTACTCCAAGGAAATCTACCATGCATCCAAAACACTTTTTAGGGGGCTTTTACAACCATCTTGGTGCACACACACTCCATTCAAGGTTAAACTCAAGGTTTAGAAACTTAGGTTATGTCATGACATATCTCATATATCAGGGTGTCATCCACATTTTATTTAGCTCATTGTTAGAACATGTTCATCATTAACATATGTCTTTTAGGAGGGAGTTAATTATCATTAACTCACTTTATCCATCTAGATCATATCAGGGTGTTGTAAGCATTATGTCATGCTAACTGTCAAAATATATTTTTCATCATTATTAAGCACTAAGATTAACACCTCGTATAACATGTTTCATTCATATGATCTTATTCCATTGTTCATACTAAATTTCAACATTTACTAGTGATTTCATCATAAACTTAGCCAACAATTTCACATTATCATCGTTATTCATGTTTGTGGTTAACCATTTATGCACTGGTGTTTATTAAACCATCTCTAGGTTTTCCATTATATCCTGTCTATATATCACGCCTCGAGATTAGATCGCATCCTTACATATATTACATCTTGGTTGTGCTAAACAAAGTTATGTGAGTGACTTGTTAAACTTATAACAAACACTTATCTAGTCAACTTGAGGTTCTCCTGACTCACCACCACAAGGGTAGTGTCATGCTCAGTCTCTCTGAGCTAACTCAATTCTATGAGTATCTCATATATACAAACTATATCTTCCCTCTCGGTCTAGGGTTCTCAGGTATACCTCATTGGCACTAACTAATAACTTCATAATATCTAGCCACAAAGCACAAACTGAAACATTCTATGACATTCTCTTCTCAGCTTTTACCCATGAAACATGGTTAACCAAAACTCTCTTATATACACCACTAGATTCCTATATGGGAAACCACCAACCCGAGCACGAGGCTTCACAGAAACTAACATAGCTACTCCTCCAGGGTCTTGGGCTCTCTCCCTCACCCAGATGGTAGGCACTCGTATTCATGTTCGCATGTTCATATAACCAACCTCTCTTTGTCTCTAGGGTTTGGTCCTCCCAAGGACATCTAGGGTTCAACAAAACTAAAGGAAACATACAGAAAGCAACTCAACTCAATCACTCAGGAGTAGTCTAGTTTAGGACATATCATATCACATATCTCATATTTCTCATATCTTGGAGTTTAGATTCTCTAACCTTCTCCCAATGGGTCTCACTCTCTCTGGAGTTAACCCTATAGCTGGTCCCAACACTAGAGGTCCTCCCTCGTAAAAGAGATTGAGTCTCTTGCTGACTCACAAGCTTGTCTTAACTTATCATATCTTATCTGATAAAAGCATATTTACATGCATCATCAAAACTTATCTCAAATCCTCAAAACTGAACTTAAGTCCTCAAAGACAAATATATATCATCATATATTATCTTATATCATCTATATAAGACCTACATCATATCATCAAAACTTATTTCATCTATTCTATCTATCATATATTCCAAACAAGGCTCTAAACATCTAATCTAGAACTACTCTCTCTTCTAGACTGATGTCATCACTTTCACTTGGGTTGCATGACCACCTCCTACTCATACATGTGTGGGGACACATTTTTGTAATACACATACATAATAAAATATTATATAGTTTTTCTCCGATAAAACAAATGTCAGAGAAAACTATCAAGGTTCGATCTGATTGGAATCAAAAACCAAATCCTGGAAACGAGTGTCCCACACATAGTAGAGAGTACAGTGTCATGAAAACTAGTGAAAGGGGTGAGAACATAGTGTATACTAGTGTAGCTACTATAGACAACGAGCGCCATATGTCTAGGGTTTCTCTTCCCTTGATGCACATCATTTCCAAATAGTGCAACGTCCCATACCGCTGCACTACAAGGAAAGAACGCATCTAAGGACTTGCTACCCAACAAGCACCAGTCTAGACCTAGTTCTCGGACATCTAGGTGCTAACCTAGAGGCTAGGTCAGATCTAGTCTCTAAAAGACGACTAATCTAACCCTAAAGATTATTAAGTTCAAGGTTCTTAAGTTTTTAGTTGCATAATGAGCAAATGTCAGGCTTTGCTATTGTTCATGCTCTGATACCACCTGTGACGTCCCCGAATTTTCTAAAACTTAATCTGATGTGAGACGTCCAAATTGAAACCCTCACCTTAGCGAGAATCCCAATTTAAACATCCCACACTAGGCTAAGAAAGAGAAAATCAAGGGAGTCAGAAGGAAACATAGTAGCACATGTACATGAACAATAAACAAACCATACACACATGTTCACCATTCAACATATAATTACATAATGAATTGTTACAACATTTGGTATTACATATTGAACATCAAACTATACATATACATGTACTACCACTAACTACAGGATCTTAAGACAACAGTTCCACCTGTACATCAGCTCGCCACACAACTCTCACTATCCTGGATCTTCAAGAGCATAACCACAACCTAAACAAAAGATTACATGCGGTACACGTCAGCACAATATTCAAGAATATTGTACTGAGTATGCCTACGTGTCTTTTATTTACCTCTCATCATATCTTGGCAATAAGATAAAACTAATACTTGGCAGTTATAAAGAAATATAAGAAAAGCGTATACTTGCACAAAGATATTCATCAGCAAAAGAGAACACATATTTTAAGCACATTTTCCATTATATCATCCATGCATTTACTACCTCAGAGTTGAATGCATTAAGGCCTTTATGATCTACTACCAAAGAGTTGGATCATATCACAATGTGATCTACTACCAAAGAGTTGGATCACTTCCAAGTACTTTACTACCAAAGAGTTGAAGTACTTATTTCCAGCACTTTACTACCAAAGAGTTGAAGTGCTTAGATATAATGGAACAAATACATTATGTTTCATGTGTTCATAGCAATAAGTATGGAGAATCAAGCAACATAGCATACAAGAACAATCATTTCAATCAATACCATATGCCAAGTATTTTACTACTCATATAACACAAGCATATTGTATAATAAGCCAAGTAAGAGGTAATAGCGTACCTTCCAAAGAGATATCCTAATCATCACATATACTCCTGATGTCAACTATAAGCTTGGTCAAACCTGATCAAACAAGACCATATACTATCATCAGGTTCTCATCTTATTATGTCTCATCTTAACCCTAATTATGTCCATTAGGGTTTCTCTTAGCTCATTAGGATATTCTCATTATTATTTTCATTCTCGTCTTAGAATTATCTCACTATTTTCATATTCCAGATTAGGATACATAATCTGAATATCATGTTCCATATCATTATTGATACATATTAACCCTAAGTTACATGTATTACCTAAATTATGGTTTCATCACATGTATTATAGGTCATCTTCATCTAACATGAATTTTATGCATCTAACAGATATCAAAGTTCCATATTAGCTTCCAGTTACTGATATAAGATTGTTCTGTAAATTTCATCATTTATTGTGCATGTATGCATTTATTGCATTGTATTTAGGGTTATAACCCCTAATTAGACATATTAAGAAAATTACATTACTTCGTACATCATCATCATAATTATTGACTTCAGGTGGATTCTAAACTTGATTATAGACTTAGTGGCATATTTCCATAATTTTATACAATCATTCACTATTTATTATCCATTAAACAAGGGTTGCACATCTTCATAATATTGATGATATTAGTACAACAAAATACTGATATTATGATCCCATGTTGTTCTACTTATTTTTTTGAACGTTTCGGTATATTGCTTGTATTTTTTGGATCATCGAGCTATTTACTACGATTTATGCAAGATCTAGATATTTACTGAAATTACTGGGCGATTTACCTTTTCTGGCCATTCAGAGGCCGCCACGTAGCTAGCAAGGGGGCGCATCCTCTCTTGGTCTGGCATTCCTGAACCGGCCAAAAGTATATGGTTCACTAATTGGGCCGGCGGTCTGCTGACTGGACTCGGTCCGCTCTCTTGTTCTTTCTCTCTCGCGATCTCTCGTTTGACACGAGCGTGCCTTGCGCGACTCCCTGTGTCACCGCCGCCGACGTGGCTGTTCAAGGAGCATCGACGATTGCTGATCTAGGGCCTGGTGGGGCTCCTCTGCCCACACTGATCCGGCCGACCCTTCTTGGTCTGGAATCCCTCGTCCTTTCTTTCTCACGCACGCGGACGGCGCCGCAAGGCCTTAGCCCGGCGATGACCAGCCTCCTCCTCACAGAGCCGCCACCGCAACTGCAGGGTCCAAGCTCGCCGCCGGGTCCACCTTCGGTGAGCGAGTGGATACACGCTCCTGGCCAGGGCACCGCCATGGAACACGACACCCATGAGGGATCAACATCCATTCCTCCTGTAGTTTGCACGATCTCTCCGCCTTCTCCTTCATCAAGCCTGAAGCTATGCTGCTGCACGAGTCTACGCCGACAAGCACAAGGTGCCCTTCTCCTCCTTGTCGGCCTCCGATGACGCTCCAGTTCCCAGCAAGGAAAACGATCGCTGGCTTCATGGTCTGCCCTCCATGGCAGTTATTCTCTCTGTGCGGCTCCTCCTTGCTTGACATCGGCTCCAGGCCATGCCGCCTATTCGCTCTCCAGGCTCCTCTAAACCCCCCCTCTTTTTTTTGTTTCACACCAGGTGTACCTGTAGTGGAGAGCCAAGACAAGGTGGGGTTGAGTCTTTCTGTTCCTTCACTCCCACGTCTAGAGTTGTGGGTACTTGAGAGCTTGTACAACCCCAAAGCAAACTGCAAGTTCAAAACCACCTATGGACGAGAACGACATCGTAGGAGCTCGTGTTCCTGGTCTTATGGTAATTGTTGTGGAGGTGGCAATCCAGGCATCATATGGTCTCATTAAGGGCTCCCAACAGTTTCTTTACTTAGTCAATCCGTAGCCCATCAGGTCTGTGACTCACAAGCCATCTCTCTAATCATGTTGTTCATCCAAAGCAATCCGAGTTTGTGACAACAGTAGTTACCAACCTAAACCTCGTATTAACACTTATACTAGATAGTATTATACATCAAAATCGACAATATTCAATTGATTATAGACTTGAATAGCTTCATCTAGCAACATCCAAGTGTCACCAAAAATTTAGTCAAGTGTTCATCATAACTCAATATTCCATCCATATAACACTGATTCTGAAATCTAGCTTTTTAATGTGTCAAATAAAAACCTCAAAAGACATACACCTAGTAATCCTAATATTCATATCACCGTCAAACAACACTCAACTTTGCCAAAAATACATGGAACTCTCAAAACGACTCATCATGTGTGAAATCATTTGTCATTGGACAATTAAGGACTCCAAAAGTCCACTCCATCACATCCTACACACCTTAAAAGAAATTCCGTCCTCGAAATTAAGCCAGAAAACCCACTTTGTCACATCATATACATCTTAAAAGAACTTTCATCCTCGAAAGTTAACCATACTCGTACTCCAAGGAAATCTACCATGCATCCAAAACACTTTTTAGGGGGCTTTTACAACCATCTTGGTGCACACACACTCCATTCAAGGTTAAACTAGAGGATTAGAAACTTAGGTTATGTCATGACATATCTCATATATCAGGGTGTCATCTATTTTATTTAGCTCATTGTTAGAACATGTTCATCATTAACATATGTCTTTTAGGAGGGAGTTAATTATCATTAACTCGCTTTATCCATCTAGATCATATCAGGGTGTTGTAAGCATTATGTCATGCTAACTGACAAAATATATTTTTCATCATTATTAAGCACTAAGATTAACACCTCGTATAACATGTTTCATTCATATGATCTTATTCCATTGTTCATACTAAATTTCAACATTTACTAGTGATTTCATCATAAACTTAGCCAACAATTTCACATTATCATCGTTATTCATGTTTGTGGTTAACCATTTATGCACTGGTGTTTATTAAACCATCTCTAGGTTTTCCATTATATCCTGTCTATATATCACGCCTCGAGATTAGATCGCATCCTTACATATATTACATCTTGGTTGTGCTAAACAAAGTTATGTGAGTGACTTGTTAAACTTATAACAAACACTTATCTAGTCAACTTGAGGTTCTCCTGACTCACCACCACAAGGGTAGTGTCATGCTCAGTCTCTCTGAGCTAACTCAACTCTATGAGTATCTCATATATACAAACTATATCTTCCCTCTCGGTCTAGGGTTCTCAGGTATACCTCATTGGCACTAACTAATAGCTTCATAAGATCTAGCCACAAAGCACAAACTGAAACATTCTATGACTTTCTCTTCTCAGCTTTTACCCATGAAACATGGTTAACCAAAACTCTCTTATATACACCACTAGATTCCTATATGGGAAACCACCAACCCGAGCACGAGGCTTCACAAAAACTAACATACCTACCTCCTCCAGGGTCTTGGGCTCTCTCCCTCACCCAAATGGTAGGCACTCGTATTCATGTTTGCATGTTCATATAACCAGCCTCTCTTTGTCTCTAGGGTTTGGTCCTCCCAAGGAAATCTAGGGTTCAACAAAACTAAAGGAAACATACATAAAGCAACTCAACTCAATCACTCAGGAGTAGTCTAGTTTAGGACATATCATATCACATATCTCATATTTCTCATATCTTGGAGTTTAGATTCTCTAACCTTCTCCCAATGGGTCTCACTCTCTCTGGAGTTAACCCTATAGCTGGTCCCAACACTAGAGGTCCTCCCTCGTAAAAGAGATTGAGTCTCTTGCTGACTCACAAGCTTGTCTTAACTTATCATATCTTATCTGATAAAAGCATATTTACATGCATCATCAAAACTTATCTCAAATCCTCAAAACTGAACTTAAGTCCTCAAAGACAAATATATATCATCATATATTATCTTATATCATCTATATAAGACCTACATCATATCATCAAAACTTATTTCATCTATTCTATCTATCATATATTCCAAACAAGGCTCTAGACATCTAATCTAGAACTACTCTCTCTTCTAGACTGATGTCATCACTTTCACTTGGGTTGCATGACCACCTCCTACTCATACATGTGTGGGGACACATTTTTGTAATACACATACATAATAAAATATTATATAGTTTTTCTCCGATAAAACAAACGTCAGAGAAAACTATCGAGGTTCGATCTGATTGGAATCAAAAACCAAATCCTGGAAACGAGTGTCCCACACATAGTAGAGAGTACAGTGTCATGAAAACTAGTGAAAGGGGTGAGAACATGGTGTAGACTAGTGTAGCTACTCTAGACAATGAGCGCCATATGTCTAGGGTTTCTCTTCCCTTGATGCACATCATTTCCAAATAGTGCAACGTCCCATACCGCTGCACTACAAGGAAAGAACGCATCTAAGGACTAGCTACCCAACAAGCACCAGTCTAGACCTAGTTCTCGGACATCTAGGTGCTAACCTAGAGGCTAGGTCAGATCTAGTCTCTAAAAGACGACTAATCTAACCCTAAAGATTATTAAGTTCAAGGTTCTTAAGTTTTTAGTTGCATAATGAGCAAATGTCAGGCTTTGCTATTGTTCATGCTCTGATACCACCTGTGACGTCCCCGGATTTTCTAAAACTTAATCTGATGTGAGACGTCCAAATTGAAACCCTCACCTCAGCGAAAATCCCAATTTAAACATCCCACACTAGGCTAAGAAAGAGAAAATCAAGGGAGTCAGAAGGAAACATAGTAGCACATGTACATGAACAATAAACAAACCATATACACATGTTCACCATTCAACATATAATTACATAATGAATTGTTACAACATTTGGTATTACATATTGAACATCAAACTATACATATAAATGTACTACCACTAACTACAGGATCTTAAGACAACAGGTCCACCTGTACATCAGCTCGCCACACAACTCTCACTATCCTGGATCTTCAAGAGCATAACCACAACCTAAACAAAAGATTACATGCGGTACACGTCAGCACAATATTCAAGAATATTGTATTGAGTACGCCTACGCATCTTTTATTTACCTCTCATCATATCGTGGCAATAAGATAAAACTAATACTTAGCAGTTATAAAGAAATATAAGAAAAGTGTATACTTGCACAAAGATATTCATCAGCAAAAGAGAACACATATTTTAAGCACATTTTCCATTATATCATCCATGCATTTACTACCTCAGAGTTGAATGCATTAAGGCCTTTATGATCTACTACCAAAGAGTTGGATCATATCACAAGGTGATCTACTACCAAAGAGTTGGATCACTTCCAAGTACTTTACTACCAAAGAGTTGAAGTACTTATTTCCAGCACTTTACTACCAAAGAGTTGAAGTGCTTAGATATAATGGAATAGATACATTATGTTTCATGTGTTCATAGCAATAAGTATGGAGAATCAAGCAACATAGCATACAAGAACAATCATTTCAATCAATACCATATGCCAAGTATTTTACTACTCATATAACACAAGCATATTGTATAATAAGCCAAGTAAGAGGTAATAGCGTACCTTCCAAAGAGATCCTAATCATCACATATACTCCTGATGTCAACTATAAGCTTGGTCAAACCTGATCAAACAAGACCATATACTATCATCAGGTTCTCATCTTATTATGTCTCATCTTAACCCTAATTATGTCCATTAGGGTTTCTCTTAGCTCATTAGGATATTCTCATTATTATTTTCATTCTCATCTTAGAATTATCTCACTATTTTCATATTCCAGATTAGGATACATAATCTGAATATCATGTTCCATATCATTATTGATACATATTAACCCTAAGTTACATGTATTACCTAAATTATGGTTTCATCACATGTATTATAGGTCATCTTCATCTAACATGAATTTTATGCATCTAACAGATATCAAAGTTCCATATTAGCTTCCAGTTACTGAAATAAGTTTGTTCTATAAATTTCATCATTTATTGAGCATGTATGCATTTATTGCATTGTATTTAGGGTTATAAGCCCTAATTAGACATATTAAGCAAATTACATTACTTCGTACATCATCATCATAATTATTGACTTCAGGTGGATTCTAAACGTGATTATAGACTTAGTGGCATATTTCCATAATTTTATACAATCATTCACTATTTATTACCCATTAAACAAGGGTTGCACATCTTACATAATATTGCTGATATTAGTACAACAAAATACTGATATTATGATCCCATGTTGTTTACTTATTTTTATGAACGTTTCAGTATATTGCTTGTATTTTTCGGATCATCGAGCTATTTACTATGATTTATGCAAGATCTAGGTATTTACTGAAATTACTGGGCGATTTACCTTTTCTGGCCATTCAGAGGCCACCACGTGGCTAGCAAGGGGGCGCATCCTCTCTTGGTCTAGCATTCCTGAACCGGCCGAAAGTCGATGGTTCACTAATTGGGTCAGCGGTCTGCTGACTGGACTCGGTCCGCTCTCTTGTTCTTTCTCTCTCGTGATCTCTCGTTTGATACGAGCGTGCCTTGCGCGACTCCCTGTGTCACCGCCGCCGACGTGGCTGTTCAAGGAGCGTCGACGATTGCTGATCTAGGGCCTGGTGGGGATCCTCTGCCCACACTGATCCGGCTGACCCTTCTTGGTCTGGAATCCCTCGTCCTTTCTTTCTCACGCACGTGGACGGCACCGCAAGGCCTTAGCCCGACGATGACCAGCCTCCTCCTCACAGAGCCGCCACTGCAACTGCAGGGTCCAGGCTCGCCGCCGGGTCCACCTTCAGTGAGCGAGTGGATACACGCTCCTGGCCAGGGCGCCGCCATGGAACACGACACCCATGAGGGATCAACATCCATTCTGCCTGTAGTCTGCATGATCTCTCCACCTTCTCCTTCGTCAAGCCTGAAGCTATGCTGCTGCACGGGTCTACGCCGACAAGCACAAGGTGCCCTTCTCCTCCTTGTCGGCCTCCGATGACGCTCCAGTTCCCGGCAAGGAAAACGATCGCTGGCTTCATGGTCTGCCCTCCATGGCACTTATTCTCTCTGTGTGGCTCCTCCTTGCTTGACATCGGCTCCAGGCCATGCCGCCTATTCGCTCTCCAGGCTCCTCTAAACCCCCCCTCTTTTTTTTGTTTCACACCAGGTGTACCTGTAGTGGAGAGCCAAGACGAGGTGGGGTTGAGTCTTTCTGTTCCTTCACTCCCACGTCTAGAGTTGTGGGTACTTGAAAGCTTGTACAACCCCAAAGCAAACTGCAAGTTCAAAACCACCTATGGACGAGAACGACATCGTAGGAGCTCGTGTTCCTGGTCTTACGATAATTGTTGTGGAGGTGGCAATCCAGGCATCATATGGTCTCATTAAGGGCTCCCAACAGTTTCTTTACTTAGTCAATCCGTAGTCCATCAGGTCCGTGACTCACAAGCCAGCTCTCTAATCATGTTGTTCATCCAAAGCAATCCGAGTTTGTGACAACAGTAGTTACCAACCTAAACCTCGTATTAACACTTATACTAGATAGTATTATACATCAAAATCGACAATATTCAATTGATTATAGACTTGAATAGCTTCCTCTAGCAACATCCAAGTGTCACCAAAAATTTAGTCAAGTGTTCATCATAACTCAATATTCCATCCATATAACACTGATTCTGAAATCTAGCTTTTTAATGTGTCAAATAAAAACCTCAAAAGACATACACCTAGTAATCCTAATATTCATATCACCGTCAAACAACACTCAACTTTGCCAAAAATACATGGAACTCTCAAAACGACTCATCATGTGTGAAATCATTTGTCATTGGACAATTAAGGACTCCAAAAGTCCACTCCATCACAAGCAGCCAACATAGCACTTGGCCAGTCATGCTTGTTATATACAATCTTCCTCCCTGGATGTGTATGAAAAATAAGTACGTTATATTGTCATTGTTGATATCGGGCCCTAAACAACCCGGAAATGATATCGATGTTTATCTTGAACCTTTGATTGATGACTTAAAGAAACTTTGGGCTGAAGGTGTGATGACCTATGATGCTTCAGCAAGAGAGACATTTCGTTTGCACGCTATGTTGTTTTGCACTATTAATGACTTTCCAGCATATGGGAATTTGTCTGGATATAGTGTCAAAGGAGCTAAAATGTGTCCTATATGTGAAGAAAACACTGATTCAATAAGACTAAAACATGGCGGCAAGACTGTATATCTTGGTCATCGAAGGTTTCTTTCAAAATTCCATCCGTATCGTAGGAAGCGCAAAGCATTCAATGGATGGAATGATGAACGGAGTGCACCTAAACCTATACCAGGGGATGTTGTTTATGAAAGAGTAAAAGTCATTGTCAATGAATTTGGTAAGAAATCACAATGTAGTATGGCCACACGGAGTGACAATTCTTCATTCAAGAAGAAGTCAATATTTTGGGATCTTCCTTATTGGAGTTCTTTGACAGTCAGGCATTGTATCGATGTAATGCATGTTGAGAAAAATGTCTGTGATAGCATCATTGGTACTCTGTTAAATATACCAGGTAAGACTAAAGATGGGATAAAATCCAGACTGGACCTACGTGAAATGGGAATAAGGTCAGAATTAACAGAATTATGTGAAATGGGTAGTAAAAGAACATACTTACCTCCCGCTTGTTACACGTTGTCTAGAAAGGAGAAAAAAACTTTTTGTGAATGCTTAGTAAATGTTAAGGTGCCACATGGTTACTCATCCAACATCTGTAGATTGGTATCAATGAAAGATCTGAAGTTGATAGGTCTTAAATCTCATGATTGTCACACTCTAATGCAACAAATATTACCCGTGGCAATTCAATCTATATTGCCGAAGCATGTAAGGTTTGCAATTACCAGAATTTGTTTCTTTTTCAACAGTCTATGCAGTAAAGTTATTGACCCTGATACTCTCGATAATTTGCAAAGAGAAGTGGTTGTTACCCTATGTCAGCTTGAGATGTATTTCCCTCCTTCGTTCTTTGATATCATGGTACATCTTGTTGTCCACTTGACTAGGGAAGTGAAAATGTTGGGACCAGTTTTCTTGCATTGGATGTATCCCTTTGAACGATACATGAGCGTTTTTAAAGGTGATGTTCGAAACCGTTATCGGCCTGAAGGGAGTATTATTGAAGGTTATGTGGCGAGAGAGGTTATGGATTTTTTCAATGACTTTCTCAGTGGTAATGACACTCCTGATAATGACAAGAATTTTGAGGAGGGCAAAGGAATTTTGGGATCACAGGTGAAAGTAATCAGCCGTGAGCAGTTGGAACAAGCTCACTTGTATATTTTATACAATATGGACGAAGTGAGTGTTTATATCGAGGAACATACCAATTTCATAAAGAGACAACATCCTCGAGCAAGTTCAATGTGGCTTGCTAGAGAGCATAATAAGACTTTTACTAAGTGGTTTGAAGATAAAGTCTTACATCAACTATCTCAAACACCAAATGATATTACATAAACTATCAAATGCCTCACCTTTAAACTAAAACCGAATGTTATGTCTTATGAATGGTTTGACATTAATGGATTCACATATTACACAAAGCGCCAAGATGATAAGAGTGTCGTCCAAAATAGTGGGGTCACTCTTCAAGCGTCGACTATGTACTTTGCAAGTGCAAAGGATAAGAGTCCACGTGAAGCTAAAATGTCATATTACGGTGTCATTGAGGACATTTGGGAGTTTTACTACATAGATTTCAAAATTCCACTCTTTAAATGTAATTGGGTTGATAACACCAAAGGAGTTATAGTGGATGAATTGGGTTTCACTTTGGTGAACTTTAAAAAGATTGGCGAGAAGGGTGAACCATTCATATTGGCATCACAGGCGAAACAAATATTCTATATCGATGATCCTGCGAATGATAAATGGTCGGTTGTTCTTCATGGTAAAAGACAATTCATTGAAGATCCTATAGATGAAGAAGAGTACTATGATAAGTATGATGACTCCAGTCCATTCTCAGTTGGGTTGCCAACTCCACAAAATATTGAAGCTAATGATGACTTATATGTGCGCGGAGATCACAATGAAGGATTGTTAATTGATAAAAGATCACAATTTTAGAGACATGTATGTTTATACAAATGCTAAATGTTTGCCTTTTTCTAGTTAATACAAATGCTAAATGTTTGCCTTTTTCTAGTTAATACAAATGCTAAATGTTTGCCTTTTTAATGACATTTTCAGATGGCTGACCATGATGAGCATGATGTCCATGATGAGCATGAAGTCCATGATGAGCATGCTGTCCATGACGAGCATGGCGAGGATACCAATGTAAGTTCTAAAAACATATCCTGTATTTCTATAAAATTCATTATCTTCTAGTTATGTCATATATCCTATATTTCTATATTGGGCTAATTTCGTGTGTTTATTTTTGTCAAATTTTAGGTTGATGATGTACCTGTACCCACTGAAGCACTGGAGCAACTTGATGCGCAGCACCAAACACTTAACAAGAAAAGGGGCATCACTCTATTGAAGAAGTTATTAGCGCTAAGTGGTAGTGGATCCAAATTGGTGGTGGAGTTTGATAATGGAGGAAATGCAATTGGAGTGAACCGCAATAATTTTGTAAACTATCTTGGGTGTACCACTCGGAGCCATTCTGGTGTTAAGTATGATAATTGGCATAAAGTTCCTCAAGGGAAAAAAGACTTGATATGGAAGGATTTATGCGTGAGTTATTATTATTTGCAATTCTATTTTGTAGATTAAAAATTCTATTATTTGCAATTCTATTTTGGATACTAGTTAATAACATTTCTATTTTACAGAATCTGTTTGCATTGGATGAGAAGTTGCATCGTAAAAGTGTGATGCAACACGCTGGAAAGATGCTTAGGAATTATAGGACAAATCTGAACAGAGAATACATAAAAGAGGGTGATAAGAAGAAGAAGTCAGCCCTTGAACAATGGAACTTCTTGGACAAAGAAGATTGGGACAATTTTGTTGCTTCAAGAAAATATGAAGAATTCAAGGTATTAGGCGTCACTCCCAATTTAATTAATATACATTGTATTCACCTATTCAAGATTAACATTTAGTGCTACTAACCAAATCATTCATGTGCATACTAACTAGGCCCTCAGTGACGCACAAAAAGCAAGGCGTGCACTAAATGTGCATGACCACACTATGGGTCCAAAAGGCTATGCAAGCGTTCGCCAAAGACTACAGGCGGAGTCTGTGGCTACTCAGCAGTCTGCTGCTACTCAGGAGTCTGCTCCTACTCAGGAGTCTGCCACACCCATGCCTCGCCATGATATCTGGATAGCTGGCAGGAAAAACAAGAAGGGTGAAATAAAGAAGCCTGTAACTACTGAGGCGGCTGCAAAAATGGTAAAATACAACTCTTAGAGAAATCGTTTGAATATTGATTATTTGTGGTGTTAACTTACCAATTTCTGTTTATGGTGATTAGCGGGAGCTGCACGAGCAGAGGAAACAAGGCACGTTCATCCCTCAGGGCACACGGGATGAATTGACAGTTGCTCTGGGTAACCCAGAGCATCCTGGACGTGTTAGAGGTGCCGGCACTGGTGTTGGCATCAAAGCATTCTTTGGGCCATCCCAGCGCAAACCCAGAGCGGGACTTTCTCAAGAAGAGGTAACCTATTCTTTTTTTTAGAATGTTACTACAAAAGGAAATTCATTAATAAGAAGCTAATGTTTCTTTTATCCATGTATAGGAGAATAAGAGAGTTGAGGATTTAGTTGCTAAGAAGGTCAACGATGTAGTTGCTGAGAAGGTCAAGGAAGAATTGCTGCGGTGGCAGGCATCTCAGGCTTCCAATCAACCTATGGCGACCCACTCTTCTCCTGATGCACAGACTGCGAGTAATCCTGGAGACCCATCGCCTAGCACGTTTTTTGTAAGTATTGTTTATGACATTGTAGCTAGTCTTTTCAAGATGATATTTTTTCAAGATTTTTTTTTTGAATTCGGACACTTTCATTCATATAAAATCAAGGAACAAAGAATACATCATTCTCGGCTGTCTCCCTCCAGACAACAGGCAAAGAAGCCCGTCTAGAAGACTGCCCGTCATACATAAGAGCATCCTGAGCAATGAGATGAGCCAAAGAGTTTTGAACTCTTTTTACATGAATGAAACTGCAAGAAGAAAAGAACGAGGTTACACTATGAATATCCGCAGCTAGCAAACCAAGATAACCGAAGTTCTTTTCCAAATCCCTCAAGGCATTTATCACATTCAGAGAGTCCGAACATAGATAAACATGGTTCTGTGGTGGCACCGTGTCCCGAGCAAGAAGGATTCCTTCTCTAGCAGCCATAGCCTCCGCAATGTCCGATGACCAATCAGCTCTCATGCATCGTTGTGTTGCACCCAAGAATGCTCCATCCATCCCCCGGATCACTCCCCCGATAGCACACCGTCCGTCCGCCTTCACTGCTGTGTCGACGTGCACAAATATGCAGCTATGCGCCCGCCCGTCCGCCTGTAGGATCTTCCCCGCAGTGCCAACATTCACACCTTCACCCCGCCGTCCCCTAGATTGATTATCTTGCTTTCCGTCCTCTCCTCCCCATTTGAAACGTCGGTAATCAGCTATCATTGCCCGGTATGACTGCAGAATAGGTCTCGGAAAAGGGGGCTCATCATCGAAGATTTTGTTATTTTGGCACGTCCAAATGGTCCACCAAACCGCAGCTATCTCATCCTTTTCCTCCTCCGTTCTATTCCTAAACAGCTCGAGAAGGTCATCATGTAGATTATGCGTGCTATCAAGACGTGGCATATGCTGCAACCAGCTCTCCCTCATCACAACTTCCGCCCCCGAGCAAACACATAGCATATGTTGGATTGTCTCCTCATGTTGAGCACATATCGGACATACGCCATCATCCGTAACGTGTCTATCCCGGAGCCTTCTCCTCGTAGCTAAACACCCCGTAGCGATGCGCCATAGAAAGTGTGAAAGCTTCGGCGGCCACCTTCTTCCCCAAATCACCCTCCACAGGTCATGCGGAACCACCCTATTCCTTTCCCGTAAAGCAGCTCCCCCCATTCTCCCTAGCCAATAGGCCGACCGAACCGTGAAGAAGCCCTTTGCATTTGGACACCAAAAGATGTCGTCCTCCTGCTCAGTGATAGGAATTGGAATTTCCCTAATCCGAGCAGCCACGTGCCTAAGAAAAAATATCCAGAAGCTTGTCCACGTTCCATTCTTTCCGCCCCTCCTCCATCAACTCACTAACCTTGCTCATCCCGGCAGCCTCATCCGTCCTATAGCATGAAAGGTCCCCCTCGTCTCCATGCAGCCACCTATCCTCCCAAATGTCCGTGTCCCTGCCATTTCCGATACTACGCAAAGCACCGTGCATGAGTAGAGCTTTCGCCCCCCATAGGCTGCGCCACGTGTAGCTTGGAATGAGACCCAGTCGAGCATTCAAAACATTTCCATTCGGGAAGTACATAGCCTTCAACACTCTGGCTACCAATAAATCTGGTTTGGTGAGCAATCTCCATAACTGACGTGCCAGTAAAGCTTGATTAAACGTCTTCATGTCTCTGAACCCCATCCCCCCTTCCCTTTTCGTCTTGCACAGCCCCTCCCAACACAACCATGAAATCTTCCTTTCCCCCACTTTTGCCCCCCACCAGAACCTGGCCACCATCGAATTAATCTCCTCAATAATCCCCGTAGGAAGCTGGAACACACTCATAACGTATGTAGGGATAGCCTGCACCACTGCCTTGATAAGCACCTCCTTGCCCGGTTTGGACAATAGACGTTCCTTCCATCCTTGCAGTTTATTCCGCACTCTACCGATGATGTACTCGAACACCTTCTTCTTGGACCTCCCTACGGCTGCCGGTAGGCCCAAATAAGATGCTTGCTTGTCCACCTCTTTGACCCCCATCAAATCCCGCAACTCGTCTTTTTTGCCTCTTGGTATCTTCTTGCTAAATGCAATTTCGGACTTGGTGAGATTGACCTTTTGACCCGATGCCTGTTCATACTGGCTGATAACTTCAGCTATTTTCAGGCATTCATTCCTTGTCCCTCTAGTAAAAAGAATACTATCATCTGCAAAAAATAGATGTGAGATCCGGGGGGGCCCACGGCATACACTCATACCACGGATGGTATTCGTAGATACCGCAAGGTTCAAAAGAGTAGAGAAAGCATCTGCACATAGAATAAATAGATAGGGAGAGAGCGGGTCACCCTGTCGAAGTCCTCGTGAAGGTTGAAAAGCGTTTGATCTTTCCCCGTTGGCCGTGAACGTGTGAGAGACCAAAGAAACACAATCCAGCACTCTATCGCACCATCTTCTTCCAAAACCAAATTTCTCCATAACAATTTTTAGAAACTTCCATTCAATTCTATCATATGCTTTCATCATGTCGAGTTTCAACGCAATGTGACCCTTCTTTCCTCCACTCCCTCTTTTCATAGCATGGAAACATTCATAAGCTATCAAGGCATTGTCAGTGATCAATCTTCCCGGTATAAACGCACTTTGATTTTCAGATATGATGCCATTCATGAAAGGCTTCAGACGGTTGGTGAGCACCTTAGTAGCAATTTTATAAACTACATTACACAGACTGATCGGTCTAAAATCAGCAACCACCCTTGGTTTTTTAACCTTCGGAATCAACACAACCAAGGTGTCATTGTACTCCTTACATGAATGTTCTCCTTTCCACCACCCCTTAATGTAATTTGAGATATCCTTCCCCACCACCTGCCAAAATTTCTGATAAAACAAAGGCTTCAGCCCATCCAGTCCGGGTGCTTTATTTGGATGCATCTGGAAAACTGCCTTCTTTACCTCCTCATCCGATATATCCTTCTCCAAAATAACAGCAATAGAATTATTCACCATGGGTTTTATACCTGCCACCGCAGCCTCCATCTCCACTGGATTGGACGTGGAAAAAAGATCTTTATAGAAATCTTCAATGATGCTCAGAATATCCTTATCTTTGGATTTCCAAATTCCGTGGGAATCTTTCAGGCCAGCTATGGTGTTCTTCTTTAATCTTTGCGACGCTTTATGATGGAAATATGCAGTGTTGCTATCGCCTTCCTTTAGCTCTTTTATACGAGCTCTAGCGCACCAAAAGGACTCATTTTCCCGGTGTAATTTTTCAAGCTCCCGAGCCAGCTCATCACATCTTTGCAGCACTCTACCATCCGGCCACTTTCTTTGTTCTTCACCAAGCCTCTTCTCTGTAGATTTGATCTTCCTCTTTATATCACCAAACTTAGAAGTAGCCCACGTAGCCAGGTCCTCACTAACACCTTTGAGTTTGTCCTTGAGTTCCATATCATTATGTGCCTCCCAAGAATTTGCCACAGTTACTTCACAACTTTCTTCGGACAACCACATGGGTTCAAAGAAAAATCTAGACTGTCTCTTCCTCTGTCTTTCTTCCCCAGCCAAAGCAGAAAGAATAATGGGTGCATGATCAGACTGATAAAACGGAAGATGATGGGCCCAGCTGCCAGAATATTTTTCTCTCCATTCATCACTCACCAGAAAGCGGTCTAACCTCTCCTCCACCAAAGTCTCCACAGATAGTCCCCTCCTCCATGTAAAAGTGTTTCCGGAGTACCCCAAGTCAAGAAGATTGCAGTCATCTATCACATCTCGGAACGGCTTCATGAATCTGTCAGGTTTCATCGGCCCACCCCTCTTCTCTTCATTGCTAGTAATTTCGTTCAAGTCACCAAAGAAGACCATCATATTTCCATACTTTCCCCTTATTTGCCTCATCAAGTCCCACGTCTTGTGCTTCTCAGTTTGCGCTGACCAGCCATAGATGCCACACGCATGCCAATTGTGCCCAGCCGATAGATCCACCACTTTACATTCCACGTGCCGCGTCGAGAAACCAGTAATTTCCACCTCTACTTCCCGCCACCAGAAGCCCAAACCACCTGCTCTCCCCGTGCTCGACACACAAATACCATCAACAAACCCGCAGCTCCTCTTTATTCTCTCTAAGGCTCTGTCGTCTAACATAGTTTCCATAACGAAAACTACATTGGGTCTCTCCCTCTGACACAACTCACGAAGGGCTTGTACTGCCGTCGGGCGACCCAGACCTTGGCAGTTCCAGCTTAGGAGTTTCATTGCTGTTCACGGGGTTGGTCCATCCCAACTCCCGCTACTTGGTGTGCGCCACCGGTGATTTCCTCGCCGTCCACTGAATGTGTAACATACAAAGCTTTCCGCTTCTTTAGTTGAGTGCCCATTGTTTCATCTTCCTCAAAGTATTTCGAACTCTCCCCGGACATGAGATTGCGCCTACGCTTGGTCTTCTGCTCTTTGCTCCCGGTGTCCTCACCTCTGCCCTGTTGTCTTTGTCCCCCGCATGATCGGTGATCAACAGCCTTCCCCCGTAATCTGCTCCTCCTCTCCACCCTCTCCTTCCTCCACTCCCGTTCCTTCTCCACTCCTTCTTTCCCCGGAAACCTAGGTATGTCCTCCGATATCACAACCCTCGTCACCCCTTTCCCCTTCCCCCCCGTCGGCCCGTGCTGTGCCTGTTCCAACGTCCCCCGACGAGCATCCCTACTCTCGCATGCACGCACGTCCATAGGCGCACTAACCTCGCATGCACGCACATCCTCTCCCGCCTTCCCCCCTTCCCTCCCAGTCCCCCGCCGAACCCTGACTCCATCCTCTCCCCACCCCGTACTGCCTCCCCCTTCTCCACCCCA
The DNA here is from genome assembly GCA_963693085.1 of Alisma plantago-aquatica. Classification (NCBI taxonomy): domain Eukaryota; kingdom Viridiplantae; phylum Streptophyta; class Magnoliopsida; order Alismatales; family Alismataceae; genus Alisma; species Alisma plantago-aquatica. Next base: position 1,046,291,803 of record OY856413.1, read on the forward strand.
AGTGCTGTCCCCATGCACTAACCCTTTCCCTCCATGCATTTCACCCCCTTCGACCCTCTCCGTCCCCACAACTCCACCCTTGCTATTCCCACTCTCCCCCATCTCCCAGATCCCCTCCATTCCATCCCCCACCATCCGTTTCACCCGAAGAATTGCTTCCCTGGAGAAGCATCGTCGCATGTGTCTGTCCTCCTTGGTCGGCGAGCCTCTCTTCTCAAAGGTAACCTCCATGGAATCCGCCATCTGTTCCCCAGAGCGCTCCTGTGATTGCTCGCCACCTACAACCGATCGTGCACCCGAGGCTGACTCCTTGTCGCCCGTCTTGGTTTGGGACGAGGATCCTTCCTTCTTGGACCCGCACGAGGAACTTCGTGTATGGAAAACGATCGTACGTCGGGATCTCAGCGCTTGACCCCCCAGCAGTTCTTCTTCTACCGGGACTCTCGGTCGTCTTGGTGAGGCTCGCAGCCATGAGCCCCACCCTCTTCAGTTTTCCCCATCTTCATCGTAGTCGACGCAGTCCTTCTCCGTATGCCCTAGCCGACCACAAACAAAACACATCGCCGGAAGCCACTCGTACTTGAGTTCCACATCTATGATCTGCCCATCCGTGCCCCGTACCTTCTGTATCCGCTTTATTGGTTTATTGATGTCGATCGCCAATCGCACACGGCCCGACGATTCCCAACCCAACATGTCGCTGTCCACCTTGATCACCCTCCCTATCTTCTCTGCTATCCTTCTCAGCGCCCCCTCTCCGCGAAGCCCCAGTGGGATGTTATACAACCGAACCCAGAACTGGTTCTCCGAGAACTCTATCCTCCCCGGTCTGTCCGTCGGATCCACTTCCTTCGTCAATAGCAGCCTGTTGTCAAAGTTCCATGGCCCCTCTTCAACAACTTTCACTTTGTCTTTCCAGTGCGTGAACTGAATCACGAACGACGTCTGATCAATTGGTTTGAACACCACACCGCTGGTTAAACCCCATGCTTGGGCGAACGTCTTCTTCATAGCCATAAAATTGTAGGACCGGTCCGTCATTAGCCTGCCCACCAGAGCCAACTCGACATGCTCCGGAAGCTTGGTCTCTTCCTCACCGATTAGGTCTGCGATCTCTTGCTCTTCTTCGGTGGTCTTCAGTCTCTCACACTGCTCCGCTAGATCATCCGCCATGGCGGAAGAAACCCAGCAGCCTCGGGTGGGATCAAACACCCACATCCACTCGCTTGGACCTGCAAGAGGGAGAAACGGAGACAAGCTCCGGGAGAGGGAAGCGACCACGCGCCGTCGCTCTAGTCGCCCGCTGCGTCGCCGCAGAGCGCTAGGTCAGACGCCGGGTCGAGTCTTTTTTATATATAGGAAGCATATTTTTTCAAGATTATATGTATATATGTATAACATTCTTTATGTATATTTGTAGGCATTGAAGCCATGCCGCTTAAGAATGCAAGACTATGTTGTTGCAGAGGCGCAGGCTTACCAGTCCCTTCCTGGGGCAACGTTTCATGGGACTCCAATGCCGCAGGGCTACATTCGTGTGAGCCCGCTACATGTATTACCCGATTGGAGGGAAGTTGTGTTGCCATATGCCCACCCAGATATTGATACACTTGGTGAGGCAGAAGGCGGGGTCATATTGTGGCCCAAAGCAGATGTCGTCTACACGACTGAAATTGTAAGATAAATTTACATTGATTTAGACTGTTAATGTGTATATATGATGTCAACTGATCTGAAATTATATATACAGGTTAAAAAGAAGACACCAGGAGCACCTAGGCCTCCACCTCCACTTCCCGCATTACCAACTTGGGTTCCAACTGACCTAACATACCCGCTAGGTCCTGCTTGTAGGGGAATGGCATGTTGGCTACGGGCACATAATATACATTGCCCTATAATAGTTTCTTTAGATGCAGATTATGCAGGTCGATCATACGATAGCTCTTTATTTATACAAGATATTATTGAGCTGTTTATGTATGATTGGCTGAATACATCAATGATAGAGACATGGATAAGGTGAGATCTTGTTTATACATCCATATACCTTGTGTAAGATCCGGTGATCTGGTTTCTTATATATTAATGCATACGCCTATATGTTTTGCAGCTACTTAGTCGAAGATCCTTGCAAACAATTTGCATTTGATCATGTGGGATTTTTGATTCCATCATTGATTAGTTTGGTAGCTAAAGACCCTGATAATGTTCAACAATACTGTATAGATGCTTTTACAATTTTTGGTCAGCAAAAGAAGACGATAATAATAGCTCCATTCAATGTCAAGTAAGTTTACTTTATTTATAATTTGGACTTAAGAAAATTCCATTTTTATTTTGCATTTTGAGTTATTAATTGTTAACTTCTTACCTCTAGCGGTAGACATTGGGAGTTACTAGTTATTGTCCTCGGGACATTCACTGTTTATTATCTAGATCCTGCGGGGAGTACATTGAACACTAAAATTGGACATGTAATGAGAATGCCATTATTCTGGTGAGAAATATTTCATTTTTATATCTGTTAACATCTTTTATTACATTACTATTTACTTATGCAATTTATTGTGTTATATTAACATGTAGGGGTTTAGATGCATTCAAAAAGGCTGGAGGAACGGTCCCAAGGAAAAAGAACCAGCCAATAAATTGGCAGAACGTACAAGTAAGTTCCCGACTCGAATATATATATTATTGATGTGAATTGTGCTTAGTTGTATTATTTTGTATGTTTCAATTTATAGTGTGCTACACAAGACAATGGCTGGGCATGCGCATACTATGTGATGCGATTTATGCAGATGATTATCAAACATGCCGCATTGGACATCGATAGCATACATGAGGTATTATATATAGTCTCATTAGTTAGTATGAAATATATCAATCTTATTTTTATATTATTACTTATATATATACATCATTCTCTTTGCAGGTGTTTAAAACTGACCACACTATAGGTAAACGCTTAAAAAATATACATGCTCCATATACGATGGAAGCATTAAATGAAGTAAGAGAAGAATGGGCAAAAGCCATACAAGCAGTGGCAACTGTAAGATATAATTGGGATGTTGATAGCGATAATGAATGATACTTTGTAAATGAATATTTCTGAATGTTAATACATGTATTTGAATGTTTTTATATGTGTGAATGTGAGAATTGAATTGATGTCTGAATGTATGTACTTGTGTGAAATTTTCCTTGTGACTTTTGCAGGTTTGCGGCCTGTTTGTAGGCTGATATCAATAGATGTCGTAAACCTGCAGTTCAGAAAACTGAACTGCAGGTTCTCATCCTGCTGACCAGCCACAGCAGGCCTGCAAACTGATATGAAAAAAAAATAGAAATAGGCGTCGGTTATTTATAGAAAACCGTCAGCAAAGACCTACAGTGTCGGTTTTTTGAAAAAAACCGACGCCTGATGTGGCCAAAGCAGTCCTGGAAATGGCGTCGGATAGTCGTATCAAACTGACGCCTATTTAATCTATAGGCGTCGGTCTTTTGGTATATAACCGACGCCAAAAGTGTTCGCGCCACAGAAAATGGCGTCATCTAGGGCACTTTATGCGTCGGTTATCTACTAAAAGACCGACGCTATATGGAATATAGGTGTCGGTTGTTTAGTAAATAACCGACGCAGAAAGTGCCCTAGATGACGCCATTTTCTGTGGAGCAAACACTTTTGGCGTCGGTTATATACTAAACGACCGACGCCTATAGAATAAATAGGCGTCGGTTAAAAAACCGACGCCGAAGTGTTCGATCTTTAGCGGCGCCCACATAGGCGTCGGTCGGAAACCGACGCCAAATGGGGTTAAACGACCGACGCCAAAGGTCGTTTCTGTAGTAGTGTTTATTGAGTTGTAAAGACAAATTGTATTCAAGGTTTGGAATCAAAAACCACATAATTCTACAAAATTTCACATACTTTTTGGGAGGTTTAGAAACAAGATATATATATTCTTCTTTATATCAAAAACATTTTCATTGCGTAGATATACTTTGCATTATGCTACTAAATGTACAATATTTTTTCTTTGAGTTTCATCGATCTTTTATTGAAGTAAATCACAATGAAATATATTAACTTTTGGTATAGAAACCCTAATTTTGACAAAATAGTGATGACTAGGTAGATGTGGCTTGTCCATAATGTTTAGAGGGCCTTCTCTCTTTACTCCTTTAGGTCATGGGGTATTATACTAAGTGACTTACTAGATGTTAATAATAACTCTAGGGTGGTTAGGAGACATGATAACATAGCCCTAGTTAGTTATACCTTCTAGTTAAAGGCATGACCTATGCATATCATAAACACACCTAGTAAACATAACTAAAAGATTTATATATAAACCTAACACCTTTGGAGTTGTTTAGTTTAACTTATTAGGTTGGACCTTTTTAATTGCTAAAGAGTAATGGTTCATAGTGTATGGATGGTTAGATTCTTAGGGTAGAATCCTCTTTATGGGGTAGAGCAGTATAACATACCAAAAATTGACTTTCTAACCCTAGAAATCCCCAATTCTAAAGATGTGATGCATATGGGTCTAATTTAGGGAAAAATGTCGAACATGGTTTAAGTTATATCTTGAGGGACCTTTATAGTGTGGTCAAATATAGTGTTTAAAAGACTAATACTACTGAATAAATAATTGGACAATTTCATATTAAACCCTAACCAGCTTGATGTAAATGATTATTACATCTAATTTGGTGAAGGATCTAAAAAGTGTAAAAATTAATTAGAGACATGTAACATAACATGTGGCATGCTAGATTGTTATCGATTTTACAAATGGACAATGTTTTAGGTTTATATATTCACATGTAATGTAACTAATTCATGTATTGAGTTTAATAATGTTGTACGTCTCCATATCAAAATAATGACGAAAAGCACACTAATAGGCATACAAAAGGATATATATTATTAGTGGAGATCTTAATTGAATGAAAATACCATTAAATGACATTAAAAAGGAATATTTAATTTAATAATGGATATGGTTGCATATAATAAGTAGGAAAAGTAATTGATTATTTAATAAATTCATAAATTATCAATATCATTAAATATATGAATATAGAATGATAATATTATCAATAAATCCTAAAATATTAAATCAACTAATAAATGATATCAAAGAGGGAAAATTGAGTAAGATGCTAATAATAATTAGATATAGGTATTAGGGAAAGTGTTGGATGTTTAGTTAAACTTAAAACAAACTAAATCTCACATTATTAGAAATATTCATTAATTATAAAAATATATTTCAAAATAATAGTATAAAACCTTAAATGACAAATAACTTAATGGATGAGTCCAAATTTAAAAGTAATAATATTTTTGGATTTTACATATTATTTATTGCAAGTGTCACTTTTCATTTTCTTAACGTTATTAGTTGCCATTTCTAAATTATAAAAGAAAATAATAAAATGATGATAAAATGACTTAAATCATTTGGATGACCTAATGAAATTTATAGAAGTGAGAAAAAATGATGGAATAAAATTCTAGATATCCTACTTAGTCCAGATATCAAGTTTCATCCCAATTGGACCATGATGGATGCATTAAATAAATCATAAATGAATGGTTGTAAATAAGGAAATGATAATTAAATGAATAAGTTTGATTTCTATATTTTGTCATGTTGTCATGATATGGTTTGTAATTTATAGTTTTGAGTTGATGCACTACCTCTATCATGTTGTTATATTTATATTGAACAGTAGAAAAGGTGTCACCTACTTGCTCTAGTTTTGGTATATAGCTGCACAATGCCTACCTTCCTCCCAGAAAAGGTGTCACTCTCTTTGTTTCCTCATGTCCTAATCTCTCACCTTGTTCATTTTTTTCATACTATAGGACCTCTAAGCTCCATTGGTGTTGTGGTATATCCCCCTTTTAAACCTTACTTCCTTTTCCCCTCTATTTCTTACTTTGCTCTTGATTCTCTACAATTTCTAACCTCAAATATTATAAGTAGAAAAACCTAAACCATAATGTCTCCTCTAGGAAACCAATTCTACCACTCCTTTGTTGTGTATGCCATAAAACCATATCCTATGAGATTCATCTATATATAGTGACACCTTGAGTTTGTTGACACCTTTCAAACCACCAAGTGGTCTAGAGAAGCTCCAACTGTCTCCTAGAAGTTTTGCAAAGCCTTACTTCTTCCAATTCATATCTACCATTGGTTGTTCTTGTTTCCATCTTTTGTGTCCTTCTTCAGTCTGCCTATAAAGCCCTAGATCAATCAACTGGTTCTAACATGTTTTGTTCCCTAATTCCTTTCAATTTCCCTTCATGTTGGAATTACAAACTAGATCATAGGTCTAGCTTTCTATGAAGTTGGCTCTTTGTTGTCTCCATTATCCAATGTGAGACCTCAAATGGCGGTGATCATATAGAAGGGTTCCTACACACAAAAATATTAAGTGTCAGATATTTGGATTTGCTTTGGTCTCTAGCGTGATCTTCGATTGGTCCGTGGTAGAGAATATCATAGAATTAAAAGTTCTAATGATCAAATCAAACTACAAGTTGTCAGTTTATTACATTTTTTTTGTAAGGTATCATTGCATCAGACCAATTTCCTATTTTACCCTCCCTCTATTTAGTTCTGGCACACCTACCATGGGCATTTATTCCCTATTGATATTTATTTCTAAAACTACGAGAGAGTTTTAATTAATGACAGATAGACCAATATGCCCTATCACATATAAAGTAGTTGATGAATTGTTCCAAGGGAATTGTCTCCTTTCACGTGCATCTTTTTATTTATCAAATAAAAAATTATTAAACTTGGAAAATCAACATTTAGTTATCCATTGCTAAAAAAAAGAAGTTAATATGATTCTAAATCAAAAAATTATTTTCCATCAAATGGTGTGGGTTTTGTGACCTAATTCCAATATAAAATTGTGTGCTTTTGAAGGTTTATGAATATAATAAGAAACTAACCATAATATTATATATATATATATATATATATATATATATATATATATATATATATATATATATATATATATAGAGTCAGGCTAGAATACACTCGAGTGTATCCGGAGCGGAATACACTCAAGTAGTTTTCCATGATGCAATATTTTTTTTGAAAATATAATCCGTTGATCTTCTTAAACATCTCGTGAACAACTCATACGCAAAATTTGAGCACATTTGGATATGTATAGCTCATGTTATGAAGGCCGCAAAAATTATACATTTCAAATTAGTTTCGCGCGTTGATTTTGTTGCCCTTGGATGAGTGACTTACACTCATCCAAATGGTTTCAAAATTTTTATGTAGCCTAGTTATAGTATGACGGTGAAGATTAACGGTTTACATTTTGCAAAAAATATTCTTGATATGCAAACACACTTGAGTGTATTCGTGCGATCCGTACACTCGAGTGTATTCTAGCCTGACTCTCTCTCTCTCTCTCTATATATATATATATATATATATATATATATATATATTTGGGTTTTACATGGTTGGAGTAGGCAATGAAAACAAAATTTTTACTTGACCATAAACCCATAACCAGTAGATTGTATCAATATCTATGTAATGGGAATGATGGTTTTAGCAAGATATACTTGGTCCTGAGGCTTGCTCAGTGACTATACCTCACAGTAAGTGCGGTCTTCAACCACCTGTCTTTGACAGCGTCTATGCAGCTCCTGGTCTTGACCCAGACTATAGTTTACTATTGTCCTCCTGAGTGGAAGAAGTCTCCCGCCTCTATAGATAGTACACACGGATTACTAGGAACTATATTCCTCCTGAAGAACAGACTAGAAGGAGTTGTCCCCTTGTGTCGGTGTACTAGTCATCGACACACTCTCCCACCAACAATTGCTTTTCTATAGTTGTCTTTCCCTCGTTGTTCCTCCCTAGATGGGTAGGACTTTCTTGGGCTCTCTCAGTTACCACAACCAGAGAGGACAACAACTTTGCAGAGCAACTGATGTTCTAAGTTGTGTGTCTGGAGAAGCCCCCTGTATCCCTCTATTTATAATAGAGGGCAGGGTCAGGGTTCCCAGTCTATGCGGGAGTAGAAGGGTACGAAATTTCCATGAACAATTTACACCACAACAGACGAATAGGTTGTTTCATAACTAAAATAGTCATTTTCCAGGTGAGCCGATCGGTTCACTAGTGAACCAGTCAGTTGGGAGTGTGAGCCGATCGGTTCACCCAATGAACCAGTCATTTCACTTCCCAAACCTACCTGCAATTGACTTTCCTTATTCATTTCTAATTAACACAAATATTAATTCTTGTCCTAATCGAATTGAACAAGTATAACAAATTTTTTTTCTCACAAACTAGGAAAACCCAACACTACTCATTTGGTCCAAGTGAACCGATTGATTCACTAGAGTGAACCGGTCGTCTCACTGACCATGAGCCGACCGGTTCACCTAGTGAACCGGTCGGTTGGTGGTCCAAATTGTGCAGAACATAGTCAATTCAGTTCACAATCAATCCGACACTCTAATCATTTGGTTCAACACTTGAACTTCATGATTATGAGTCAAGTCTATTCATTGAATGTTTGATTGAGTACCTAAACACTTTACGAATCAATCCAAACATCATTCAGGGATAAACTCCTCTTCTAGGTTAATCCTTTGTGTGTGACCCTATAGGTCCCATTTTATGTTGGCAGTGAATGTCCATAACTAGCTTATGACATCACAAGCAAAAAGCAGTACCTAGTCACACATTATTGCTACCCAACTGAAAAGGAAAGCTGGTGAACAACTTTCAATCCTACAGTTTGTGATTGGTGTTCCAGTGAATGTATAGTTCCTTTGTCTCTGATATCCTGAATGAACTCAAGGCATGGAGTTGTCATCCTTTCAATGTTCATTCATGTTTCTTGAACTAGAGCAGATTTTCTGAGATATGTGTGACATCAATATCATATATTGATTCACATGTGCATGCACATTCCTTTCTCAGTCTCTCTTATCAAGTGTCCTGGACATCATACTCCCTTAGGAGGGACAAATCCCATGTCTATCACTCACAGTCTATCTCATGCATCAAAGCCACCCAATTATCACTGTTATAACAACCCATGTTTCAGGACTGCGTTTGATGATGTCAAAGTGTACCCAATCACATTCGACGAGTGTAGTGATTTCAGGTCTAAGAATCACAATCACCACCATCACTATGAGAGATGATTCTAACTATCATGTCATGGTTATATGTGTCACTCTCATGGTGGGTCTGTCCGATACACTGTTCTCCAACATGTATCTATGTGCTTGGTTAGATATCATATATCATGACTAATGAGACACTGTCATCAACCACAACACACTCTAGTCTTGATGTGTCATTGTTGTCTATCAACCTTCCACAATGACATTCAACTAAGGACATAATCAAGAATGTGCATACTCTTAGCATCCATATGATCTCATTGTTCAAGTCACATACTTGAAGACATACATCATTAAGTATTTTCATTTTTTAGACATTCATTTTGCTCCATCATTTATCTCATAATCAGTTGAGCTAGAATAAATTGGAAGCTTGTCTTTGATATTTATCAAATCAATCTTGACATATTCCAATAAAATCATCATATGATTGGCTCTCAGGGCATACATACCAACACACACACACACACACACACATATATATATATATATATATATATATATATATATATAATAGTTAATATGTGTCATGTAACCCTGATGTGAATCTAGGATATAGATGGATCCAATACCAACTATGTTGCAACATTTTCTAATCATAATTGGGACATCAAATATAATTTTTCTCTCTTTTGACGTAATTGAAATATGCATGTGAAAATTCTCTTTTAAGGTTTATTTGAGTTATTTTGAGTTTCAAACCTTGGAATTGATCATATCTTTTCATTGCTCAATTGAGATTGTAATTGGTATCTAATATTTGTATCTTGTTCATCCTTGCTCAAGTTATACCCTATTTGGTTAAGTCAAATTATGTTATTCCATTTGTGGAATGGAAAACCCTAAATTTACCCATGTGATGGCATACCATTGACTTAAGTGCGTGAAAATTATGAAATTAATCTACATTATATATTATTGTGGAATAACTTAGAAGAAGTTCTCTGTAAAAAGTCTAATTAAACCCTAATCTTCCTTCCTTACTTTTAAGTGTGTATTTATGATGACTAGCATATCGTAAATAATTTTCACACTTAACGTGGTGATGCATGTAGTGTGTTTTGGAATTTTGTGGTGATACTTATTCCACATATGTGGTTGGTGATGCTTGTTATATTATTATTGGAACTAGATGGCGATTTTGTTACCGAGTAATTGGGTGGTGATGTCCTTTACTCTATTTTGGGTGGTGATGCCCATTGTTTGAGGTGGTAATGGTTCTTGTATTTTGCACTAGGTGGTGATGCCCATTGTTTGAGTTTGTTATTACTTGGTTGTCTCATATTGGATAGTTATGCCTATTGTTTTGTGTTGGTGATTCCATGAACACATTTTTTATTTTATTCTAGTCCTTTCATGATAAATTGCATGCTAATCGTAGGTATACATTAAATTATATGACAATTTATATTTTATCCCTTTACAGTTAAATTTTATCTTCAGAATAATTCCCCTTTTACACAGATTCAGATGATTTCATATTTCACTTTTGAGGGAGCCTTAATAAGTGAATTTTTGTTATTTGCCTTAATTATTGCTCAGTTTCATTATATGAACATATTATCTTTAGCTAACATTTTTCCACCATTTATTCTTTTTATGGGTTTGCCCTCCAATTCCTTAAGTAAAGGGGATTCTAAAGGAGGACTAAGTTGACCTAGACCTACACATGTATAGCCAATTCTCCTTAGGAGATAGAGTTGAAGTAGTCAGATTACCCCCTCCATCCAGACCTATTATTATGACTTATACCTTATGTATTGAATTTGTTAGATTACCCTCTCCATCTAGAATTATTGTTATGACTTATGCCTTATGTACACAACCATGTTGGTGCAAACCTTATAATTGTATGAAACTATTTAGTCAAAAATATTTTCTTCCACTATTTTGAACATACCAGTTCAATATATCATATTCCCATGAAAAACAATTCTGTTGGTAGTGGGCATTTGGGGTTATTCATGTAATTCAACTGAATAAGGAGTGGATACCCTCTCAGTTCTCACTCCTTATAAATGTGACATTGAATATGGGTTTCCATACAAGTAGTACTTGGGTGCAGTGTGACACATGTGGATCATTGTGAGTGACATAGATGAAATATGTACCTCCTATTGGACCGATATCCTGACCACTTGATCACCGAGACTATGAAATTCATGACCTTGCTTATGTGAGTCAATATTTGATTTTGAACTCATGTGTATCTTAAACAGTCTACTCTTGATCAAGGAACAAAGATTAAATAATAAGATCATGATGATTTCATATATCAAATTATATCTAGATATTTCTAGACAAAGGTAGTATATAATCATTATGACATTAGAGACAATATAATTGGAAGTTGTTCTTCAACTTACCCAATAACTTTGGTCGCAATGATGTGCTCCTAGAAACTCTCATTGATTTAGAAGTTGTTATGTGATTACATACACCAGTTCCAACATAATGTGGAGTCTATAGGGTGATACACATAGGTATAGGGAAATATGGCATCAGATAGGAAGAGGAAACAAAAAAAATATCGATAATATTCCCCTTTACAGACGATCTTGTCAACAAGTATGTAGTGGGAAGGGATGGTTTATGAGGTCATACCTAGTCTTGGAGAAAGTCCAACGACTATTCCTCATTGTAGTATGTGCCTTTCTTTGAGTTGCACTCGGACGTTGTCAACAACTACTCGTAATTGATTACCACAGACAACAACATGATGTTGTCCTCCTAGTGGGAAAATATCCATGCCTCTATGGTAGTCTACACGGACAACTAGGAACTAGAATTGTTCTAGTAAAACTGATAGGAAGGAGTTTTTTTATCTCCGTTGGTGTACTAGCACCAACTTGCTATCCCATAATTGTTATCCCTTTCTTTCCTCCCTTTATTGGGCAGGACTTGCTCAGGTTCTCTCGGTTACCAAAACTAGAGAAGACAAACAATTGTTAGAGGAAATTGAGTTGTGTCTAAGAGGCCCCCAATACCCCTCTATTTATAGGAGGGTTAGGGTTAGGGTTCCCAATATGAGTGGGAGCAGAATGGACTGGGATTTTAAGAATTTTCAAATCTTGTGAGTGGTAAAATGGCCAGTCCACGGGTGAATCGGTCGGTTAGCATGTGAGCTAATCAGTTTAACCCTTGAATCGGTAGCTTCATTATATTTCCCAATTTCAATTGTATTGGAAATTATAATTTGATAAAATTCACAACATGATGTTAGCACAAATCCTTGAATCAATCAAATTGATCCACCAACTGCTCAGCTGGAAAACTAAGACAATCAGTTCATGTACCTGAGATGGTCAGTTAACTTTCTAAATTGGGAAATTCATGGTCTAGAACTAACAGAGTTGGTTCAATTGACCTGACACACTAAAACGATTGGTTCACTTCATGAACCGATCAAATCATAGTTCAGTCAACCAATATTCAACTGATGTTGTTTAAATTGAATACCTAACTCTTTACTAATCAATTTTATACCATATTCATGAATGAACTCCTATTCCAAGTGTATCCTATGTGTGTAACCCTATAGGTACCAAGTTACATTGGAAGTGAATGTCCATAACTAACTTATGATATCACAAGCAGTGAGTAGTGTCTAGCAACACATCATTGCTACCCAAGTGAATGGAAATTTTGAGACCAACTTCATCCTACAATTTATGATTGGTGTTATAGTGATTATCTAATTCCTCTATCACTAATATCCAAATTGAACTCAGGGCATGCAATTATCATCCTCTCAATGTTCAATCCATGTTCCTTGATCTGGAGCAAATTTTTTGAGAATATGTGACCTCAATATTATATATATATTGATTAGCAAGTGCATATGCATGATTTTCTTAGTCTCTCTTATCAAGTGGCCTAGATATCAAACTCTGGTAGGAGGGAAAAATCCCATCTACATCACTCACATGCATCCCCATGTGTCACATTGCATCTGATTATCACCTTTTGGCAACCCTTATTCAAGGTTACGATGGATGATGTCAAGGTACACTGAACAACACATAATGAGTGCAGTGACTTCAAGTCTAAGAACCAAAATCACCACCTTCATACTGAGAGATGATTATGACCACCAATTATGGTTTCCATGTGTCACTCTCATGGTGAGTCTATCCGATACAATGTTCTCCAACAAGTATCTATGTGTTTGGTTTGATATCACATATATCATGACAGATGAGATACAGTCATCAACCAACTCATACTCTACTCTTAAGTGTCATTTTTGTCTATCAATCTTCCACAATGCCATCCGACTAGGGACATAGAAAGAATGTGCACACTCTTAACATTTGTATGATATCATTGTTTAGGTCATGAACCTGAAGACATATGTCATTGAGTAATGCCATTCTATAGACATCTATTATGTTTCATCATTATCTCATAATTGATTGAATCCGAACAAAATGGAAGACTGCCTTTATTATTAATCAATTTTTTTAATCTAATATGCCATCTCAATCACCATATATTTGGCTATCTAGGCATACATACCAACATGCTCCCACTTGCACTTAGAGCCAATCACCTGCGATTCTCATTCTTAGTGATCTAAAGATGTCCATAATTTTTCTACTACACGTGCTAATCCAGTGGGTTTAGCAACATTTTGACTTTAGTCGGTATATTACATGTTTCACATCTCTTCAATGTATGACATCTCATATGAGATGGAATTACCGTAATATGCTATCTGATATTCCTTGCCTAACCAGTAGCTTCATTGTTGTCATAGTATTTCTACTATGTCACCAATGGTTGGAACATCTCTAAGTTCATCCATATGAACTTCTAGATCCATATAGTATCCACTCATGTGTTCATAACACCATGATCCTTGGCGTCTATTGTAGAATTTAAATAATGACCTATAGTAAAGAACATTTCCAACTTACAACTCTTCTTTCATGATTAAACACAGTTTTATATTGCGAACACTCTTTGTCATTTTAGAAGCTTGCATCCATATAACTCTTTACACCCAACTCTTCCTTATTTCTATAATTTAGCAACTGATCCCTTAGTGCTAAATAATGGTTGGAACATCTCTAAGTTCATCCATAAGAACTTCCAGATCCATATAGTATCCATTCATGTTTTCATAACACCATGATACTTGGCTTCTGTTGTAGAATTTAAATAATGGCCTGTAGTAAAGAACATTTCCAACTTACAACTCTTCTTTCAAGATTAAACACATGTTTATATTGTGAACACTCTTTATCATTTTAGAATCTTGCATCCATATAAATTTTTACACCCAACTCTTCCTTATTGCTATAATTTATCAATTGATCCCTTAGTGCTTCTCAAGTACTAATGGATATACTTAATGGTATTCCAATGAACTTCATTGGAATTTGGCTAAAATCATCTTTTCATGTCCAATACATACAAGATAATGGGATGAGTATTTTATATAGCATACAAGATAGTTCCAATTGGTGGTGCATATGGCATCTTATTCATATCTTTCTATTCCTCATAAGAATTGGAGCATAGGGTTCTTGAGAGACTAATTCCATGAATCATAGAAAAATTCTCTCACATTGAATCCTTTATGCTGAACCCTTTCAACATCTTGCTAATATATGTTCTCATACTTAGGTTATGAAACTTTCTAGAACTATCTCTATAGATCTCAATTTCTATCATATAGGATGTTTCACCTAAATTCCTTCCTGTTGAAGGTGCTTTCCATGTCAAGTTTCAATACATATAGTATGCAGATGTTATTCCCCATTAATAGGTGGAATATACATATATCCTCCCACTAAATTTTTTGTAATCACAAATCTTGACTCATGTCAACGTCTTTGAATATCTTGTCAAAATAAAATTCCATCTCTGAGGTGCTTGTTATAATCTCTAGATTGATCATTGTAGCTTATATAATTTATTTGCATTAATGAATTTATAGAACCTTCTAGCTACACATCCTCTCAATTATTACTATTAAGAAATGTGTTTTTAATCTTCATATGAAAAATATCACAATATTGATAAGCTATAATAGAAAGCATGACAATTAGTGAAGGGATTTCATCATGTTCAACACTTTGAACGAATTTGAAAACCTTTGCAACCAATTTGTCCCTTTAGGTTATCCTTGTTGATCTTCCTCTTGAAATCTCAACTTCACCCTTTGGCTTTTACCCCTTTAGGTGTTACTACCAAGGTCATACCTTGTTTGTTTACATGAACTCCATTTTGGATACAATGGCCTCAAGCCATTGTTCAGACTCTGGTTCAACAAATAGCTTCTAGTTGATTGTTGGCTCATCAACTTATGACCAACTCACAACCCATCTCAGTTATAATATTCATGATCTTTCAATCTCAGACGTGTTCTACTAGAACTATGACTATTGTGTTACACAAGAACTTGATATTCCACAATAGCTTGTGATTCTCCTTGTTCCCAGTATACCTCCTTAGTTTGATCTCGAGCTCTTTGAGTTCTACCTTACTCCTAGTGAATCTTTTGGAACTCGGTTATCCTAGTAACAAAATATTTTGTTGTCGGATCGACATTAAACTTTTCAAGAAACTACTTTCTTTATATAAATTTCAATACTTCAGACATATTGAGACATTCCCATATCATATCTTATATGGTGTCTTTCAAATCATTTTAGATGGTATACTATTTTAGTGAGTAAGCATGTGTCTTGAGTGAAATTATAAGATCAAATTAAATGATAATCATATCATGACTCATTAGGATGTGATTCCTTCTTTCTGATATATCATCATGCTTCAGATCGTCATGATACACTATCATGACCTATTTAGAAGGTCCTCAAACTCTTGATGTAAAGTATTTCAACATTGATCTTACCAAAGTTCCTTAATACTTTTATCAAAGTTACTTATGTACTTTGTTCATGATCTTCTTGAACATTTCAAGAGGTTCATGTTTTTATTTCACTAAATACAAATCACCATATCTATTGATATCATCAGTAAATATAATGAAGTACAAATAACTACCTCTAACATTTATTCTAAAAGTCTATGGAAATGACATATATAAGTCTTAATAGAATGATTGTTCTACCACTACCTCTAGTGAGAGTTGTTTTGTCATTTTGTAGATAAATAAGATTTGCATGTCTCTTATTGGTTCAATAACCAAAAGAGTCTAGATAAATATCAACATGGATTCTAGATATGCATTTCACATATATGTACTCTAGATGACAATGCTATAGATATTGATTGTCTGACTTATCAAATTGTAATATATTTGTTATAAAAATTTATCTTTGGATCCTTCAAACAAAGATCATAAGACATTTTAGGGCATTGCCACACAAGATCACATATTTGAAAATAGAACATTAACTATTCTATTCATAATCATCCTTGTTAGATGAGATGCAGAAAGTAAACTGTTCCTATTATTGGCATAAATGAAATAGTAGTTCATCTAACTCTATTACATACCTTGTTAGCTAAGATAAATTCTAAATAAAGACTGAATTCACAAAAACTCTTGCTTCATTATGACACTCAGTCCAACCTTGCCCTTTCATAAAATCCTACTTCTTATCAGATCATGCATATTCAAACATATGTCATATCTACATCAGGTATCATATACCCAATATGAATAAGTAATTTAGATTTATCTTGTAACATATATACCTCAGGTGGAGATCTCTATCTCCTCCTTATTCTTCTTTAGTACCTCTAGATAGAGAGGGAGATTCCTCTTATAATGTCCAAGCCGGTGACAATGGTGACAATTGCCTCCATTGTTCACTCCTCCCTTTGCCTTGAGTGTTGAAGACTTGGGCTTCTATCCAGCTTTAGAACTCTTCTTAGCTTTACCTTTGACTTTAGACTTCCCCTTTAGTTTGTTTATCATGATTGCAGACTTGGGCTTGTCTTTCTTCATTTATGCCTCAACTATTCTCAACATGTCAAGTAACCTTATTGATGGCTTGTCAAAATCATTCATGTTGTAGTTCATGACAAACTGACTATATGAATCTGACAGAGACTATGGAATCGCATAAGTGGCCATCTCTTGACCCAAGGGAAATCCCAGTCCAGAAAGGTTCAACACATACCCAACGAGCTTGAACACATGAGGACCTACTAGTTTGCTTCTGCCATGTTACATTTGAGCAACGCCTTGGAAACATCATATCGCTCCTATCTTTCCTGATCTTGGAACATGTTCTTAAGATGTGTGACTTCAATAACATCTATGTTCTCATTCTTTCTTTGCAACTCATAGTTCATGAAGCATAACATTAGGTACTTGACTTCAATGACATCTTCACTGTGCTTGTTGTAAGCATCCCTGTAAGCCCTAGGTGCATTGGGAAGAGATTCATCTAGCTATGGTTACTACAGGACATAGAGCTTGCTCCTGTGTGAGAACAATTCTCAGTGTCCTGAGCCAGTCATGGAAATTATTCCCATTTGTCTTGTCCTTCTCAAGGACTGACCACAAGGAAAATTATTGTTATGTGTTGTCATTTGATTCTACAATAGAAACTTGCAATTTTGTCAAAAATCCATTTTGATTTTATTTTATTTAATTTTAATTCTAACAATGTTTAATTAGGCCTTTAATTAATTATCACTCCCATTATTTTGTATAAATTGATAACCCTCACTTTTCAATTTGGAAGATTGCAGCACACAAGCTTCTAATGAGCCAATCCCGGTTAATGCCAGCATCCATAGTCAATCATTAAGGTAGGAAACGTTTGACAATTGCATATTATGCAATTATTGGATAGATTGTACGTACAACTCTTTGCCATAGTCGGCTGCATGCTTCTAGGTGCTTAATCTCATTAAGAACACATAATAAAGCCTGACCCAAAATCCAACACGATAGAAATGTACCCCACTTGGCATGCCCACATAACTACCATCACACTTCCACGAGATGGATAGTGCACCATGCTTGGCGTGCCCACACATTATTGATCAAGCTTTTTATTTGTGTTGCTAATGGAAAACATCTTAGACTTAATATGTTTGATTGAGGGATTTTATATATATCATAATATATATACATATACATATCCAATCACCACATACTATAGTACATATCATATACACGCTATTTCCCACATATGTAAACATGCAATATAAAACATTAGCAATGGTCATGGCCACACTACTATAATTCCTTGGAGCCACAAGGAATTACTACCACCTAGGTCTACATCACATGCATAAACATGTTGTTGGTGTAGATCTGTGCTTGAACCAATTAGGATTGATCGGTTGAACCTTTGAACCGGTCGACTTGCCTCTTGGTCAGTCAGTTGGCTTGTCAGATCGGTCATCTGGCCTCATGTCCAAGCGATGTCTAGACACCTCCAAATGGTCAGTTGGACTATCAGATGATCAGTTTGTCTCCTGCGGCTATCCTCCTCGATATTCCAAATGGTCAACTCACCCTCAAGATGGTCATCTCGTCTGGCATTGGGCGTCATCTTCGTCATAACAAGAAAATACTATCATATTTCTATTAAACTTATTACATAGTAATGAGAAACCTCGAGTTACATTTGAGGGGAGCACATGAAGGAAAGAATAATACATTTATATTTGGGAAGAAGAAGGTAGAGGCTCAGTATGCTAACCGAGATAAAATAGGTATAAAAAAACCATTCAACCACACACATATATTAGGGTTATTGGCCAAAATCATGCTACACATCCACCATTAAAACCAATTTTAGGGCGACACGTGTAAATTGCATATATTTCATATATATATACATATGTATATATATTAGTTTGGGATCGTATGTGGTATTTAATTAGATATGTACATTAATCATTTTAAATATTTACATTATATGTAATAAATAAAAGACAAAAATGAAAATATGATCATATCCATTAAATCTCAAAACATAGTAGATTCACGTGGCTTCGATACCACTATAGGGAATATGGCATCATATAGGCAGTGAAAACAAACAAATTATTTGCCATATTCCCCTTTGCATATGATCATGTCAACAACTATGTAATGTGAAGGGATGGTTTATGAGGTTATACATGGTCATGGAGCAAGTCTACTGACTATTCCTCATTGCAATATGCACCTTTCTTTGAGACGCACTGGGACAATGTAGTTCATCATCATGGACAACAACTTGACATTTTCCTCCTAGCGGTAAAAGCTCCACACCTCTATGGCAGTCCACATAGACAACAATGAACTCATGTCATTCTATTAGAACTAATAGGAAGGAGTTGTCCCTCTCTATTGGTGTACTAGCACCAACGTGCTCTCCCACAATTGTTCTCCCTTGCTACCCCTCCCTTTATCGAGTAGGACTCGTAATACCCCTGACCTGTGTTTTGTGCTAACCCTATTTGCTTTGGCTTGATTAAGTGCTTAGAACCTTTCTCTAATCCTTTGAGATGTTTTTAGAGCTTGTGAAGATCTTAAATCTCTAGTTTGAGCTTGTTTGGATACTGTTTGTGATTTGTGTGCTTGTTTTGGGTCAAATTGCAACTTACCCATTTATGAGGGTTATCTTGCAATTTTCTACCTCTAGACTGTTCCTTCTCCCTCTCAGCTTAATGAGAGAGAGTCTGATGCTTTGGGGGAGCCTTTTTTGAACTTTGAATGAGTGATGACACCCTAGTGGTGATTAGGGTTTTTAGGATTTTCTTGGTTTCCATCCATGTGTGCTTTGTTGGTTGTCTCGACCCTTGTCTCGACCCATGTAGGTTCTTTGGGTGTGTCTTAGTGAAGACACCTTCCTCAGGTGTGTCTTGTCTCAACCATGGTGGTTTGGTTTGAGACATTTTGTCCTTTTGTGTAAGTGTCTCGACCTAGTGTGCCTGGTGACCTTTTGTCTTGACCAGGGTGATGCTTTGCTCTTATTTCGACCTGCTTTGGAGTGTATCCAACTTAGACCATGTATGATGTGATGATCTTATTTGGAGCTTCTTTACTTCTCTTTGGAGCTTATTTCTCTTCAAAACAGGTAGGTTATATAATACTCTACCTTCTTCTATTACTAGCATCTTACTTTTATGCTTGCATTTTCTTGTTTCCAGATATAAAGATGATTTTAAGATAATAATAATCCTACGAAATTAGGGTTTATGACTTTGTAGTTTTCTCATTAAGATAACTCCTTTTTCTAAACCCTAATTTCTATGTGTATGTTTACTAAGTGATTTCTTGAGAGGATGATCTTGCATGCATCTTGGAATTTGTTTTTTTCACCATGTTTTAGGTTCAGCCATCATGTTTTCCCTTGATCTTTGGGTGTTTTCACACATGTGTTCATGTTTTAGGTTCGGCCATCATGTATTCTCTTAAGCTTTGGGTGTTGTCACACATCTGTTGTGGTTTATAACTTTGTAGTTTTCTCATGAAGATAACTCCTTTTCTTAAACCCTAATTTCTATGTGTATGTTTGATATGTGATTACTTTAGAGGATGATCTTGCATGCATCTTGGACTGTGGTTTTGTCACCATGTTTTAGGTTCGGCCGTCATGTTTTCTCTTGATCTTTGGGTGTTCTCACACATGTATTGTGGTTCAGTTATCTCTCTCCTAAGTTGTTTTGCATGATGATCTTCATAGATCTTGTTCTAGGGTTTGATGATCTTGAATCCATGCATTTGATCTTAGTGACTCTTGGTTTCCTGCTATTTGACCTTGTTAAGGTCGAGACATTTGTGCCCTTAGTGTCTTGGGAAGAAACATGTGATTTATTGGTGTGTTGGGTTGAGATATATCCTTGCTCATGTGTTGAACATGATGTTTTATTAGTTTTAGAATGTGACGTTGTGTTTGGCTATGGTCAAGATGCCTGCTTTGACAGTGGTCGATACACTATCTATTTTGGGTTTTCGCAGTCGTGACACCATGTTGCATGTTGGGCGCGACACCTGCTTTGTGGGTGGTCGAGACCAACCTATATGGTGGTTGAGACAGGCTATTGTTTGGGTTGTGACCATGGTGAGTGGTGGTTGAGACACCAAGCCTTGTCATGCTTGTGACACTAGGTGGGATGGTGGTCGTGACCCTTATATGGTTTGAGGTCATGATGCTTGGATGATGTGTGGTCGTGACATGTGTATGTCACAATAATATGATAAATATACCCATGTATATGAGGGTGATACCTAGTATTGTTGACATAATACTCTAAGCATGGTTAATTAATGATGTTCCTTAACCCTAATATTCTCTAAGAAAGTGGCAGGTTGTGTACCTAGGGTTTGGTGATTATATACATCTATAAAACCCTAATCGGCCATGTATGGAGTCAAACCCTAATGTTGAACCATGTGAAGTGTCTGTTTCTCTCTCTTGAAGTGTTATCATATTGAGTTGTTTCTCTCTCTCATATTTATAAGCTCCTAACCATGCAGGTGTAATGAATGCCATGGCTTGTGTATGCTATGGTGCTTGTTATGTGATACATGGTTTTGGATAAAACCTTTGATGAGACATGCTGAGATATATTGATGTGATGGGTCCTATAACCTAGTCATGGCTTGATGCCTATTGTGATGTGGTATCCTCTAGTGTTGTGATTGTGGGATCGATATCCCCACACTAATGAGATATTGGTGATGACCTTGTCAATGGCAGTGGCACAAGTATCATGTGGTGATGATGTGACTATTTCACACCTTAGATGTTTTATATCTTCTTGAGTTACACTACTTCCCTTATCTTTGTAGAGTTTGTTTTGGATTGGTATGTTGGAACTTGATTGATGCTAAAAGACATCCAATTGGATTAATTAATCAAGTGGAACCCTAATAATGTAGATTCCCTATGACATAGATCCTTTCTAGTGTCATCTTAAATTATTGGATTGGTAAAACGAGTAAAACTCAAAGTGCATATTTTTGAATATGCGGGGGTGAAAGTCAAGTATCTCCTTGTATCCACAATTATAGGTTGTGTGAGACATCCATGTGTGAGCTGCTCTCCTTGTCACATGGATGACCATGAGTGAGCCAATACTTTTTTTTAGAATGACCATGCGTGAGCCTGTTCTTCTAGCACCATACCTCTACCAAGGTGGTTTAAGTGTGATTATATATGTGGATGGTCATGCGTGATCCAATCCCTGATCTTAACTATATGTCATTATTTTTAGTTGACTGGTATGTCTCTGTGGTGTTTTTCTCTTGTGCTGACCAAGAGGTATTGGAGAGGTTGTGGATTTTGGCTCTTCCATTGACCTTGTATGGCACCAATTTCGAATTAGCAGTGGTCAATCGGATTTGGGTGATATAAATCAAATCCTAGGGGCACATAATAAAAGATGTAACACAACCATTTGATGTATCTTGCTTAGGGTCAAAATAGGAATAACATTGGTTGAGCCCTTTTCCTTATATTTTTACTTATTTCTTGAATTATAAGACGATAAGAGAAGTCAATTGTAATATATGTTCTTCATATTTTTTCTTAGAAAATTAATTGTTCTACTGCTTAGTGATAACTACCTAGTTTTGTTTAATCTACTTTATCTGTTGGATACATATCATTTAGTTGAATCTTCTCAACCTGATTAGTACGTTATCTACCTTCTTAGTATCTATGCTTTAATAGACATTGGCAGAGAGTTATATTCTCACTGGGATGTTTGGTCTCACCCTGTGGGTTTCCACATCTTTTAGGTGGTCATGCACAAAGAGGTAGATATCGTGCAGTTGAGGATGAGGAGCAACAAGAGCAATATTTGATAAGGTTGGATGTGTTGCTAGTCTTCTTGTAATAGAGTCCTAGATGTCATCCCTGTACACTCAGGTCTTTGGGGTGTTCTCATTGTTTTCTGTAGATATATTATTGATACGAGGTTTTTGTCCTGTGAGCCGTGGTTGTAGAGATATTGCATGGGTATAAATATATATGTGGATCAGATATCTCATGTAACAGGTTGATGACAAGAATTGTGATGCACATTGATGTAAGCACCATGATATATGTGTTATGTTATACAAGTATCCTTTTGAGGACTTATATGTGATAAGTTTTTGTCCTTGGTTCTTTGAGAAAATTAGTTTTAATTTCCTATGTTTTCTAATAATCCACATGTTTAGTTTTAAATTCCGTGTTGTTTTTGAGTAATCTCATTTGTGGCGGTCAGGGTGTCACAATTAAGATTGGTATCAGATCTTAGGTTCTTCGAGTCTACAAGGACATAGGACTAGGGTTTGTGTCTATTCTAGTGTCCTTTAGTATGTCTTATAGTAACTTCTGCTTATTCAGAAGAAAAAGAAGAAAAGAAAAGTTGTATGGAGAACACGAAGAATACATTGTAGAGAGTAGTGTTGCTGCACTTGGAGGTGGTGCAAGGGAGCAGGCGTGAGAAGATTGGATGCCTGAGGTACCCCAGTTAAACTCGACCATGTTGTAAAACCCTTCCTACTAGTCCATGTTTGGATAGTTTATGACTATGATTACACATATTCGCGGATACATTACTCATTCCTCAAGTGAGAGTAGTAGTCCCTAGTGTGGAATCTTCATGTTTTGGGAAGACCTTCAAGAGGTTGAGACGGGTTGGTGTTGTGGAGTATGATGGTATGTCAGATCTAGTGGATGTGGATCTTTGGTTGAAGGAGTCAGAGAAGGCTTTCAAGAACCTTAGCATCCAAGAGGATGATAAGGTGAAGCACGCAATGCATCTTCTGAAGGGGAGTGATGGCCATTGGTGGGCCATTTAAGAGGAGAAGAGGCCAAGTGTTGCTATCAGTTGGAAGGAGTTAAAATGAGAGTTTGTTAGTAGGTTTTTTCCATGTACCTATGTGGATGAGAAGATCTCTTAATTTGAGAAGATAATGCAAGGATCCATGACGAGCAATGAGTATGAGGCAAGGTTCATGGAGCTTTTGAAATTCTATCCTCATATGGATGCCACACATGAGGAGAGGATCCAACGTTTTGAGAAGGGGTTGAATGCTGAGCTATGTACCCTGATGGCTTCTTTGGAGAATCATGAGAAGTTTGTCAAGGTTGTGGAGTTCATCAGGTGGATCGAATAGTCTGTGGTTGAGAAGCATGAGAATAGTTCTAGGAAGAGGCCTACACAATATCATGGACAATCTTCTGGAGGCTTTAAGAAGCCTAGGTTTTTTGTGCCACCAACATAGCAGAGGTCAAGTGCATAGACGTGGTGGTCACCAAGTAAAGACAAAGGCCACCGTCTTCCACTAGAAGGATCCCACAATACAACTTTAGTGTCAGTGACAAGTCCGTCGGGGCCATGGTATGAGAGAAGGACGTGCTACAAGTGTAGCTAGGTTGGGCATATATAGCTTTATTGCCATGTGAAGGATGATGAGGTGACCCATTAGCCGAGGTAGAGTCAGTAGTGCTCACAAAGGCAACAATTTATCAACAGTGGAGGTTGAGGACATGGACAAGCATCACATGCTAGTTTTTCTGGACATGCCAGTAGAGGATCGAGACTACAACATGCAATAGCTATATTCTATGCCATGAGTCAGCCGGAAGGAGTGGTCAACTTGCAAGTGGTGATAGGTCAAATGGAGTTATTTTATTCTGATTTGTCTTCTTCTAGCTTTATATCTGTTATGGTTGACCTAGGTGCAACACACTATTTTATCACTCAAGAAGCGATTGATAGTTGTTCTCTGCCTTTGTGTCATAGGCGAGTTAGTCTTCATTTAGAAACCCCATTAGTTGGTTCCACAGAGTTGCGGGAGGTGTGTCCTTCCCGTGTCCTTTATTTCTCAGGACACAACATTCAAGTGGATCTCATACCACTTGATATACATGGATTCAATGTGATCCTTAGAATAGACACCTTGGAGACGTATCAAGTGTTGACTCAAGGTCAATTAGGTCAATGTTGACTCAATTCTAAATTGACTAAACCCGTGTTTTGATGATGATTAACCATTCCACATATTGGTGTCTAATGTCTCTACTTGAGTAATTTCAGATTAGGTATAGACACACTCCAAATGCCCTAACTTGTGCATATCAAATTGGAGAAAAGACAAGTCAAAGTCATACAAGTGCATGTTTTTGTAATATGATGTAAATATATTAGAATCATGTTGTAATTCACTTATAATGATTGTATGACTTGTAATTAAGCTTAGAAAACACCAGGAGCACTTAGATTGAATGTTAGATCACTTTAGATGCAACTTTGAAAATTGATTACAGGCACTTTGTCAGTCGAGTTTCCCAGCCTGAAAACTCGACCGATCATCCTTGATCAATTTTCTGCAGATTGCATCGGTCGAGTTGTGTTTACACATAACTCGACCAATCAAGTAACTGACCATTTTGATTCCTAATGGTCGATCGAGTTTTTTCAGGACAAACTCGACCGATCATTTGAGTATCGACCTTGTTGTTTACTTGATCGGTCGAGTTACCCTTATAGAAAATCAACCGATTGCACTGTACAGAAAAGTGCAGAAAAGTGCTTCTAGCCATTGTGGAGTTGCAACAAGTGAAAATAGATCTGTTGCAAGCCACAAAACGGCTAGTTTTCATTCTCAAGTGTTCCCAAAGGCTAAGAGGCATCCCCAACTATAAATAGGACCCCATGGGCTTCATTCCAAGGTTGAGCATTCATTGCAAAACTCTATGTGAGGTTCCTATTCTATAGTTGAGTGCTTCCTACAACCTCCTCTCTCTCTCTAAGATTAATTACTTGCTACATCCATTAGAGTGAGTAGGAAATCTGTAAGAGAGCTAGTCCTACATTGATATCTTGTGAGGCTCTCACTTCCACCACCTCCCCTTCTCTCTTTTCAATCATTAAGATGAAGGTTCTCTCTCTTATCTAAGAGAGGTGAAGAAGAACAAGGGAAGGCATCCCTTGGTGGAGATCAAGGCTGAAGACTTGGAGCTAGAGTGGGTAAGCCCTTGGTGAAGGCAGAAGACTCCTTGCTCGAGTGGGTAAGCCCTTGGTGGAAGCTTCTCCAAGTGAAGGTGAAGTCAAAGGCGGACGATCCAAGAAGAGTGGGTAATTCCTACAAGGCTGAAGACGTGTAAGAGTAGGTAATTCCTTGGAAGAAGGAGGAAGACTCCTTACAAAGTAGGTAAGTCCTTGGTAAGGTTGAAGACTCTTTGTATTGGATAGGTAACTCCTTTGGTGGTCATGTATTGTACCTCTTATAATGAATATAATGAATATGCAAGGTTAAGAAATCCTAGAGGTTGACCTCTCTAGGTAAGTGGACTGACTCACTTCTAGTTTGAAGTCAGGAACCACTCTAAATAGCTTGTCCTCTTGTGTTTGTTAAAAATCTCTCATCCTTGCTATGCATGTTTTAGTTGCACACAAATTTCCTATTTAGCAACCTTATCTTGGGATATATCTTGAAGGTTTAATGATTTTTTTTAAGTGCATTAATCTCTATTCACCCCCCCTCTAGAGCATCTAATCACCCATCTAGGATCCAACAATTGGTATCAGAGCTGGTCTTCTCCAAGCATACTTCAACAAGTAGGAGAATATGGGTGACTACCAAGGAGGGAGATACTTGACCAGCCTTCCAATCTTTGATTGTAGCAATTTCCTCTATTGTAGAAAAGGCTTCAATTCTACATCCAAGGATCAAGTCTTGAGATGTGGCAAATGGTGAACAGCCCATACATGCTACCAAAGACAAAGATTGAAGAATGGGATGAAGCTACCTTGAAGAAAGCAACCTTGAATGCTAGAGCCATGCACTTCCTATATGCCTCCATTACCCCCACCGAGTTCAACCAGATTTCTTCATGTGAAACAACCTATGAGGTATGGAGAAAGCTTTGCATCACTTATGAAGGGATAGATGAAGTGAAGGAAAGCAAAGTCTACATGCTCAAAGGGCTGCTTGAGAACTTCAAGATGGGAAAGGAGGAGAGCATAGCTAACATGTACTGAAGGCTCAACACCATCTTGAATGGTCTTACTGTTCTAGGACATCCTATGTCTAGTGGAGAGATAAACTCAAAGATCCTTAGAACTCTCCCCAAGAGGTGGGAACCCAAGGTGACTTCTATTGAAGAAGCAATGTCTCTTAAGGATATTCCTATTGAAGAGCTCATTGGAAATCTACAAGCACATGAAGCCACACTTGACAAGAGGGAGGAAGTAGAAAGACAAGAGAAGAAAGAGCTAAAGAGAATGAAGAAGGCTGAAATGAAGGCTAAAATTGAAGCTATCATGGAACAAGTCTCTCCATCCTCTCAAGCCAAAGAAGATTCCATGTACTCCAAGGGTAAATTCTACAAAGGAAAGTCCTCCTCCATCCGGTGCTTCACATGTCAAAAGAAGGGTCACTACAAGGAAGATTGCCCACAAGGAAAAAAGACCCATCTTCACAAGAAGAAGGAGATGGCACTCAAGCTCAAGTGGCTCCTCCAATTCAAGCTCAAGTGAAGATTCAAGTGAAGGATCAAGCTCAATCTCTAGTGATGAAGGATAATGTCATTTTGCTCTTATAGAATCAACAAGTGAGGACTCAAGTGAGGTAAATCTAAACTCTTTAGATAAATAATCTTTTATTGCTATTATTCATGATACTTGTGCCTCTCTTAAATCTTCTAAAAGGAAAAGGAAAAAGCTTGCTAGAATTGTTGATAATTTGCATGTAGAACTAGATGATCTTGAACATGCTAATTCTTGCTTGCTTGATGATAAAAATGATTGTCTTAGTCAAGTAGATTCTCTTAAACTTGAAAATGCTAGTTTTCTTGATAAGATTAGATTTCTAGAAGCTCAGCCTCTTATGCCTAGTTCAAATGAAGAGAATACTTTAATTATTGATTCTCTCATGTATGAAATTGATGTCCTTAAATCTGAAAATAAGGATAAAGATTTTGTTTTACAAGAATTAGAAACAGAAAATGCCTCCTTGCTTGCTAAAATCAATGTGCATGAATCTTGTTCTAGTTCTACTAATAGAGAGAATAATGTTGCTGCTCTTCATATTGATAGAGATTCTTATTTAACTAAAGCTCTTTGCTTAGAAAATGATCTTTTGCATGCTAGAGATAATATCAATCATTTTTCTTCTACTATTACTTCTCTTATGCATGATAATGATAGTTTGAGATCTTCTTTTCAAAGATTCTTAGTTGGTAAGAAGAGTCTTAATGATATCCTACACCATACTACTAAACAAATTGGTAGACATGGTTTAGGGTATGATAATAGTCAAGGGAACAACAAAGATAAAGGACCTCCAATATTCCATGGAGAATCCTCTAGTTCCTAGACTATGGGCACATGCAACTATTGCAATGAAATTGGTCATTATTCTACTTGTTGTCCTTTTAGAATAGAACCCAAGAGCAATAGGACTTGGGTTGCTAAACTAATCCCTCTGGACCCAAAAACATGATTGGGGACCATTTCATCTTTCTTCTTATAGGTACTTGCAAATGGATTGACTTGAGCTATTGAATTGAAAATTGACTTTTCAATCCACATGAAAGAAGAAAGGTGAGATGTGTAGAGGGTGATAACAAGTGGAAAAGGAATGGTAAGCACAAAGGTAATGTTTCTCTTGCTTATAACCAATCCTAACTTGTTTTGTCAAGTTAGTGTGCACTATGCATGTGGTTTTTGAGTCAAAAGTGGTATTTTGTGATTCTCTTCACACTCTTTCTCAAAAACTATTTCTAATGCTTCTATAGTGTATTACAAACTTGCTTAGACATGTTTGGATATGGTTTGTATTTTTAACATGCCTTTAAATATGTTTTTGTGAAATATATGTGCTCTTTGACAGCTGCTCTGTCGGTCGAGTTTGTCATGTTTAAAAAACTCGACCGATAGGCACCAATGGGTGTTGCCAACAGCTGTCATCGGTCGAGTTGTCAATGCACAAAACTCGACCGATTACACTGTGCACAGAATACACAGTTGGCTTATTGAATGAGAATTTCCCTCTCAACTAGATTTTCTCAACCAATAGCCTTATTCTTTGGCACTCTCATTTGGTACCTTTATATATGCTTTAAGCCATGTTCTAAATTCTATCTTTCTTACAACCCTATGTCTCTAATTACTCTAAATTTGTATATCTATATCTTGCAATTACTTGCTTTGAGTTGTTTTGTAGGTTTTGATGATGATCTCTTTGGATCTCTTGGTTGTGTCTTAAATTGCTTCTGTTGTGCTATAACTTGCTACATATATCTAGGTGTATATCTTGTTTGGATACAACCTTGAGGTTCTTAGTGGTAATCATCTTTTGGTAAGGATGCATATTTGTATGTGAGTTATATCCTTTCATGCTTCTAAAATTGCTTATCTCCTTGTTTGGATATATCTCTACATCTAATCATAGCTTGCTTTATCTTGTGTATCTTTTGGTATCTCTTGCTATGTTCTAGATCCTACTAGTAGTCCTAACTTGTGATAACATCTACTAGTAGTTCATATACATGTAGTTCTCGCCTTGTTTAAAATTGCCATCTTTGCTCATCTATATGCTATGCTTGTATCTTATCTCATACATGCTCAAGATTGTTTCTTGAATTGCATATCTACTATCTTGAGTTGCTTGCATAACATTGTGATGCAGGGTACATAGATCTACATTATATGTAGAAATTGGAGTATTTTTTGGATTTTATGAAAATTTTGCTCCAGTTTCAGTTTTTGGTGCAAGACTAGTGTTTTTCATGCAGAAACAACCTTCTAAGCAAGACTCATTGCTTAGCAATGAGATCTGATGGTTTTTGGTCAAAGTCCGTCACCTTGAGGGTCAAAATTGTGTTTTATTGTTTTTCTGCAGCACCTTATCTTGCATTTGTGGGTTGTTCAAGTATATTTTTTAACTTGCTTTTCTTTCTATGCTTGGACAAGCCCCTATCTGCGCTCTTCTACTCTCCTTATATAACTTTGTGTTATCTCCTATCTCTTTAACAAGTGATGTTTCTTATTTCTTCATAACCCCACTCTTTGAAATGATAAAGGGGGAGAAAGGTATGTCTTCTTTTAAAAGAGGAAGAAAGGCATGTCCTACATGAAGAGGAGAAGTATGTCCATGTAAAGGGGAGAAGGTAAATGGGAGAAGACATATATGTGTAGAACATATATGAGTAGAAGAAATAGTATTATACAAATGTTATGAATGCTAACCATGCAGGAGAAATAGCATAAATTGAGGGGGAGCATATGAACTCCATTCTATTGAAACCCCTAGGTTTCTCCGAAGGTATGATTTTACTTGAAAGCTTTCAATACATTTATGGAATGGTTTGTCATCTTCAAAAAGGGGGAGAATGTTGACTCAAGGTCAATTAGGTCAATATTGACTCACATGTAAATTGA
This sequence comes from Alisma plantago-aquatica, assembly GCA_963693085.1. Lineage (NCBI taxonomy): Eukaryota > Viridiplantae > Streptophyta > Magnoliopsida > Alismatales > Alismataceae > Alisma > Alisma plantago-aquatica. The sequence continues at coordinate 1,046,322,329 of OY856413.1, forward strand.
CTAAACCCTTGTTTTGATGATGACTAACCATTCCACATATTGGTGTCTAATGTCTCTACTTGAGTGATTTGAGATTAGGTATAGACACACTCCAAATGCCCTAACTTGCGCATATCAAATTGGACAAAAGACAAGTCAAAGTCATACAAGTGAAAGTTTTTGTAATATGATGTAAATCCATTAGAATCATGTTGTAAATCACTAGTAATGATTGTATGACTTGTAATTAAGCTTAGAAAACATCAGGAGCACTTAGATCGAATGTTAGATCACTTTAGATGTAACTTTGAAAATTGATTACAGGCACTTTGTCGGTCGAGTTTCCCAACCTGAAAACTCGACCGATCATCCTTGATCAATTTTCTACAGATTGCATCGGTCGAGTTGTGTTTACACAGAACTCGACCGATCAAGTAACTGACCATTTTGATTCCTAATGGTCGATCGAGTTTTTCAGGACAAACTCGACCGATCATTTGAGTATCGACCTTGTTGTTTACTTGATCGGTCGAGTTACCCTTATAGAAACTCGACCGATTGCACTGTACAGAAAAGTGCAGAAAAGTGCTTCTAGCCATTGTGGAGTTGCAACAAGTGAAAATAGATCTGTTGCAAGCCACAAAACGGCTAGTTTTCATTCTCAAGTGTTCCCAAAGGCTAAGAGGCATCCCCAGCTATAAATAGGACCCCATGGGCTTCATTCCAAGGTTGAGCATTCATTGCAAAACTCTATGTGAGGTTCCTATTCTATAGTTGAGTGCTTCCTACAACCTCCTCTCTCTCTCTAAGCTTAATTACTTGCTACATCCATTAGAGTGAGTAGGAAATATGTAAGAGAGCTAGTCCTACATTGATATCTTGTGAGGCTCTCACTTCCACCACCTCCCCTTCTCTCTTTTCAATCATTAAGATGAAGGTTCTCTCTCTTATCTAAGAGAGGTGAAGAAGAACAAGGGAAGGCATCCCTTGGTGGAGATCAAGGCTGAAGACTTGGAGCTAGAGTGGGTAAGCCCTTGGTGAAGGCAGAAGACTCCTTGCTCGAGTGGGTAAGCCCTTGGTGGAAGCTTCTCTGAGTGAAGGTGAAGTCAAAGGCGGACGATCCAAGAAGAGTGGGTAATTCCTACAAGGCTGAAGACGTGCAAGAGTAGGTAAGTCCTTGGAAGAAGGAGGAAGACTCCTTACAAACTAGGTAAGTCCTTGGTAAGGTTGAAGACTCTTTTTATTGGATAGGTAACTCCTTTGGTGGTCATGTATTGTACCTCTTATAATGAATATAATGAATATGCAAGGTTAAGAAATCCTAGAGGTTGACCTCTCTAGGTAAGTGGACTGACTCACTTCTAGTTTGAAGTGAGGAACCACTCTAAATATCTTGTCCTCTTGTGTTTTTTCAAAATCTCTCATCCTTGCTATGCATGTTTTAGTTGCACACAAATTTCCTATTTAGCAACCTTATCTTGTGATATATCTTGAAGGTTTAATGAATTTTGTTTAAGTGCATTCAACTCTATTCACCCCCCTCTAAAGCATCTAATCACCCATCTAGGATCGAACATCAAGTGGTCGTGGACTATAGTTCCAAGGTGGTCATGTTTGTAGATGGTGATGTGATGTGAATCTTCCAAGGAGATAGGAAGATTCTCCCTACTTATTTAGTGTTGGCAATGGTGGCTGAGAGGATGATGTGGCAAGGCTGTGAAGCATTTTTAGCACATGTGATGGATGCTAAGGTGAGGAATCCTAGTATCCAGGAGGTGCTAGTGGTCTGTGAGTTTGAGGATGTTTTCCCAGATGAGTTTCTAGGTGTTCCTCTAGTCAGGGAGATTGATTTTGAGATCAGTCTTGTGCCTGACATGTAGTCGATAGCACAAACACCGTACAAAGTTGCTTCAGATGAGATGGCAGTGTTGAAGAAATATTTGTAAGAGCTATTTGAGAAAGGTTTCATCAGACTGAGCAACGTCTCCATGGGGTTCTCCCGTGTTGTTTGTAAATAAGAAATATGGTTCCCTGAGGCTGTGTATAGACTACAAACAATTGAACAAGGTGACAATAAAGAACAAGTATCCCTTGTCGAGGTAGATGACATGTTTGATCAGTTGCATGGTGCCACAATGTTCTCAAATATAGACTTGAGATTGGGTTATCACAATTGTGGATCAAGGAGGATGACATATCTAAGTCAGCGTTTAGGATGAGGTATGGTCATTACGAGTTTGTGGTTGTGTCATTTGGGCTGACAAATGCACTGACATCATTCATGGACTTGATGAACAAGGTGTTCTTGCCATTTCTTGATCAGTTCATGGTGGCCTTCATATATGATATCCTGATATACTCCAGAGATAGTGAGTAGCGTGCACATCATCTTCGTCAAGCATTGACCGTGTTGAGACAACATCAACTATATGCCAAATTCAGTAAGTGTGAGTTTTGGTTGAAGGAGGTGTCCTTCCTAGGACATGTGATATCTGCTGAGGGAGTTCCTGTGGACCCCAAGAAGGTTGAATCTGTGTTGGAGTGGTAACAACCAAAGATGCTAACATAAGTTTGTAGTTTTTTGGGTTTGATAGGCTACTACATGAGGTTCATCAAGAACTTTAGCTCAATGGCGTTACCCCAAACAAAGATGATGAGGAAGGATGTGCCTTTTTTCTATGATGACAAATGTCAATGTGCCTTTCAGTTGTTTAAGGAGAAGTTGACAAGTGCACCAGTTCTGGTTTTTCCTAAGCAGGGGAAGGATACATAGTCTTTTATGATGCGACGAGGAATGGATTGGGCTGTGTGCTGATGCAGGATAAGAATGTGATCTCTTTTGCATCACCATAGTTGAAGAAGCACGAGGAGAACTACCCAACCCATGATCTGGAGTTGTCTGCAGTGGTTCATGCTATGAAGATCTAGAGACACTACCTTTATGGTGAGAAGTGTCAGATCTTCACAGACCATAAGAACTTGAAGTATATCTTTTCATAACAGGAGTTGAATATGAGGTAGCAGTGCTGAATGGAGCTAATCATGGATTATGATTGCACCATTGATTACCATCCTGGAAAGGAAAATGTCATGGAAGATGCGTTAAGTGAAAGTCCTCTTCATTGTCATTTGTAGAGAAGGCTCAATTGTGTTCCTTGGTGTGTCACAACAGAGACATGTTGATATCCTTACATTAGATGAATTGAAGTTAGAAGTTTTTCTATTAGCTAGGTTATTGGCACAGTTACAAGTGAAGCCTACATTGAGATAGCAAATCAGAGATGCACATCAAAGAGATACTATGATACAGTAGATACAAGAAGAGTTTGGCAGTGAGAAGCATGATGGTTTTCACGAGGTTGGGGATGGGACAATGGTTACCACAAAAGAGTTGTGGTTCCTGATGTTGATAATTAGAGGAAGATGGTTCTAGAAGAGGCTCACTCTTCAATGTATGCTATGCACCCAGGTAGAACCAAGATGTACTATAATGTTAAAGATCTATGCTGGTGGCCTGGCTTGAAGTGTGATTTGGCTGATTTTGTCACCAAGTGTGTTGTGTGTCAGCAAGTTAAAACAGAGCATCAAAAGCCTACATGGATGTTACAACCATTGTTTATAGCTGCAATAGAAATGGGTTCATGTGACGATGGACTTTTTGGTTGGTCTCCCTAGGATAGCCAAAGGTTATGAATCCATTTGGGTGATCATTGAAAGATTGATTAAGTCAGCCCACTTTTTTCCGGTAAAGATGACATAGACATCAGAGAAGCTTGTACATATACATGTTGATGAGATAGTGAGATTTCATGGTGTTCGAGCTACTATTTTGTTAGATAGAGGTCCTTAGTTTATGAGTCGCTTTTAGCAGTGCTTGCATACGACATTGAGTACCCAATTAAGGTTTAGTACTACCTTCCATCTGTAGATAGATGGCCAATCTAAGAGGACCATATAGACTTTGGAGGACCTATTGAGAGCTTGTGTGTTACAATTTTTGGGTAGTTGGGACATCCACCTCAGCTTGATAGAGTTTTCTTATAATAATATCTATCAGAAGAGCATTGACATGGTACTTAACGAAGCGTTGTACATGAGGTGTTGCATGTCTCCATTGTGTTGGTATGTGATAGGTGAATATCAATTTCTTGGTCTCGAGATTGTGCAAAAGACTATTGGATCTAGGGCTCTAGAGGGGGGGTGAATCGAGCTTCAAAATTCTCACAAGATAAGTTAGACCTTCAAATTATATCAATCAAACCCAATATCTTAAGATAAATTTGAAGTCCTAACTAAGCCAACATAGAAATGATGAGAGAAATTGAAACATGCACTTGGACAAGGTGGTTTAGAGTGGTTCCAATCTCCAAATTAGGAGATAGTCAATCCACTACCTAGAGAGGTCAACCTCTAGGACTTTGCAATCTGTGTATACTTATATTCATTCATAAGATATACAAGGAGACAACCATACATCCAAGGACTAACCTACTCAAGACAAGAGTCTTCTTCCTACACAAGGACTTATCCACTTGATCAAGATGTCTTCAGCCTTCAACAAGGACTTACCCACACTTTTATCAAGTCTTTGTCCTTGAAGGAATTACCCACTCTTCTTGAATCTTGGCCTTTCCCTTCTCCTTCACCTGGTGAAGATATTGACCTCTTCTTCAACCTTGATGAACAATAGCAACAACTTCACCTTCACTCAAAATAGCTTGATTCAACCTTTGCTCTTTGATAAAGGGAGTAGGGAAGATGGAATGGAATGAGGGCTTTATAAGAACATGAGGTATCTCTCTTACAACTGGCCTAACTCGCTCATAATCATGAAATTATTTGTAAACTAGAAAGAGAGAAAGATTCTCAAGGAGTTGCAACGACTGGCTCCATAGACCACCACTAGCCTTAACTGCGCTCTTTAACCACACTCATGCAAAAGTCGAGGTCTACTTCCTGACTGGTTACCCATCCTAGTACTACTCCAAGCCAATCATGCTTAAATATGAAGTTCTTCAGTGATGGCCTCCTTGAAAAGGAGGTACACCTTGGTGATATGGGTAGTCCAATCATTCTTCTTAAGATCATGTTATCTAAGGCCTCAAATCCTGGGACATTACAATCTCCCCCACTTAGACTCTTGATGTCCTTGTCAAGGCTCAACTATATGGCCTCATAATATCACTCCATTTTAGTGTTGACCCAGAATGGCTCATGGACACCCAACTCTCAATAACGAATACCAGCACAAGGGTGGCTACGTCAACCATGGACATCCCTTTCCAACATGCCTGGACTGCACAATTCAAAGACTAGAATGTCATGCCCATCTGGGGCCCACCTACTAGAGGGGTTTTGGCTCTGATACCATTTGTAACACTCGGGCCAACTACCCAAGGCTATCGCAGGGTTTCAGGAATGACGACTGGACCCAAAGACCACCACTAGCCTTAACTGCATGCTTTAACCACACTCATGTGCAAGCCATGGTCTACTTCTTGACTGGTCACCCATCCTAGTACTACTCCAAGCCGATCACACTTAACTATGAAGTTCTTTAGTGATGGGCTCCCTAAAAAGGAGGTGCACCTTGGTGATATGGGTAGTCCAATCATTCCTTTTAAGATCATGTTATCCAAGGCCTCAAATCTTGGGACGTTACACAACAGATCTATTCTCGCTCGAAACAACTCACCAATAGTTATAATTACTTTTTCTGCATTTTCCATACAGTACATTCAGTCAAGTTTCAATAAAGGTAACTCGATTGATCCACTAAGTGACAAAGATAATTTTCAAACTATCGGTCAAGCTTGTTCTGGGAAACTTGACCGATGAGTCAAAATCAATTTTGCTTAGTTGATCGATCAGTCGAGTTCTGTGAGTGTGCAACTCGACCGTTTGATCATCTTCAAAAAATCCATCACTAGATCCGAGTTTCCAACTCGATCGATAAACAACCTGTGACAAATTTTGCAATTTAACTTTTGAGTGACCATACATTGAAATTAAGTATCCCTAATTTTTTCTCATCTTAGTTATAAGTCATATCATCAATACAAGTGATTACAAAATTAATCTAAGGTCATTCATAGTGATTTCCCAAAATGCGCACTTGCATTACTTTTGATTTGAACTAGAACATGCTAGGGCTAGTGTAATTTATCCTTTTCATGTACCTAAAGCCTGAAATCAATCTTGAACAAACATATTAGATACATAGGAATGGAATGATTAAGTCATTATCAAAATATGGGAAATGTATAACTCTCAAGACAACATTCTCCCCCTTTTTGACAATGACAAACCATTCCTCAATCAGATTAAAAAGGATATGTAAAGTTATACCTTTGCCTTGTGAATTGCAGGGGGATTCATGATTTTAACAATGTGAATTGCTCCCCCTCAATCTATGATTACTCTTACTTGCATAGTTAGTCTTTCTACACAAAAAAATATAACATGTATACTATGTGGTCCTTTAGCAAGTCACATGATAAAGCATATAATGAACAAGAAAAGGATCACATAGGAAATAAAAGCAATATGGTTGAGCTTCAAAAAATTGAACTTCTCTCCCCCTTTTAACATTATCAAAAAGGAAGGGGGGGTAGAAGAGAACATAAACAAGTCTTATCCAAGCACAATCAAACATACATCCACAAGATAAAACATGCAATCTCAAAGCATACACCTAATAGAGATGATAGAGAAACAAGCAGTCTAAGTCACAATCAAAATATGGTAACCATGGCACCAACTCATGAGATATAGTAAATCAAAGAGTAAGTGTACAAATAATTAAGACTCCAACCTAGAGTGCATGTCCTTAGAAACAACTACAAGCCAAAAGCGATGGAAACATGATGATAAATAGTACAACTTAGAAAATGTTCCTAGATGTGTTTAGTACAAAATAGTCTAGAAAGATATATATGATTAGCATCTATAGTCTACAGACTAGAACATATAAACTCCTAGGTCATCTACGTCCACATCATCAACATAGGCTTCTGTCTCATAGTCTTCGTCTTCGACTGAAGGTGCAACAGAGACAAAAACATCACCTTCATCACCAAAACCACCAGTAGAGCAACTAGAACCATCATCACCATCATCCTCAGAGGCCTCCTCATGAGCAACATCAACTTCCTTGTCGACCTGATCTGGCATCTCCTCATCATTAATGGAACTGAAACCACGATCGGGATACCTGACATTTTGCTTAGCCCATGACATACCAAGGTCATGTAACTCTTGGGCTTAGGGATAAGAAGGAGAAGAAGTACCAAGTCCTGCAAGTGGGGTAGCTATAGGACCAACAGGGAGAGGTAGCATAGCAGGGGTAGATCCACCAACAATAGAGGGTGTAGTAGCAGAAGCAGTAGGTGGATGGGTAGGGTAAAAGTGATCATATGCATAGGATGCATAGTCACCTCCTGGGTAGGGCTGGTAGGTAGGGTTGGGGTGTCCATAGGATAGGTTCATGGTAGACATACCGAAGCCCGCAACTGCTGAGGCGACTGCAAAAATGGTAAAAATCAACTCTTAGAGCAATCGATCGATATTGATTATTGTTATGTTTAATTAAATACTAATTTTTGTTGATGGTGATTAGCGGGAGCTGCACGAGCAGAGGAAGGAAGGCAAGTTCATCCCTCAGGGCACAAGGGATGAACTGACAGTTGCTCTGGGTAACCCAGAGCATCATGGGCGTGTTCACTGGTGTGGGCATCAAAGCGTTCTTTGGGCCATCCCAGTGCAAACCTGTCCCAAAAGCGGGACTTTCACAAGCTGAGGTAACCTATTCTCTTATTTTAGAATGTTATTGCGAAAGGGAATTCAATAATCAAAAGCTAGCGTTTCTTTTATCCATGTATAGGTAGATTCGTTAATTAATAGGAAAGTCGAGGAAGTACTTGATTAGAGACTCCATGAAGCAATTAGCAAGTGTCAAGTGTCTCAGACTGCCACTCAGATAGTACCTGTAGTGGGCCACTCTTCTCCTACTGCTCGTACTGTAGAGGTTGGGAGTAATCCTATAGATACACCACCTAGCACGTCCTCTGTAAGTATTTTTATGACATAATAGCTAGTTTGTTCAAGATGATATGTTTTTGTATATATGCATATAACATTCTTTATGTAAATTTGTAGGGGTTGAAGCCATGCTGACTAAAAAGTCAAGAATATATCGTTGCAGAGGCGTCAGCTTACCCACCCCTTAAAGGGTGCATGTTTCATGGGTATCCAGTACCAGATGGTGTGGTACGTGTGAGACCGATACATGTACTCCCCAGCTGGATAGATCTTCCACTACCTCATGCACACCCAGATGCTGAAACACTTGGTGAGGCAGTAGGCGGAGTGATATTGTGGCCCGAAGCGGATGTCCTCTATACTGATATTGTATGATAAATTTCAATTACTTTAATTTGTTAGTGTGTATATATGAGTCAATTGATATGAAATTATACATACATGTCAAAAAGACGAGACCGCTACATCTCGGCCTCCACCTCCTCAACTACCAAGTTGGCTTCCAAGGGACCTACACGCCTTGATAGGTCCTAATTGTAGGGGTGTGGCAGTATGGATCTGCGAACATGATACAAATTGCCCTATAATTATTACTATTCTGGAGGATGCTGTAGGTAAATCATATGATAACAATCTATTTATACACGTTTAGCATATGTATTAATGCATACGTAATACAAGTTATGCATACGTACATATTAATGCATAGGTATTAATGTAGGTCAATCATACGAAAACAAGATATTTATACAAGATATTTTGGAGTTGTTTAGTTATGAATGGCTGAACACATCTATGATAGAGATGTGGATATGGTGAGATCTTGTTTATACATCCATATACCTTGTTTTATATATGGTGATCTGGTTTCTTATATATTAATGCATACGTAATACATGTTTTGCAGCCACTTACACAAGATATGTACAAATTTTGGGTTTTCCCATGTGGGATTTTTGGTTCCATCTTTGATTAGTCTTGTAGATACAGACCCTTCTTCAGTTACTTCATACTGCTATGATGCTTTTGAATATTTTGGTAAAAATAAGAAGACGGTGATAATAGCTCCATTTAATGTCGAGTAAGTTTACTTTGCTTATAATTTGGACTTAAGAAAATTACATTTTTATTGTGTATTTTGAGTTATTAATTTTTAACTTTCTTACCTGTAGTGGTAGGCATTGGGAGTTACTAGTTATTGTGCCCAAAACGTTCACTGTCTATTATCTAGATCCTGTAGGGAATGAGTTGGATACATTATATGGACATGCAATCAAAAGGCCATTATTCTCGTGAGAAATATTTCATGTTTTTATATTTGTTAACATATGTTACTACATTACTATTTAATTATGCAATTTAATGGGTTACATTAACATATGTAGGGATTTACAAGAGTACAAAAAAGCTAGAGGAAAGGTCCCCAGGAAAAAGGATCAGTCACTAATTTGGGAGAATGTGAAAGTAATTTCCTGACTCCAATGTATATATTATTTATGTGAACTATGCTTATTTGTATTTTTGAATATTTTGTATGTTTCAATTTATAGTGTGCTACACAAGACAACGGTTGGGCATGTGCCTACTATGTGATGCTATTTATGGACCTAATCATCAAACATGCCGTAATGGAAATCGATAAGACACAACAGATATTATACATAGTCTCATTAGATAATATGAAATATATCAATCTTATTATATATTATTAATTATATATATACGTCATTCTCTTTGCAGGTCTTTAAAACTGCTGACTTCAGCACAGGTGGAAAGTGTTTCGATATACATGCTCCCTATATGAGAGATACATTAGATGCTGTAAGAGAAGAATGGGCAAAAGCCCTACAAAGAGTGGGAATTTTTAGATATAATTTTATTGACAATGATGATAATGATGAATAAAGAATAACTTTGTTCTCATACTTATTTTTGTGTGAATGTGAATGACTTTTTATGAGTTGTCATATGTGTGTGAAGATGATCAATACATAAATGTTTCTACATGTGTTTGAATGTGAAAAGAGATTAAATGAATGGAACTGCAGATTGCTACTGGTTTCTACATGTGTGTGATGAAAAAATAATATGAATTAAATGTGCTTATACATGTATGTGAATAACATCACATATATATAATATTGTCCATCTTGTTAATTTTGTAGGTTTGTGGCATGTAATTGGCTAATATCAATGGATGTCGTAAACCTACAGTTCAGAACTAAATTGTAGGTTCTCATCCTACTGACCAGCCATACAGTAGGTCTGCAAACTGATAAGGAAAAAAAATCAAAACATAGGCATTGATTATTTGAACAAACCCGACACCTAATACATACGAAGGAAGTTTTTGACCTAAAACCGATGTCTATGTGACCAGGTAACACGGTCGTGCTGGGAAGCACGGCCGTGGTGGCAGGCAGGGGATATGGCGTCGGTTATTAGCACAAAACCGACGTCAGTTTAGATGATATGGCGTCGGTTATATATAAAAACTGACACCCATAGGCCTTTGCTAGCATGTTTTTCGGTGGCGAGAAGCATTTTGGCGTCGATTCTTTTAATAACAGATGTCTATAACAATTCTATAGTGTCAGTTTTATTAAACAACTGACGCCTATAGTCCTTTTACTGGCACATTTTCGGTGGCGGGAAGCATTTTGGCGTCGGTTGGAACTGATGCCGAAGGGGTCCACCTTTATCAATTCCCACTTGGGTGTCGCTTGAAAACTGACACTAAAAGCCCTTAATTAACTGATGCTAAAGGCCTGTTCTGTAGTAGTGATGTGCCTTTCTTTGAGTCCCACTCGGACGGTGTCAACAACAGCTCCTGGTTCATAACCATGGACATCAACTTGACATTGTCCTCTTAGCGGTAAAAGCTTCATTTGTCTGTGGTAGTCCATATGGGAAACTAAGAACTCATGTCATTCTAGTAGAACTTACAGGAAGGAGTTGTCCCTCTCTGTTGGTGTACTAGCATCAACGTGCTCTCCCACAATTGTTCTCCCTTACTACCCCACCTTTCATCGAGTAGGACTTGTATGACATGTGACGTGTTTTGAGCTAACCCTATTTGCTTTGGCTTGATTAAGTTCTTAGGACCTTGTTCTAGTCCTTTGATATAATTTTAGATCTTGTGGAGTGCTTTATTCTCCATTTTGAGCTTGTTTGGATAATGTTTGTGCTTTTTCTGCTTTCTTTGGTTCAAATTGCAACTTACCCATTTATGAGGGTAATCTTGCAATTTTCTACCTCTAAAGTGTTCCTTCTCCCTCTTGGCTTAATGAGAGAGAGTATGATGCTTTGGGGGAGCCTTGTTTGAACTTTGGATGAGTGGTGACACCCTAGTGGTGATTAGGGTTTTTTGGGTTTGCTTGGTTTTGAACCATGTGTGTTTTGTTGGTTGTCTCGACCCATGTAGGTGCTTCGAGTGTGTCCCAATTGATACACCATCCTTGGGTGCATCTTGTCTTGAGCATGGTGCTTTGGGTTGAGACAGTTTGTCCTTTTGTGGAAGTGTCTTGACCTAGTGTGCTTGTGACCTTTTGTCTTGACCAGGGTGATGCTTTTCTCTTATTTCAACCTCCTTTGGAGTGTCTCGATCAAAACCATGTGTTGGAGACCTAAGGTGGTTGAGACCCAACATAGGTTGTATCATCATCTTGTGCATGTAAGGTTTGATTGGTTGCATGTTAGTTTCTTGGGTGGACAAGTGTCCCTTAAGTGTCTTTAGGTGTTGATACATCATCCCTCACCCTACCTCCCTCCTCCTTTGGTATATAAAACCTTTTCTCTTCATGCAAGAGATATTTCTCGGCCATTATTCTTCTCCCTTCCCTTGTTCTCATCCTTGGAGCTTGGTGGAGCAAATAAGGTGTTGTTCTTGGTACTGTGGAGGTGGTTCAACCTTGCATGTGGAGCCTAGAAGCTTGATCTCCCTCCTTGTGGTGGTTTCTTTCCTTGGTAAGTAGTTTTACCATCTTGATCATGTTTTTCTTTGGAATCCCTACCTTCTTCTTCCTCTTTTCTTGGTTGTATACTAGGGTTCTACCCTGGTGACCTCCTTGAGAGAAACCCCTCCTCATAAAGGCCTTATACTGTGGTTTTACCATGGTGGTAACTAGTGGGAGGGAGTTTTCTCCTCTTTTATCCTTTCTTCTTTGGTTCAACCCAGGGTTCTTCTTGCTCTTTTCTTGAGATATCTTTTAACTAAGGTGTTCTTCTTTTTTGTAGGTGACCTTGTGGTCAAAGTGGTGATCTTATTTGGAGCTTCTTTCCTTCTCTTTGGATCTTGTTTCTCCTCAAAACAGACGGGTTATATAACACTCTACCTTCTTCTATTACTAGCATCTTACTTTTATTTTTGCATGTTCTTATTTCCATATCTAAAGATGATGTTAAGATAATAGATGATGATCCTACAAAATTAGGGTTTATGACTTTGTAGTTTTCTCATGAAGATAACTCCTTTTCTTAAACCCTAATTTATATATGTACATTTTCTAAGTGATTTCTTGAGAGGATGATCTTGCATGCATCTTGGACTTTGGTTTTGTCACCATGTTTTAGGTTCGGCCATCATGCTTTCCCTTGAGCTTTGGTGTTTTCACACTATGTTGTGGTTTGATTTTCTCTCTCCTAAGTGGTTTTGCATGATGATCTTCATAGAGCTTTTTCTAGGGTTGGATGACATTGAATCCATGTGTTTGATATGAGTGATTCTTGGTTTTCTATTGTTTGACCTTGTTACGATTGAGACATTTGAGCCCTTGGTGTTTTGGGTTGAGACATGTACTTTCTTGGTGTGTTGGGTCAAGACATATCCTTGCTCATTTGTTGAACGTGCTATTTGCTTGGTTTTGGGTCACGACGTTGCATTTGGCCATTGTCAAGATGCCTACTTTGATGTTGGTCAAGATGATGTGTTGTGTTTGGGTTGTCACGGTCATGACACCATGTTGCATGGTCATCGCGACACCCGTTTTTTGGGCGGTCGAGACAGGCTATTGTTTGGGTCATGACGATGGTGAGTGGTGGTTGAGACACCATGCCATGTCGTGGTCACAACACTAGGTGGGATGGTGGTTGTGACCCTTTGATGGTTTGAGGTCGTGACGCTTGGATGGTGTGTGGTCCTGACATGTATGTCACAATAAGATGATACATCTACCCATGTATTTGAGGGTGATACCTAGTGTTGTTGACATAATACTCTAAGCATGGTTAATTAATGATGTTCCTTAACCCTAATATTATCCAAGAAAGTGCGAGGTTGTGTACCTAGGGTTTGGTGATTGTATACATCTATAAAACCCTAATCAACCATGTATGGAGCCCGAACCCTAATGTTGAACCATGTGATGTGTTTTTTCTCTCTCTTTAAGTGCTTATCATATTGAGTTGTTTCTTTCTCTCCTACTTATAAGCTCCTAACCATGCAAGTGCAATGAATGCCATGGCTTGTGTATGCTATGGTGAGTGTTATGTGGTATAGGGTTTTGGTTAAAAGCCTTGATGAGACATGTTGAGATATATTGATGCGATGGGTCCTATGAACTGGTGATGGCTTGATGCCTATTGTGAGGTGGTATCCTCTAGTGATGTGATTGAGGGATTGATATCCCCATAGTGATTAGTCATTCATGATGAACATGTGAATGAAAGTTCTACAAGTATCATGTGGTGATGATGTGACTAGTTCACACCTTATACATTTTATATCTTTTGGAGTTATACCGCTTATCTTTGTATAGTTTTTTTGGATTTGTACGTTGTAACTTGTTTGATGTTGAAAGGCACCCAATTGGCTTAATTAATCAAGTGGAACCCTAATCACGTAGATTCCTTGTGCCATAGATCCTTTCTAGTGTCAGCTTTAATTGCTGGATTGGTGAAATGAGTATAACTAAGAGTGCATATTTTTAATATGTGGGGGTGTAAGTCGAGTATCTACTTGCGTCCACAATTAGAAGTTGTGTGAGATAGCCATGTGTGAGCTGCTCTCCTTGTGATATGGATGGCCATGAGTGAGACAATCCTTCTTTTTAGAAAGGCCATACGTGAACCTGTTCTTCTAGCATCTATCCTATACCAAGGTGGGCTAGGTGTGATTATATATATGGATGGCCATGCCTAAGACAATCCCTGAGCTTGGGTATATGCCATTATTTGCAATTGACTGGTATCTCTCTAGCGGTGTTTTTCTTTTGTGCTGACCAAGAGGTGTTGGAGAGGTTGTGGATTCTGGCTCTTCCATTAACCTTGTATGGAACCTATTTTGAATTAGCAGTGGTCAGTTGGATTTGGGTGGTACGAATCAAATCCTTGGGGCACATCATAAATCATGTAACATATCCGTGTAGTGTATCTTGCTTAAGGTCAAAATACAAATAACATTGGTTGAGTCATTTACCTTATCTTTTTACTAATATCTTGAATTATCAGACGGTAAGAGAAGTCAACTGTTATACATGTTCTTCATATTCCTTCTTAGAATATTGTTGTTCTATAGCTCAATATAACTGCTTAGTTTTTCTTAATCTGTTTTATCTATTAGATACATATCATTTAGTTGAATCTTCTCAACCTGCTTAGTACTTTATCTACCTGCTTAATATCTATGCTTTAATAGATGTTAGCAAAGAGTTATATCTATCACTGGGACTTTTGGCCTCACCCCGTGGGTTTCCACATATTTTAGGTGGTCGTGGACAAAGAGGTAGAGATCATTCAACTGAGGAGGAGCAGCCGGAAGAGTAGTAGTTGATAAGGTTGGATGTGTTGCTAGTCTTCTGGTGATAGTGTCCTAGATGTCATCCCTATACACTCAGGTCTTTGGGCTTGTTCTCTTTGTGTTTTGTAGATATATTATCAATACGAGGTTTTTGGCCTGTGAGCCATGGTTGTATGGATATGGTGTGGGTATAAATATATATGTGAAGTAGATATCTCATGTAACATGTTGATGACAGGAATGATGTTGCAGAGTGATGTAAGAACCATGATATATGTGCTATGTGATACATGTGTCCTGTTGAGGAATTATGTGTGATAAGTTTTTGGCCTTAATTCTTTGAATAATTCGGTTGTAATTTCCTATGTTTTTAGGTAATCTGCATATTTAGTTTTGAATTCTGTGTTGGTTTTTGAGTAATCTCATTTGTGGCGCATCGGTTTTCATAGGACTTGTTTGGGTTCTCTCGATTACCACAAGCAGAGAAGACAAACAATTATTAGAGGAAATTGAGTTGTGTCTGAGAAGCCCCCAATACCCCTCTATTTATAGGAGGTTTAGGGTCATGGTTCCCAATATGAGTGGAAGAAGAACATACCATAATTTTACCAATTTTCACATCTTGCGAGCGGTGAAATGGTCAGTTCACGGGTGAACCGTTCGGTTGGCATGTGTGCCAATTGGTTCAACCGTTGAACCAATAGTTTCATCATGTTTCCCAATCACAATTGTATTTGCATTATAATCCAATTTAATGCACAACATGACATCAAATCCTTGAATCAGTCAAATTGATCCACCAACCGCTTAGTTCACAAAATGAGACAATCGATTCATGTACCTGAGATGACCATTTCACTTCCTGAACCGATGAGTTCATGGTCCAGAACTGCTAAAGTTGGTTTAATTGACTTGACACACTAAAACAATATGTTCACTTCATGAATTGGTCGGTTAACAGTTCACTCAGGCAATATTCAACCAATGTTATTTAAATTGAATACCTAACTTGTTAGTAATCAAGTTTAAAACATATTCATGAATGAACTCCTATTCCAAGTGTATCCTTTGTGCGTGACCCTATATGTTCCAAGTTATGTTGACAATGAATGTCCATAACTAACTAATGACATCAATAACAGTGAGCGCTGTCTAGGAACACATCATTCCTACCCAAGTAAATGGAAAGTTGGAGATCAACTTCAATCTACAATCTTTGATTGGTGTTATAGTGATTATCTAATTCCTTTGTCGCTGATATCCAAATTGAACTCGAGGAATGGAATCATCATCCTCTCAATTTTCAATCCATGTTCCTTTATCTAGATAAGACTATCTAATATATATGTGACCTCAATATCATATCTATTGATTCACATGTGCATGCACATGCTTTTCTCAATCTCACTTATCAATTGGTATGGATATCAAACTCCCGTATGAGGGACGAATCCCATCTACATCACTCACGATCATCCCCATGTGTCACAGTGCATCTGATCATCACTTTTATGGAAACAATTATTCAAGGTTGTAGTGGATGATGTCAAAGTAAACTGAATGACATGTGATGAATGTAGTGACTTCAGTTCTAAGAATAGAAATCACTGTCTTCACTATGAGAGATGATTATGACCATTAATTATGGTTTCCATGTGTCACTCTCAAGGTGAGTCTGTCTGATACACTATTCTCTAAAAAGTATTTATATGTTTGGTTTGATATGACATATAGAATGATTAATGAGATTTTGTCATCAACCAACTCATACTCTAGTCTTAAGTGTCATTGCTATCGATCAGCCTCCCACATAGACATCTGACCAGGGATATAACAAGAATCTACATACTCTTAATATATGTATGATCTCATTGTTCATGCCATCAACCTGAAAATATACGTCATTGAGTAATGTCAGTCTTTAGACATCTATTATGTTTCATCATTATCTCATAACTAATTTGAAATAGGAAAAATGGGAATATTGCCTTTATTATTAATCAAAATGTTTATCTGATATGCTTGATCAATCATCATATGATTGGCTCTTTGGGCATACATACCAATAATAGAATGCACATGGAAGAGGATTATAAGTGTGAATGCAAGTTAAATTGGTTACTAAAAGGTTTAGGTACTCAACTAGAATAATTTAATATTGTTTGGAAGCCCATATGATCATCTAGATAGTCCAACTAATCGAATAGATGTTAGACATTTGACTCATGTGATGAGATAATTGACTGACCTAAAATTAGACCAGATGATTGATTGGAAGTTCAATTGTTCAGTTAGACAAGATTAGACCAGACAATAAGATAAAAAGTCCATTGGGTTTAATTAGACAACATCGGTCAATCAGATGATTAATTCCACAACATTCTGACCCTGTCTAGTCAACTGATGGACTTGCCCATCAATCAACTGACATGCTCACCACTGGTATTTTGGTACATAGTTTATTTTAGAAACCCTACTCTTTGCCTCACCTATTCAAAGGGACTTGATATCCAAGGTTCTAGTAACATGCTTTCACATGTGAACCCTAGCAATCATTATCGACAAAGGAGAAATAGAAGGAGAAACAACACAACACTAGCACATTACCAAGCAAAAGGTTACCATTTCTGCACTAGCTTAAGCAACACAATGTGAATTTGTCATCATCCGTTTGGACAACATAGAGACATAGGATTCATGTGATTACATTTAAGATAATGTTTACACAAAATTCCACTCAAGAACTTTATGTAACTTGCTTCATATAAAGGTATGTCTTGCACTACCTGCTTCCTCATACATTAATATTGGTGAGATGTACTCATCGAAATATGGATTTTTTCACTTTGTGTTTATCACCTCCATTTTCCAACATTGTGTAGATATGTGTGGAATATAATTTGTCATGTTGCCAAACTTCTCTCCAAACAACTATTGTAGTCTGTGGTCACTTCCTTGATCTATGTGCTTCTCCACATCAACATGTAAATGTTCAAATCTTAAGATCTCAACTCATCTGTCACTAGGCAACAACTATGAGCCATTTTCACTACTTTGTGGTGGTTTTCTAGTAGTTTGACTCATGGACCAACTGGTTGACAGGATATTTGTATATTTGTTTTTGTGTAGTATCTAATTACACCACTATAGGGTTTTGGATCACTCAGCTCTAAGTTTTTCTATGAAGTCTAGAGACATTTTTTTATCATGCTATCATTTAATGATCATCACTCCAATTGCTAGGGTAGAGGGTGAGGATTTAAAATTTTGGATCAGTTCTTGGGAATTTTGTGGAGGGCTTATGACTTCTTCAATTTTAGTTGTATTAAATTATAAAAACATACAATTGAATAAAACCCAATTAAATAGCAAAACCTATAAAACATCACGAAACAAGTCAACTACCAAGTAAAATTTTCTAACTAAATGTAAACTATTACTACATATATGATGAGTAATACATTAACAAGCAACCCTAAGATTTAACATTTCTTATTTTTTGAGTAATACAAGATCTAAAACACTCTCCAAATAAATACTCTCAACAAATCTACATACCTCATATTCCCATCGTGCTTCGATCCCTATCTCCAACATGGCCAAGCTATCTAACCGCTTGAGATCATGAAACACAACTGTCCATGCCCTTATTCTTGACATTTATTTACAACACCGCTTACTCACCACACTCCCAAAATCCCACGTCTAATAACTTTATAAATAGTCAATAAATCCTATAAAATCACAATTATGCATACAATCTAATAGTAGGGTATGTGAAATGAATATCAGTGGAGCATGTAACATGCACGGTAGGTGGAAAAGAGAGTGGCTGGGAGGAAAGAAGAAGCTTCATATCTCTCCTCTATTTGACTTTACAATGTTTTTTTCCAGTTAGTCTCAAGTTTTTTTTGTTTGTGCAAATTGACCTCTTTTCATTTGTCGTGGTACACCCCTATTAGATAGAGAGGGTATGAAAGAATCAGATATAAAGAGGAGAGAGGGATGTGACCTTGAGCCTAAGGTTTGTCACTCTTAATGGATTTTATTTTTATTTTTTTAGTGTGTGATAGGAAAGAAGACCAAATAAGAAGTATAGAATAGGGTTTGGATCATATTTTGCATTTATTTTATGATTAATTATATCATGTCAATGATCTAACACACTACACCCAAATAATGACACGACAAGGGCATACAGGTCAATTCTATGAATAAGTTTCACTAGTCTCCAGGAATAATGTCATGTTGAATCTCTATTGACTCCTCTAACACGTATCGTCCTTTATAGGGGACATGATGTGTAACATCCTCAATTTCTAGGTACTTATTTGCAATTTTTTTTGATGATATCGTATCCTTTATGGTCACATTTTATAAATGGGTCAATTTTAATTATTTGTGGTTATTATCTTGCAGTATAAAATTTGCTAATAAGAGGAAACATGTAAATAAGACGAAATCCAAAATACCAAGATCGAATTCTTTTTGAATAATTATTTATGTGGTATTTAAATTTTGTATCATTTCAATCATAGTAATTAAATCGGTAATCAAATGAGGAAACTAACTATATAAGAATTTCTTAAACCCATTAAAGACCAACTGGTCAAAATTTGGAATCAATCTGAGTTAATTTGATTAGATAACTAAATTTTAAAAGATAATAGATATTTTATTAGGGTAAAGCCTTTTTTTTCTGAAAATCTGTTCTTTTGAGCCTTTTGTGCACCGTCGAATTTGGGCACACGGTGTATCCAAACCATCACAACCATCATCCTTTTTTTAACCGCCCGCTCAGAGTAGGACTTTGTGTCCCGATCTATTTTGGATTTCCTCCCCATGCGAGTGTTTCGTTTTGGAAACGGACTTTCCCGTTGGCTTCAGAAAAACGTCCCAATAGCAGTCAATCTTTGGCTCAAACCCTAAGAATCATCATATATAAAAACGGCATCCAGCCTTCCGCCGCCAGTCCTGTCGCTTACCCTCTTCATCATCGTTCTTCATCTTCCATCATCTCCCTTGGTGTCCTTGCAGCCGAACCACCAACAAGCTCCCCGCTAATCACCCCATCTTGTCCCCTCGTGTGAGTGCCTGTTGTGCTCTACCAGCAGGCCTCATAATAACAGCAGATTAGCACCCACCGGCAAGGAACTCCGGTTGGGCGCAACCGGGTTGAAGGCAACGTGTGGACGCTTTAGAGACTGCTACAACTTCCCCTTCGGTGTCTGAGTCTCCGATAAGGTAATCTACCTGTAACTCACACTATCCATTCTTGCCTTGTCTTGCTTGTCCTATTGCCTTGCGCCTGTAGTACGTCACCGAGCCGTCTTCATGATTTTTTTTTCTGTGTTGGCCTGAGTTTCTATCCTCCCTTCTTGCCGTGATTTCTGTTTCTCATGAGCATCGATGACACAACCTAGAGAACTTGTCAATCTGGTCGTTCTGGGTGAGCATGTGAGGACTCCCAGATTTAATTTCTGCCGTGGTCTTGTAGATCAGATATCGCACCTGATATAATCGTCAATGTCTGGTTCTTTTTGGCCCAGTTCTGAAATATAGTTCGCTAGTGTTCTTTCAGTATTCTAGATTTGATTCCTCCCTGTTTAGTTGCACTGGTCCATGCAAACCTGGTTAAGCTTCTTTATTTTGAACCAATATGTTGTTCTAACGTAGCCTAATGCATTAGCATGGACATTATCTTTGGCATATACAACGTGGATATGCATTAGCATCCAACTCTTTCACTCATGTTACGGGCATCCTTCAAAATTCTGTAGACCGTAGGTCCCTTGCGCGGTTCTATATGATGATCATGCCTTTAGTTCTTATTTATCAACTGCCTCTATGATGATCGTGCCTGCTAAGATGGGAAACAAGATGATTAATCTACGCACAGGGTAATAGATTTCGGCCTAATATACATTACAATTTAAAAAGCCAACAGACAATACAAGTACTCAGATAGATATGTGGTGACGTTGTTGTTTTTAGTCATAGCATACCAACTAATATATATAACTGGATATTTAACGATACGTATCATTGTTAGTCAGAGTCCTTCTCAACTTGGAGTTACATGCAACATTCTTCGTGTATGGTTATCCTTACGTAAGTATATTCTTCTCCAATCGACTATGATGTCTAGCGCTGAATCTATGTGCAACATGTACATTAATGCATTGCATCACCCCAGCCCAAAATAAGTAGTTACTATAATCTCATTAACGCATTGAATTCCTAATCTACTTAAATGAATATGTATGTAAAATATTATGTCATAGTATATAACTTGGCGATTAGTACATGCATCGTGTTTGTCTAACCTTAATTCTTATATACTGCGACAAGAAACTAGAATGTACTAATATATGAATAATTGAAATACACAATGTATATAACAATAATAGCCACCAACACACTCTAATGACCCTAAATATATTGACCAAAAAGGGATATGTGATCTAATAAAACCATTGGGGTTTTTCAGGAGAGAGTTAGATCATTTTTTTTGAAAAAGAATAGCGTGGATAGGAGTTTGCTTACTACCAGGTAAGTGGGCCATGTCTATGAAATCTATTTTTTTTCATGTTTTATATTTAGACAATATGTCTAATTTTGCTTCTCAAGATTCAGAATATCTCTTTTTACAATTCTTTCCATTATGTACTTTAGATACATTACAAGATGGTAGTTTCTATCATGAGATCAAGAATAGTCACTATAAGAGTACTAATAGTTTATATTCACGGACTCAGACATTGGGTCAAGCTAGAACGAGAAACTAGATTTTCATATTTCAAAAGGTAGATCTAGATTATATTTAAAGTTGGTCCATAATGCTAAGATAATGGACATAGAGTCAGAGATAGAGTTATAAACTCAAAGATACAGATATAGAATCAGAGATGAGAAAATAAGAACATGAATAGAAAACGACATAAGAACAGTAAAATTAATAGATTATATGATAAGTCCTCACCAGAGAGTCCCGGGACGATTTAGAGGCATATGTTGCCCATTTGGGAGTGTTTACTCCATTTCAGAGGGTACGTTGTGCCAATAGAGGGTGTGTTGCACCATAGAGGACACTTTGGTGTCAACAGAGGGCACGTTGTGCCAACAAAGGGTGCGTTGCACCATAGAGGACACTTCGGTGTCAACAGAGGAGGACTTATCATATAATCGTGGCCACTGAATAACATAAGTAATTAAAAGATGTTTCATCTTGTTCAGTAGATCTTTCAGTTTCTCATACTTGTTATATCTGTTATGATAGATTTCTTGCCACTTACTCGAACTTCCAATTTTTCCTCTTTTGGTGCATGGCTGGGGACGCGACGTCCGCAGATAGCGAGCAGCTGTCTGAGGTTTAGATCGAGGATTCAGAAATTTAGAAGACATATTTCACTGGTGGGACATTACCCTAGGCGATCCTTCCAGCTTGGAGATTTATTTTAGTTGTTTACTTTCATGATTTCTTGTTGGGACTGTTATTCCCAAACTTTCTTTTCCTGTACGTCAGACTTTCTGTTTGAGTCCTGTTGCTTTGGTTATTTGCACGCTTAAGTATGCCAGATTAGTGACGTTTGCCCATGTTTCAAGATAATCATGAGATTAAAATGCTTCTATATATATTTATTATTGATGAATGATTGGGCATACGTTACAATATGGTATCAGAGCGACTTAATAACCTCTAGTGATCGATGTCTATAGGTATATCCTTATGAATGTCCTTTTTCCCTACAGATGGCCCCTAAGAGGAAGGGAAAGGATCACGTCGAGGGAGAGGAGAGATCCTATGGTTCAGGGGGTAGGGGTGCTGACTCAGGTGGGGCCAACCCCAATGGTAACCTGAACCCTCGTCTCGATGTCCTCATCAAGGCCGTGACAGATGCCTTGACTTCCCCACGAGTAGATCAGCCACCACCGAGACACCAGGAGCTGACCCTGGTCGATTTCCTGAAGATCAAGCCGGAGACATTCTCTGGCGAGGCTGAGGCTGATGTTGTTACCCGAGCAGAGGAGTGGCTGATGAATGTCGAGCACTGCTTCCACGACCTGGGTTGTCCTGATCACTCAAAGGTCCGCTTTGGGACCCATCTGTTGAAGAGTGCTGCTCAAGTTTGGTGGGATAACTTCACCAATTCTAGGGGTCCTGATGTCACACCTTTGACCTGGGAAGAGTTTACAACTACTTTCCAGAATCGCTACATCTCTGAGGCAATGGTCGAAAAGAAAGAGATGGAGTTCAAACGTCTCAAGCAATATGACTCTACCGTCAGCCAGTACGCAATGAAATTTCGCATGCTGCAGAAGTATGGTTCTGAAGATGAGGTGCACCTGGCTAAGAAATTTATGCGCGGACTGAAGACGGACCTTGGTTATGCTCTAGTGGGCCGTGGCATCAAGACAGTACAAGATGCACTAGAAGCAGCTCTGGAGCTGGAGGACCACCCAGGGCAAAATTGGAAGAATGGAGGACCTGCTAGGGGCAACTATCAGCACAACAACAATCACCATGGTGGACAGAACAAAAAAACGAAGGTACCAGGAGGCGTCCCAGTACAGAGAGGTCCAGGGGGACCACCAGCACAGAGAGGTATAGGAGGACCACCAGTCCAGAGGCGACCACCACCACCCGCAAAAGGATATCAGAGGCCACCTGCTCCAGTCTGCCCCAAGTGTCAGAGGTCTCATCTTGGGGAGTGCAAGTATGGACAACATGTATGCTATTTCTGCGGTGAAGAAGGCCACATCAAACTCAATTGTCCAAAGATGCAACAGAAGTTTGGCAACAAAAATATGAAGCCAGGTCAGAACAACTAGAGGGAGAAACGTCATGCAAGGGTCTTTGCCATAACTGCAGAGGAGGCAGATGAAGATCAGGTCATTGAAGGTATGGCTTATATCGGCCAACTATCTGTTAATGTTTTATTTGATTCTGGTGCATCACATGCTTTCATATCTTCCGCATTAGTCTCATCTCTAGAACTACCAGTGGAGGACCTTCACTATGATCTTAAGATTAGAACAGCTAGTAGACATGTTAATGTACCTGGGAGAATGATTTCTTGGGTTGGGATTACCCTGGAGGGGAGAGTGTTTCCTGCAGATCTCATGATTATGCCTTTGAACGATTTTGATATCATTTTGGGCATGATCTGGCTCCACGAGCACTATGTGCTCCTTGACTGTAGAAGGAAGTTAGTTACCATATCACGTCCTAAGGAGGAGCCTCTAGTCATAAAGGGAAGGAAGAAGCATCGCAAGGACTTCTTTTTTTTCTGCAATACAAGTAGATAAACTAAGGAAGAAGGGGTGTTAGACCTATCTTGTATCTGTTATAGCCGAAAAGGAAAAATCTATTGCCGATATTCCTGTAGTTTGTGAGTTCTCTGATGTCTTCCCTGAGGCCTTGCCTGGCCTACCTCCTGATCGCGAGCTTGAATTCTCTATCGAGCTCCTTCCGGGTACTGCACCTATCTCCAAGGCCCCATATAGAATGGCGCCTGTAGAGCTTGTTGAACTGAAGAAGCAGATACAAGAACTTCTAGACCTGGGCTATATTCGTCTGAGTGCATCTCCCTGGGGAGCACCCGTCCTCTTCGTCAAAAAGAAGGATGGTTCTCTACGTATGTGCGTTGATTACCGAATGCTGAATCAGATGACAATAAAGAACAAGTACCCTCTTCCACGAATTGATGACCTGTTTGATCAGCTGAAGATAGCCAAGGTATTCTCAAAGATCGACTTGCGTAGTGGATATCATCAGCTGAAGATCAAACCCTCAGATATAGAGAAGACAGCCTTCCGCACTAGATATGGGCACTTTGAGTTTCTTGTTATGTCTTTTGGCCTCACTAATGCCCCTGCCATCTTCATGGACCTAATGAATCGCATTTTTCACCAGTATCTGGAATCTTTTATTATTGTCTTCATAGATGACATTCTTATCTATTCTGATACTGACCATTTGCATGAGGAACACCTTCGCATCACTCTGGAGACACTTCGACAACATCAGCTATATGGGAAGTTGTCTAAATGCGAGTTCTGGCTTCGTGAAGTTATGTTTCTTGGGCATATAATTTCTGATGGCCATATCTCAGTAGATCCGTTAAAGGTTGAGTCTGTGATGAACTGGGCTACCCCTACTACTCCGTCGGATATCAGAAGCTTTTTGGGGTTAGCTGGTTATTATAGGCATTTTATTCAGGACTTCTCCATTATAGCAAAGCCCCTGACTACACTCACTCGTAAGGAAGCAAAGTTTGTGTGGAGTGAGAAGTGCGAGCAGAGTTTCCAAACCTTGAAGAGAAGACTCACTTCAGCACTTGTGCTTATACTTCCTTCTGGTAATGATGGTTTCATCATCTTCAGTGACGCTTCAAAGTTAGGCTTGGGTTGTGTTTTGCAACAGAATGGTAGAGTCATAGCTTATGCATCTAGACAACTCAAACCACATGAAGAGAACTACCCCACTCACGATCTGGAGTTGGCAGCTATCGTGTACGCATTGAAAATCTGGAGACATTACTTGTATGGCACACAATTTGAGATTTTCTGTGATCATAAGAGTCTCAAGTATATTCTTAGTCAGAAAGATCTGAACATGAGGCAACGCCGATGGATTGAGTTCTTGAAGGACTACGACTTCATTATCTCTTATCATCCTGGAAAAGCCAATGTGGTAGCTGACGCCTTGAGCAGAAAGAAGGAAGTGGTCAATGTAGCAGCCATTATTAATGAATGGAAGATGATGCAGAGTTTGGCAGATGGAGACCACAACTTAAAGAGGTGGAGTTAATGATGGCACATCTCACAATACAGCCAGATTGGGTTTCTGTGATACTACAAGCACAACAAGATAGCCCTGACCTTCCTCATATGCTAGGGCAGCTGCAGAAGGATAACACTAATCTGTCTAAAGGAAAGGATGGTGAAATCTTGATGACGGATAGGTTATGGGTACCTACATCTGAGTTACAACAGAAGGTTCTGTTGGAGGCACATGGGACAAAGTATACGATTCACCCAGGTTGTACAAAGATGTACCAGGACCTGAAGAGAGCCTTCTGGTGGGAGGGCATGAAAAGAGACATAGCTGAGTTTGTGTCCAAGTGCCTCACTTGTCAGCAGGTGAAAGCAAAGCATCAGAGACCTGGAGGTTTGCTGCAATCGTTAGACATTCCTGAATGGAAATGGGACAAGATAACCATGGACTTTGTCACGGGACTGCCAAAGTCCCAGAAGGGGTATGATGCTGTATGGGTAGTTGTCGATCGTTTGACAAAGAGTGCTCACTTCTTGGCTTTCAAAACTAATGCTACAGTTTCAGACATGGCCGAGCTTTATATCCAGGAGATTGTACATTTGCACGGAGTACCTACCTCTATTGTTTCTGATAGAGATCCAAAGTTCACTTCAAAATTGTGGAAACAGGTCCAAGAAGAGTTGGGTACCAAGCTTCACTTTAGTACTGCATATCACCCACAGACTGACGGTCAATTTGAGAGGACCATTCAAACTCTTGAAGACATGCTCCGAGCTTGTATCCTAGATTGGGGCGGTTCATGGGTGAAGTACCTTCCACTCACTGAATTCGCCTACAATAATAGTTTTCATGCAAGTATAGGCATGGCACCATATGAGGCCCTCTACGGGAGGCCGTACAAGTAACCTCTACTCTGGAATGAGCCTGGTGAGAGGAGTTTGATAAGAAGTGAAGAACTACAACTTTATACTGACCAGGTGGCACTTATTCGGGAAACAATGAAGGCAGCTCAAGATAGGCAAAAGAAGTATGCTGATGCACATAGATTTGATAGAGAGTTCCTTGTGGGGGATCATGTATTCCTAAAAGTCAAGCCCATACAATCTATTGCTAGATCCAAAGTAAAAGGCAAACTTAGCCCTAGATATGTTGGCCCGTTTGAGATCCTTGATCGGGTAGGCGAGAGTGCCTACCGGCTAGCCTTACCACCTTCATATGAACAGATCCATAATGTCTTCCATGCTTCTGTGTTCAGAAAGTATGTTCAAGATAGTTCCCATATTCTCTCTCATGAACCTATTGAGATCAGGAAAGATTTATCTTATGAAGAGATTCCGTTGAGGATTCTTGATACCCAGACAAAGCAATTAAAGAAGAAAGACATTGTTCTAGTTAAAGTTTTGTGGAAAAACCACAATCTCGAGGAAGCCACTTGGGAACTTAAAGATGAGATGTTAAAGAAGTACCCAGTGCTCTTTAACCCTTGAAATTTCGAGGACGAAATTTTCTTAAGGGGAGAGGATTGTAACATCCTCAATTTCTAGGTACTTATTTGCAAAAAAAATTTTTGATGATACCGTATCCTTTATGGTCACATTTTATAAATGGGTCAATTTTAATCATTTGTGGTTATTATCTTGCAGTATAAAATTTGCTAATAAGAGGAAACATGTAAATAAGACGAAATCCAAAATACCAAGATCGAATTCTTTTTGAATAATTATTTATGTGGTATTTAAATTTTGTCTCATTTTAATCATAGTAATTAAATCGGTAATCAAATGAGGAAACTAACTATATATGAATTTCTTAAACCCATTAAAGACCAACTGGTCAAAATTTGGAATCAATCCGAGTTAATTTGATTAGATAACTAAATTCTAAAAGATAATAGATATTTTATTAGGGTAAAGCCTTTTTTTTCTTCTGAAAATCTGTTCTTTTGAGCCTTTTGTGCACCGTCGAATTTGGGCACACGGTGTATCCAAACCATCACAACAATCAACCTTTTTTTAACCGCCCTCTTAGAGTAGGACTTTGTGTCCCGATCTATTTTGGATTTCCTCCCCATGCGAGAGTTTCGTTTTGGAAACGGACTTTCCCGTTGGCTTAAAAAAAACGTCCCAATAGCAGTCAATCTTTGGCTCAAGCCCTAAGAATCGTCATATATAAAAACGGCATCCAGCCTTCCGCCGCCAGTCCTGCCGCATACCCTCTTCATCAGTGTTCTTCATCTTCCATCATCTCCCTTGGTGTCCTTGCAGCCGAACCACCAACAAGCTCCCCGCTATTCACCCCATCTTGTCCCCTCGTGCGAGTGCCTGTTGTGCTCTACCAGCAGGCCTCATAATAACAGCAGATTAGAACCCGCCGACAAGGAACTCCGGTTGTGCGCAACCGGGCTGAAGGCAACGTGTGGACGCTTTGGAGACTGCTACAACTTCCCCTTCGGTGTCTGAGTCTCCGGGAAGGTAATCTACCTGTAACTCACACTATCCATTCTTGCCTTGTCTTGCTTGTCCTATTGCCTTACGCCTGTAGTACGTCGCCGAGCCGTCTTCATGATTTTTTTTCTGCGTTGGCCTGAGTTTCTGTCCTCCCTTCTTGCCGTGATTTCTGTTTCTCATGAGCATCGATGACACAACCTAGAGAACTTGTCAATCTGGTCGTTCTGGGTGAGCATGTGAGGACTCCCCGATTTAATTTCTGCCGTGGTCTTGTAGATCAGATATCGCACCTGATATAATCGTCAATGTCTGGTTCTTTTTGGCCCAGTTCTGAAATATAGTTCGCTAGTGTTCTTTCAGTATTCTAGATTTGATTCCTCCCTGTTTAGTTGCACTGGTCCATGCAAACCTGGTTAAGCTTCTTTATTTTGAACCAATATGTTGTTCTAACGTAGCCTAATGCATTAGCATGGACATTACCTTTGGCATATACAACGTGGATATGCATTAGCATCCAACTCTTTCACTCGTGTTACGGGCATCCTTGAAAATTCTATAGACCGTCGGTCCCTTGCGCGGTTCTATATGATGATCATGCCTTTAGTTCTTATTTATCCACTGCCTCTATGATGATCGTGCCTGCTAAGATGGGAAACAAGATGATTAATCTACGCACAGGGTAATAGATTTCGGCCTAATATACATTACAATTTAAAAAGCCAACGGACAATACAAGTACTCAGATAGATATGTGGCGACGTTGTTGTTTTTAGTCATAGCATACCAACTAATATATATAACTGGATATTTAACGATACGTATCATTGTTAGTCAGAATCCTGCTCAACTTGGAGTTACATGCAACATTCTTCGTGTATGGTTATCCTTACGTAAGTATATTCTTCTCCAATCAACTATGATGTCTAGCGCTGAATCTATGTGCAACATGTACATTAATGCATTGCATCACCCCAGCCCAAAACAAGTAGTTACTATAATATCATTAACGCATTGAATTCCTAATCTACTTAAATGAATATGTATGTAAAATATTATGTCATAGTATATAACTTGGCGATTAGTACATGCATCGTGTTTGTCTAACCTTAATTCTTATATACTGCGACAAGAAACTAGAATGTACTAATATATGAATAATTGAAATACACATTGTATATAACAATAATAGCCACCAACACACTCTAATGACCCTAAATATATTTACCAAAAAGGGATATGTGATCTAATAAAACCATTGGGGTTTTTCAGGAGAGAGTTAGATCATTTTTTTTGCAAAAGGATAGCGTGGATAGGAGTTTGCTTACTACCAGGTAAGTGGGCCATGTCTAAGAAATCTATTTTTTTTTTCATGTTTTATATTTAGACAATATGTCTAATTTTGCTTCTCAAGATTCAGAATATCTCTTTTTACAGTTCTTTCCATTATGTACTTTAGATACATTACAAGATGGTAGTTTCTATCATGAGATCAAGAATTGTCACTATAAGAGTACTAATAGTTTATATTCATGGACTCAGACATTGGGTCAAGCTAGAACGAGAAACTAGATTTTCAGATTTCAAAAGGTAGATCTAGATTATATTTAAAGTTGGTCCATAATGCTAAGATAATGGACATAGAGTCAGAGATAGAGTTATAAACTCAAAGATACAGATATAGAATCAGAGATGAGAAAATAAGAACATGAATAGAAAACGACATAAGAACAGTAAAATTAATAGATTATATGATAAGTCCTCACCAGAGAGTCCCGGGACGATTTAGAGGCATATGTTGCCCATTTGGGAGTGTTTACTCCATTTCAGAGGGTACGTTGTGCCAATAGAGGGTGTGTTGCACCATAGAGGACACTTCGGTGTCAACAAAGGGCACGTTGTGCCAACAGAGGGTGCGTTGCACCATAGAGGACACTTCGGTGTCAACAGAGGAGGACTTATCGTATAATCGTGGCCACTGAATAACATAAGTAATTAAAAGATGTTTCATCTTGTTCAGTAGATCTTTCAGTTTCTCATACTTGTTATATCTGTTATGATAGATTTCTTGCCACTTACTCTAACTTCCAGTTTTTCCTCTTTTGGTGCATGGCTGGGGACGCGACGTCCGCAGATAGCGAGCAGCTGTCTGAGGTTTAGATTGAGGATTCAGAAATTTAGAAGACATCTTTCACTGGTGGGACATTACCCTAGGCGATCCTTCCAGCTTGGAGATTTATTTTAGTTGTTTACTTTCATGATTTCTTGTTGGGACTGTTATTCCCAAACTTTCTTTTCATGTACGTCAGACTTTCTATTTGAGTCATGTTGCTTTGGTTATTTGCACGCTTAAGTATGCCAGATTAGTGACGTTTGCCCATGTTTCAAGATAATCATGAGATTAAAATGCTTCTATATATATATCTACTATTGATGAATGATTGGGCAGACGTTACATGATGCTAGTATTCATCATCTATAAAGCATGATTTAAAACCATTGTCATGTTTATAGAAATACAGTTAACTTCAACACTTTTTTTTGGAAATTGGTAAATAGTATTGCCAAAAGACCATATAGCAAGCTATACACATAGAAAAAGGCCAATGACCACCAACTGACTAGGGGTACTACCTACAAAATCCCCAATACAGTTTAGAGCTTGAGCTTAGGTTGGAGGTCATTTCAGGCCTAACAGTAAAAGCCCATCACATGTCCCTACGAATACAATTCAGCAGGCAGTTAAGGTTCAAAGTTCCCCTGTTGTGTATCATCTTGTTTCTTTCTCTCCAAATGTGATAGCAGACGCACGTGAGGAACAAGCCACCCAAGCTGATCTCCTTAGGCATGTTGCAAAAGTGAGTAAGGATCTAGTTGATAGCATCATCTATATTGTTGGGAACATGGTGTCCCCATTCATTACGTAGGCATGTGATTTGCCATAAGTTCTTTGTAAACTGGCAATAAAAAAATAGATGTTCTTTTGATTCCTCCGCCGTGTTGCAAAGGCGGCATTTGTTATCGATTTGAATACCCCACCCCTCTAGTCTATCGTATGTGGGTAATCTATCCAGCTTGGCTCTATACAAGAGCGTGCTCCTTTGAACAAGGGATTGTATGAAAAATGCAATATGAAATACTATTATGTAGATGAATACTAGTAACAGTAATTCAACCAGACAATGTATTGAACTAAGAAACATAAGTACAATGTGAAAAATAATCCAAATTCAATGTATGGATGTAATGCTAAATTAAAAATAAGACTATGAAAATAAATAATTTTGAGTGGAAAAAGTGAATCTCACCCGCCATCCACTATGAGCTTAGAGTTTTGCTCATCCTTGAGAAAATACTAGATCCAATATGAAGGAGAAGAAATCATTTGATGAGCATCCTGGTGGCCCATACAACTATTAAAGAAATTCAGCATGATATGAGACCTCGAACATAAGATAGCCATGGTGCAATAAGTGACTGGGCGGGTGGAAACTTGAATGGGGTTTTAGGATGCTTAAAATGAATTACCCACAATCCATGTAATAAGATCAACAAATACACACATGTCAATATAGGTAGTGAAATAATTATATGTGTACATGTAAGAAGAGGACAAAGTAGAAGTGGTTCATGTCTAGTGGCTTCTCAATCTACCTATTTATGAAGACTATCAATGGACTACCTTATCATGTTGATAAGGCGGTATGGACAAATCCACAACTAGTGGTGTCATATGTGCTCAATCATGTAGAAGAGCCAACACTAGTTCTTTCATCACCTATATCTACATATGGAAGTGTGGTGTTGGCATAGGAGAAACTACCTCATCTATCAAATGCACATGGTAAATATTTTTTTGTATCATGTATCCACCTAGAAAACCATCCACTAATCATGAGTCTTGGTAGAATCATTAGGACCATTCATGATATCAACCCATTTTTCTAATTCTTCTACATGGTATGTACATGATTCAACCATGGGTTTGGTCGAAACTAGATCTTGAGAGGAAACAATAAAAGTTTAAATGGTGGTGGTATGTAAATCTCCTGCTATAGTGAAACCTACTTATAGGAAACAACTAGATATGCAATGAAGTTGGTTTCTCATTTTCCTCCTGTAGCTTTTCCTTGACACTATCTTTTCCATTGTTTCCTTGAATAGTACCACTGTCTCTAGGATCATATCACTATAATCCTACACAATAATGCCTATTTTGAGACACTTAGGTGCTCTAGGTAATTCTATAGTTGACCTACAAACACCTTAGTTGGTTAGTAGACATTTCCTATCATCTGAGCCATGAGCGCATGTAATCTTTTGGTCTTAGATCCTTGTCTAGATAAAATCTTTTGTATCACATCAAACCACTTTCTTGTCTCAAGTGAGTACTAGTTTTCATAATAGGGATCTTCACCATAAACCCCAAAGTGTTATTGATTGTAGTATGCTGGATCCACAGAGTATCTCCTAGAATATTGTGACAAAGTGAGTTTTTATAATATTTTCTCTCTCTTAAAAGTTTTGTTATCAAAATGTGTTGACCAAAATACCCTCATATACTTTCCTCACTCAATTAAACAAAGATGTGTCACAAATTGCAAAAATATGCAAACCCTAGTATGTTATGATGATAAAATACATGTGTTAATGTATTTAGTAAATGAACATATCAAATATTAGAATTTGGATCTCAAATTTATAACATAGTAGCATAGTTACCTTATGAAGCTACCCCTAAAATTATATTGATTTTGGGTCAACCAATTAGGAGATATGACCAATTTAATTTGGTGATTTTTCCATCCATTTTAGACCAAGGACCTAAGTTTTGGGCTTGATTGACTAAATTAAATGTCACGCGGCCCATTATGATGCTGGGCGCGGACCACTTAGCTAAGGTCTAACCCTGTCCATCCGATCTGAGGCACTCAGATTCCCTCCCTGATCCAACGGCCAGGGACCCGTCTTTAACCTCCCGTAAAGGGAAGGGAGGAGAGAGAGGTCCCTAAGCAGACTGTTTCGCCACCCTTCCACCTTATCTCAACTTTCCACCCGACGAGATGACCTAGTCTTGTGTTTTCATTGCCAACCACCCCCAAAAAACACCGTGTTTCATGCGTCATTGTTCCATCTCAAACCCCTGAGCCTCGGACCTTCTCACTCCGGCGGCGGCCGTGAAGCCCAGGACCCCCAACCAACCCTAAACCTACCCGAGAGCCTATAAAAGGCCCCTTGACATCACCACCACCTTCATTTAACTCGATCCACTTCCTCCCGAGCTTTAACATTCCCCAGGATCTCTAGTCAACCCTAGAGCTACCCTGCGGTGCCGCCGCACTACCCCCTTTTGGGCTTCACACCTCCGCACCTCCACCTTCTCAATCACCTACTCCCCTCAACTCGCCAACACTGGACAAAGCCGGGCGGCTGGTTCAAACCAAAGATGAGGGCCTACTGCCCCTTTCTACTTGTTGTGCCGGCTACCCTCCTCTGCGATCTGGAGCTTGCTCGCGTGAGGAAGCACTGACCAGACCGGGACCCAGGGCGCCAGGTGGACCACTGGCCAATCACCACATCAGCCAGAGTCGTGGGTCAACAAAGGATGAAGAAGGAGCCACTCGCACGGTTAGGACAATCAACAATCACCACGTCAGCAACCCAGGATCGAACTCGCAAAACCTTGGATCAACCTGGGTCGTCAATCCACTAGGATCCGGCCGTTGATCAAGGTAAAATTCTCTTCTTCTTTTTCATTTATTCAAGAAAATGATTAATCTTAGAAAATTTTTAGAAAATGCTAGGCTTATCGGAAAATGACGAACCAATATACCATTTTGATCAGAAAAACATTCTCTATCCAAATAAAATATGGTCAAGACCTATATAAGTTTCCTTTTTCAATAATAGTTGCCTAAAGCCTAAATGACTTCCTTAAATTACAATTAATTATTAATAGTGGTTTTTCTTGATGATGTATGACTTTCTAAGGTGTAATTAACCCTAGATGAAATCCTGATTTCTAATTAAATCGAAATACTTTTCTAAGTTGATAAATGACCAAAGGATTAGAAGAAACCCTAGATCTAGTTTTCTCTTTCTACATGAAATTAAAGGTATATCTTTATAACAAAATTTAATATCACTAGATGATGATTAGTGATCATGATTGATCCTGAATCCTTAAATGAACCCTAATGTTATGAATGATTAATATATTTAGGATTGCTTTTCCTTTTTATCCAACCATCTTAAAAACCCTAGTTTATGGAAATCTTCTAATTCATTAATTAAATATTGTCTTTTAATCAAACTATTTTATGATGAATCAGACCTGATATAGTCTCAAGACCCAACTAAAAGATGAATAATCCCTAATCCGAATTAGATAGCATAAAAGTAATGATATCTAAGAACATATCTTAGCCTTGGTCACATGTAATACCTTGAATGTTCGTATTTGAATATGATTGCTTGGTTGACTAGTATGAGTTATACTTCGCCAAACCTAATAGAACATAAATGGTTATGATGGGTTGTAGCTACTAGAGAACATACCTAGTGTGGATGTATGTTGCCTAACATGGATGTATGATTCCTTGGCCCATGTTAGATGTATGATGATATTCTATTGCCCACACTATATGTAAGGCAAGTGCAATAGGTGTAGTACAAATGCATCAAAATGAATGTAATAAAAGGGTGTTTACTTGATTTTTTCCTTAAGAAATGGTTTTATCTCTCTTTCCTTCTTTTTCATATATTTGTTTCCTTTATGCAACCTTATTAGTATAACCTTTACAACGTACCAACTTTGTTGATATTTTTATTTCTCGTATTTTCTAGGTGCAAGGAATAATTGAGGAACAAATAATAAGCATGAAGGATGTATTAGATAGATCTTTTCCTCTTATCTCATTTCTTGCTAGATGTTAGTTTATTTCTTTTCCTAGTTGATGTTGAGGATGATTGATATCCTATGTAATAAAGTTATCTTTCTCTAGAACAATATTTCCTCTCCATATGTAATGACTTTATTTTATCTATATGAATGAATGTTCGTGTGGCATTATATGATGATGTGGACTTGATCTTGGCTAAATCTCTATTTTTAGTTGACTACCTTAATCTCTTATATTTTCCCTTTTGACATCTATAGATATGAGTGCAAACATATCTGTGAATGTCACTATGGAAAGTATATAGAAATTGGGGACGTCACAGTTGGTATCAGAGCCAATGTTCACACATCAAATCACATGAACTTCATTCACCCTATTTTGAGTCTAGGGTAGTCCTTGAGTTAGGGATGTGAAGGGTTGAGGTGTTTAGGATAGCATCTGCCATGGGTCTGACTAAAGTCTCTGATCCACTTAGCTTGGCAATCACGAGGCTACCTTTATGGTAGTATAAGTCTACCTGGCCGATACCCTAAGTGTCCCCTATTCTTGGGCGTACCTTAATTTAGGAACCTTATTATCTATAGATTTTCCCTCTCATCCCCTCTATAGGAAAATTTCCCCTCTCATCCATATTTTAAAATAAATTTTCCCTCTTACCTCTGTTATAAGATTAGGAAAGAGTCTATCTATTTAGAAAGTCCTAGGGATCGACTGATAAGGACTTTAGGACATCCTTCACAAATCATAACATTAAGAACATTAATAATTGATAAAGGAGAATAATGAAATATCATAATGATAATAACGAGAATAATTGTTGAAATAATAAATCTAACATGTTCAAATTAATTTCAGGATGCCTCCTAAAACTTGCAACTCAAAGGCCTCCTTGGAATTCTCCTCTAAAAAGAGAAAAGAGCCTGAAACCTCTAAAGTACCTGATCCTGATGCCGCAGTCAAGGAAAGATGGGAGGAACAGAAGAAAATCCTTCTAGATTTTATGGAAACCCTCGCCACAAAAGGAACCCCTGAACCTAGCTCCTCTAGGAAAAAGGAGGTGACGGTGATATACTTCATTAAGCTCAACCCTGACTCCTTTTGGGGGGAAGATCAGCCTGAGGTCATGGACAATGCTGAGGTCTGGATCCTTTCCATAGAGACTGCCTTGTGTACCCTAGAAGTACCCGAGGAAAAGAAGGTCAAATTCTCCACCCATTGGCTTAAAGGAGGGGCCAAGATATGGTGGGAGAACTATGGTGGGAACCGAGGAGAGGAAGTAGACAACTTGGGGGTGGGAAGCCTTAAGACCCTCTTCGCTGACCGTTTCATGCCCATAACTGAGAGGAAGAGGAAAGAGAAGATGTACATGGAGCTTAGGCAAGGCAGTCTCTCAGTGGCCGATTATACCCGGAAGTTTAGGCTTCTGGAACGCTATGCCCCTATCTGGACTGAGGACCACCTCACTGAGCATTATGTAGATTGCCTCTCCGCACACCTAAAAACCCTAGTTATAGCCTCCTGTCTCCAAAACATTGATGAAGCTCTAGACATGGCCCTTAAGCAGGAAAGGGAGCAGGGATTGCAGAAGCCTTCTAGCATGGGATATCTAGGGTTGACCACCACTGAGGTAGAGAAGTTCAAGAAGTTCCACCCCGACCATAATAAAGTATTAGGAAAAGGAGGAGGTCCAGGGAAGAAAGGACTGAAGAATAGCAAGCTGATGGATTACCGCAACAAATGCAAGACATGTGGATAAGGACATGATGGGCCTTTTCGCTACACTAAGCCGGTCTTCTACAACTGCAAGAAGGAGGGACATTTGCTCGCCAAGTGTCCTAATGCATCTATCCTTGGCAAACCTCCATCGAGTGCTCCACCCCCTCAGGGACACCGCAATGCTAGGGTGTTCGCAATAACAGTATAGGAGGCTAGGGCAAATCCGAACCAGCTTGTCAAAGGTAACCTTAAATCTTTTTCATATATCTAATATCTTGTTCAATGCCTTCAATTATTTAAAAATGTAATTATCATGTGTAGGCATTGTTTTCTTGAATGGACATCCTGTTAAAGAATTGTTTGACTCTGGATCCACAAATACTTTTATTTCTTGAAATCTGGCCTCAATGTTGCACCTACATATAAGGGACTTAGGATATATTCTGGATGTGTCAACTCCTAGTGGAAAAATATTCACTATGTTGCAAAAAATTGATGTCCTCCCTCTAAAATTTGAAAATCATGATATGCCTTTTGAATTCATTCTCTTAACCATGGAAGACTTTGATATTACTCTCGGCATGGATTGTCTATACACATATCATGCTCACATTGATTGTAGAAACAAGATGGTATTTCTCTCTCAACCTCATTCCTCTCCTGTAGTGATCCCTCGTGGAAGCGGATTCTGTAATAATGTAATAATTTCCTCTCTTAAAGCTAAAAAGCTCATATCTAAAGGATGTAAATTCTTCCTTACATTCGTCTCAGAGACCAGTCCTAACAATGGGCCTGTAGAAAGACTAGAGGTGGTATGTGATTTCCTTGATGTATTTTAGAGGAGCTTCCTGGGTTGCCTCCAAACAAAGACATTGAGTTCTCCATAGACCTTCTTCCTGGAACCACTCCGATTTCTAGGGCACCGTATAGGATGGCATCTACTGAGCTTATGGAGTTGAAGAAACAATTACAAGAACTTCTTGATAATGAGTTATCGGACCAAACACTAGAGCCACAACACCTCTCTCGAGGATGTTGCAACGGGAAAACATGATTCGGTAGCTAATCGAAGCGCGATCCAAGCATACAAGCTAGAGTTCAGATGTTAAACATAGAAATCATCCAACAAAGGTACCAAACATAAAGCAGCAGGTGATTAAAACTCTTCTATTTCCATAACAAATAAAGGTTTGATTACATTGCATAAGTAAAAGAAGTAAATGACTGAAATAAAAAAGATAAACGTCGCCTTCTTGATTTAGAAGGACGACGGACAACAGCAGACTCTCCAACCCGATACCGAGCAGGAGCATTGCCCGATACACCCGTGTCAGGCGGCACACCCTCTCGAGCGACACGCTAACGACGGGTGGATTGTATCATAAGAGGAACTCTACCCTGATACACTCATGTCGGGCGGTGCCCTCTCAGGCGACATGCCGTGATAGGCGATGTGTATCGGGGTTTGGTATCATGTCGGGCTGAGAGTGTCACTTGAAGAGTCGGTCACTTGTATCAGATATCCTCGTTGGCCGATATCGACCTCCAGTGATGCCCGGGACGGCCCTAAGTGAACCATTCCCTCCCTCTCGAGATGGGGAAGTGATCACCTAGAATCGCCCGGCACACCTGAGGAACGATACACTAGCTTCAAGCTCTTTTTCTGGTAGCTCTCACAGGGTTCCGACCCATCCCATCGGAGTCCTGTAGCTGCTATTTATAGGCAGCGGCTGGAAGAAGTTATGATGCTCCGGACGCCACATGTTTGTTATCAGCTCCATTATTGCGGGGTCGGTGGATGGCCGATATCAGTATCTCTCGGCACAAGGATGTCGATTTTCGGTCATCGTGATGGGCGGTGCCTGCCGGTGGGTGGCCGTATCGGGCGACACGCTTAAGTTGTCGTGGTGAGTGACCGGCCTATATCGCGCGTCCTAAAATTGGAGGCAGATTTGAGGTAGTCAAGCTTTTACATTTATAAACCCGAATCCTTCTAGGCCCCCACAACTTTGTTTACGGGGTCAA
Source organism: Alisma plantago-aquatica (assembly GCA_963693085.1). NCBI lineage: Eukaryota > Viridiplantae > Streptophyta > Magnoliopsida > Alismatales > Alismataceae > Alisma > Alisma plantago-aquatica. Next base: position 1,046,360,951 of record OY856413.1, read on the forward strand.
AGTAGATATACGGGGTCGAACATAGGGACAAGGGGGGTAGTGTTGAGAACTCAGAATCGACACGCTACACTCCGGCAAGTATAAAGAGATGATAAATTCCCCAGGAGGGAAGCATAAAGATGTCACGAACAAAACAAGAAAACTATCTCCAAGTGGAGTTACTAAAAAGATTAAGGTTTTAGGCATTTAGCAGTTTTTAGGGGTTTTCATGCAACAGAAACAGAAAGATAAAACTAGAGCTAGAGAAAGGTACGAAGGACAAAACTACAGAAAGACAAGCGGCACCGGTACCATCCTGCACCCCTCCTCTCAGAGCGGGTACCTCTAACCAAGCCTCGACACCCCTTTCGAGGTTGTTGGGCTCAAAGTTAGAGTTGAATGTTAAAGAAACAACTCCGTTCCAGGCACTCTCGTACTCCAGAATCGGACCAAACACTAGAGCCACAACACAACTCTCGAAGTTGTTGCGACGGGAAAACATGATTCGGTAGCTAAGCGAAACGTGATCCAATACATGCAAGCTAGAGTTCGGATATGAAACATAGCAGTCATCCAACATATTGCACCAAGCATAGAGCAGTAAGTAATAAGGCTTTTCTATTTCTATAAGCATTAAATGTCTTAATTACAATGCATAAGTAAAGAATTAAATAACAGAATTAAGGATAGGTGTCGCCTTCTTGATGTAGAAGGATGACAGGCTACAGTAACCATCCCGCCCGATATCGGACAGGGGCCTAGCCCGATACAGCTGTGTCGGGCGGCACACTCTCTCAAGCGGCATACCGCGACGGGAAACTGCATCGCTCAAGGACCTAGATGATATGCTCAAGTCGGGAGGCACCCCCTCTCGGGCGACACGCCTGACGGGCGGAGCGTATCGGGTTCGTTATCGTGTCGGGCATGGAGCTGCGTATCCTACTGCCGAGCACTGGTGTCAGGAACTCGTGTCGCATATCTACATCGGCCGATATCGGCTCCCAGTGTCGCCCGGTACAGTCCTAGGTGAACCAGTCCCCTCCCTCTCAGGATGAGGAAGAGCTCACCTAGTGTCGCCCGGTACGAACACTGGAGCACGATACGCCTACTCTCGCAGCCTCCTCCGAAGATCACTCGACGGTCTGAAACCTGAAGTGGCCAAGCTTGTCCGAACTGTCTAAGCTCCCTATAGCTGCTATTTATAGGCAGTTGGTCGGGAGAAGATATGGTGCGCGAAGCGCCACGTGTCCTCCTTACCGCCGCTCAGCTGGTGTCGGCTGATGCAAGTATCGCCCGACACAAGGATGTCGACCGTCGGGCATTGTGGCGAGAGGCACCTGCCGGTGGGTGGCCGATATCGCACGTTAGAGGGAGTAGTCGCGGTGTGCTCGGCTCCCTGTCGGGTAAGGAGGCGTGTTGCCCATCGGTGCCCTCTCACGCGGCATCCTTGCGTCGCGCGTCGTCGTATCGCGCAGCCCTGCTGGTCAGCGTGTGTAACAGGCGTTAGGGGGACGAAACAGACTTGGACTTATTTGCGGACCGGGATGGCCTTATTGGTGCTAAATGGGCCAAAATAGGAGGAAAACTCTACAAAAGAAGGAAATATTGGATTGAGAGCATTGCTTGGCTAATTATTGCGAAAATGCATATAAAAGAGAGGAAAATAGCAGAAAAGGGTAGTTTTGATAACAGAATAAAGGCCAAAAACATCACAAAATTCGGTGTTATCAACTCCCCCAAACTTAGCGTTTTGACTGTCCTCAATCAATATTTAAACTTTATTTAGTGATGCTTCTTCGTGCGCAGCATAATTCTCAGGCCAAGATGTAAAACAAGTATCGTAATGCCTTTAGAGATAATGTTGTCTCATTACGAACAAAAGACTTTGTTTTTCCTGCCTTATTGTTTAAGTAAGATTCTTCTCTACATCTTTGGCGAGACTTTGTTGTATGATTCCGAAGTTAGCTTACACACCAAACAGCTTTATTTTCGGGGCAGAAAGTTGTGTATAGGGTAGGCTAAGGCTTTTTGGGTTTTCTTCTTGTTTCCCATCGGTCCATCCAGGTAAGGGTCCGTTAATGGGCAAGTGGTCCCTGCAGTCCAAGCCAGTTGGCTTTAGAGCAGTGATTTCACATCCTACGTACCACTGCCCCGGATCTACCATGCCTAAAGATGGGTACTTTTGGAAAACAAGCGTGTGTATATTTTTCTCATTTTTCTTTTATTGGGCACAACTCTCATGCGTTTATTCACACTCATAAGGTTTCTCTCTCTTTTTAGGAGTTTTGTCGGGTAAGGGGAAACAAAGAGATTCTTGCTGTTTGGGCAGCTTTTTCCTTCTCCATACTCGTCTCTTAGCTGTTTGCGAGATTATTATATTTTTCGAAATATTTGGCAAGACGAAACATATTCTTTTGTTCGTTTGAAGCAGCATTATCAAAAAGATATAACAGGACTTGCGTCACATTTAGCACAAAGAAAATAAACTTGGCAAGCAGTTGCAATAGGTTTTTACTAATATAACAACTTTGTACAAATGCACGAGAGCAAGATATGACAAAATTTTCAAAGATTTTGGTATAAACATATATGTGTACACCTGATATAGGAAAGAAAAAAAAGGATAAAGAGAAAAAGAATAAGGAGTTTAAGTTAGAGAGATCAGAAGATTTTTGTACCTCCCTCACTGGTACATGGTACCCCCCCCCCAAACTTACTCCACACTCTGTCCCCAAAGTTGTGAATTAAACAAGGTGAGGTAATGTTTAATCCAGTGAGGTTGCGCTTGCATTAGATCGGAGTTCCCACACGTATTCTCCTAGTTTGCTGTGATATCCTGTGTGGTGGAGCTGGTCAGGCGTTGCTTCACTTGCCATCCATTCCAGGATGAAGATGCCGCAGTCGTTGGATAAAGGAATTTGCTGCGGACTGCGGTGGCAGAACTGGAGTTTGTGCCATTTGCCTCACTGTATGTCCAGGAATGATTCAACCATCTTTGACACTTCGTCGTAATCATCGTTGTTGCTGCCTCCCTATTGTTCTTGGTCCTGGTGTCGCCTGTGTCGACGATGATGGCGATGTCGGACACGGGGGTGGCCTTCCTCGGAGTGCTCTGATTCTTGATCTTCATGTTGATCATTTCCGTCATAGCAATCATTGCCACTTGGTGGAGGAGATTCATTCCCATGCCTTCCCTGCTGTTCCCCTTCAGCATGTTGTGGGTTGACACGGGGGGGGGGCATGATGTCGATGATTGTGCTCGGTCGGAACGTTGATTGGTGTCGAAGATCGGTGGAACAGTGATCTGTTCTTCAGAGTTCCTGAAAGTGGCATGAAAAACCAAGTTTAGATATTTGAATTATTTAGCTTAGGCAAAGAATAAATAGCATCAAAAGGAAAGAAAAGAAAAAGGGTGCGGTCAAGCTCGTTTCTAAGCTTGAGGCACGGGAGTATAGTTAGTGGATTCAGATTCGTCTACAGTACCGTTTTTTCCTTGTCCCCGGCAACAGCGCCAAAAAGTTGACCAGCCTAAATCGCGCGTCCTAAAATTGGAGGCGGATTTGAGGTAGTCAAGCTTTTACATTTATAAACCCGAATCCTTCTAGTCCCCCGCAACTTTGTTTACGGGGTCGAAGTAGATATACGGGGTCAAACACAGGGACAAGGGGGTAGTGTTGAGAACTCAGAATTGACACGCTACACTCCGGCAGGTATAAAGAGATGATAAATTCCCAAGGAGGGAAGTATAAAGATGTCACAAACAAAACAAGAAAACTATCTCCAAGTGGAGTTACTAGAAAGATTAAGGTTTTAGGCATTTAGTAGTTTTTAGGGGTTTTCATGCAACAGAAACAGAAAGATAAAACTAGAGCTAGAGCAAGGTACGAAGGACAAAACTACTGCAAGACAAGTGGCACCGGTACCATCCTGCACCCCTCCTCTCAGAGCGGGTACCTCTAACCAAGCCTCGACACCCCTTTCGAGGTTGCTGGGCTCAAAGTTAGAGTTGAATGTTATAGAAACAACTCCGTTCCAGGCACTCTCGTACTCCAGAATTGGACCAAACACTAGAGCCACAACACAACTCTCAAAGTTGTTGTGACGAGAAAACACGATTCGGTAGCTAAGCGAAACGCGATCCAAAACATGCAAGCTAGAGTTCGGATATCAAACATAGCAGTCATCCAACATATTGCACCAAGCATAGAGCATCAAGTAATAAGGCTTTTCTATTTCTATAAGCATTAAATGTCTTAATTACAATGCATAAGTAAAGAATTAAATAACAGAATTAAGGATAGGTGTCACCTTCTTGATGTAGAAGGATGACAGGCTACAGTAACCATCCCGCCCGATATCGGAAAGGGGCCTAGCCCGATACAGCCGTGTCGGGCGGCATGCTCTCTCAAGCGGCATACCACGACGGGCAACTGCATCGCTCAAGGATCTGGCCGATACGCTCAAGTCGGGCGGCACACCCTCTCGGGCGACACGCCTGACGGGCGGAGCATATCGGGTTCGTTATCATGTCAGGCATGGAGCTGCGTATCCTACTACCGGGCACTAGTGTCGGACACTCATGTCGCGTATCTACATCGGCCGATATCGGCTCCTAGTGTCGCCCGATACAGTCCTAGGTGAACCAGTCCCCTCCCTCTCAGGATGAGGAAGAGCTCACCTAGTGTCGCCCGGTACGAACACTGGAGCACGATACGCCTACTCTCGCAGCCTCCTCTGAAGATCACTCGACGGTCCAAAACCTGAAGTGGCCAAGCTTGTTCAAACTGTCTAAGCTCCCTGTAGCTGCTATTTATAGGCAACTGGTCGGGAGAAGATATGGTGCGCGAAGCGCCACGTGTCCTTGTTACTGCCGCTCAGCTGGTGTTGGATGATGCAAGTATCGCCCGGCACAAGGGTGTCGGCCGTCGGGCGTTGTGGTGAGAGGCACCTGCCGGTGGGTGGCCGATATTACACGTCAGAGGGAGTAGTCGCGGTGTGCTCGGCTCCTTGTCGGGTAAGGAGGCGTGTCGCCCATTGGTGCCCTCTCGCGCGACATCCTTGCGTCGTGCGTCGTCATATTGCGCAGCCCTGCCGGTCAGTGTGTGTAACAGGCGTTAGGGGGCCGAAACAGACTTGGACTTATTTGCGGGCCGGGATGGCCTTATTGGTGCTGAATGGGCCAAAATAGGAGGAAAACTCTGCAAAAGAAGGAAATATTGGATTGAGAGCATTGCTTGGCTAATTATTGCGAAAATGCATATAAAAGAGAGGAAAATAGCAGAAAAGGGTAGTTTTGATAACAGAATAAAGGCCAAAAACATCACAAAATTTAGTGTTATCAGCGAGCCCGACTCCCTGTCAGGTAAGAGGCGCGTCGCTCGTTGGTTCCTTCTTGCGCGGCATCCTTGTGTCGCACGTTGGTGTATTGTGCTTCCCTGTCAGGAAGTGAGCGTATCGGCCAGCAGGTGGGAAGGCCGATGCATGTAGAACACATTTGTGGGTCGAGACGGGCCTTGTTGCTGATAAATGGTTTAAAAATGGGAGAAAACTCTACAAAAGTTGATAGATTTGGGTTAAGAGCGTTGCGTGTGCTGTTCTTGCAAAAGTACATATAAAAAGAGAGGAAAACAGTTAAAAAGGGCAGTTTTGATAACAAAATAAGGGCCAAAAACATCGCAAAATTTGGTGTTATCAACTCCCCCAAACTTAGCATTTTGATTGTCCTCAATCAATATTTAAACTTTATTTGGTGATGCTTCTTCTTGACCGGCGTAGTTTTCAGACCATGGGTTAGAGCGAGTATTGAGGTGTCTTTCTAAGAATACAGCCTAGTCATGAACAACATACTTTATTTCTCCTGCCTTATTATTTCAGCAAAATTTTTCTCTACAGCTGCGGCGAGACTTTGGTGCATGATTCCGAAGTTAGCTTTCACACCAAACAGCTTTAGGGGCAGAAAGTTGTGTGTTGGGTAGGCTAAGGCTTTTTGGGTTTTTCTTGTTTCCCATTAGTCCATCCAGGTTCGGGTCCATTAACGGGCAAGTGGTCCCTACAGTCCAAGCCAGTTGGCTTTAGAGCAGTGATTTCAAATCCTACGTACCACTGCCCCAGATCTACCATGCCTAAAGATGGGTACTTTTGGAAAACAAGTGTGTATATATATATATATATATATATTTCTTCTTTCTTTTCATTTGGCACAACTCTCATGCTTTTATTCACTCTCATAAGGTTGCTTTCTCTTTTGGGGATTTTTGTTGGGTAAGGGAAAACAAGAGGAATTTTTGCTGTTTGGGCATCATTTTCCTTCTCCATACTCATCTCTTAGCTGTTGCAAGATTATTATTTTTCGAAATTTTTGGTGTGGAAGTTCGTAGTCTTTTGTCATTTGAGGTTGTATTCTCAGAAAGATAAAACAAAACTTGCATCTCATTGGGCATATAGAAAACAAACTGGAAAGAAGTTGTATCATGTTTTTACTTATATAGTGACTTTGTACATATGCAGGGAGACAAAATAAGCAACAATTTTTCAAAATAATTTTTCAAATTTTTTTGTAATTTTCAAAATTTTTGTATGAGCAAGAATATGTACACATGTTATAGAAGAAGAAGAAAATAATGTGAAGTTTGAAGAAAATTTGTATACCTTCCTCACTGGTACATGGTAACCCCCCCAAACTTACTCCACACTCTGTCCCAGAGTTGTGAATTAGATAAGGTAGGTTAATGTTTAACTCAGTGAGGGATTAACTGGTGAGCACACCTGCACCGGATAGAAGCTCCCACACATATTCTCCTTGTTTGCTGTGGTAGTCGATGTGGTGGAGCTGGTCAGACGTCTCTTCATTTGCTATCCATTCCAGGACGAAGATGTCACAGTCGTTGGATAGAGGAATCTGTTGCAGACTGTGGTGGCAGAACTAAAGTGCGTGCCACTTGCTTGGTCCTGTGTCCAGGAATGGTTGCATCAGCGATGACACCTCGTCGTAGTAATTTTGTACTAAGCGCTCGAGGGAGGTCAATGAGGCTGATGTACACTGCATTGGATGATCGTTGTTGCTGTCTGAGCTGTTGTAGAAAATTCATGCTCGTTGGCGAGTGTACATCGTCAGGAGCGTCCAATGACTGTAATGCAGGATGGGCAGGAGGATTTTGTGTGGAACCCTGTGCTCCAATTCTGCCAGAAAGGATCGCTTTGCTCCTATTTCATCGGCAAGGCAGACGTCATTGAACAACATTGGATGTGCTATGTATGCATGTTCGAACTTTGGCCGTAGTGTTTGGATGTAGGCGGCTACCACAGATACTGCCAAGCATCCTCCCTCTTTTACCACATCCCTTAAGTCATCAACAGGGACTATGACATCGCCTGCCTCATAAATTACATCCGCTGGGGTAGAATCAACTAACTTCAGAAGGATTTCATTTACCTACTCCTATGTGAGTGTAGCGCACGAGAAGCGGTCGAAATTGCTGATCAGTCCTTCTGAAGTTTCAGGTGAAGCAGGGTCTTCAAATCCATGCACTTTCCGCATGATTTCTAACTGATTGCCTACCCCGTACATGTCTTTTTCCATCTCAGCCTCCTCCTCCGGAGAGCTGCTGGATTGTGAAGATTCGTCTCCTTGGTCACTGTCCAGCAGCCTCTCAGGTACCCATGCGTCTCGAAAATAACGCCTGTCTTTGATCAGCAGCAAGGCGTATGTGCTTCTAAGTTGGTAGAAGCATGTGCCCCTAAGGGGCCCCATATTTCCAAATACATTGAGCAGCTCTATTGCACGTAGGACGACGAAGGCGCTGTTTCCGCTTCCCTCTTCTGCCTGGACGGGGAAGTCTTAGATGGAAAAGAAGTTCCAAATGCCGCTGTGACGTTTGACTCCTTGCTTTATAGCTCGTAGAAGACACAGCGGTAGGAGCCTCAGCTTCTTGTCCTCCGGGTGGCTGAAAACAAGCCCGGAGTGTGGCACATCGTTATAGCTGTAGCTAAACAGCTAGGCATCATGGTTCCTGAGGTCTACCACGTAGAGAAACCACATGTTACGGTACTTATACAGGGCCAACACGATGTTCAGTTTATGCTTTTCGATGTATTGCAACATGTCAGCCACCACAATGGAGTCTGGGACTCCCATCATCAGTCTTCTTGCCAAGGTCGGGGTGACATTGTATACTGTCTTCTGACCTGTCCTGTTGCCGATATTCTCTATTATTACTCCTTCGAGGACCCTGAACAACTTTTTTCCGATGACAGCTGGCGAGCGGAATATGCTTCGGAGTGCTCCCCGTCGTACGGAGAAGTAGTCGTCGCTCCAGACGACGCCTTCTTCATCTGCCTGCGACCTTAGGACCTTGTTCAGCAATTTCTGGTCTCTGGTTGTCAGGTAGCCGATGGCCCTTCTGTCGAAGTCGGCCATTTCGAAGGAAGGTATCTCAGATGGCTTAGAAAATCTATCCGCCATCGAGTGTCTTCCTCTAGGGGGGGTCTTTTGTTGGCGGCGTAGATGTCCCCCCCTTCTCGCTCTGATTCATCAGAAGAGTCCTCCGTGACGCTGATATCTTCGTTGTCATCTTCAGCCTCATCCAGGGTGACTGAGGGAGCTGTCTCCTCCAGACCATAGGAGCTCGCTTGTCCTACTGGAGCTTCGTTGGCTGATCTTTGTGGCGTCCCTTCCTCGGGCGTTGTGGATGGCCTGCTGGAGGAGGAAGAGGATGATGATCCCGACAAGGTTGCTGACGAGGAGGGTGGAGAGCCTGGTCTAGGAGGCGACGAAGACCTTCTCGGCTGCCTTGGGTGCGGATGGTCGTCTCCCCTGTTTAGCCTCTCCTCGATCGCGTCAAGGCGCTAGAGGGTCTGATGAAGCGTGGCATTGATCCAGGAGGCGACAGAGACCTTCTCGACTGCCTTGGGTGCGGATGGTCGTCTCCCCTGTTTAGCCTGTCCTCGATCGTGTCAAGGCGCTAGAGGGTCTACTGAAGCGTGGCATTGAGACCCTCTAGTTGGCCAGGGAGGCTAACTAGAGTCAGCAGTTCCTGTTCTTGGCTATTCAGCCTCTGCTGGAAAAAGGAAAACTTGCGGGTTAGAGAAGTTAAGGTACCCGAGTTGCTTTCTGTTACCTCTCGCAAGTAGTCGAGTTCATGCCCCAGCATTTTTATGAGTGACGGAGGGGTTCCTGCATGTCTCCCCCTTGTCCCTACGATATCTTGCTCGTGTGACAGTCTACCCGACGAGGTAGAGCCTATCTCAATGGTTTGTGAGGTAGATGCCTCCGGGCGAGGTATCGACACTCTTGTGGCCACTACCTCACCTTCTTGTTGTGGTGGAGAAGGCCGTGGTGTGGGTGAATGATGCTCCACCTCTACGCCGAAGGTGATTTCTTCAGCAACAACTACACGGGACACCGGCGGCGGTGTCAGCGTTAGTCGTGCATCTTCGAGCTCCATCTCGAGGATCTTGGAGAACACCTCATTAGTGGCGTCCGGCTGTGGTTCTTCCTCTGTATTTATAGAAGTTTCAGGGGCTGCGGGTATCTCTTCCACGGCAACTTCCATAGTTGTTGTCTCGGCGACCTCAACGATTACTGGTTCTTCTTTAGCCACCACAATCATTGTTGTGGTGGTGGCTGGTATAGTAGGAGCGACGACAGCTCTATCAAATGCTGTCGTCGGTGGCTCTGGAAGTGCGGCTGGCTCGACATGGATTGTTGAAGCTTTTTCCTACCTTGGGTCGAGAGGAATTGATTCTCCTCTCGAAGTCGACCTTTCCTGAATGCTGGTGGTGGCAGCGTAAGCTGCGTCTACTGCCACAACTTCTATTTCTACTGTAGTGAAGACCAACTTTTCTGCGTCGTAGGTGGCGCAACGAGGGAGCAGGAGGAGGGTGTTTGTTCTTGCAAACTTGTAGAAGTAGCTCCTTCGTTCCTTCTTTATTATGCTGGCCCTCATTAGGTACTTGATGTGGGCTCCGATCTCCAAACCACGAATTAATCTCGATTTAAACATGTGCGGAAGCATTCGGTAAACAGCGGAAGACCAAAAATCACGAGAAATTAAAACTTTTTGAGACAAGCGCTTGAAACCTCAAACCTTTTCCATAGAAAAAGGATTTTACTGTTTACATCACTAACAATTACTTCTTGAGTAATTATATACAACATGATACAAAACTTCTCAAGAATTCATACTCAAAACACTCCAGGACCTGAGAGTACAGAGGACACATAAGACTGACTCTATACTACACCATGAAGCAGGCTAGATCTCCACCTGAGATAACTACTGCTCCTGATGCTGCTGGGATTGGTCACCTGAGTTCTTGTTCCTCCGTCTTCGACGACCACCTAAAAAGTAGAAGTCTACGGGGTGAGACAATTATACATAATTGCCCCAGCGAGAGTTATAACTCTCCACTAGAAGCTTTATAAGCAAAGCAGGGAATAACTAAGCAATAAAAGCCTTCAAGGTATTCACTAGCAGTTTAATGATAAGCAGAGTTCAATCAATATCAAAATATGAGAACCTCTATGCTATTCAAAGTAATATCAATCAAATAACTCGTAGATAACTCTAACAGATATACTACGCTGTTGATTATGTTTTTAAGGGAGTGCAGGGATGTATCTCACCTCTTCGACTGTGTGGTGGGGAATGATGGACTACATGAATCTACATCAATTCCTCTCACCATTTCTCTTTTAGTGAAGGAATGACGGACTACAAGAATCTACATCAATTCCTCTCACTATTTCTCTTAATCAGTTAGGTACATTCAATATTCTTATCATCTTACAATAACACAGCTATATATGAGAATACTTAAAATGTAGCAGGCCTAACTTTTCACAATCATCAGTTATTTCATCTCAAGTCATCTGTCAAGCATGACTTTGATAACATTTATGGCTCTTACAGCCCATAAATTACAAAAGATGTCACTCACAGTGCATCAACAAGGGTTACTATTCATAAAGCTTAAGACATGCTTTCAATGAATATATCATGGCATTCCATACCTGGATATGCCCATTATCTTATAACAATCTGCAAAGTTCATTAGTATAACATGGCATTCCCTACCTGGTTATGCCTATCATCTCATAACAACCTGCATGGTTCATTCAACAGATAATAGTAAACAATTCAACCATTAAGGGTGCATTCTCAATTATGGTTTCACATGAAATTACCCTCAACTAGGGATTCACATGGAATCACACTCAACTAGGGATTCACATGGAGTCACCCTCAACTAGGGATTCACATGGAATCACCCTCAACTAGGGATTCACATGGAGTCACACTCAACTAGGGATTCACATGGAGTCACCCTCAACTAGGGATTCACATGGAATCACCCTCAACTAGTCATCAATTAGGGTTTTATTCAATTGAATTAGGGTTTACTATTCATCTTTCATGTCTTCACCCTAAACTTAGGGTTTACTATTCACTCCATGGTGAATTGTACTCATTACATCATTATGTAAGAGAAACATCATCATTAAGGCTCTTAATTAGGATTAAGATCCATTAGATATTATAAATAGGGTTCCCATGACCTCACATAGGTGGGTCATTCCCTAAACATGCACACTCATAAGTAATTGAAGTATCTCACCAGAGTTTCCACCTTAAAAAGGGTACTTTCTCTCTCTAGGATACTTTCTCTCTCTAGAAAATACTTTCTCTCTCCTCTTACTAGTAAATGGTGGCAACACCACTCTAGATCAGGTTGAGATAAGTCTCCTTGACTAACATAAGCAAAAACATCAACATCATGTGATTAGGGTTTGATTAGTACAAGGTTTTATCCCTTTAGACCCCTCAAGGGTATTTTGGTAATTTGCCACATGATCACCATCATGGGTTAACTCACTAATCACATAGTCCCTTAATGATCTAGGTTACCATTAGGGTTTAGATTGGATCACCATTGAACTGATTACATCATCAAATGGTTAAGTACAAACCATCACCAATCTTCAAACGGTTTCAACCTTCAAACGGTTTCAACCACTCAAACGGTCTTGAGACCGTTTGACCCCAAACGGTCTTGGAACCGTTTGGATCCAAATGGTCTTGAGACCGTTTGGAGGTGAAGACCGTTTGGAAGGGTTGACTTCCAAACCGTTTGGAACTTCAATCGGTTTAAGGTCGTTTGGACCAATCGACCTTGAGGTCGTTTGAGCTCAAACGGTCTTGAGGTCGTTTGAGCCCAAACGGTCTTGAGACCGTTTGGCCCCAAACGGTCTTGAGACCGTTTGGTCTCAAACGGTCTTGAGACCGTTTGGACCCAAACGGTCTTGAGACCGTTTGGTCCAAATGGGCTCAAACCGTTTGGACCTCCAAAAGGGTTCAAAGGTCACCAAAGTTCAAGGATATGTATGTTGAAGCCCTCAATTGGATAAAGGTATGCTAACCACTTATAAATTGAGCCAATTAAGGTTAGCCTTAACCACTTAGACATCAAATTGACCCTCCATTGTAAACCAATTAGGGTTCAATCGTTCTCAATTAGGGTTTCAAGTTAATTGGTCATCAATGTTCAACAATGTGAAACAATTCAAGGTTGAACCTATCAATTGACCTCCAATTGGGCTCAAACTTGGCCCAAACGGTCTTGAGGTCGTTTGGACATCATCCAAACGGTCTTGAGACCGTTTGCCCAAAGTTTGACCAAAATCCAAGTCGTTTTGACTAAGGTTGAAGTCCAATTAGGTCAAAATCAGCAATTTTCAACAATGCATCAATTTCCTACAATTGGACCCTCAAACCATTAGATTAACTCAACCCTAGACCTTCAAACGGTCTTGGGTTGTGCCCAAACGATCTTAGGACCGTTTGGAGGAACCCCAAACGGTCTTGAGACCGTTTGGGTCCTTCAACCCAAAACTCAACAAGATCTATATTTAGAAAACAGCAATTTGATTGTTTCAATAACCCATTGTAATTGGGCCTCAATTGATCAAATTACCTTAACCCTAGACCTCCAAACGGTCTTGGGTTGACACCAAACGGTCTTGAGACCGTTTGGATGAGTTCCAAACGGTCTTGAGACCGTTTGCCCATCCATCCTTTGGACTCTAGTGAAAATTCATCAAGGTTTGATCTATTGAGTTGATCATCACATCAATACTTAATTGCAATATGATTTGGTGCCTTTGGACCTTCAATTGATCAACTATACTTGACCCCAGACCTCCAAACGGTCTTGGGGTGACCCCCAAACGGTCTTGAGACCGTTTGGGTGATTCCCAAACGGTCTTGAAACCGTTTGGGCTAATCAACCCAAAATCTCAACTTAACTCATTGGAGATTCAGCACTAATTTCAATTAGGGTTTGCCCTATTAATCATCCTTCAACTCATGACTCGTTTGGAATTAATCCATAAAATTTGGTGAGTCGTTAATTAACATCATTATGAACAGTAATACCAAACGGTCAACGTTTAGTCAACCATCTTAAACGGTCTTGAGACCGTTTGCCCAAAAAGGGCAAATTAAACAGATTGCAAATCAGAATTTAATTCAATTCGTTTTGCTAATTGATTTGCTCATATCTCACGATTCCTTTGGAGTTAACCTCTCAAATTTTGTGGGTGATTAACCTACATAATTATGAACAAGATTCCCAAACGGTCTTCACTTGGTCAACGGGACAAAACGGTCTTGAAGACCGTTTGCCCTCAAACGACCCTGAAACCGTTTGCCCACCAAACGGTTTGAAACCGTTTTGAGCAATAGGTGGAGGTCGTTTGATAAAGTGAAAATCTGTGGATAAGCATAGGAATTAACGCCCTTATCTTCCACCTTAAGAACAGTAGCAGTTCTTCACGTTTTTGCTTGCAAGGATGCAAGGGAAGATAGGGAAGAAGAAGATCTATCAACTATATGCATAGAAAAGATGTATAATCAAAGCATAAAGTTTAGAGTTATAAAACCCGCCTAAAGCTTGCTCCTTGAGCTCCAAGCTTTCGAGCTCCAAGCCTTTAATGGCGTCCTAGAAGCTCCACAGGTCGGCCAAGGTTAATCCTCCAAGGAAGGTTGAGAAAAGATGGCTAAAAAGATAGAATTAAGTAAGCTAGCCATGAATTTGCCCTTGAATCCGAATTCTAACCATGGAATTTGGGCAAGAAGGGGAATCCAAACCTACCTTGCACCCTTGGTCGTTTCTCCTGAGCTCCAGAGCAAGGCTTGGCCGTTTGAGAATGAGAGGGAGTGAATGAAACAGGAGCAAGGTCGTTTGCTCGTTTGCAAGGGAAAGAGCTTTTATAGCTTTAGCCTATTTCTTCTTTCAAACTCAAAATTCACATCTAGGTCCCTCCTTGCTCAAGGGCACGTCCAGGCCCATCTAATCTTATGCAAATCTCAAGAAAACTCAAGATCTAAGGGTAAAGGAATCCAACCTTCAACTAGGGTACATACATGAAAGGGTTTTGTACCCATTTTAGGTGATTTCTATCACAAAGATCATTTTTCTCATCTGATTAGTGAATGATGTATCTCCTTCATCATTTCTACTCTAAATGATGACAAGAGTCATAAAAGATGTTCTAGATGGTGAAAATTACAAGTTGGACCCCTCAATTTGGGTAAATTGCACTTTACCCCAAATTAGGGTTTCTGAGCATGGGGATTGCTTCCACAGCTGCACCTTGGTGCTCAAGCTTGGGAAATCCCTCAAACTTTATCATAGACATCTTCATGATGTCTTAACATCAAAAGAACATCTCATCTTGTGAAATTTGCAAGTTCAACCCTTAAACTGGGTAATTTGCACATAGGTCCCTGCATACAACACAATGCTACAACTTTATACAAAAAGGAGCAAAATTGAAAGTAAATGTTCCTGAGGAACTTAATTTCATGCCAGGGAGTGTTCGCAAGTATAATAATTACATATTTAGGCAAAACTTCTAGGGTTAGTTCATAACCCAGGTCAGGGGTGTTACAAATCATAAACCCCTAACAAGGATTTCGTCCCCGAAATCTTAGACAAAAGGAGGAACAGAGTATTCATTAATCATGCCCTCAAGTCTCCACATATTATCTTAATATTATGGAGGTATCATGAATTCTTTCATTCCACACAAGGCTCTTTTCACTAATTCAACCTTACCAATGTTTATGCAGAGCATAAACCCCTAACATATGATGTCCATATTATTGGGAAGAAGAAGCATAAAAGAACATACTTCTATCATTACCCAAGAATATTTATCAAAAGGAACAACATATATATCATACAAGGATAATCTACTCAGTAATCCTTTACAACTCTATGTAATTGGGATAGTTCACATAGTTCTTCTTATTAATTGGAAATGCCACATAGCTTTTCCCTTTTTGATTGGGAATGACACATAGCTCTTCCATTTTTAATTGGGAATGACACATAGCTCTTCCATTTTTAATTGGGAATGACACATAGCTCTTCCATTTTTGTTGGTTTGGGAATGACACATAGTTCTTCCCTTTTTGTCGGTTTGGGAATGACACATAGCTTTTCCCTTTTTGTTGGGGATGACACATAGCTTTTCCCTTTTTGTTGGGGATGACACATAGCTTTCCCCTTTTTGAGTGGGAATGACACATAGCTTTTCCCTTTTTGTTGGGGATGACACATAGCTTTCCCCTTTGGGAATGACACATAGCTCTTCCCTTTTTGTTTGTTTGGGAATGACACATAGCTCTTCCCTTTGGGAATGACACATAGCTCTTCCCTTTGGTTGTTTGGGAATGACACATAGCTCTTCCCTTTGGATTAAATCATATTTCTTTCTTCATGATACTCATTAGATTGTATCAGAATGATTGCTTGATCAGGGCAATCAAAAAGATATCCATCTAGGAGTTTCCATACTCACTTTATCATCAATATCTGTATACCTGGCCAGGGTTTACAAATACTGAGATCAAGTAGTATGCACTTACATACTGTCTCATTCCTCACTTTTTATATCTTTATACACACAAGATTTTCCATTTCTATATTTCCTCCGGGCATCACTTATAAATCTCATCTTTTGACATACAGATAAGAGAGATTATTAAACTTTTTAAGGAACATTGAGTGAGATATAAGTTCTCATCTCTTTTGTGTCCTTATAAAACTAGTCAAAATAATTTCAAAAACAACTATTTTCACGTTTTTAATCACATAGAAACATGAAAATGAAATATCAGAATGGCTTTATTTCCTCTGACCTGCTCGGGACGTCTGTCCACGTCCTCTATTGTCACTAGAAAACTGCCTCCTTTGTGATCCTTGCTGACTCTGCCCCTGAGGTTGGGTCATCATTGGATTCCCGTCTGGACAATCTTTTACCAGATGTCCCGGTTGTCTGCATTGATAACAGATTCTAGGTATAGCATAAGGTCGGTGAGGTCCAGACACCGATGTTGATGCTATGATGGAGGCCTTATTTGGAATATAACTAAGATCCCCATCCCTACTTGGAGACCACTCAGTCTGAGAACTAGTTCTGGATGGTGGAGGGTTAGGTGTAGAGGATCTAGACTTCTTAAAATCCATAGATGAAGAACCCTGGAATTGTGGATATCTTTTCTGGGTTTGCCTCTTCTCAACCACAGATCTCTCTATCCTTCGGACTGATTCAACGAAGGTAGAGAATCTGTCTCGGTTCTCTAAGGCAGACACTGGGGTAGACATGTCAGCATTCAAACCCCTCTCGAATCTCCTGATTCTCTCTTCTTCTGTGGCAGCCATGTGCGGACAAAACCGCAATAGCTCCATGAACTTAGCTTCATACTCGCTAATGTTCATCATACCCTGTCTCAGTCTCTCAAACTGAGATATTTTCTCATCTAGGAAGGTCTTCGGGAAATATCTTTGGACAAATTCCCATCGAAAGTCTTCCCATGAGATTTCTATTCCAGGTCTCTTCTGCTCTTCCATGGTCCACCAGTGACCAACACTTCCTTTGAGAAGATAGACAGCATGTCTAACCTTCTCAGCTTCAGGGATGTTCAGGATCCTGAAAGCCTTCTCCAGCTCTGTCAACCACAGCTCAGCATCTGCGGGGTTAGCAGTCCCATGGTATTCGGTAGCTCCGACACGACGTAGTCGCTCGAACGTCTTCCCAATACTTTGGCTCTCTGGTTGGACAGGTGCCCTAGGTGCAGGCATAGGCAACCTGTCGGTTATATGTGTTATGGCAGTCATAAACTGCCCAAACACAGTCGGGACTGCTGGATTACCCATATCAGCTGGGTCAAACTGGGGTGGCTCTCTAAGTTGTCCTGGTACAGGCTGTTCCACCTCTGGTACTCTTGCACCGCCTTGAGGTGCATTGGCACTATTTCCTTCCACATACTCATTATGTGGCTCTGACATCTTAAGTATCTTCTTCTCCTGAGGAGTAGAAGACTCTATTAGATAAGGAAGGAATACTAAAGATAGACTCGACTTCCTATGTCCTATGCCTCTGTAGACTCGGCGAACCTAGAGCTCTGATACCACTTAATTGTGGGCTCCGATCTCCAAACCACGAATTAATCTCGATTTAAACATGTGCGGAAGCATTCGGTAAACAGCGGAAGACCAAAAATCACGAGAAATTAAAACTTTTTGAGACAAGCGCTTGAAACCTCAAACCTTTTCCATAGAAAAAGGATTTTACTGTTTACATCACTAACAATTACTTCTTGAGTAATTATATACAACATGATACAAAACTTCTCAAGAATTCATACTCAAAACACTCCAGGACCTGAGAGTACAGAGGACACATAAGACTGACTCTATACTACACCATGAAGCAGGCTAGATCTCCACCTGAGATAACTACTGCTCCTGATGCTGCTGGGATTGGTCACCTGAGTTCTTGTTCCTCCGTCTTCGACGACCACCTAAAAAGTAGAAGTCTACGGGGTGAGACAATTATACATAATTGCCCCAGCGAGAGTTATAACTCTCCACTAGAAGCTTTATAAGCAAAGCAGGGAATAACTAAGCAATAAAAGCCTTCAAGGTATTCACTAGCAGTTTAATGATAAGCAGAGTTCAATCAATATCAAAATATGAGAACCTCTATGCTATTCAAAGTAATATCAATCAAATAACTCGTAGATAACTCTAACAGATATACTACGCTGTTGATTATGTTTTTAAGGGAGTGCAGGGATGTATCTCACCTCTTCGACTGTGTGGTGGGGAATGATGGACTACATGAATCTACATCAATTCCTCTCACCATTTCTCTTTTAGTGAAGGAATGACGGACTACAAGAATCTACATCAATTCCTCTCACTATTTCTCTTAATCAGTTAGGTACATTCAATATTCTTATCATCTTACAATAACACAGCTATATATGAGAATACTTAAAATGTAGCAGGCCTAACTTTTCACAATCATCAGTTATTTCATCTCAAGTCATCTGTCAAGCATGACTTTGATAACATTTATGGCTCTTACAGCCCATAAATTACAAAAGATGTCACTCACAGTGCATCAACAAGGGTTACTATTCATAAAGCTTAAGACATGCTTTCAATGAATATATCATGGCATTCCATACCTGGATATGCCCATTATCTTATAACAATCTGCAAAGTTCATTAGTATAACATGGCATTCCCTACCTGGTTATGCCTATCATCTCATAACAACCTGCATGGTTCATTCAACAGATAATAGTAAACAATTCAACCATTAAGGGTGCATTCTCAATTATGGTTTCACATGAAATTACCCTCAACTAGGGATTCACATGGAATCACACTCAACTAGGGATTCACATGGAGTCACCCTCAACTAGGGATTCACATGGAATCACCCTCAACTAGGGATTCACATGGAGTCACACTCAACTAGGGATTCACATGGAGTCACCCTCAACTAGGGATTCACATGGAATCACCCTCAACTAGTCATCAATTAGGGTTTTATTCAATTGAATTAGGGTTTACTATTCATCTTTCATGTCTTCACCCTAAACTTAGGGTTTACTATTCACTCCATGGTGAATTGTACTCATTACATCATTATGTAAGAGAAACATCATCATTAAGGCTCTTAATTAGGATTAAGATCCATTAGATATTATAAATAGGGTTCCCATGACCTCACATAGGTGGGTCATTCCCTAAACATGCACACTCATAAGTAATTGAAGTATCTCACCAGAGTTTCCACCTTAAAAAGGGTACTTTCTCTCTCTAGGATACTTTCTCTCTCTAGAAAATACTTTCTCTCTCCTCTTACTAGTAAATGGTGGCAACACCACTCTAGATCAGGTTGAGATAAGTCTCCTTGACTAACATAAGCAAAAACATCAACATCATGTGATTAGGGTTTGATTAGTACAAGGTTTTATCCCTTTAGACCCCTCAAGGGTATTTTGGTAATTTGCCACATGATCACCATCATGGGTTAACTCACTAATCACATAGTCCCTTAATGATCTAGGTTACCATTAGGGTTTAGATTGGATCACCATTGAACTGATTACATCATCAAATGGTTAAGTACAAACCATCACCAATCTTCAAACGGTTTCAACCTTCAAACGGTTTCAACCACTCAAACGGTCTTGAGACCGTTTGACCCCAAACGGTCTTGGAACCGTTTGGATCCAAACGGTCTTGAGACCGTTTGGAGGTGAAGACCGTTTGGAAGGGTTGACTTCCGAACCGTTTGGAACTTCAATCGGTTTAAGGTCGTTTGGACCAATCGACCTTGAGGTCGTTTGAGCTCAAACGGTCTTGAGGTCGTTTGAGCCCAAACGGTCTTGAGACCGTTTGGCCCCAAACGGTCTTGAGACCATTTGGTCTCAAACGGTCTTGAGACCGTTTGGACCCAAACGGTCTTGAGACCGTTTGGTCCAAATGGGCTCAAACCGTTTGGACCTCCAAAAGGGTTCAAAGGTCACCAAAGTTCAAGGATATGTATGTTGAAGCCCTCAATTGGATAAAGGTATGCTAACCACTTATAAATTGAGCCAATTAAGGTTAGCCTTAACCACTTAGACATCAAATTGACCCTCCATTGTAAACCAATTAGGGTTCAATCGTTCTCAATTAGGGTTTCAAGTTAATTGGTCATCAATGTTCAACAATGTGAAACAATTCAAGGTTGAACCTATCAATTGACCTCCAATTGGGCTCAAACTTGGCCCAAACGGTCTTGAGGTCGTTTGGACATCATCCAAACGGTCTTGAGACCGTTTGCCCAAAGTTTGACCAAAATCCAAGTCGTTTTGACTAAGGTTGAAGTCCAATTAGGTCAAAATCAGCAATTTTCAACAATGCATCAATTTCCTACAATTGGACCCTCAAACCATTAGATTAACTCAACCCTAGACCTTCAAACGGTCTTGGGTTGTGCCCAAACGATCTTAGGACCGTTTGGAGGAACCTCAAACGGTCTTGAGACCGTTTGGGTCCTTCAACCCAAAACTCAACAAGATCTATATTTAGAAAACAGCAATTTGATTGTTTCAATAACCCATTGTAATTGGGCCTCAATTGATCAAATTACCTTAACCCTAGACCT
Organism: Alisma plantago-aquatica; assembly: GCA_963693085.1. NCBI lineage: Eukaryota > Viridiplantae > Streptophyta > Magnoliopsida > Alismatales > Alismataceae > Alisma > Alisma plantago-aquatica. The sequence continues at coordinate 1,046,381,448 of OY856413.1, forward strand.
CCAAACGGTCTTGGGTTGACACCAAACGGTCTTGAGACCGTTTGGATGAGTTCCAAACGGTCTTGAGACCGTTTGCCCATCCATCCTTTGGACTCTAGTGAAAATTCATCAAGGTTTGATCTATTGAGTTGATCATCACATCAATACTTAATTGCAATATGATTTGGTGCCTTTGGACCTTCAATTGATCAACTATACTTGACCCCAGACCTCCAAACGGTCTTGGGGTGACCCCCAAACGGTCTTGAGACCGTTTGGGTGATTCCCAAACGGTCTTGAAACCGTTTGGGCTAATCAACCCAAAATCTCAACTTAACTCATTGGAGATTCAGCACTAATTTCAATTAGGGTTTGCCCTATTAATCATCCTTCAACTCATGACTCGTTTGGAATTAATCCATAAAATTTGGTGAGTCGTTAATTAACATCATTATGAACAGTAATCCCAAACGGTCAACGTTTAGTCAACCATCTTAAACGGTCTTGAGACCGTTTGCCCAAAAAGGGCAAATTAAACAGATTGCAAATCAGAATTTAATTCAATTCGTTTTGCTAATTGATTTGCTCATATCTCACGATTCCTTTGGAGTTAACCTCTCAAATTTTGTGGGTGATTAACCTACATAATTATGAACAAGATTCTCAAACGGTCTTCACTTGGTCAACGGGACCAAACGGTCTTGAAGACCGTTTGCCCTCAAACGACCCTGAAACCGTTTGCCCACCAAACGGTTTGAAACCATTTTGAGCAATAGGTGGAGGTCGTTTGATAAAGTGAAAATCTGTGGATAAGCATAGGAATTAACGCCCTTATCTTCCACCTTAAGAACAGTAGCAGTTCTTCACGTTTTTGCTTGCAAGGATGCAAGGGAAGATAGGGAAGAAGAAGATCTATCAACTATATGCATAGAAAAGATGTATAATCAAAGCATAAAGTTTAGAGTTATAAAACCCGCCTAAAGCTTGCTCCTTGAGCTCCAAGCTTTCGAGCTCCAAGCCTTTAATGGCGTCCTAGAAGCTCCACAGGTCGGCCAAGGTTAATCCTCCAAGGAAGGTTGAGAAAAGATGGCTAAAAAGATAGAATTAAGTAAGCTAGCCATGAATTTGCCCTTGAATCCGAATTCTAACCATGGAATTTGGGCAAGAAGGGGAATCCAAACCTACCTTGCACCCTTGGTCGTTTCTCCTGAGCTCCAGAGCAAGGCTTGGCCGTTTGAGAATGAGAGGGAGTGAATGAAACAGGAGCAAGGTCGTTTGCTCGTTTGCAAGGGAAAGAGCTTTTATAGCTTTAGCCTATTTCTTCTTTCAAACTCAAAATTCACATCTAGGTCCCTCCTTGCTCAAGGGCACGTCCAGGCCCATCTAATCTTATGCAAATCTCAAGAAAACTCAAGATCTAAGGGTAAAGGAATCCAACCTTCAACTAGGGTACATACATGAAAGGGTTTTGTACCCATTTTAGGTGATTTCTATCACAAAGATCATTTTTCTCATCTGATTAGTGAATGATGTATCTCCTTCATCATTTCTACTCTAAATGATGACAAGAGTCATAAAAGATGTTCTAGATGGTGAAAATTACAAGTTGGACCCCTCAATTTGGGTAAATTGCACTTTACCCCAAATTAGGGTTTCTGAGCATGGGGATTGCTTCCACAGCTGCACCTTGGTGCTCAAGCTTGGGAAATCCCTCAAACTTTATCATAGACATCTTCATGATGTCTTAACATCAAAAGAACATCTCATCTTGTGAAATTTGCAAGTTCAACCCTTAAACTGGGTAATTTGCACATAGGTCCCTGCATACAACACAATGCTACAACTTTATACAAAAAGGAGCAAAATTGAAAGTAAATGTTCCTGAGGAACTTAATTTCATGCCAGGGAGTGTTCGCAAGTATAATAATTACATATTTAGGCAAAACTTCTAGGGTTAGTTCATAACCCAGGTCAGGGGTGTTACACTTGAGGTCGATCAGCTCATCGCCCCTTGTTCTTAACAGACTACGCGGCTCCTTTGGGTACCCAAGCCCAGCCGCGATCAGGTTGGCGATGCCACCCATGCAATATTCCTTGGTGGCATCCTTTATTGGGTGCAGCCTGTTCAGCAAAAACTGCCCGAGGTTGATCATTCTTCCCTCCATCATGTGCCACATGACGTGGAGTTCTTCGGTGTAAATGTTGATGGATTCGTTCTTGCTGAACAACAGTCACACCACTAGTTTGTGCACAATTCTCCAAAAACATGAGTGCACTGCCGCCACTTTGCTTCCCGACTTGAACGATGATTCGCCGGTCAGCCTTTTCCAGAGCTCCACGGGGTTGAACCCGTCTCCTTCGGTGATTCTTTCACCATTATTCATCAGATTCTTCTCCTCCTCGCTGGAGGAGAAGATCCCATTGAGCAGCGTCTCGGAGATGGTGTGCTCTGAGTTGTACAGCCGCACTTACAGTCTGTCTACTCCACCATATTCTTCTTTTTCCTCAGCAGTATTTTTCACCCGGCGGAGAGACGACATGAACTCCCTCGTGAGTTCAGTGTAGGAGGCAGAACGGCTAAGGAAGATCTTCCTCAGCCCTTCCGTGGTGAGGACGTTATCCAGTCTTTCAAAGATACCTAGTTGAACGAAAGAAGACTGGTGGCAGAACCTGCTCGGCCTGTACAGCTTGGTCGCCAGTTCTGCATAACGGCATCCATGCTCTTCATCTCTCGGCATGAACCTTCCCTGAGTGTGATCCAGGGGTTTTGCCACTGCTGATGGAGCTGTGGCTGGAACCACTACTTCTTCAGTTCTTGTTCTCTTTTCCGCAGTTGATGGCCCAGCCGTCTCGGGGTTTGGGCTTTTCTGCCCAACCATTGTTGCTTCTACTGCGGCCTCGGTGTCGATTCATCTGCCATGTTTGTCAACTCGAATGACAGTCTGCTTTGTATGGGCCATGTCTTTTAGCATTAAACAAATTTATTAATCAATGGAGTGTGCCGATATTAGATAAGTAGAACTAAAAATTGATATCGGTGTTTAAAAAGGAAAAACTGAATGCGCGAGAAGATTAGGCCCGATACAAAATTACCCGCCACCGGTATATCGGGCTATACGAAGCTTTCAAAGATGTATGCTCGTGCTCGATACGAGATCTAGGCGTCGTCTGTCAAAAGAATATCTTAAGCGATAGAGAATAGGATGATACAGATGGAACCATGCGTCAGGTTCGTCGCCCATCATGGGTGTTTCGGGCGATACAGTTGCGAGAAACAAAGCGCTCGATAGGACCTTCCTGGAAAAAAAGAGTCATGTGTCACCAGACAACCAAACAAGCTAGGCGGCGCAAGGATGGGCAACACGGCTATCGCCCGATATGGCGTATCAGCCGAGCGCGTGCTAAAGGTGTGTCGCGCGACACACGTGTCGGGCGATACAAAGAAACTCAGCTAAAGCCGTTAGTTTGATAAATTATGTGCAATAGGAGGCTAGTGTCGGGAACACGGGCTATCAGGCTATACCTGTCTTCTTGAATTTCCGCACGACACGAGAGAAGAAGGAGGCTACGTGACACGGGAGCAAACGAAGGAAATTACAACACAATATGGGTAGGTGAAAATAGTAAAGGCAAAGCCCGACACGGTAAACTTTCCATACTATTTATAGCAATCTCGACTGGGGGTAAACGGGTAATTTCTAGAACGCGTGCCGGCCGTTGGGATGGGTCATTCCCGAGACAGGCAGTCCATCCGTCGGCACAAGGGAAATTACTCCTTATGCATGATACAGGTGCACGCCGATTAGGAATGTCATCCATCACGGCCCTTGTGATGCCCAAAATACCATCGCCCGAAATGAGTGTGTTCAACGCGCCGGTTGAGCTTCCACCTGATATGAAAAGTTCAGAACAAAATCAAGGTGAAAAACTTAAAAACAAAGTGGAGAAAAGGCAGACGATGAGTAAAACATCATTGGCCAAGGTTAAGTTCCTGGCCTCAGATAGTATTACCCATCCCGATCCATGAAACAGAGCGGTGGCCCATAAAACAAAAGAGTCAGCGCACGTCGCGCATGTGCTGACTCAGGCCTTATTACAGTCCAAATGTTCATAATATTTGTTTTTCAGGAAAGTAAATTGCATCCTATTCTAAGAAAGAAAAGAAAGCTCGGGCTACCTCCCGAGAAGTACTGCAGTTTTCGTCTCCAGCTTGACGTCTTCTAGCTTCTTTACTCCTTAGCCCCTGGCATCATCCATCTCATGCAACCCGATCCCCGTTCCTCTCGATTACTGCCCTGCCTTCTTTGCCGTTTCGGTATTCGACGGTATTTTGCCCAAGGGATTCTTTATTAACTCAGCCATTTGAGCTAATTGCTGATCAATTTGGCGTTGATGCGTCTGCATATCCACCATTTGGACCTGCAATGAGTTCAAAACACCCGAATTTGATAGCGCACTTTGCGCTAACTGATTATTAATAGTATCCTACCTTTTTACAAAATCAAACAGTTGTCCAACCACATCTGATTGGCTAGAGGCCTTATCCTGCTCCTTGGCTGATCCTTGGTACTTGACTTGACCCTGGAGGTTTCCTTTGTTTGTCGGGAAGGAGGAATTTTTGGTGTACTGACTTGGTTCTCCCCTCTTCTCGAATTCTTGGGGCGGCTTAGAGGAGCTATGCAGCTGATGTGAGTTCTCAGCTGTATCCTTGTTGCCGTAGCTAAAACCAGGGTGGTCCGACCTTTTAAAATTTACAAAAGAGACATTTACAGTCTCTTCGACCTCAGATTCAGAATCGCTTGATGCGTCTGGTCGGGTGTAGATGCAATTATCTACCCCATGCCCCCCTTCTCCACATGTTACACACTTCATTACCTTTTCAACCTGCTTCTTACCCTTTCCGCTAGATTCTTTCAACTGCTTTACGTCTGTCGCTATCCTCTGGATTTGAGAAGTAATAGTTTCTAGAGCCTTGGATTACAAAGAAGGTCCTTCACCAGCCTTCTTAGCTTGCCCTCTGTCGGATCTATCATAGTCAGTGCCGGCTTGCAGCTCGGCCATGTTTTTGATGATCCTCTCGGACTTGCTCGGCCTCTTTCCCAAAAAGTCACTTCCTGCTGCAGCATTCAGTGAAACCCTTTCCTCAGGGGTTAAACCATTATAGAAGGTGGTGACCAAGAAACCTTTCTTGTAATTGTGGTGAGGGAAGTCCCTCTGATATTCCTGGTATCTTTATCAGGCGTCGTGGAGGTTCTCATTGGGCTTTTACATGAAGGAAGTTATCCTTTGTCTGTTTCTCACGGTCTTCTTAGTTGGATAGAACTTGTTCATGAAGGCGTCCGCTAGTGCTCCCCATCCATTTAGAGCTTGGTGGGGAAATCCCAGATACCACGATAGAGCCTTATCCTCCAAAGAGAAGATGAATCCCTTACAGTAGATGACCTCCTGGGGAACACCCCGCATCTTAATGGTGTCGTAGATATTCTTGAAAGCATCCAGGTGGTGGTAGGGATTGTCATTCTTGGAGCTCCCCCTAAAGCTTTTATTTTGGATCATGGAGATTACAGATGGCTTGAGCTCGAAATTGGTGGCGTTGAATCACGGAATGATGACAGGGCATCAGGAATTGTTAGCCTTTGTGGAGGCTAACTCCCTCAGAGTTTTCTCTTCTTCTTCTGAATCATCGCTGTCACTGCCTTCCTGGCATCATTCTTGATTGTTGTGATTTCTTCTATTCCTTTGGTGGTGGCGACATCTGTCACGGTGATGGTATTCCTCGAACTGATCCATTTCTAGATCTTCAAGTTGATCATTGTCATCGTATTGGTCGTTGACCTCAGGTGCAGGCGAATCAGGCCTTACTCTCCCCTGACGTTCACCTTCAAAATGGGGTGGCTCAACGCGAGGTGGCAAGATGGATTCTGTTGGTGCTCAGTTGAACAGAGTACCTGAACATCGTGTAAATATAAAGTTAGAAAATTTGTTATCAATAATACGAATTATTTGTTTCAGGCAAAGAATAATGAATAATAACAAAAGGGAAAGAAAGAAAGAAAAAGAGAGTGTTGTCAATCTCATTCCTAAGCTTGAGGAACTAGAGTGTAGTTAGTGGATTTGGGTTCGTCAACAGTACCATTTTGCCGTGTCCCCGGCAATGATGCCAAAAAGTTGACTGGCCTAAATCGCACGTCCAAAAATTGGTGGCGGATTTGAAGTAGTCGGACTTTTACATTTATAACCCGAAACCTTTTGGGCCCCCGCAACTTTGTTTACAGGGTCGAAGTAGATATACGGGGTCGAACACATGGACAAGGATGGTAGTGTTGAGAACACAGAATCGACACGCTACACTCCGACAAGGGCAAAGAGATGGTAAAGTTCCACAAGGGAACAACAGGATAAGGTCGAGAAAACAAAAGAAATCTATCTCCAACTGGAGTTATGAGGAAAAAATTAAGGTTTTAAGCATTTATCAGTTTTTAGGGATTTTCTTGCAATGGGAACAGAGAGATAATACTAGCGCTAAAGCAAGGTACGAAGGAGAGAACTACGATAAAACAAGCGGCAGCAGAAACATCCTACACCCATCCTCTCGAAGCGGGTACCTCTAACTAAGCATCAACACCCCTCTCGAGGTTGCTGGGCTGAAGTTAGAGTGGAAGGGTTACTAAAGCAACTCTAATTCCGGGCACTCTCGTACTCTAGAATCGGACCAAACACTAGAGCCACAACACCTCTCTCGAGGATGTTGCAACGGGAAAACACGATTCGGTAGCTAATCGAAGCGTGATCCAAGCATACAAGCTAGAGTTCAGATGTTAAACATAGCAATCACCCAACAAAGGTACCAAACATAAAGCAACAGGTGATTAAAACTCTTCTATTTCCATAACAAATAAAGGTCTGATTACATTGCATAAGTAAAAGAAGTAAATGACTGAAATAACAAAGATAAACGTCACCTTCTTGATTTAGAAGGACGATGGACTACAGCAAACTCTCCAGCCCGATACTGGGCAGGAGCCTTGCCCGATACACCCGTGTTGGGCGACACACCCTCTCGAGCGACATGCTAACGACGGGCGCATTGTATTGTGCGAGGCGCTCTACCCTGATATGCTTGTGTTGGGTGGTGCCCTTTCGGGCGACACACCGTGATAGGCGATGCGTATCGAGGTTTGGTATCGTGTCGGGCTTAGAGTGTCGCTTGAAGAGTCGGTCACTTGTATCAGATATCCTCGTTGGCCGATATCGGCCTATAGTGATGCCCGGTACGGCCCTAAGTGAACCATTCCCTCCCTCTCGGGATGGGGAAGTGCTCACCTAGAATCGCCTGGCACACCTGAGGCACGATACACTAGCTTCAAGCTCTTTTTCTGGTAGCTCTCGCAGGGTTCCGACCCATCCCATCGAAGTCCTATAGCTGCTATTTATAGACAGCAGCTGGAAGAAGTTATGGTGCTCCGAACGCCACGTGTTCTTTATCAGCTCCATTATTGCGGGGTCGGTGGATGGCCGATATCAGTATCGCTCGCCACAAGGATGTCGGCTGTCGGTCATCGTGACGGGCGGCACCTTTCGGTGGGTGGCCGTATCGCACAACACACTTAAGTTGTCGTGGCGAGCCTAGCTTCCTGTCAGGTAAGAGGCACGTCGCTCGTTGGTTCCTTCTTGCGTGGCATCCTTGTGTCGCACGTCGGTGTATTGTGCTGCCCTGTCGGGCAGTGAGCGTATCGGCCAGCAGGTGGGAAGGCCAATGCATGTAGAACACATTTGTTGGCCGAGACGGGCCTTGTTGCTGATAAATGGGTTAAAAAATGGGAGAAAACTCTGCAAAAGATGATAGATTTGGGTTAAGAGTGTTGCGTGGCCTGTTATTGCAAAAGTACATATAAAAAGAGAGGAAAACAGTTAAAAGGGCAGTTTTGATAACAAAATAAGGGCCAAAAACATCGCAAAATTTGGTGTTATTAGGTGCACCTATCCTTTTTGTTAAAAAGAAAGATGGTTCAATGCGGATGTGTATTGACTATCGAATGTTGAACCAAGCTACCATTAAAAACAACTATCCTCTCCCTCGTATTGATGACCTCTTTGATCAACTTCGTACTGCTAAAGTTTTCTCAAAAATTGATCTTCGTTCTGACTACCATCAACTTAAGGTCAAGGATTCAGATATATCTAAGACTACTTTTCAAACTCGTTACGGGCACTACGAATTTCTGGTGATGCCGTTCGGGTTGACCAATGCACCTGGCATATTCATGAACTTGATGAACAAAGTCTTCCAACCTTATCTTGATGAGTTTGTGGTCATCTTCATTGATGATATTCTGATCTATTCTGACTCTATGGAGAAACACTGAGAGCATCTGAAGTCTGTCCTTGAGATTCTTCGAGCCCAGAAATTCTATGGCAAGCTTTCTAAATGTGAATTCTGGATTGACAAAGTTATGTTTCTTGGTCATGTCATCTCTGGGGGCAATATATTTGTCGATCCTTCCAAAGTTTCTGCTGTACTTGATTGGCAACCTCCTCACAATCCTTCTGAAATACGGAGTTTCTTAGGTCTGGTCGGATATTATCGTCATTTTATTCCGAATTTCTCCAAAGTGGTACTTCCTCTCACTAAGCTTACTCAGAAGGATGAGCATTTCATCTGGTCATCTACTTGTGAGTCTAGCTTCCAAGAGATTAAACAAACGTTGACGTAAGCACCTGTCCTTGTTCTACCCTCTGGCAATGAAGGATTTGTAATTTTCACCGATGCTTCCTGACATGGTCTAGGGTGTGTCCTACAGCAGAATGGGAAAGTAGTAGCCTTCACTTCCAGAAAGTTGAAACCCAATGAGTTGAATTACCCTATGCATGATTTGGAGTTAGCTGCTATCATCCATGCTCTCAAAATATGGAGGCACTACTTGTACAGGGCAACATTTGATATCTTCACCAACCATAAAAGCCTCAAGTACATTCTGACACAAAAGTACTTGAATCTGCGGCAACGATGATGGATTGAGTACTTGAAGGACTATGACTTCACTATTGGCTACCATCTAGGCAAGGCCAATGTGGTTGCAGATGCTCTTAGTAGGAAAAGAGCCATTTTTGCATCCCTGTCGGTACCTGAATGGAGGAACATGGAGGACCTAGCAAGCTGGAGATCACAATTCTTGGCTGATCGTATGCATGCAAATAACATCTCTATCACATCCAACCTGCATTCTGAACTTCTGGAGACACAGAAAGCTAGCCCCGAGCTTGCAGAGCTCTCCTCTCTTCGCTAAACCTCATACACTTCTGCCTGTAGGTATTGATGGTGGTCTTCAATATAAGAACCGTATGTGGGTTCCAGAGCAGTCAGCTGAAAAGACAAAGATTCTCAGTGAGGCACATGGGTCAAAGTACATAGTCCATCCTGGCATGACAAAGATGTACAAAGACATGCAATGTCAGTTTTGGTGGAGAGGCATGAAGCGTGATATTGCTGAGTTCGTTTCCAGATGCCTGACATGCCAAATGATCAAGGCCGAGCACTAGAGATCAGGCGGTCTACTACAACCCCTTGAAATTCCGGAATGGAAATGGGAGAACATCACCATGGATTTTGTGGTAGGGATACCCAGAACCAGGAAGGGATACGATGTTGCATGGGTCATCGTGGATCGTCTCACCAAGTCAGCTCATTTCCTCCCTGTGAAGATCACTGTGAAAGTTTCTGAGTTGGCCGACCTTTATATACGGGAGATTGTACATCTACATGGAGTTCCAGTGTCCATTGTCTCGGATCGGGACCCAAAGTTCACTTCAAAGCTATGGAAACAGGTTCAAGAAGAATTGGGCACCAAGTTGAACTTCAGTACAGCTTATCATCCGCAGACAGATGGACAGTCAGAACGAACAGTGCAGATTCTGGAGGATCTTCTACGAGCTTGTGTGCTTGACTGGGAAGGCTCATAGGACCATTACCTGCCTTTAGCTAAGTTCGCCTATAATAATAGCTATTAGGTGAGTATTGGGATGCCACCATACGAAGCTATCTATGGTCGACCGTGCAGATCTCCTTTACATTGGGACGATGTTAGAGAACACATCTTGATGAAATCTGAGGAGATGTAGTTGTATGCAGATAAAGTTGCACTAATCAGGCAGAGAATGAAGCGATCACATGATAGGCAGAAATCATATCCAGATGCTCACCGACAGGAATGTCAGTTCAAGGAAGGTGATCATGTCTTTTTGAAAATCTGACCTATTCGAACTTTGGCCAAGAATAAGGGAAGGCTCAGTCCCCGTTATGTGGGACCCTTCAAGATCCTTGAAAGGGTTGAAGAATGTTCCTATCTTCTTGCTTTGCCACATCAGTATAGTTCTATGCATAATGTCTTTCATGTATCTAATCTGAAGCCTTATGTCAAAGACCCTAGTCACATTCTAAATCATGAGCCTCTCGAGCTGAAAGATGATCTGTCTTATGCTGAGTCACCAGTCAAAATCCTCGATTTAAAGACAAAGGAGCTTCGCAATAATCGGTGTATAGATATGGTGAAATTTCTCTAGAGCCACCTTGATCAAACCGATGCTCATGGGAGCTCAAGTCTGAAGTCGAGCGGAAATATCCACATCTCCTTCAGGCTGCTTGAATTTTGAGGGAAAAATTCTTAAAAGGAAGGGAGAATGTGACAAAGTGAGTTTTTATAATATTTTCTCTCTCTTAAAAGTTTTTTTATCAAAATTTGTTGACCAAAATACCCTCATATACTTTCCTCACTCAATTAAACAAAGATGTGTCACAAATTGCAAAAATATGCAAACCCTAGTATGCTATGATGATAAAATACATGTGTTAATGTATTTAGTAAATGAACATATCAAATATTCTAATTTGGATCTCAAATTTATAACATAGTAGCATAGTTACCTTATGAAGCTACCCCTAAAATTTTATTGCATTTGGGTCAACCAATTAGGAGATATGACCAATTTAATTTTGGGCTTTTTCCATCCATTTTGGACCAAGGACCTAAGTTTTGGGCTTGATTGACTAAATTAAATGTCATGCGGCCCATTATGATGCTGGGCGCAGACCACTTAGCTAAGGTCTAACCCCGACCATCCAATCTGAGGCACTTAGATTCCCGCCCTGATCGAAGGGTCAGGGACCCGTCCTCAACCTCCCGTAAAGAGCGGGGAGGAGAGAGAGGTCCCTAAGCAGATTGTTTCACCACCCTTCCACCTTATCTCAACTTTCCGCCCGACGAGCTGACCTAGTCTTGTGTTTTCATGGCCAACCACCCCAAAAAACACTGTGTTTCATGCATTGTTGTGCCAACTCAAACCCCTGAGCCTCGTACCTTCTCACTCCGGCGGCGGCCGTGAAGCCCAGGACCCCCAACCAACCCTAAACCTACCCGAGAGCCTATAAAAGGCCCCTTGACATCACCACCACCTTCCTTTACCTCGATCCACTTCCTCATGAGCTTTAACATTCCCCAGGATCTCCATTCAACCCTAGAGCTACCCGGCGGCACCGCCGCACTACCCCCTTTTGGGCTTCACACCTCCGCACCTCCGCCTTCTCAATCACCTACTCCCCTCAACTCGCCAACACCGGACGAAGTCAGGCGTCTGGTTCAAACCAAAGACGAGGGCCTACTACCCCTTTCTACTCGTCACACTGGCGACCCTCCACTGCGATCTGGATCTTTCTCACGTGAGGAAGCGCTGACCAGACCGGGACCCAGGGTGCCAGGTGGATCATTGGCCAATCACCACATCATCCAGAGTCGTGGGTCAACAAATGCTGAAGAAGGAGCCACTCACACAGTTAGGCCAATCAGCAATCACCACATCAGCAACCCGGGATCGAACTCGCAAAACCATAGATTAACCTGGGCCATCGATCCAGTAGGATCCGACCATTGATCAAGGTGAAATTCTCTTCTTATTTTTCATTTATTCAAGAAAATGATTAATCTTAGAAAAATTCTAGAAAATGCTAGGATTATCGGAAAATGACGAACCAATATACCATTTTGATTAGAAAAACATTATCTATCCAAATAAAATATGATCAGGACCTATATCCATTTCCTTTTTCAATAATATTTGCCTAAAGCCTAAATGACTTCCTTAAATTACAATTAATTATTAATAATGGTTTTTCTTGATGATGTATGACTTTCTAAGGTGTAATTAACCCTAGATGAAACCCTGATTTCTAATTAAATCGAAATACTTTTCTAAGTTGATAAATGACCAAAGGATTAGAAGAAACCCTAGATCTAGTTTTCTCTTTCTACATGAAATTAAAGGTATATCTTTATAACAAAATTTAATATCACTAGATGATGATTAGTGATCATGATTGGTCTTGAATCCTTAAACGAACCCTGATGTTATGAATGATTAATATATTTAGGTTTGCTTTTCCTTTTTATCCAACAATCTTAGAAACCGTAGTTTATGGAAATCTTCTAATTGATTAATTAAATATTGTCTTTTAATCAAACTATTTTATGATGGATCAGACCTGATATAGTCTCAAGACCCAAATAAAAGATGAATAATCCCTAATCCGAATTAGATAGCATAAAAGTAATGATATCTAAGAACATATCTTAGCCTTGGTCACATGGACCAATTGTAATGTTGTACCCTTGCTTTCTGTGTAGGGTGACTTATTTCCTGTTGATTATACATTCTTGGATATCTGATTTGAACAAGCAGGTACGAGGTCTTATAAGTATAAGACTAGATTTCTGGTTGCCTATGATATGTAATACCTTGAATGTTCATATTTGAATATGATTGCTTAGTTGACTAGTATGAGTTATACTTCGCCAAACCTAATAGAACATAAATGGTTATGATGGGTTGTAGCTACTAGAGCACATAGCCTAGTGTGGATGTGTGTTGCCTAACATGGATGTATGATTCCTTGGCCCATGTTAGATGTATGATGATATTCTATTTCCCTAACTAGATGTAAGGCAAGTGCAATAGGTGTAGTACAATTGCATCAAAATGAATGTAATAAATGGGTGTTTACTTGATTTTCGCCTTAAGAAATGGTTTTATCTCTCTTTCCTTCTTTTTCAAATATTTTTTTCCTTTATGCAACCTTATTAGTATAACCTTTACCACGTACCAACTTTGTTGATGTTTTTGTTTCTCATATTTTCTAGGTACAAGGAATAATTAACAACAAAGTGAAATGTATGCTCAAAGTACCTGAAAGCACAAATAATAAGCATGGAGGATGTATTAGATAGATCTTTTCCTCTTATCTCATTTCTTGCTAGATGTTGGTTTATTTCTTTTCCTAGGTGATGTTGAGGATGATTGAGATCCTATGTAATAAAGTTATCTTTCTCTAGAACAATATTTCCTCTCCATATGTAATGACTTTATTTTATCTATATGAATGAATGTTCGTGTGGCATTATATGATGATGTGGACTTGATCTTGGCTAAATCTTTATTTTTAGTTGACTACCTTAATCTCTTATATTTTCTCTTTTGACATCTATAAATATGAGTGCACGCATATCTGTGAATGTCACTGTGGAAAGTATATAGAAATTGGGGTCGTCACAAATATTGTTGACTGTAGTTTGCTTCATATTCACAATGAGGAAGTATAACAATCTCGTCAGTGAAAACCCTACACAATATTGGTTTTAGCTATAGATATAGGTCAAGGTAGTCTCACATGTCATCATTGTAGTACCCACATATTTGACACTATACACTTTGCAATGCTGGCTTCTTAATTAAATATGAATGTCCTTAATTTATGGAAATGATTACCCGTCTCTCAGGAAAAATAGCAAAATGAATGTGGGTATACAAGTGACATTTTTCAAAGAGTGGGAAAAGGCAAAATATCAAAATATAAAAGAAAAAATATCAAATAAAACATTGAAAGAAAAAATAAACAATAAATTTAGACCAAAAATTATAAAGAAATATTATGAAAAGGAAAAAAGATCCTAACTTGTATTGGTAAAATAAAAATCCAAAATGTCTGGTTGTCCTCAACAACGACATTAACATTTAATGTGACCATTTAAAAACCTCAAATATACTGAGATAGGAGGGAAATACCAGTTTTTATCTAAATAGTCAGAAAAACTCACCCGTAAATGGATGGATCCTATCATAAATTATTAAAGATCAAATCCCATATGACAACAATTTTTAGGAATGGTTTGGATTTTAGTACTAACTGAAAATATACATAAAAACTCTTTTTTGGAATCCTATTAAGTTATAATAATCACCTTAAGAGTACAAGGCAAGTACTTTGATGGAGCTTCCACTCGCGTGGAATTGTGTGCACCACTAAAAATCCTAAAGGTGGTAAGTCTTTAGGTTTAGCCTTGCTTATACTAGATTGAGAACTCCACCCACATATGCTAGGATACGTGGAAGTCTTATCGTAGTATAGTTCAGGGTCGAATCCACAGGACAACGGTCTTGTCGAGATCAACAAGATGGAAAATGTCAGAATTTCACTTAACTTCTCAACAGTTGGTTTTTAGATCAAAGAGTTGATTTGATTGATTAAACTAAGTGCAAGTAAAACAAAAAGCAAGAAAGTGAATTTAGGTTTGTAAACAATGTTAAGAAACCACTAGGATGTGATCGAATTTCACCACCACTACGCATGGATCAAAACACGCAACATAAAAACATAACCTACAATAAGAGTCTAAACAGTTAGTATCTTTGTAGATTTAGTTTCCTTTCGGAGGACTAACTACGAGAAGTGTGGGAATGTTTCAACGCCAGACATCCCTGAATGAATGGTCACAAACTTTACATCATTCCCTCCGCAAAGTGTGTTCCTCGACTCATCAAGGTTGTACTTTCATACGTCAAATGATTCCATTTCATACTATGAAAGTACAATGATGGAAGTGAGTTTACTCCACTTCTTGAAAGACACTCCTAGATACCGAAACAGATGCATGGTGGGTACATGCATCAGGAACCAACATTCAATCTAGATTCGAATCTAATAGTACAAACGTAGGCAATTCATACTAAAAGATAAAAGGTAACACAAGTTGGTGATCAAGCAACAAGCATTCATTAAACGATTGATGTTGAACTGAAAAGAAAGCATATCTCTATTGCAAACTATGGATTACATTGCATGAAATGAAAACATGGGTGGCGGGGCTACCCCCCGCACCCTAGTGTATAAGACTACTCGCTCATGGCAAGGACAAATAAGAAGGTGAGAGGAGAGAGAGAGAACGTCATATCCATGAAGGAGGGAGGAAGGTCAACCCCTTTGAGAGAGAGAGAGCGACGATCTTCACACTTCGTAGGTTGCTCGATGATGAATCCTCCTCTTCCCACCTTCTTTGGCGATGAGAGAGAAAGCAGCTTCTGGATGGAGTGTGGATCTCAGACTGGCAACCTCGGGGCGGTGGATGAAGGGTGGAACAACTCTGGAGTAGCAGAGGCAGCCTTTGGATGTATGAAACTTGATATCTTGTGAGGACCCTTTGGGTCTTATTTATAGGCTTTGAGTGAAGTCCAAAGGGTTTGGGAAGTTTTGAGCTCAAACGGTCGTGAAGACCATTTGATTTCTGAGACCATTTGGATTCTCGTGGTTTCGAAACCATTTGCCTTTATTCAGTCTTGGGACTATTTGGTTTTGTGCGGTCTCGGGACCGTGTAACTCCATGTGGTCTTGGGACTGTGTGACTCCATGTAGTCTCGGGACCGTATGACTCCATGCGGTCTCGGGACCATATGACTCCATGCGGTCTCAGAACCGTATGACTCCATGCAGTCTCGGGACCGTATGACTCCATGTGGTCTTGGGACCATGTGACTCCATGCAGTCTCAGGATCGTACAACTCCATGCGGTCTCGGGACCATGTGACTCCATGCGGTCTCGGGACCGTATGGTTTTTATGTGGTCTCGGGACCGGGTAGTCTCCAAACGGTCTTGGGACTGTTTGGTCTCCAAACGGTCTCGGGACCATTTGGAACTTTTGTGATTTTTTTGTATTTTTCTGTAAGAATAAAAAGGAGAAAAGTTTATCGAATGGTATATTTGAAAAAAAGGAGGAAAGTTAAGGATTTATCAAATTTATCTGAGAAAGAGTATGGAAAACTGAGGAAAATTATTAAGATAACATCACAAAATGGGAGGTTATCACCCCCCCTAACTTAGAGTCTAGCTTGTCCTCAAATTAGATAGAGCTGAGGCATGTAATAGCGAGGCGATTTTATTTAGTTAAGATTTCCATACTCTTGCTTCATATATAAACCAGAGATCTCCTAAGATTGTATCAGAGCTTTTTCTTGCCTTAACTCTTTCAGGTGTTGAGAGTTTCTTGGATCTCAGGTTTCTTCCATATCTCGTAACCCGTATTGGGACCAGTTTTTATTTTGTGCATGTCATTGACTTTAATCAGTTTTATACTTCTCTAAAAATCCTGTCAGAAACTAGAGTGGGTATGAGGGTTGGCTAAAGGCTTGTTGTGTAACTCCCCCTTCAAGTGGGGGAGGGTTTGTCTATGCGTTTAGGGTCTCACTACCGGGCACGATACATCTGCCTTTGTGAGGGAAGCTGAATGTACTGATTGGGCGAGTCCTTTATCGGCCTTTCGTATATTTGGATACCTTAGGGTTTCACTATCGGGCACGACACATCTGCCTTTGTGAGGGAAACTAAATGTACCGGCTGGGCGAGACCTTTATTGGCTCTTCATATAAGTCCTTATGCGTGGCACAACTCTCATATTTTTATTCAACACTCTGGCTTTTATTCGTAAACTCACAGGCTTAGGATTTGGAATTTTAGGGGTTTTGGTTGGGCGGCCAAGCCTCTTTTATTTGAAGAGAAGAAAGCTGTTCTTAGAGTTTCTCGACATGCACTTATTTGGTTTCTACTTAGTGGTCCACTTGCGAGGCTTCTTGATTTGGATGTCACCTGATATCCCTCCCGTTCTTGAGAGTGTTTGGCTTGTTTCGGCCCTGATGTTGACCTGTGGAGAGTCATATGTAGAATTGAAGCAAAAGCATGAAAATCAAGTGTGAACGTAATTTATTAATTCACCATTAGATGCCTACAAGCTATTCTTTTTATTGGTTTTGAGGACTAGTTGGATTCTAAAGTTAGATGGGGATGATCTTTTCCAGAAAGGGATGTTATTCTTATGTACAAGATTTCTTTTAAAAAAGAAATTACTTAAGTCTAAATGTGAAAATAAAGATAAAATTGTGTACAGAAAAATAGAAGTGAAAGAAAGAGTAGAGAGAGAAGGGTTGAAGAAATGATACCTTGCCCTTGTCCAGTGCACCCCCCTAACTTATCCCTCACTTTGTCCTTAGAGTTTCAAAGTGATAGGTTGAGAAGTGCATGGACAAGGGCATTAGGCTTCTGTTAATCCTTTGTTAGCTCTGTGCGTGTGGAGAAGATTTACTGTGAACTTTCCACATAGAGAGTGGTAATTCACGTCTGTCATGTCCTCTACTGGTCTTCCGAGGACCATGATAGTGTACATACAGTAGAGGACATGGAAGCCACAATCATTTGACTCTCGAAGTTGTTAGGGACATCTGTGGCTGAAGGCTGGGCGATGAAAGTGTTCTTTATCGTATGCCCTTGTGTGTTTGCTGAGAAGGTCATGTAGTTGGTCAGCACACTCCTTCGCCACCTCCTCTGTGGGCGTTCTTGGTGTTGTAGTATACTGGTGCTGATATGGATTGTACTGGCTGTCGGAACTGTTGTATATGATTGTTGTTCCATCATGAAGATTTGTCACCAGTAACATCCATTGCTCTCAATGAAGGAAAGGAAGCATGATAAACTTCGGATTTGTATGCTGAAGGCAAGAGATAAGTTCCTCTGTGGTTCCGAAGTTTTTTATCTTTAGAAGATCGTCCTTCATATAAGATGACGCCATATAAACCGTAGGGTGATTCCGTCTGAGTAGATATTGATAGGAGGTCATCAGACTCACGGATAGAGACCCTTTGAATTGAATAGTTTCACGGAGCATATCTACCATAACCAGAATATCATCGGATAGAAAAACAAGATAATCTCTCTCGGCATATAGCCTTGACATGAGGAGCCAGAGTTCACTGTCAGAGAGAGTCTTGCAAGCTATAAGATCAAAGTTAGGGAAAGTCGGTTCAATGGCAGATAGGGGCACCTTTTGTGAAGATGGTCTATTGATGGTGTCCCCGGTTAGCAATTCAATGTCCCCTTTATCATTTGTCAGATCAAAAGAGTAAGGGTCTCATTGTTTCTTCTCGGGGACCTTGGCCAGTTGTTGTTTCTCCAACTCCTTTATTGTTTGCCGGAATGGCTATTTTTGAGGATGTTGGATGGCCGAGTAGAGGTACTGAGAGACGTCGTCAGGTGCCATAGTTGGGTCCTTGAAGAACCTTCTGTCACATATTAGCTCCATGGTGTAACATCCTTGTAGGGAATGAAAATCCTCTGTGGCCAGCTCAGTGAAAGGGATTTGTTGATTGAGTGCTTGGATGTGGCGTATAGTGTAGAAAGCACAATCCTAGATCCTTCTTGTGTTTGGACTTGTGGGTTTATTATCTTGAACCAGGGTTGGCTCCAACCTTGGTGGAGAGATGGGCTTGCGGCCCAGATCAATTTCAGAAGCCGGAAAGGGATGCATCTGGCCTCCCCAACTTCAATACCAACAAAATTAATTATACTGGCCTTTAGTTCACTGGCGCAAAAATTGTACACCTTGGCATCTCAAGCCGCGGTGTCCGTGATCATTAGCAGCCAGTGGCCAGAAACTTGAAAGGGCACGATAATATAGCATGCCTTTCTTGCAATCCCCCTCTGCAACTGCTCGATAGATTTGCTTTGCAAATCTTTATATAATAGACTCATGGCCAGAGAAGGAGAAGCGTTAAGTACTGGTTGCTGCCATTTATAGCTTATGTAGATTTCAATAGAATTGGCAAGGAGGTATGGAAGATTGCCATCTTCACCGCTGACTATGGTCGAAGGATTGTGTGGAAGTCTTCACGTGTCAACTTGTGTTGAGTCTTTGTATTTTGGTAGATAACATCTCCCCCTTCTTTGGCATCATCTACGATAGTGTTTAGGATGAAGATATCCTGAGCATCTAGGGTAGAGATGGCCGCCATGTCTAAATCGTGCATCTTGTGAGGTAGAGGTGGCGACGGGGGAAGCTCTTGCGGAGGGTGGGAAGAAGGTTGCTCCAAATCATCGATGTAGTTTTGCAGATCTTCATCTTTATCTGAGTCAGAAGTAGATTCGAGATCTTCATATGTATCTAAACTGACTCTTTCTAATTCATCCTGTTCTGGGGAAAGGGGTGAAGATTTCTCTGGGACGGAGTGTTGTGGAAGGTTTGCTTGTGGTTGACTCGTGCTGGTTCCGAATAAACATTGTTGGAACTCAACAAAAGTTGCTTCTTTGGCAGTTTCCCCCAGAGATCTCATTGCAGAATAGTTAAGAAATTGATCGACATATGACATATTAACGTTGTCATTGTGAGTAGGGGATTTGGGATCTTTATCACCTTCGTGGTGATCTTTCTGTTCTTTTGGTGCAACTCCTTGGATGGGGCCCTCCCCAACATTGTCTGGGTCGTCAGATTTATCGTCTGAGGAGGTGGTATTGTTGAAGTCCGCTGAGGAGTCAGAATCCTCATCTTCATTTTCTTCTTTGTCATCGTCTTCGTCTGCCGCCTTATCTGTTGTCTTCTTTGGTGGAGGCTTCTTGCACTTTCGGTGGAGTGCTTGTAGTTCGTCGAAAGCTACTTGCACATGCTCGTGTGATTCAAGCAGTGCATTGTGGGTTTCTTTGAGATCTGAATAACGAGCCTTGGCAGAGAGGAGTCGTGCAGAGAGGTCCGTCACTTGAGCTCTTAATTAGTTGATTTCATTGTTGGATGACTCATCTTGGTGGTTATTGAGTTGTGTGAGGGTGGTGTTGATGTCATCCAAGCGCATGCTTAAAGCAGTTTGTTGTTGTTTAAGCTCACACAGGGTGTCTGGAAATGGTTGCTTTTGTGCAAAAATCCTGTCGACTTGCTTGGCCAGATCGCCTTGCTGGATTTTCAACCCAAGCACCAACTGTGGCAGTTGTTGCAGGCGGTCATCGATGCGATCAACTTTCATGGCCGCTGCTTCCTGTTGTTGGTGGATGCTGGAGATGATGCCTGGCAAGGCACAGTTTCACTCGTCAATCTTGGTGACATGTGTAGTTAGACCCTGCACACAAGAAAAATAGATTGTAATATATTAGAAGGGTCGGTGAGGAGGTTTCATATAGCGTCGAATTGACGTCTGAATTCCTCACCGATGTTTGTAAAAGGGACCCCAGATGTGGAAGAGTGGGATGGCTGGGGTCGGGGTGGAAAGGTGGTAGTGCCTTGCAAAAGAGACACTATTGACAGTCTCACGAACTGTGTGGTGACTGTAGATGGAGTCACAAGCAGTGTCGGGGTGGTGGCGGATGAAAGAAAGGGTGACATTCCTGGTGAGAATGGTGGGATCGAGAATGTTGAGGGAAAAAGGGTGGAGATGGGAGAAGAGGAGGTGAAGTCGGGTGTTGGAGTGGAGAATGGGATGCCTGAAGAGAAAAAGGTTGAGGTGGGAGATGTGGGTGGAGGTGT
Source organism: Alisma plantago-aquatica (assembly GCA_963693085.1). Lineage (NCBI taxonomy): Eukaryota > Viridiplantae > Streptophyta > Magnoliopsida > Alismatales > Alismataceae > Alisma > Alisma plantago-aquatica. The sequence continues at coordinate 1,046,402,079 of OY856413.1, forward strand.
GGATGTGGGGAAAGGAATTGTTGTGGGGATTGTTGTGGAGAAAGGTGGGAGGGTGGTAGATGGTAGGTTAGTAGTGGATGGTAGGGTGATAGGAGTGGTGGTGGTGGCGAGCTCATCATTTAGGTGCATGATGAATGAGTCTAATGATGAGGTATTAATATGTTCCTCAGGATGAGGGCGTTCTGTCTCGGGATTTAGCTTTGATGTTGGCATCCCCGACAGCTGTTGTGATGATAATCATGCCTTAGATGGTCATTTTATCGGTATTTTTGTTACCCTAGCTGCCGGGACATTGATACTAAGTTCTGTTTGGCCTGCTTTGTTTTTCTTCTCTTGTACTTTGACCGAAGCTAGGATTTTTGTAAGCTCTTTGTCCTTAAAGAGTAGCTTTTCTTTGTCATAATCCACAAGCTCTAGAAGCGGTAGCAGAGTTCTGGAAGATTTAACTGTAGGGTAGAAAATGTAGTGCAATTTGGCATCCTTTTCTTTGATAATATAAGAGTTCTTCAAGGTTTTCTCGTTGGTTAGGATGTCTCCCTTGATCTGTTTGCACCTGGGGAGTAATCTTTCCATCTTGAGATATTTAAGAATGGAAGTTATGTGTATGCCCATGCTGATTTCTTTCCCTAGGGTGTATGCTGAAAACTTTTGTATCATGTGTCGTCCAATGTTGACTGGCTTCCCATGTAGGATGGACCACAGAATAAAAAGATCAGTAGTGATAACATTCCCGCCCTTTGTTCTGGGGAAGAGCGCACTGGTGAGAATTTTGTGAAGCGTGCGCACTAACCCAGAATGAATATTGGAGGCTTTGTAGGTATCTGCCTCATAATTTGGGATTCCTATTAGGGATTTCCAAAAGTTGTGTCTACTGAATTGGGAGCTCTCCGTGCTAACAGATTTGGCCTTTTTTAGCTTCTCCTGGTTGTCAATGAAGATTTCATTCAATAAATTTTCTGTTATGACAACTTTGTTACCAAAAAGTTTGGTGACCAGCCTGCGGTCACCTCCGTCCCTTGCTCTGTCCATAATGTCCACAGATTCTTTGTTGAGGTGTGTAAAGAATTCTGTTGTGGGCTTGACGTATAAGATCTCGGGGACAAAGCATAGTCTTGAGAGACTTGCGTTATCGAGCAGGGTGAGGATTCAGTCATATATCCCCATCTTCATTAGTACGCTTGAGCAAACATATTTTGTTGGTTTTAAAGTTTTGTCGATGGAAGGGAGAGTGTGGATGAATAGGTTTTTTGGTGGTGGTGCGGTAGTGGTTATGGCGGGGAAGACAGGAGCATTGGTGGTAGCGTGAATGGTAGTGGGGGTGGTGATAGTTGTTGATGGGATGTATCCCGCCAGGGTTTGTTTCCTAGCAGTGGCGGGGTGGACCTGCTTCCTTGCCCATTTCTTCGTAGATTTTTCTTTTGCAGCTTTCTGGGCCTTTCACTTCCCCTTGGTCTTTTCGGTTGGGGATTCATTCTCAGAATTTGGCTCATATTCCGAGCCTTCATCACTAGAAGAAATTTTTTCTACTTCTTACTCAGGCTCCTCGGATAAACATCTATTGAGGCAGTCAATTTCACACATGACCGCTAGGATGTTGACCTTTAGTGGGATCTGTCCAGTCGTGTTGTAGATTTCGACGACCTTCTGGAGCTTGGCACAGTCCTCCATTAGTTTCTCCTTTGTCCATAAAGGAGCATCGATAGTTCCTGTGGCTTGTTTTGCTGGTGATGCCATTTCTGGAAAGTAATCAGAAAGAATCATGTGTTAGAAAATTTTGAATTTGCAAAGATAACGAGGTTTAAAAAAAATTTAGATCATGTATGTGTTTATGTTTTTATTTTTAGTGGCTCCAAATAGTTTCAAGACTGTTTGGCTCCAAATGGTTTCAAGACCATTTGGCTCCAAACGGTTTCAGGATCATTTAGCTCAAACAGTTTTGGGACCGTTTGGCTCCAAACGGTTTTAGGACCGTTTGGCTCAAACAGTTTTGGGACCGTTTGGCTCCAAACGGTTTTAGGACTGTTTGGCTCCAAACGGTCGAAACTGTGAGGAAGGTGGAACGTCGGGGCGCGGGAGACGACGGTGGAAACGGTGAAAAACGTGAACGATGGTGGCGGCACGCATGTCGACAGAAAAGAGGGACGTTTTGATGGTGAAAACGAAACGCGGCATGATGACGGAAGTGTCAGTGATGGTGGTGGCACTGGTCTACCTTGATGCTACGGGTGACGATGACAACGACGAGGCAAAGAATGGTGGTAATGGTGGTGCAGACGTCGTGAAGTCACGTGGAAGCTAAGGTGGCGCTGGTGATGGTGGCGGAACGAGCTGACGTCGCGGGCTGCGCGGGAGCGAGAATCAGAGAGAAATGAAACAACGCTCGTGTGAGGGTTTAGAAAGTTTGAGATTCAAAAGAAAGAAGAAGGGGAGGGGTGGGGTTATATTTATAGGATTTGGGGGTGATGCTACAAAAACCCAAAGTCAAAATGGTTTCGAGACTGTTTGGGCTCCAAACGGTTTCAGTACCATTTGGCTCCAAATGATTTCAGGACCGTTTGGCTCTAAACGGTTTCAAAACCGTTTAAGATGGTTTAGGTTTTTTTATATATATTTTTATGTTTGTTTTGGTTTTTTATGTGAATTTTTATATTTTCAGATTAAAGGATGATAAACCTAAATCAAACAAAGAAGCAAAATAAAATGAAACGGTGATACTCAGATCTTGGGTTGCCTCCCATGTAGCGCCTGGGTTTTACGTCACTGGCTTGACGGAGTTTTGATTTTTTTATGGTGATGTTGTGGGGTCTCAGATCTCAATAGTGTGCCTCGGAATTTTGTCAGCTGGGGTATAGTATTTCTTTACTCTATGGCCATTGACTGTCCTCTCTCCCCCATTGTCGTCAACAATTATGATGGCTCCAGTAAGATATATGTGCTTGATGGTAAAAGGCCCGGTCCACTTTGTACGAAGTTTCCTGGGGAACATTTTGAGTTTGGAGTTGAAAAGGACTTTGCCTCCAATAGCGATGTTTTTTATTTTTAGATGACCATCGTGCCACATCTTGGTTTTTTCTTTGTTGATCCTGGCACTTTGGTATGCGGTCATTCTGAGCTCCTCTAGTTCTTCCAACTGGAGTTGTCTGTTTTCTCTAGCACTTTTAAAATCAAAATTCAGTTGTTTAATGGCCGACCAAGCCTTATGCTCCAATTCAACTGGAAGATGACATGATTTCCCATACACCAGACGGAACAGGGTTGTTCCAATCGGTGTTTTATAAGATGTACGGTAAGCCCAAAGGGCATCAGGAAGCTTGATGGACCATTCAGTACTGTGTCTATTGACAATTTTCTCTAAGATTGCCTTCAGTTTTCTATTTGAAACTTCGACCTGACCACTAGTTTGTGGATGGTAAGGTGTGGAAACTTTATGGTTGACTCCATATTTCTTTAGGAGGGCTTCGAAGCTTCGTTCCAGAAAATGGGTCCCTCCGTCGGATATAACAGTTTGGGGGACTCCGAATCTGGGAAAAATGGTATCCTTAAACATCTTAATGACTGGTTTGGAATCGTTGGAGATTGTGGGTATAGCTTCTAACCATTTCGAGACATAATCCACAACAACCAGTATGTAAGAAAATCCATATGAAGAGGGGAAGGGACCCATGTAATCTATCCCCCAAACATCGAAAAGTTCGATCTCTTGCCACATAGTAAGAGGCATTTCATCCCTTTTAGTTATACTGCCAGAAAGTTGACATTTATTGCATGATTTTACAAAATCATGGGAATCTCTTGCTATTGTTGGCCAAAAGAAACATGATTGTAGAATTTTCATAGCGGTTTTTTCGAACTCATGTGTCCCCCAGTGGGGCCGGAATGATAATGTTCTAATACAGGAGTAATCTCTTCTTCGGGTAGGCAGCGTTGGAAAAATCCGTCTGCACATAGACGAAAGAGATAAGGTTCATCCCAGTAATATTTCTTAACATCGTGGAGGAATTTCTTTTTGTCGTGGTAAGACGCGGAAGGGTGGATGATTCCTGTAGCCAGATAGTTCACTATGTCGGCATACCAGGGGAATCTGGTAGTAATTTTCATTAGTTGGTCGTCAGGGAGGGAGTCTAGGATAGGTAATTTATCATCATCCTCGACTTCAAAGCGGCTAAGATGATCAGCGACGACATTTTCCTCTCCGCTTTTGTCTTTGATTTCCAAATCAAATTCTTGAAGCATCAACACCCAGCGGATAAGTCTGGGTTTTGAGTCTTGCTTCTGAATTAGATATCGTATGGCGGAGTGGTCAATGTAGACTATGACCTTTGATCTGATCAGGTAGGAGCGGAATTTCTCAAACACATAGGTGACAGCTAAGAACTCCTTTTCTGTAGTAGTGTAGTTCTTTTGTGCTTCATCAAGTGCCTTGGACACATAGTATATTACATAAGGCTTTTTGTCAATTCTCTGCCCTAACACCGCTCCTATAGCATAGTCGCTAGCATCACACATTATTTCAAATGGTTGCGACCAGTCAGGTGCTCTTAGAATAGGCGCATAGACTAGGGCATTCTTTAAGGTTGTGAAGCTTTGTAGACATTCTTGGTCAAAATTGAACTCAGTGTCCTTGGTCAATAATTGGGTCATGGGTTTTGCTACTTTTGAGAAATCTTTAATGAATCTTCGATAAAATCCCGCATGACCCAAGAATGCTCGTACTCCTTTTACGTCTTTTGGCGGTGACAGTTTCGATATGACATCAATTTTTGCCTTGTCTACCCCAATCCCTCTTTCACTCACTCTATGTCCAAGGACGACATCTTCAGTTACCATAAAATGGCATTTTTCCCAATTTAAGATAAGGTTCATTTCCTCACATATTTGTACGAATTGTCCAAGGTTTAATAGACAGTTGTCTAAGGAATCTCCATAAACTAAAAAGTCATCCATTAATACTTCCATTATGGACTCGGTTATCCCTGCAAAAATAGCAGACATGCACCTTTGGAATGTAGCAGGTGCATTGCACAACCTGAATGACATTCTTCTGAAAGTGTAGGTCCCCAAGAGACAAGTAAAAGTTGTTTTTTCTTGGTCTTCTGGGTGTATAGGGATTTGATAAAACCCGGAATAACCATCGAGATAACAGAAGAACTTTTGATGGGCTAGGCATTCGAGGACTTCGTCAAGAAAAGGTAGAGGGTAGTGATCTTTTTGTGTTTCTTTGTTTAGTTTCCTGTAGTTGATACACATTCTCCACCCTGTGATAGTCCTTGTGGGCACTAGATCATTTTTATCATTTAGCATGACAGTGGTTCCTCCCTTTTTGGGGACCACTTGGACAGGGCTGACCCATTGGGAATCTGAAATTGGGTAGATAATACCGGCTTTCAGCAGTATGAGGACCTCAAGGCGAACCACCTCTTTAAGATTGGGGTTCAGCTTTCTCTGGTGCTCTCTTGAAGTCTTGAATTCTTCTACCATGGGCAGTCTATGCATGCATAGGGCTGGGGTTATACCTGTCAGATCAGCTATTTTGTACCCAATGGCTTTCTTATGTTTCTTTAACTCAACGAGAAGCCTTTCTTCCTGGTCTTTCATTAGAGTGGAACTGATGATTACTGGACATAGTTTTTCTTTGTCCAGGAAGACATGCTTAAGTCCCATTGGTAGGGTTTTCATCTTGGGAGCCTTAGGTGCCTCTGTTGTTTCTAAAATAGTGACAGATTTGAGCTCCTCAAAAGTGGTTGTTGGTGCTCCTTCAGCTTTCGTAATGACGACATTCAATTGCTCTGGTCTATATTGATCGTGTCTTGGGTTTGACTCTGGTTGACCAGCAAAAGGTGGTGTTAACTAAGGTTGTTGCGATTGCTGTAGTTGAGGATGTAATTGTGGGTGCAGAGGAGGATGGGTATATTGATAGTAGGCGTAGGGATTTCTAGGGTAGTTGGATCTTGGGAAATTATTTCTAAGATTCCCTTGATTTTGGTTAAAGTTACTTTGAAATCCCGGTGGCAATCTATTGGAACATCCGCCTTGTGTTTGATGTTGCGGGTTAGCAGTCCCCGTAGGATTCCCATATTGAAAACCGGGGTGGTTTCTTGGTTGATTTGGATTATAGTAAGCTTGTCCTAGTATAGAATGAATGGAATTAACTTGTTTGGGCATCTGATCTTCAGGGTGTTCAATGATTGGTTCATACTGATGTTGTGGTGGTTGCATATCCATCATCACATTATAAAGTAGGGCACATGACAGTGTAGGGTGATCAGATGCGTGATAGGCTTCACAAGTCCCTATAGAAGCTTTAACTTGTTGGATTTGGGGGTTTTTCTTCTTATCATATTCTCCAAATGAAGTTTGAAGTGCCTACTATTTGTGAGCTATAGTCTTCAAGGCTTCAGCAATAGCTTTCATTTCCATTGATTCCTCAGCCTTATAAACTTTGAGGACTCCTTTAGTGGATGATCGTCCCTAATTGGATTGGTTCTCAGCTCCTAGTGTAACGATATTCCAAGCATCCTCGTAGTTTTTCCTCATAAATTTCCTCTAGATGAGGAATCTAGAAATTGCTTGATATCATCACTCACCACCCTATAGAACGTCTCTATTGATTGATTTTGGGAGATACCGTGATGAGGGCACTTCCTTAGAAGCTCCTTGAATCTTTCCCATGCTTCTGCGAGTGTTTCTCTAGGAAGTTGGGAGAAGTGGTTGATCTGCCCCCCAATTTCGTAGGTTAATGAAGGAGGGAAAAACTTTTCCTGGAACTTTTCTTCCAAGGGAACCCAGGTGGTGATGATTGGCTCCCTATCAAGTGAGTTGTACCAACTCAAAGCCCTTCCAGATAGGGTGAAGTGAAAAATATGTAGCATTATTGCGTCAAAGGAAACTCCGTCTTGTGGGACAAGTCGGCAAAGTGACTTGAATCTCTTCAAATGATGCATGCAGTCGTCTCCAGAGCCACCGGAGAATGAGATGCCCTGCATGATTTGAATCCATTGTGTCCGGATTTCAAAATTGGGTATGTTGATGATTGATGGCCGGACTGGATGATTGTCTTCATAGTTCTTGGGGACGTCATAGTCCCACAGTTGCTTGTTTCTTAGCTCTATCTGGACAGTTTCATTAGTTGCTTCATTTTCAGCTCGGATGTGGGCCTGTTCCTCAGCTCGGATTTCCACTTGGACCTGGGCACAAGTGTCAGCAATGAATTGTGCTCTTTGAGCGGCTATGGCGGCGTTGACCCTATCCATTACTAGCGCAACTTGGCGTTGATCTTCAGCCATTTTTTTGGCTCTTTGGCGGTTAAGTCTGATGCGGCGGTGGAAGCTTCTCTCTACCTCAGAGTCGTACTCTGGATCAGGGGAGAATCCTAGATTATGTGATGGTTGCATATACGTCTCCTACCTGAGTAGAGGAAGAAACACACTTTTTAGATGATGTGGAAGGTGTGATGAAATCAAGAAGATATGGAGTAATGTTTTAAAGAAAAAGTTTAAACCCTAACCAACTAGCAAGATGATAAATGAAATTAAAACGTTCCGTTGTCCCCAGCAACGATGCCAATTTTTGATGGAGCTTCCACTCGTATGGAATTGTGTGCACCACTAAAAATCCTAAAGGTGGTAAGTCTTTAGGTTTAGCCTTGCTTATACTAGATTGAGAACTCCACCCACGTATGCTAGGATACGTGGAAGTCTTATCGTAGTATAGTTAAGGGTCGAATCCACAGGACAACGGTCTTGTCAAGATCAACAAGATGGAAAATGTTAGAATTTCACTTAACTTCTCAATAGTTGGTTTTTAGATCAAAGAGTTGATTTGATTGATTTAACTAAGTGCAAGTAAAACAAAAAGCAAGAAAGTAAATTTAAGTTTGTAAACAATGTTAAGAAACCACTAGGATGTGATCGTCTTTCACCACCACTACATATGGATCAAAACACGCAACATAAAAACATAACCTGCAATAAGAGTCTAAACAGTTAGTATCTTTGTAGATTTAGTTTCCTTTCAGAGGACTAACTACGAGAAGTGTGGGAATGTTGCAATGCCAGCCACCCCTAAACGAATGGTCACAAACTTTACATCATTCCCTCTGCAAAGTGTGTTCCTCGACTCATCAAGGTTGTACTTTCATACGTCAACTGATTCCATTTCATAGTATGAAAGTACAACGATGGAAGTGAGTTTACTCCACTTCTTGAAAGACACTCCTAGATACCGAAATAGATGCATGGTGGATACATGCATCAGAAACCAACATTCAATTAAGATTCGAATCTAATAGTACAAACGTAGACAATTCATACTAAAAGATAAAAGGTAACACAAGTTGGTGATCAAGCAACAAGCATTCATTAAACGATTGATGTTGAACTGAAAAGAAAACATATCTCTATTGCAAACTATGGATTACATTGCATGAAATGAAAACATGGGTGGCGGGACTACTCCCCGCACCCTAGTGTATAAGACTACTCACTCATGGCAAGGAAAAAGAAGGAGGCGAGAAGAGAGAGAGAGAGAACGTCATCTCCACGAAGGAGGGAGGAAGGTCAACCCCTTTGAGAGAGAGAGCGACGATATTCACACTTCGTAGGTTGCTCGATGATGAATCCTCCTCTTCCCACCTTCTTTGGCGATGCGAGAGAAAGCAGCTTCTGGATGGAGTGTGGATCTCAGACCGGCAGCCTCGGGGTGGTGGATGAAGGGTGGAACAGCTCTGGAGTAGCAGAGGCAGCCTTTGGACGTCTAAAACTTGATATCTTGTGAGGACCCTTTGGGTCTTATTTATAGACTTTGAGTGAAGTCCAAATGGTTTGGACAGTTTTGAGCTCCAATGGTTGTGAAGACCGTTTGGGTTCTAAGACCGTTTGGATTCTCGCGGTTTTGAAACCGTTTGCCTTTATTCGGTCTTGGGACCGTTTGGTTTTGTGCGGTCTCGGGACTGTGTAACTCCATGTGGTCTCGGGACCGTGTGACTCAATGCGGTCTCGGGACCGTATGAAACCATGCGGTCTCGGGACCGTATGACTCCATGCGGTCTCGGGACGGTATGACTCCATGCGGTTTTGGGACCGTATGACTCCATGCGGTCTTGGGACCGTGTGACTCCATGCGGTCTCGGGACCGTATGACTCCATGGGGTCTCGGCACCGTGTGACTCCACGCGGTCTCGGGACCGTATAGTTTTTATGTAGTCTCGGGACCGGGTAGTCTCCAAACGGTATTGGGACCGCTTGGTCTCCAAACATTCTCGGGACCATTTGGAACTTTTGTGATTTTTTTGTATTTTTCTATAAGAATAAAAAGGAGAAAATTTAATCTAATGGTATATTTGCAATAAAGGAGGAAAGTTAATGATTCTATCTAATTTATCTGAGAAAGAGTATGGAAAACTAAGGAAAATTATTAAGATAACATCACAAAATGGGAGGTTATCATACTTGCTCCTAATAATAATACATTTACCCTCCTTTGTACCAACAAAGTTCATTATAGTAACATTAGGAGGAACTTCTTGTCTACTCATCATGTAATTCATGAGGACACTTTTTTTAATAACTGGTTGATTAACTAATATAAAAAGGAATAATAAAGAAATGATTTTCAATAATATGATACAAGAAACTGGACAAGGGGTTTCTCTATAACTACCTATGGTATCCCTCTCATTGTATCAACAAACAACCAATGATGTTGTTTACAATCCAATCCTTTCAAGTGGGGATTATATGTGGACATAAGTCGCCCTAGGCTCGACGTCATGCTACCTACATATCATTTACCATTTACCTAAAAACCATCCATCTGAATTTCTCATGGGTAGGGTGTTAACTAGAAGCAATTGGTATCTTAGATACCAAGTTCAGAGTTCTGTACATTCAAAACTTGATGAATAATAAAAACATTAGTCAAATAATGAACAAGCAAAATATTGATACATGATATAAAAAGTTTATTTAGATGGATATGCAAACATGAAGTAACAAATGTGGGGATCAAAGATAATCCCCAAATCAAGTAGATGAACTACTCTCTACTCATGTACAAATACAATAAAATAGAAAAAAGGAGAAGAATGTCATTGATAATGTAGAAGCATGAAGAAGATGAATCATGGTGTCTAAAACTACCCTCTAAAACTGATGTTGCAATCTCCAATGACTTTTCTAAAGTGTGTCTTTGCATCAAGCCATCAATATTCATCTCTAGATTTCTCCAAAGATGATCATGGCCAGGATGAGGGGATATGGATTGAGAACTATTTTACAATATGTCCCTATAATCTTACTATATATAGATCAAGATCTCAAGTTAATTTGTCATCCTCCAACAATTATGAGCCATTTTTGCTAATTTATGATGTTCTACTAGTTGGTCAGTTCAAGAAACATTTGGGCATCTATATATATCATAACATATATAGTTTTAGTATACAATTTAATTACACAATCATTAGTTTTTGAATCTCTCAACTCCAAGTTTAGACATGAGATATAGAGTCATTTTTATGAGTTACTATTATTTAATATTTCACACTCCAATTGTCAAAGTTGGGGAGTAATGATTTAATTTTTTAGATCATTTATTGGGCATTCCATGACGGATTTATGACTTATTCTCTTTTCTATGTGTCAATAATCAAACAAAACATGAAAATGAAATAAAGACTAATTAAATATCACAAGCTATTAAATTCTAAAAAATTCAAAGCACAAGTGAAATGTGATGTGAACATGCAAAACTAATCTATAATGGAACTGAAAATATGATGAACAAACATTCACTATATATGATAACTAACTATAGACTTTGTAAATGTTGGTTACATGTATTTGATGAATAGTAATTATGTTGACCTAAACCCCATGTTATAGTCGACTAACCCCAAATATGTACATGTTTCATACCATACATGATACATTATCACCTCAAGTATTAGTATGCCTTGACATATATTATTAAAAGACTTACAGTGGACCTAATACTATACTTATATATTTATATGTAAGTGATCTCATTAAGTGTGCAATGCATGCCACATTGTTCGATAATATGCACATAATGCTTTAAGTGTGGTTGATAAGTAATTTGACATGAACAATATGCATAAACTACTCATGTGGGTTATAAGATGCTTTTCATATATGAAAGGGTAGTAATTATATGCTTGATGTAAGTGGTAATAATTAATTTTTTTGAATTTAAGTGAATATTTTATGAATGGACGTATAAAGAATTAATTTAATAAGATATAGTATTTCATGCATGATAATATATTACAATTTTTTGATAATAATATACTAATATTGTGACTAAATCCTAAACGTAGATAACTAATGCTTTTGTATAATTATTAAATTTAAGTAATGGAGTTCAAACCCTAGTTGAGTTTGAAATCATATCAAACAGTCCCAAAAGTTAATCTAACTCCAACATGATAATCTACTTGATTGAATTATCTAGGATAAGTCATTCCATATAAATTTGAGACCTATATATATCCTAATTGATATAAAGAATATATGTTCAATTCCTTATACATGTAGGTATTTTTGTGAACCCATATTATGCTTTTGTTCCTCTACACTGAACTCCCAACCATGTGTTTTCACTAGAAAATGTGTTATTACCAGGTCTCATTGGCCTAGCCCTTTGTATGTAGGTATAATGGAGGATTTTTTGTGATGTTTCCTCCTATGTATATCCTCCCCATATGATTGGATATATCCTTTCCATATGATTGGAAGTACTTGGATGAAGCTTGAGCTATTAAAGGGCTTGAAGTTTTAGTTTTGTCCTTGGTTTCATTTGATTCTTGTCACATCATTATGGACAAGTCAAAAATTCACTCTTTTTGTTTTGTTTTGATCAGGTAACGTTTATCTCAACCAATGTAATGATATCCCCCAATTATGAAATATGACTTTAAACCATTTGTGGAGTATATAATAATTTCCTAACAGTTTTCAGGTTATATTCTGATAAATATTGAAAACAAAGATATTTCATATTAATTGATTTATAAGTTAGAAAACCATATATAGATATATTTTGGAACTAGAATAACAAGATCTATCATTTGGTTTAGGTTTTAAAATCTAATTGAACTATAAAAAGTTTATATGTTAGGGGTTTTAATATATACATAAAATTGATCATTTGTGTATTTAAAACAATACGATGTGAATGATACCATCTTCAGATATAGATCTTGACTGGGACTATTCATACACATTTTGAGGCATGCTGCATCTCCGTTTGAGTTATCTAGACAATTGGTGTATGCTGGATTTCCTTATGCATCATATTAGACAATAATTTTTATATCCTCTCTCTTTAATATAATTTCAATGTTTCTATCAAAATACATATGTCCCATCTAACTGATATCAATTGACATTCAAACTCTTGGAATTGATGAATCATTCATCTCTAAATTGTTATTAATTGCAAACTAAAACCTAAAGTGATGTAGCTTTCTTTTATGTACTCAATTATCACCCTATATGCATGTTCCACTATATTGTTCCACTCTATGATGGAAATTCTAAAATGGGTATTTAATTTGACTCAACTTATTATTTCCTTCCTATTGTATGTGTGTGTATTTTCTTGGCTACAATTATCTGATTGCTATGATACATGTTGGGGTTGGGTCCAATGTAAAATATTCCCTATACATGGGTGATTAGTGCTCTCAACCTAGGACCATGTTCTATCACTTGATTTATATATAATTATACAGAGGCTAGGCATGGAATGTGGAAGTGTTTGCATCCTATTTTTTGATGTTTGTAGTTCGCTATATAATATGCATGTAATTGACTTGTTTGTTTTCATTATTCCAATTGTTCTCTACATTAAGATATATAGAAAGAATGGATATATGTGATTTAGTACTTTCATCCAGTATAATTCATCTTATGATTTAAGTTATTTTCACATATGTTTTGATATATTAGCATCCCTCTTCACTGGAAGACCTTTACACTTAGATTAGATTTACATTCTTCACAAATTGTTCAATCCCAATTACACATAAATACTGGTATTCAACTAAAACTACTCCTCTTTTATGGGAAGTGTTACCAATCCCTTCGGTGATAAGGACATTGGTATAGTTGAGTCGCATGTAAATCTTTCACAAGGGTAGCAGGAGCTTGGAAATAGATTGAAACAGACATGTTTCCCTCTGTAGCTTGTTAGAATTATTTTAGTTGTACTTAAATCTCCCTATATAACCACTCTTTCTGGGTGAAGAACTAAACTACACTTAAGAATTGTAATAGTTAGATTGTTTTGTTTATGTTGCTACATTTATTGTTTATCATATAATCTCATTCATGTATTTTAATGTATCCTCCCAAGTGAAAAGTTTATATGATTTAATTTATAAGAACATCTAAAGATGGAAGCCATATGCAAAATGGTGTCTGGGATGGTGACAGACTGGGCGATCCTATGCTACTGACAAACCCACAGGAAACCAAAAGGAAATGGAGGACAAATGGGGATAATGGAGAAAAATAAGCTATAGATCTGAATACAAATTCTTTCCATCATCATGATCCTATTAGCTTGGAGACTTTGCATAAAAAAGAAGAGGATAATCCGATCCCTCTGAATCTGAAAGAAATTTTGGTAGTCAATGGAAAGTTACTATATTCGTGGGTAGAGCTGAGCATAATGTTGGTAAATGGAACAAGTGTTTGATAGGTTATATTCTTGAATTTAGACCCCATATAACCCTTGATATTACCTATACTGGAGACAAAAACCATGAGGTACACTTGAAATCTTTAATAGAGGTGAATGATTGTTTTTCATCAAATTCTCAGATCTGGAAGACCTAAAGTTTGTACTAGAAGGAGAATGGTATATTAAGAACAAACTTATGATTCTCAAGAAGTGAAAATTTGACGAAACTCTATCTAGGTTCGGACTAAAGGAAGTTTCAATATGGGTTCATGTTTATAACTTGCCGATGGAACTTTGGGATAGTAAGATGTTCAAAATATTAGGCTCCTTGCTAGAAATTCTTCAGAAGATGAATGAGCAAACCAAACACTGCTCAAGAATCGAATATGCTAGATTTCAAGTTTTTCTGTCGTCTAAAGCTTATTTCTCCAAGCAGGTGAGTCTATCAAGTAATGAAGGAGATGTTCATGATGTTTCCATTGAATATGAATGGTTCCCTTACAACTATATCATATGCGGTCTGCTGGGTCATGATGATTGTATTAGACCTCTATATATTGAAGCATCCAAAGGTAAGAAGATAGCATGTGTATCAAAGTCTACTGATCCACTTCATTCCCTTTTGGTGGCTGATATTGAACAAGTTGTTGGCATTGATGAAGTCTCCATGAATGAGTTAGCAAAGAAAACATAATGAGGAACTAGTAAGGCAGGCTTTAGCAAAATCAAATGGTGGAGGTAGATCTCTTCCTTCTACTCCAATTCCTATTTTTCCTGACACTTTTCCAGATACTAGCTCTAATGATTCTATTATTATGAAGAAATAGAACAAATATCCACCTAAATGCCAAGCTAAATCTAATGTTGGTATTTTTCATAGACTGGTTAACTTTGCATTCTCACCAATGACAAATAAATTTGGAAGATTGGAAATTATAAATTAAGACACTAAGGTTTTCACTTCAACATCCCTAGGGATCAAATGAGAACCTCATTGCATATTACCTCTAGGGATGTTAGGGGAATCAGTAATTAGATTCTATGTGTCTAAGAGGAATTGAGAAGGTTGAGAAGTGATACCATTATTATCAATGGATCCAAACTTAGGGTGAGTAAGATTCTAAAGACTATGAATAAGTACTTTCCTAAGTATTAGTGGCTTGTTAATATGGACTCCCATGTCCAGGATAGAGTGATCGTGCTTTGGAATAAGGAGGGATACAATATCACTAAAATTTCTAAATGTGACCAAGCTCTTCATCTTAGAGTTCTTACTGATGATGTGAGTTTTATTATTTCTGCCATCTATCGACTTAATGCTGAAAATGATAGAGTTAATCTGTGGAAATATTTGGAGAATGTTTATGAGCCATGGGTTTTCATGTGTGATTTTAATATTGTTGGGAAATTTTTTGAAAAGATAGGTAAACAACCTCCTATTAAGAAGTCTAAGGCTGATTTCAATGACTTCATTCTTGATTGTGGACTCTTTGAATTTGACCAGAGTGGTCGTTTCTACACATAGGACAACTATCAAGATAGTGATACTTCATCATTTCTAAAATAGATAACATTCTTTTGGATTCTATTTTCTAATCATTCTTTGATTCCTTTCATGGAGAATGCATATCTAATACTATGAATGATCATAGAAGAATCAATCTCTTTATTGGTGAACCTAAGACATTTAGAAATCCATTTAGATTTGTCAATGTGTGGACCAATCATAAAGACTATTTACTATTATGAAGGAAGCTTGGGATTTAAATGTGGATGGCTATTCCATATTATATTATATAGAAAACTTGAAAATTTGAGGAACATCCTCAAGAAGTGGAACAAGAAAGTCATTGGGGATATTTTTGAAAATTCTTCTATAGACAAAGATAAATCTCTGAATGCTCATAAGCTTGCTGATCAAGACCGTATAATGATCTATCTAGGTTTAACATTGATCTAGTCAAGTTTAATGCAAATTTTTTAGGAAGGAAGCAAAGGTTGCTACTGATATAGAAGAATCTTTTATCAAACAAAATTTGAGGGTGCAGTGGATTAAGGAAGGCAATTCTAATACAATTTTTTTTATTCTTTGCTAAAAACAAGAAGATCTAGAAACTCTATTTTTTTTAAATGATGGATGGAGTATTGAGTCATGATACTAATGCAATAAAGAATGATATTGTTAAATTTTATACTCATCTCTTCTGCATGGACGACTGGGGTAGTGTTTGGAAAGACAAGTGGGATGGATCATATAATTCTAAACACCATAATGTCTTTCTCACTAACCATGTCAGCAGAGAGGAAGTTCATAATGTGATTGGTGAGCTCAACGCAGATAAAGCCCCTAGCCCTGATGGTTTCAATAGGCATTTCTATAAGAAGTCATGGAAAGTGATTGGTGATGATGTGTTTGATGTTGTTAATGAGCTCTTCACCCAAGGAAGTTTCTTCAAAGAGGCATATAGAAGCATTATCACTCTTCAACCTAAAGTTATTGATTCATCTATTATTCTAATTGGATGCCTATTACTCTTTGTAACACTTTATATAAGATAATTTTGAAAATTCTAGTTAATGAATTTCAACAAGTGCTTTCAACTATCATTGACTATAATAAATATGCCTTTATAAAAGGCAGAAGCATAAAGGATGCTACTCTTTTGAATAATGAGATCCTGAGTGAGTTTAAGAAGACTTCTAATTCTATTACATGTATTCAAGCTGATGTGTCAAAGGCCGATGACTCAGCTAGCTAGAAATTTCTCTTCTCTATCTTATGTAGAACATGATTCCCTTCTAAATGGATAAGGTGGATAGGGGTTATATTTCAAACAACCTCTTATCAAGTTCTAGTTAATGGAGAGACTACTAATTCTATTTTCCCTTTGGATGGTGTTAGGCAAGGGGATCCTATAGCCCTGTACCTTTTTGACATCCTTTTTTTTTTTAATTATGAAGATGAAGATCAATGATAAATCCATCTCTCCTATCCAAGTTTCAAATTCTCATTTCTATTCACATCTAATCTTTGCAGATGATTTGATAATTTTCTCAAAGGTTGAAGAGAAGAATGCTACTAACATTAGATACTTGCTTGATTATTTTAGTTATATGCCTGGATTGAATATAAATCTCTTCAAAAGTTCTGTGCTCTTTGAAAAGAAATCTGACATTATTTTGTTAACCAACATTTTGAGTATGAAGGTAGTTGTTCTTGAGAAATCTAAGAATTTAGGGTTACCACTTTTTAGGCAAGTGGAAAAGGAGCTCTGTGACTTGCTCATTGACAAGATTAAAAGGAGACTTAAAAGTTTGGAAGCAAGATTGTTATCTCTAGATGTGAGAGCTGAGCTAATCAAATCCACTCTCTTAATGATGCACTTGTATTGGGTCTTTTATTTTCTTGTTCCAAATACTACTGTAGAAGAAATTGTATAAACATTGTGGGGACTTTCTTTGGGGACAAACTGAGGCTAAAAGAAACCTCCATTTAATTAAATGGGATACAATTACTCTCCCTAAGACGGAAGGTGGGTTGGGTTTGAGAAAAAGTTAAGAAACGACAAAAGCATGTCTTATTTTAATTTCTTGGGATTTAGCAAACAAGAAGGATTCTCCATGGGTAAAGTTGATCAAAAAGAAGTATTTATAGAAAGACGCCTTTTGGTATATTTCTGAATCACCTAACTTCTCTTGGATTATTATAATCAGTCGCATCTATTATGGAAGTGGCACATAGGATATTATAGATAGTGACAGGTACCATGTATAAACTATGTCCTGTAGTAGGTAGGACTATTCGGAAAAAATAAAGTTTAACCCAAGCAACAAAAATAAGATAATTTGTTCAACCCCCTGATAACTTGATGTGTCTATATGTCAACACATTGTTTCCTTTGGTGGGTAGTAAGCTGACTATAAGGAGTGGGACCCATTAGAGGATCCACTTTCTTATTGATCTGAAAAATAAGAAAAAAACATGCCAAACATCATATAAACTAATTTTTTTTGGTCGATTGGTCGAAACTCATCTTGCTTATTTTGTATTTTTTGAAAGAGTATTACAAACCGTTACGAAGAAAAAAAATGAAAAAAGGACTATAGACTATACATTATATAATCTTTATTTGTATCAAAGAGTATAATAGAAAAGCACATCAGGCATCATCATCTATCAAAAAACAATAGTCCATATTCACATCTCCACTGAGTGAGCGGGCACCATCCACTGCATGGTCCATTGAAAATTTGGTTTTAGCAAATAAGCTTCATCTACACTAAGGACCGAACAAAGAAGCCATCTTGAGAAAGAGGAACTTAGGAAAAATCTTGCTAAAAGAGAACAAAGTTATAGCCTCCTAAGGAAAGATAGGCTACATAGCTTCATCACCCAAAAGATCAAAATAGAAAACTGCACATTAGGCATCCTCATATGTCAAAAAACAATAGTTTGTATTCACATCACCATTGAATGCACGGACACCATCCACCTCATGGTCCATCGAAACATTGGCTTCAACAAAAAAAGCTTCACCCCCACTTAGGATTCCGCACAAAATCCATCTTGAGAAAGATTAACTCAGGAAAAAGCTAGCTAATAGAGAACAAAGTGACATAGTAGAGGAAAACAGGCTACATAGCTTCCTCACCCAAGAGATCATAACAGAATACTGCATATCAGAGATAACTCAAGAAGCATAGTTGAGAAACATGAAATCTAATCTAATCATTTTCTAGATAGTGTCCACATTCTTACTTCTCATATTGTGTACTCTCATCTTTCTTTCAAGACAACAATTATAGAGAATAAGAGGGAAAATAATTATCGTATTGATATCATGCATACTACATTAATCATCCTAGTTACATGGAATTGAATCAATAATGTGGCATTGCCTATCCTTGGACCACAAATCACAAACATAGCTGCATTTGAAGCAAATATGAGCAGTATTATAATCATTCATACAAAGAAAATGGATAGGGGAAACAAAATCCCTCTACGTCTAGTGTATTTAGAAGTAGGAAGCTTGTTATATCTATCTTTCCACATACGAATTAAGAAATTAAACTAACTTCTGTAATTCCAAATCCATATAAATAAATCATCTTCTCTACCTTTGGCTCTGATATTATCCCAGATAAACTTAATGCTAGGGGACTTACTACCTTGAAAAGTGATATGATCATCATCAATACAGTAGATACTAATCTAGTTAAGAGTGTCCCTAATAGATTGTGAACATCTAGACAAATGGGATATTCCAATTTATATCTATAATGATGCATCTCAACTGTGAGTCAAGCGGGATATGTGCTATAATGATCATTTCTCTATCTAAAACATCACCCTAAATTTTGAAGAAAATCAGGGATCTTTCTAGGTCATAAACCTTTCACTGGACAAACTTTAAACTGAATAAGAGGAAGTACAATATTCCCAATTCTTAAAACATTATTGAGCATGCTTATAGATATGGACAGTCAATATGAAGAATCCTGGTCACTTAATACCTGTTTGAACCCTGTTATATCAGAGTCCATACCATATGAAGACATCATTATCTGTTCGACATATAGGGATGGACATAGGAGAAGGACGGTTGCATTAAACCATTTTATGGAAGTCAATGTTTATGAAAAATGGAAAGCCAAGTGTATACTCTAAAACAAACTATTAGGAGGAAACCCTAAGCACATGACACAAAATTTACGTGACCATATAAGTAAAACATGTACCATGGTCGAATGTTGGTGTTAGAAGAACAATCTCTTATAGAGAGGCATTGAAAGTTCCACTCAACCAAGAATATGGTAGAAAGGTTGTTGCTAACATGATCATTTTACATAGATATCCCTTGAATATAATTGAACATGTGTGCTTTTAAAAAATGATCAATGTTAACATGTAACACCTGAGCCCAATTCCCAAGGCTTTAGTAGAGTTTTAGGAATGATGATTGGCCCCACAAACCACTACTAGCCTTAATTGAACACTTTGTCCATACTCACACGTAAGTCAGGATCAAGTTCCTGATTGGTCACCCATCCTAGTACTACTCTAAGCTGAGAACACTTAACTTTGAAATTTTTAATGATGGGCTCCCTGAAAAGGAGGTGCACCTTGGTGATATGGGTAGTCTAGACATTACTTTTAAGATCATTTATCCTAAGACACAAGTCCTAAGACATTACTATCTGCCCCACATAGACTATTGACGTCCTCTTCAAGGATCAATTATAAGGCCTCATAATCATTTCCCATTTGAGTGCAGACCCAACTTGGCCCATGGACACCCAACTCCCAATCACGTCTACTAGTGCAAGTGTGTCTACATCACTATGGATAGACCTTTCCAACATGCCTAGATGGAAAGGCTCAAGACTGGCATTACACATGGCCATGTGGGCCCCACCTACTGGAGCGGTTATGGATCTGATACCATTTATAAAGCCCGCACCCATTGCCCAAGGCTCGAGTATAGTTTCAAGAATGACGAGTGGCCCCACAGTCCACCACTGGCCTTAACTGTGTGATTTTTTCTCACTCGTGCACAATTCATGATCAATTCCTAAATGGTCACCCATCCTAGTACTACTCTGGGATGATAACGCTTAACCATGAAGTTCTTTAGTGATAAGATCCCTAAAAAGGAGGTTCACCTTGGTGATATGGGTAGTTCAATCATTCCTTTTATGATCATTTTATCTGAGGCCTCAAGTCATGAGACGTTACAATCTTCCCCACTTAGACTTATGATGTCCTTGCCAAGACTCAATGTAACATACCGAATCTTGTACATTTGGTCTTTTGACCCTCTTTCCCATCTTTTCCTTTTATTTCTATCCTCTTTGGCCGTTCTATTTAATTTGTGGAGAATATGATGGTTTAATGAACATTTATTCACCTTTTTCAGCAATATTTGAGTTTATGCACAAATACCTCAGTGGAAGCTTAGTAATGGGTTTAATATGTAAAATGTCCACTTAAGTGATAAAAAGAATAAATAAATTCATCCTAGAACTTTCTAGTTCTTTTTAGAATATGAAAAAGAAAGGAAATCCCGAAATATACATAAAGGAGATGATAAATGTAATAATTGGAGATAATATGGGATATAATGGATAAAAGGAGATAATGAGGAATATATTGTCTCAAAAATTATAAGTGGAAACCCATGAAGATAATTTGGATATCAATATCGTTTTCTTGACTTATAAGAAACTTAAGGGCCAAGTATCACCTAATCTGGAAGATAAATGCATGTAAAGTCTTTATTAAAAGAAAATAGGAGATAAGCCAATAAGGTGAAATAAAATATCTAACATCATCAAATTGGAAAAATAACTCCAAATTCGTAATCTATATATCAAAATGAGTCTATGTGTGAATATTTATATAATTTGGTCAATGTTAAATATTTTATTTTATTCAGGAGAGAAAAATGACTTAAAAACCAAAAATATTAAATATATATTGAAAAAAAATTAATTAATGTCAAAATCGTGTTCCAAACATTTACTATTACTTATAGGCCAAGTTTTATATTTTTAGAAAGCTTCTAGATACCTCTAATAAATTAAACGGATAAATAAGTGATAAAATTTAAATGAATCAAATAAAATAATACAAGTCTTCAAAAAATACAATAATGCCAAATTCGTATTTTATATGTTAAAATAGACCTTTGGATGAATTTTGAATCAATTTGAAAAATATTTGTTGAGAAGATAAATTTAGGACAGAGAAAGTGTGCAAAACTTTCAACTCATTATTTAAAATAACAAATAACTTCAACAAATTGAAATAATGACAAATTCATTTCCAACATACTAAATAAGACTTATGGGTGAAGTTATATTATTTTTGGATAATCCTAGAGTCATTAATGTTTGAGGAAAGAGACAATATGATTTAAATTATTTAAACTATTAAAAGTCCCCAAAAGGCAAAACTATTTCTATATTTGGATTCTACACGTCAAAATCAGTCATGATATCAATTTTGGTTAATTTTGGAGGTTGTTTGCACCCTCAAATAGGAAAAGAGAAAAAGTTAAATGATTAAATAAGAACTTTAGACCGATTTGTATTTGGAAACCTAATAAATGTCACGCACATGGACCGTTGGATCTTAATCCAATGGCTCGCAGATCATCTCCTACCTTGAGTAGGAGACCAATGTGGGTGAGTAGTAATTTCCGAAATTTTTGATTTTTCGGATGGTCATATCTCCCTCGTTTCTCAACCAAATCATGAGTTCTTAGGCTCGTTGGATTCCTTGTGAGATTTCCCACAACATTATCCCAAGTTTTTAGTATTTTCATCGATTGTTAAAGTTTTCCCAAACCGACTAAAACCTCTTCTCACACCACACATACACGAACCCTAAACCACATCTCCTCACCTATATATACCTATACCCCTAGCACCCCCATCATCTTTACAACTCAACACTATAACCAATTTGGATTTTCATCTTTGTTTGAACCTGATATGAGCCACCAAAGATGCAGACCTTTTTGCACCCTTCTCTCCATGCTCTCTCCATCTCCGGCGTAATCTCAGGTACCGTCTTGTTTAGTTTCTCGTGCTCTTCATTTTGAGTTCTTGTGTGTTTAATTTCGTCGAGTGTAGTGGATTCGCCCAAATTTTTCCCAAGCAAGCTGGTGCTTACTCTCTGCCATGGCATCGGGGCTGGGAGGGAGGTGATATCCCATGTTTTTACTATTTTACCCCTTCTCTCTCAGTTTCAAACGCAGATGCATATGTGGCAATTTATCATTGGCCTGTCTTAGAAAATTCATATCTTTTGATTCATTGGTTGAAAAATAAAAGTAAGATATGTTTTGGAATAAAAAAAATATATGCTATCTAATAAAAATAAATTTGATGCCTAGTTTTGAGTTTTTTGAGTTGGTGTTTTTGTGGATGATTTAATTAACTAAAAATCACTAAAAATGACCCTAAAAGTCCATATCTTCAAAATACACAATATTATATGTTATTTTGATCAGAAAACCCTAACTAAGACAATGGTGATGTTTTCAGAGTTTAATTCAAAGGTTTTCATAAAACGTTAATAACTTTAGGGTTTTAAGCATTTAATGAATGAATATAATTCTAATACATAAACATGGTGTTAATATTAGGAAATGGGGAACATGGAATCGATTAAGTGGTACAAGTTGATAATTGGAATCAATATTAAAGGTATGTGCATCTACACCTTTAGTTGGGAATATTTGTGCCTTGACCTAATTTCCTTTGATGAGGCTTTATTTGAACTCTACATCATATGTTCTTGATTCTTTTTCTATACTTGCCTCATAATCAGTTTTGGAATATCGTTCTTGGGTCTTGGTACCCCTTTTCCATGTTCTATTTAAATGATGTTATTACTTGCCATTGATTCTAGCATGTTGATTATATTAGATTAACTAGCTGTAGTAGTGGTACTTGTATGTACAACCACCCATAGTTGGGGAATGTGTTATTTCTCCCCTGGGGAACGTGTTACTCTCCCCCACACATGAAATATGTGTAGGTGACTGGGAATGTGTTACTCTCCCCTCACCCTTTGGTTGAAGGTCTGGTAGGTGCCTCAACCCTACTTAGTTAAGACAGTCAATATTAATCATGCATGCAATTCTTTTATTTTATCTTGTTTATGGCAAGCATCTATTAAAAGCTTCTTTTATATATATACAACCTCATTCTCTTGATTGTCTTCATCTTATGATGAACCCTAGCCTATTTTACATGTTTTTCTCATCTTGTTACATTAGAATAGCTTTGTGACATATACGTTTTTTCCCTTTCCCTCTTGCTGGGTGCCTTCCCAACCACCTAGGCGATGAGCAAGGTGATGGATGACATGAAGGCTTAGTTTTAGCTTGGACCTAGCCGATGGAGTTGTTGCTGTGGAGACAAAAGTGGAGTAGTCTAGACTTCCCTCTATCTAGATCCTAGTTTATGTATGTTGATGTAACCCTATAAGGGAGATTGTTGATGTATTTTTGTACAATCTTTTATGAAAATGATTTAATCAGAAATTTTTATTCTGCTACTTTCCAATGTGTTTTGATTACCATATTTTAGTAGAGGGTGATTTATCTCACTCTTTACACTCAACTATATAGCCTCATAATATTTCCTCATTTTACTGCAAACCCTGAATGGCCCATGGACACCCAACTATCGATCACAAAGTGCAAGGGTGGCTACATCACCATGGGCAACCCTTTCCAACATGCTTGGACTTCACGACTCAATATTGTGATTCCACATGCCCATGTGGGCCCCACCTACCAGAGGGTTATGGCTCTAATATCATTTGTAACACCCAAGCCATATACCCAAGGCTCTAGTAGAGTTTTAGAATGATGATTCACCCCACAAACCACCACTAGACTTAACTAAGCACTATGTCCTCACTCATGCGCAAACTGGGATCAACTTCACAAGTGGTCACCATCCTAGTACTACTCCAAGATGGGTAGGCATAACTTTGGAATTCTTAGTGAAGGGATCCCTAAAAAGGAGGTGCACCTTGGTGATATGGGTAATCCTATCATTCACTTAAAGATCATTTTATCCAAGGCCACATGATCATGGAACATTACAATCTCTCCTACTAATATTGTTGACTTCCTAGTGAAGGCTCAACTATAAGGACTCGTAATCATTCTCTATTTCAATGCAGACCCAACATGCCCATGGACATTCAACTCCCAATCATGACTACCAACGCAAGGATGGATACATCACCATGGATAGCCCTTTCCAACATGTGTGGACTGCAAGGCTCAAGACTAACATGACACATGCCCATGTAGGCCCCACCTACAGAAGGGGTTGTTTCATTGATACCATTTGTAACACTTAGACCCACTACCCAAGGCTCTTGTAGAGTTTCAGGAAAGACTATTGGCCCCACATACCACCACAAGCCTTAACTGTGCTTTATCCTCACTCACACGCAAAACCATGATAAAATTTTAGACTGATCACCCATCGTAATACTACTCTAAATAGAGCATGATTAACCACAAAGTTCTTTAGTGATGGGCTCTCTGAAAAGGAGGTGTACCCTGCTGATATGGGTAGTTCAATCATTTCTTTTAAGATCATTTTATCTAAGGCCTCAAATCCTAGGACGTCACAATATTTTGTAACATAGGGCCCCCCTGCCCAATGATCTAGTAGAGTTTTAGGAATGACACTGACCCCACAGATCACCACTAGCCTTAACTGCATGCTTTCTCCTCACTCACGCACAATATGAGATAGCATTTGTAACACTCGAATCCACTACCCAAGGCTCTTGTAGAGTTTCATGAATGACTATTGGCCCCACATACCACCACAAGCCTTAACTGCAAGCTTTATCCTCACTCATGCGCAAAACCACAATAAACTTCCAGACTGGTCACCCATCCTAATACTACTCTAGGTTGAGCATGCTTAACAATAAAGTTCTTTAGTGATGGGCTCTCTAAAAAGGAGGTGCACGTTGGTGATATGGGTAGTTCAATCATTCCTTTTAAAATCATTTTATCCAAGGCCTCAAATCCTAGGATGTTACAATATTTTGTAACATAGGGGCGCACTGTACAAGGCTCTAGTAGAGTTTCAAGAATGACACTGGCTCCACATATTGCCACTAGCCTTAACTGCATGCTTTGTCCTCACTCACGCACAACCCGAGATCAACTTCCTGATTGGTTATCCATCCTAGTACTACTTAAGTTGAGCATGCTTAACTATGGAGTTCTTAGTGATGGGCTTCTTGAAAAGGAGGTGCACCTTGGTGATATATGTAGTCCAAACACTCCTTTTAAGATCATTTTATTTGAGGCTTCAAGACCTGGGATGTTGCAATCTCCCCCACTTAGATTCTTGATGTCCTCGTTAAGGCTCAACGACAAGGCCTCATAATCATTCCCCATTTCAGTGTAGATTCAGAATGACCCATGTCCACCCATCTCCCGATCATAGAATAACAATACAAAGGTGGCTACATCACAATGGACAACCCTTTCCAACATGCGTAGATCACATGGCTTAGGATAGGCATACTGCATGCCCACGTGGGCCCCATATACTAGAGGGTCTTTGGGTCTAATACCATTTTGTAACACTTGGGCCCACTGCCCAAGGCTCTAGTAGAGTTTCAGGAATGATGATTGGCCCCCACAGACCACCACTAACCTTAATTGTGTGCTTTATCCTCAGTCATGCGCAAGCCGAGGTCAACTTCCTGACTGGTCACGCATCCTAGTACTACTCTAAGATGAGCACGCTTCATTATGGAATTTTTAGTGATGGCCTTGCTGGGATAGAGGTGCACCTTGGTGATATGGGTAGTCCAATCTTTCCTTTAAGATCATTTTATCTAAGGCCTCAAGACCTGGGACATTACATATCCAACCTTTTTTAGAGTGTCCAAAAAGAAATCCCATTAAGAAATATCTTATACAAGTATATGGTGATGAGAAGAGAAAAATGATGATTTATTTACAAATTTGTGGTTTTAGGATTGACATGACCACTGATATATGGGTTGTCGACAATATTGCTCATCATTTTTGTTCATCTTAGTCATTCAAGAGCCATATTGTAGATTTTTCTATGTTCCTTGCCTCATACTAGTGAAGTCCTTTATGAAGTCTTGATGAGTTAATTGACGAAGTGAGACATTGACATCGGGCTTTCATCTATTTTTTGTTGATAATTTCTCAATAGATGGCTTAATATTTGACTTGGTGAAGGAGATGTACTCACATACATGATGTCATTGCAAAAATGTAACGATTGTGATTAAGAATGGCATTGAAGATACAGGGGATAGGTGAATATTGTGATTTATAGCTTGATGGTACTAGGGTTTGATTATGGTGGTCGATTAAGGGCCGGAGGTGGAAGAGAAGGATTACCACCAGAAAAGAAAGAGATGGATACCACATCGACATAGGAGGAGTATGAGACATAAATGACTCTAACTCCATTAAGGAAGGAAATCCAATGATAACAATCAACAGAGAAGTAGAGGTTGGAAGAATAATGACTCAGGATAAAATCTTAGAAAGTCTTAGAATCAATCTGAACTACTCTCACAATCACAATGAAAGAAGACAAGAAGCTAGGGAAATGTGTCATGATTTGATAATGGATGTCTATGGTTCACTTTTATTAGAAGACCAACTTTCAATCTTGAATGGACATACACAATTGAAAACTCTGACGACCATGGATGGGCAAGGCACAAGTCATCCTTAACATGACACTTTGACATAAAACCCTAGATCCCAAGTATTACAGAGATGTGATGCATAATATACATGATCAATTTGAGGCCCTATACATGGGAGCAACACTGAAATATAAATACATCCATATTATTACTACAAAGGGATTTCTTGCCTTTGATATAAGGGAGGAAGCAATAGATGTATTTCTAAAACCTTAAGAAATTTTTGCCATATTCAAACAAATATCCATAGGAATTGATTACCTAACCCTGAATGACAATATCAGACACATGTGAGAGCCAATGGGATGTTTCAACTTCATTAACTTAGACAAGTATTGTTGTTTTGTCTAGTTACAAATGCAAAAGGATTATCTAAGGCCACTTATGGGAGGTAATTGGCTTCTAATTGTATCATAATTATTAGTTCAAAGATAGAACCCCTTATTTGCACCTGACAACACTCGACCTGAGAAGTTGACAACCCAGATTCGTATCATGAATCTCCTTATCCATCTATACCATGACAAGTTTATGAATGCAGTGGGAAACTAAGATTGAAAGAATCATATAAGTTGATCTTAACATGACCATGCAAAGACATGTTCGTCTCTCTAGACTACCTATATAGATCTCAATGTGGAAACCACACATTCCATTGATATCTATCTTTGGGAAGAAATATCAATTCCAATATGATATATCTCATAAATATGCATGTATTTTTTGAAGATTAGTCATATAGACAAACAATGCCTATTGAGAAACTATAGAAATCCACCAAAAAGTGAAATGAGGCAGTCAATGTGCATCAAGGAACTGAGCATAGATATCAACAAGAAGGATTCTCCTTAGATATACATACAGAACCCTTCTTCAGGAAACTTATAAGAAGGCCACATACAATTAAAGTGATGAAAATTAATAAATACAATAGATCCCAAGACGTATAAAATTTAGAAAGTGGGAGGTATTTTAGGAAGTTCCCTTTGATCTAAATGGGGTGAATGAGAGCTTGACATATAGGACTAATTGGAGAGCACATAAAAAAACTAGAAACAATAGATCCAACCAAGAACCAAATCAAGACTAGGATCCGAACAACACAAAGACAAATCAGACTATTACAGTATTCTAGATAAGAATACATAGAAAGAGCAAGGATAAAGTCACAAGACAATGAATCTTACTTGAGCACCATCATGAAAGGGGTAATTTCCTACAAATCCATTTAAAAATGTTCAATTCTGTGTAGATGAATCAATACCAGTGAGTGCCAACTGTGCAAATTAATCAATGGGGATCCACATTAGGACATGAACAAAGTTGTCCAAGCAGATCAAGCCAAGATCAATTTAAGGAAAAGGGGGAACAAAGCCATCAACATGAGTTAGAAAAAGAAGCTTATGTTGATGATGAAGTTGCTAATCATTAACCAACAATTATTATGATGTAGAATATGTAGGGTGTTTGTGATTGAGATTCCCAAACAATTGTCAAGAACCTAGTGCACAAATAAAAAAAATTTACTACTTATTTTAGAACCAAAAATTGGGAGTGATGCAACACATTAAATTGTCAAAAATCTTGGTTTCAATCATTCTCATAGATTCAAGGTAGTGGGGTTTACATGAGGTATTTGACTCTATGGGAAGGTGAGATCCACTCTATTGAACTTCTACAATCTCACAAGCATGTTATACATTGTAGAATCAATGGCAAGGTTTTCTTTACTTTTATCTATGGAAGAACTATATGCATTGGACGAATATATATGGTGGAACATGCTTAAAAATATCTCTACCAATTGCACATAGTCATGTGAAATAGCTAGAGATTTTAATTTCCATATTCTACTTCAAGAGAAAACTAAAGGTAAGACTCTCAATGCAGCTAGATGTAAGAAATTTCTAGATACTTTGGTTGATTGTGGCTTGGTTTGTTTGGGGGATAATGATCCTATAATGACCTTTAAATGAGTAATACTACAAATGAGGCTCAACAGAGTTGCTGGGAACAATACATGGCTAGAGAATTTCAACATTGCTACTTCTAAATTTGTTGAGCACATAGCATTAGATCATGCACCTATACTCATCTCTGTAATGATGACACAAAGGTAAACCAAGAGAATATCAATAACACTTTCAATATGGAATGAACATACAAAGTTATACAATCTACTAAAACAACACTGGAAGAAGGAACATGGATTCAGAAAAAGAGCTAAACACTTTCTGGAAGAGGCAGTGAAATGGAATCAAGGGGTAAGGAAGGTCAGATAGAAAAATAAGAAAATTTTAAAAATAAGATTGTTTCTAGCCCAAACACATTTAGCATAATAATTAGCCGTGAGGTAGAGAACATGATAATACATTTCCAGGCATAACTATTGGAGTAATTGAAATTGGAAGAGATGGGGTAGTGACAAAAATCAATTTGTGAATGGCTCAAATTGGGAGATGGGAATGCCAAATTCTTCCACACTAGCATCAACGCAATAAGGTGGAGAAATAAGATCACCAGACTTTAGAAAAATGATGACAAATGGAGAGAAGATCATGCACAAATCAAGAATCTGGTAACAATTTTTTTCTAAACTACTCACTAACCCAACACCAAGTTCCCACGTTTCAATTGTTGCCAACTACATTGGTATTTTCCTTGACGTGCAAGCAGAAGAGGAAGATCAACTATGTACAATTCTTTAGGAGGATGAATACCATGAAAGCTTGTTTACAATGTCTTGTTAAGGTATCGTGGCCTGATGGTACACCCCATGTACGTAACCAATGCAGTCAATATCCCTTAACAATGTTTGCATCAAGGTTCTATCCAAAATCCTAGTTAATAGAATCAATCCATATCTCAATAGTTGGATCTCACCTACATAGACGTGTGTCATAACGGGAATGAGCCTTAATGATAATGATATCTCATGTAAGAAATCATCCACTTCATGTAAAATCAAGCTCAAAAACACCATCTATGGTGATCAAAGTTGATGCTTCAAAAGTACATGACAAACTTAGGTGAGACTTCATCCACAACACTCCATAGATAACTCCTATTCTAACTAAAATCATTGTCCTTTCATGCATGTTATTTCCTCAGGTCATTCTACAATCATATGGAATGGAGAACCACTTCTTTTGATTAAACCTTCCATTGGCGTAAAACACGGAGACCCACTCTCATCATACATATTTGTGTTATGTATTGATCATTTTAGTCAAACAGTTCTAAATGAGGTACAAGAACAATATTGAAAACCAACCACTTTTACAAAGAAAACTATCAAATTCTCCCTTATTTACATTTTTGGTGGCATAGTACTTTTCTATGAAGCATATCTACCCCAAGGTACATGCATATTTAAGTTTTTGTGAAATTTTGGGAAATCTCTCGAGACAAAGAGTATCATAAGAAAACTCGTCTATGTTATTCTCTTAGTGCATACTGAATGGTACTTGCATGTCTATATGTAGAAGACTAAGAATGCTGCAAGTAAGTGACCTTGGCAAACACCTCGACATTGCTATAGTGCACAGATGCAACTCAGGGGCTCTATACATTGCCTTTGTTAACGGGTTGCAAGGCAAGGTGAATTTTGGGCAAACAGTTGCCAAGAATATCATTAAACATTGTAAAGAGGCACAATAGACATGCCTTCACGCCATCAAAGTTTTCTCTAGGATCAAGCCCTTATGGACACTGTTGAAATTAAACATATCATCAACTTTCTTTAACAGTGACACTGTCAACGACTGGATTAAAAGATAAGCTGAAGGAGAAGGACAACTTTGTCAATTGGAATATCAATTCTTTGTTGTGGCGTGTTGGAAAGCCTAGATAACAAGGATTCATAGAGATCTTTAACCGTGACATAAGACCTATTCAAAACATCACAATAGACACACATGCATACGTGTGGATCATGCAAGACTCCTAGAAACCTACAAACATGACTACTGCTCCCACTGCACAATCCGTCGATTCAATGTGGAAACCACCTCAACATGACTGGGTTCAAGCTAGCGTGGAAACTGTCATAAACACTCAACGCAACATCCTACGAACCAGTTACAATATGAGAAATGAACAATGATGTTGGTTAAGGGTTGGCTCAGTTAAGCACATATGAGGCGATTCCCTTTAAGGACAATTACTTGCAATTCTGAGAGGTCTTCAAGCAGCTTCAAATGACTATTACACTAAGTGTGAGATTCGTACTGACTCAAAACATTCATCAAATTCCTGAAAAATCTGAAAGAGTGCCCTCCCAAATACGTAGTACTCATCAAGAGGATCAACACCAAAACAACTGAATTCGAAGGGACCAAGTTAATTAAGTTCCGAAGAGCAGCCAACCGTCTAGCTGATAAGCTAAACAGATAGTTTTTGAAGATACTTGGACAAAACTTTCACACGCAAACTTGCCCTGAAGTACTGAACACAACACTATGTAGGGATACAGTAGGAGTCTGAGATTATGTATGAGACATAATATGTAGTGATCATTAAAAAGAATATTCGGGACGATACGTCGGCTTGGATCCTGATGAAAAAGCGAGTTGAGAGGTTTGAAGAAACTATTGAAAACATGTGTTATATTTTTTATAAATGCCATTCAATTCTGCTTTGTGGTTATTGATGTCCAGTGTTACTGTTTCCGTCAACTCTGTTTCGGGAGACATCATAAGATGATTAACTATTAATGGTACAACTACGAGATGTCATCCAAATATCTAATATTTGATCTTGACAGAAAAAGAATATGCATGGTTTTTTAATGTAAAATAACATGTATCACGTTTAACTTTACAATCAATATTGACTTGCTTAAAAATATCTCATGTTATCACTTTGGTAAAAAAAAAATGTAGTTGTTTATTTATTTTGTAAAAACGTATCGAACATGATATGGATGTTATCCCCGATTGCAAGATCCGCGTCATTCGTGTGCATTTGGTTACGACATCCATCGATCCGTTTGAAAATGTGGATGGATGTGGTTGTGAGTGGTAATCTACGGCTTGATGTTCCATTAACTGTATTGTATTATTCTCTATGAGGAATGTCGCCCCCCCCCCCCACACACACACAAATAAATATTCTTCTCTACTTTTGTAGTCTCCCATCACATAGCAGCCACACTCAATATATCTGGATAATGTTTTTTGCACATCAAAAGGAGTGAATCTACAGTAGGTAATTGAGGTTATTCTCGGAATAGCAAATCTCCATAAGTCCATCAAGCCGGTTGCCGGAAGATGGGTTGGGCTTGGGTCGAGTAAGGTGGTACATGGCCAGTGCATCCTAGTGACGGAGTCACGTTTGGCACCGACTTGGTGTGTGAATGCCGATACGGCTGTGCCTAACCGGGAGACGGTTTGACCACGCAATTGAGACAAAGCCGGAACCGGTTGATTTTGCGCGACTTGTTTTGCACGCGAGAAGCGTCTGTGGTGAATTGATAGCGAGATAAGAACTCACAATGCATTCATGACCATAGTTTGGTGCATGGATAAGAACTTGACCTTATATTAGTAAGTGATTTAACATTTAAATTGAGAACGTAGAACTCAGCTGGATTCATCGCAAGTCGCCATGGACAAGCTGTCGATATAATATCCTGCTACGTAATAGATAGCTCGTGTTGACGTTTACGTTAACGGTGTACCATCCTTAATCAAGCGATAATTATTATTATTTCATTCACCGCAAGTACGTCTTTTCACAGCCGCCATTCGTGGAACGTGGTCAATCAAGCTTTTCAAAAGAGAAATTAGTTATTAGGGATGTAATTATCATCAGTGCTTATGCAACTCTTCTCCCTGCTGCTTGGCTCTCGACATCCACGAATGGTTATCCTCGGTTTTTCTTTAATCTACAAGTCGCTTCTTCTCTTTAATCTTGTAATTTATTATTCTTTCTTTAGCCAACCGGCTTACGTGCGGCTAGGAATATCGTTGGCTATGATCACGGCGGTAGACAGCTACGCCGACAACAACAACCACTCGATGCATTTATATTTTGGTCAGGGTGCTGGTTTAAATATAATTCTGGGTGATGAGAAGGCGGCTCTTTTGTAGCGTGTAGGACCAATATGCAGATTATGCTAACTAAATACAAAGCAGTACATAAAATAATGATGATGCGGGATAAGCGCTTGGAATCTGGTTAAATATATTTATGCTAACTAAAAGGAATACATAAAAAGAAACCATAATAAATGGTGTTATATAAACGTCGTCCTCTTTCTTGGAAAAGTGCTTGTTGGGCCTGAAGACCTGTTGATTCCAGCCCAATCTATAGGGCCGCTGAGAGTACGGGACGCAGGACGTCTTAGGCATATTACCCCCTTTCTTCTTGTATTCTACTAGATAAAAGCACGAGCTAAGCACATGAATAATAATTGAATTAGCACAATAAAATCTCTAATGTATATTGTTAGACATGATAAAATTCTTATTAATTATTCAAATTTAATTTGAAAATTGGTGTTTTCTCTGGGTTTATAATTAGTAATAACAATAATTAAATACAACTTGTAAAAAGAGAATAATTTGATTAATATTTAATTGACTACCTTTAGTATGCACTACAAAATTTTAAAATAAAAAAGAACTTTGAATCACAAAAAAAGTTGGCTAACCCATTAAGAGAGAGAGAGAGAGTAGGTCAATCAACATCTAGTTGACTCATTCTAATATGTAAGTACACAGACATATTGAATTCATTAGCATATAGATAGAATGGATTGATTAACGCACATACATGTGTCTAGGACATAAACAATGTACGCACTAATGAGCACATAACCATGCTACTGGAGCGCATGTAAATGCATTCAACCAATCGATCAGTTGAATCCCTCCAATTTGTAGCGTGTCATTACACAAATCTAAATCATAACTATTTTTATTCGTTAGAATCATGATGACCATTGTATTAATATGTATTAATCTATATAAAACATACTAAGAGAAAACATCTTGATTTAAAGTCAACTAAATCCCTCGATCTTGTAAGCACACAGATTGGACCAATTAATACTCGGACATAATGTTTGAACACACAGATAGACTGAGCTAATTAGCACTCAAATAGATTGATTGAACACAAAAATAACTAGATCAATGAGCACAGATGATTTACCGAAACTCCCTATGAAGAAATTGATGACGTCAAACACATGATTAGACTGGACTGATTAGTTTGTACAGAGACTAATGGTATACACTGACTGATTGGAACCAAGGAGCATACAACCAAATTGTTAAAATACACACAGGTTGGTCTGATGAAAATCCATACCTAAAATCTCTCACTTGTATAACGATTCCATCTTTTTATTTAGCTCAAAATTTTTTGGAAAAAAATGGCAAGCAAGTCGATTAGCAGGCACACATACTCCTGACTTAAATTTGTTATAAAAAAAATTGAAAAAAAAATCAGTGAGCATAAAAACTTTAAAAAATGAAAGCAGCAAGCAGGTTGATTAGCGAGAACACACACCCCTGACTCGACTTTGTTATAGGTAGACAAACTGGTGAAGTACATAGACAAACTAGTAAAGTACAAAGACATACTACTGAAGCATGCATACAAAATTAGACTGGAACTAATTAGTATGTAGGCAGACTATTGGAATACATAGACTGATTGGAACCAATGAGCATACAACCAAACTGTTAAAATACACACGGATTGGTCTGATGAAAACACATACCTA
The DNA here is from genome assembly GCA_963693085.1 of Alisma plantago-aquatica. Taxonomy (NCBI): domain Eukaryota; kingdom Viridiplantae; phylum Streptophyta; class Magnoliopsida; order Alismatales; family Alismataceae; genus Alisma; species Alisma plantago-aquatica. The sequence continues at coordinate 1,046,436,776 of OY856413.1, forward strand.
AAACCTCACACTTGTATAACATTTCCATCTTTATATTTAGCTTGAAAAAAATATGAAAATAAAATAAAAGCGACAAACAAACACACATACTCCTGACTCATTTTTGTTTTAAAAAGAATTGAAAAAAAATCAGCAAGCATAAAAAATTAAAAAATAAAAGCGACAAATGTGTCGATTAGTGGGCACACATACTCCTAACTCGACTTTGTTATGGATAGACGACTGGTGAAGTACTAAGACAGATGGGTAAAGTACAAAGACATACTACTGAAGTTTTCATACAAAATTCATAGACATCTTCCTGAAGTACACAAACACACTGGTAGAATCTCTTTACTTGAATAAACATGACATTTTATTTAGATAATGATTTCTTAAAATAGAAAAATAAAAAATCTATATAAAGAATGAAGCATACAAACGCGTAGGTTGAAAGTTCTTGAAAAAAAATTACAATTGTAAGAACTCAAGCACACATGTCAACTATCTTATTTATATAGTATATAAACTAAGATAATAATGAAAAAAGACTTCCCAACCAAGATATTGCCTTTTTTGTAGCAAACAACTTCAATGAACAAACACTTTGAAAAAAAATCACGGAAGTAAGCACCCAAGTTAGCAGCTACCAAAAGCATACACGTCACCTCCTCTTATTTATATGGTATGCTATTGTTTGCCTTTGATGTTGAGGAACCATTCCTAAGGTTGACTAGGGAAATAAGAAAATCAAACAAAAGAAGAAAGGAATATAGAAGGAAAAGAAAGGAAAGATGTTTTTTACTTGAGGTGTATACCACTATCTGTTCTTTTAATCAATGGGTATTCTATGTAAATCGAGTATCTTTGTTAGAAATGTTGATGGGTTGCATAGTTTCTTCTGTAATCTATGTATCTTTCTCCACTAGTCTATGATTTAATTATAAGATATTTTGATACGCTATAATTTGTTCTTTTAAAAAAAATCCACAAGGATGAGGTTGAACCATAATTCCAGTTTCTAGTTGTCAAAAGCTACATCTTCCGTAGCTTGTTGTCAAACAATTTATTGGTATCAACAAGAATCGATGAACACCATCCACTGTCCAGCCAATATAAAATTAAGGAAACAGTCACAATCCTTAAACATCGACAATTTCAAAATGCAATTTATCAAAACTGAACCATTACATATACACATTGCTCATATGATGTACAATACTAATTTAAACAAAAAATACAATATTCAACAAGTTTATGTATGTTAAAATGCTAAGATTTCATCACCTATGGTCCAATTTTTAAAACATCAATCATACATATTATTTCCTTGAAGTTAGTCGAACTATGGTAATGCACAATGCATACATGTATTCTATTATTCCCCATATATGTTGTTTATTTGAAGAGAGTTGCACTACTAGATTAATTAATTAAAATGATGAAAAGTTATGTGATTGTCTAAGAAATGTCTAGTGAAGAATTTTTATTTTTTTTCTAAAATAATATAAATATGAGATTTGATGGGTTTATAGTTAAATGTTTCATAATTTGTAACATTGATTTAGAAAATGGCATGTATGTTAGCCCATTCTCAAGTCATTAGACTCAAGATGGGAGACTCTAAGGATTTTGATTATCATTTGGTACATTAATGGTTGATTATAAGCACATATTCGTTTGTTCTTCTTGTGGAAAAATTGGTAAAACATGCCAAGGATGATATCCTTTAGTGTATATTATTTGTTGATGATGTTCTGCTAGCCCATGAAACTAGATATACCAAATTGCAAAAAGTAATGACTTGGTAAAATATGTTAGACTAATAGATTAAAGATAAGTAGAATCAGAACAGATTTCATGCATTGCAACTTCATCCAATCTACTATCATGAGTGGTATTGCCCCGCTGAATTGAGTGAGTGAGCATGAAAACTTTTATTCCTTAGGTTCTATTAACTATATGGGTGGTGTTTTACGATATGGTTTGTGTCACATGACCAAATCATGATGGAGGTAATAGAGGGTGACTAGAGTATTTTATGACCAAGAGATCCCTCTAGAACTGAAACACATTTTGACATATAGATTTTCAACTAGTCATGCTTAGATGAATAAATTATAAATAATAAATAAACAAAGTTTGCGTAACATGAATGTGGAACAAATGTGTACATTACGTTGTATGTGTGGGAAAAAAAGCTAAAATTGGTTGTGAATAACTATATGAGGATAGTGAGGTGGCATATGTGGATGGAAAGTTACATGGAGTCACCTAAGATGGTATAACACATGCAATATAAACTCAAATAGTAGAGCATGTACAACATAGCCCGATCGGTGGACCAAATTGGAGGTAATATTATTTCATCAAGAACACTTAAAAAGGGAAGATACATGTATAAACTAGATTAAGGAGATGCTACATGGAGATATTATAGTCTTTAAATATTAATGAGAATATGACCCACAATAGTGATATATTGTGTAGAAGGAACCATGTATTGACTGTAATGTTGTTTAGAATGAGGCTAGATGATCCCTCATGAGTGAGGTTAGATGATCCCTTATGAGAGACGAATTTGAACCTAATGAAATTGAATGAAAACCATATAATTTCATCTTGGTCAGGTATTAGACAAGTCAACAACATGGCCTATTTTTTTTTCCAATCTATATTTTCAAATTTGTTTTTAATTTTACCAGTAAACTCGATAAAATCTTACTATCCCCAGCCATGAATAAAATTATTTATAATTGGGTAGTTGACTCTACCTTTAGCCACATTTTCATTGAGATGGCTGTAAAATTTGGCAGAAGTTTGATTGCTACATGAGAGGAAGATATTAGACAACCATATGCTTTATATTTAGAAACATGTGATTAAGAAACAAAGACAAGTTAAGCATCTTCCAGAACTTGATAAAATTCATAATCTCAACCATAATGGTATGTAACTTAATGATGAGTTACATAAGCATATTATCTCTTGATTTTTAGCCTAAAAGGAGGTTCATTGTTTCCATTAGTAACTCTTCTTTAATAAGAAGTTGTTATGAACATGGTGTCCAACAACCCACTATTTGAGGAGAGTAAGATAATTTGTTTAGCAAACACGAGTACTTCACTTGTTATCAATATTAATAGGAGAAATTAGAGATTATGCATAGTAACAAAGGCAAGTACAAAGGAAAGTCAAAGTAAAAAATAATGTTGGTTGTTCTCAATGCAGGAATATTGATCATAAAAAGTATTACATACATCGAAAAGGAGAAGTTCCTTGGAAAAATAGAAAAAAAAACAAGAAATAGTTATACTTGTAAATTTATTGTTTATTCCAAAGTATGTATATTTTCTACATGATGATGATGGATCTAAGTTGGTGTTATATTGTAATACTTCTTACAAATTTGTTAGGAAATCGAGCACAGATATAGGAAGAAAAAGCAAAAAAATATTTGATTGTTTCCCAGAAACCAGCAAAATCTTATCCATAAAAATATATCTAGGAAGGAAGGGTTGCAAGGTTATACCTGTTCCTACAGTTCAGTGACATCAACCTACAATTACAATCTTGGACGGTGTCTGAGCAGCTCTTGATCTTCACCATGGATGATAGTCTCGAACAGCTGCTGCAACAGCTCCTGTGGACTCGCCACTAATTGCATGCTGATGTCTTTCTCCTAGCAACAATCAAAGAACTCTTACCTCTAGAGTAGTCCACATGGACCACCGGGGACTCCACGTTGCACTGCCAGAGCCAGCGGGAAGGAGTTGTCCCCTTCTGTCAGCGTACTAGTCGCCGACATGCTCTCTCACGACAACTAATCTCAATTGCTTCTCTCTTGCTAGCCCTCCTTAGTCAGGTAGGACTTGCTTGGGCTCTTTTGGTTACCACAAGTAGAGAGGACAACAATTGTGATATGGTCATTTTGTACGCAAGATGGTCATTTTGCAGTGTGAAACGGTCGTCTCGTGCTTCTGCAGTTTCCTATTTGCACATGGGATTGGCAATTTGCTTCTAATCAATGTTAAACATTGACTTTTCTCACACAACAAGTATTGTACAATCCAAACAAATTTGAGAAAGCATCTAGAACCTTCCCAACACTAATCATGTGATCTCGCTCACTAAGATGGTCGTCTCACTCACCAAGACGACCGTTTGGTGAATTGAGCCAAGCCGAGATGGTCGGTTCACCTCCGTTTGGGAAACCAACTTCATTCCAACCAGTCTTACAAACCAGAAGTCCATCTCAACACATGAGACGGCCGTTTGGCACCCCAGATACCCATCGCAACACTTGAGACAGTTGTTTGGCAGCGCAGTCAGCTGTTGGTGCATGAGTTGAATATCTAAACACTTTAATAATCAAATCCAATCAACCTAGCACTCCAATTAGTCAGTCCAACACCTGAACTTGAGGGTTCTGAGTCCAGTCACTTGATCTATTGTTTAATTGAATAGCTAAATACCTTTATCATTCAATCCAAACATCATTTATGAGTATACTCCTTTAATCCAAGTGTATCATATGTGTGTGATACTATATGTCTAGAATTATGTTAGTAGTGACTGCCAAGAACAACTTATGACATCACAAGCAAAGAGTGGTGCCAAGTCACACATCATTGCTACCAAAGTAATTAGGAAAGTTAGAGAACAACTTCAACATATAATCCATGAATAGTGTTATCATGATTGTATAGTTCCTTTGTCTCTGATATCCATATTGAACTCAAGGCATGAAATCGTCATCCTCTCAATGTTCAATCCATGTTCCTTGAGCTAGAGCAAACTATTTGAGATGCATGTGAGTTCACATATCATATATTGAATCACATGGGTATGTTCGTACACTCTCAGTCTCACTTATGAAAGGGCCCTGGATATCCATCTCAAGTAGGATGGACAAATCTCATCTCTATCACTCACAGTCAATCCCCATGTGTCAAAGTCACCTAATCATCACCGTTATAAAAAACCATGTTTTAGGACTGCGTTTGATGATGTCAAAGTGTACCCAATGACTTGTGATGAGTGTAATTATTTTAGGTCTACGAACTACAATCACCACCATCACTATGAGAAATGCATCTGGCTACCATTCCATGGTTTCCATATATCACTCTCATGGTGGGTCTGTCTGATACACTATTCACTAACATTTATCTATGTGCTTGACTTGATATCACATATCATGACTAATGAGACTCTGTCATCACTCAACATACATTCTAGTCTTATGTATTACTACTGTCTATTTTTCTTCCACAATAATATCTGACTAGGGAGTTAACAAGAATGTATATACTCTTATCATACATATGATCTCATCATTCAGGTCTTCAACATGAAGGCATACGTCATTGAGTAACATCATTCCTTAGACATATACTTACGTATGTGTCAACATCTCATGACTGAGACAAACATAATAGATAGAAGTACCGTTATGATTATTAAATCATGTATCTAATTCCTTACTCCAATCATCATATGATTGGCTCTTTGGGCATACATACCAACAGACTCCCACTTACACTTAGAGCCAATCACCCACGAATCATATTCCAAGTGATATCAACACATCCATCATGTTTCTACTCCGCAAGCACTCTAGCAACTTTTTCTTTTAGTCAATATTTTGCAATATTCACATCTCTTCTCCTTATGACATCTCATATGAGATGGAAGTACCATAGTATGCTATCTGAGATTCCCTACCTATCATATAGCTCCATTTTTGTCATAGTATCTCTAATGAGTCATTAATGGTTGGAACCTCCCATAAGTTCGCCCATATCAACTTCATACAATATCTTGTGATGTTCTCATAACAAAAAGATACTCAGCTTTTATTGTAGATTTAAACAACTGTTATTAGCTCATAACCCTTCCAACTTACGGTTCTTGCTTTAACGTCAATCACAAAATAGATTGTGATTTATTTATTTGTTAGTTAGGAAGCTGGCATCGGTGTAACGCTTTACACCCAACTCTTCCTTATTACCATGATCAATGAACTAATCCATTTGGTGTTTTACAAGCACCTAAAGATGTTCTTTTACGGTAGTCCAGTGACTCTCACTGGCATATGACATATACCTTCTCATCATGTCCAATACATACAAGATTACTAGGCATGTATATATATATCCTCTCATCATGTCTAATACATATGAGATGACTGCATATCCTCTCATCACGTCCAATACATACGATATTATAGGATATCTTCTCCTCATGTCTAATACATACGAGATAATGAGATGAGTACAAACGGGATAGATGCAATCAAGAATGTCCATGACATCTATCCATGTGTTCATGTTCTTCATAAGAACTAAGACACTAAGCTCTTGAGAGACTAACTCAATGGAACATGGACACATTTTGTCTCAATGAATCATGCATGTTGAACCCTTCAACATCTTGCCAGTGTATGTTCTCTTTCTTAGGTTAAGAAGCTTTCCAGATCTATCAGTATAGATCTCAATTCCTATCACATAGGATGCTTCTCCTAAGTCCTTCACAAAGAATGCACTTTCCTTGCTATGTGTCAACATTTATAGGATAAGGATGTTATACTGCATCACTATGTGGAATATAAATATTCTCCCACGAAATCTTTTGTAATCACAGATTTTAATCTGACTCAAATCAAACACTTTGACTTTCTTGTCAAAATAGAATATTTCACCTTTGAGATGCTTGCTTCAATAAAAAAATTGACCTTTGTAGCTTACAAACTTTATTTGCATTAATGGATTTATAAAATCATTAGATTATTTCACATACACATCCTATACAATTATTCCAGTTATGGAATGCGGTTTTAAAATCCATAAGCCAAATCTCAAGTCTCACTAAGCTGCAATTGCAAGCATGATCACCATGTTTAACAACTTGAACTTTTTTGATCTCATCACATCCAATCTACCCTTTCATGTTCATCTTCTTTCAAAGACCCAAATGCACCCTATGGGTTTTACCCCTTTAGGTGGATCCATCAAGGTCATACCTTGTTGGTGTACATAGAGTCCATCTTTGATCTTAAGGCACAAAGCCACATCCCAAACTCCAGTCCCTCAATAGCTTCTAGTCGGTTTGTTTGACTCATCATTATTATCAACTCACCACCTTTCTGAATTATAAGATATCATATATCCTTCAAACTCAAGGCATGATTCACTAGAACTATAAGGCTTTTGTGTTACATAAGGAACTTGAGATTCCACAACACATTTTATAATTCTCATTGTTCCCAATGTAGCTATTTTAGTTTCAATGTTTTTCTTATTTGTCTCAAACATTTCGAGTTCTACTTTTACTCCCACTGATTCCTTTAGAACTAGGTTCCTATTCAAGAATATATCCATCCAGATCAACAAACAACTTTGTTGTAGGATTGGGATAAGAGTAGTATTTAACAAAATAACATTTGTGTGATTTGTATACAATGTCCCTTTTAAGAAACAACTTTCTTATATAGGCATTCATCTTTAATCACTATCAAAGACATATAGATACACTTCCCATACCATATCGCATATGGTGTCTTTTGAACCATTTTAGATGGTACATTCTTTTAGTCTTTAGCATGTGCCCGAAGGAAAATGGAATTTTAGCTAAGTTTATTGATAATCATACCTTAACAACGTGTGATTCCTTCCTTCTAACACATCATCATGTTCAGGTGTTCATTGTGATACACTATCACATATCTCCAGAAGGTCCTCAAACTCTTAGTTTAAAATATTTCAACATCTATCATATCGAAGTATCTTAATACTTTACCAAGTTAGTTATGTACTTCATTTATGATCTCCTTGAACACTTCAAGAGATGCATACTTGTATTTCATTAAATACAATTTTCCATATCTATTGACCACTTTAGTAAATATAGTGAGGTACTAGTAACCACCTTTAGCATTTATTCTAAAAAATATGTTGTACATCAACATGTACTAGGCCTAATAGAACACTTGTTCTCCCACTACATCCAGTGGAGATGATTTTGTCATATTGCTCAATGAATAAGACTTGCATGTCTCTATTGTCTCAATAACCAAAAGAGTCTAGACCAACACCATTTTGGAATCTAGAAGTACATTTCTCGTTTATGTGCATTAGATGACTATGCTATAGTTGTACATTGTTTGAGTAATCAAGTCATTCATTATATGTGTCATACACATTTTTCTCTATACTTATCAAGTATAGTATATGAAACACATGACATTTTCGTAAAAGATCATATCTTTTAAAATGAAACATAATGTCCTTGTCATACAAGACATATGATGTTTTTCATTAATGGCAAGTACATAATAGCAATTCACTAATTCTATCATGTTTCCTTGAATGACAGCTCTCAACTGTAGTGGAAGTAACCCTTGCTCCACACAGTTCTAGCTTATTTCTTCTCAGGTCCTAAACTAGATATCTCTATCTACTTCTTCTTCCTAAGATCCTCTTACATAAAGAGGATAATTCCTTAACCAATGTCCAACTGGTGATAATGGTGGTATTGTCTTTCCTTAACCATTTAAGTGAAAAGGACGATTCCTTTTACACTTATCCCTTTCTTTACTTGAGTGCAGAAGACTTGGACTTTATCTTAGCCTCAAAACAATTCTTAGCCTTGCCTTTGTCCTTAGACTCACTTCCTCTGATCATCATCAGGGATTTGTCCTTCTTCATTTATGCTTTGGCATCAACATACCCAACATATAATAAACTAGTTATATGATTCATACAACAACTTGTAGAATCATATCCATGGTCAACTCTTGACCTAAGATAAATCCCATTCATTCCACATGTCCAATCATATTGAGCATATGGGGTCTACTGGATCTCCCTCTACCAGTTTGCATTCAAACAACGCTTTGTAAACATTATTCCCTATTTGCTTTACATGATACTTAAGATGTGTTACCATCTCAAGAATGTCCATGTTATCATGGTGTTCAAACAACTCATAATTCATACACCATAGCATAAGGTGCTTAATGTCTGTGACTTCATTAGCATGCTTCAAGTAATCATCCAATTTAGTCCTAAGGCGCATTTGGAGTGGGTTCCTCTAGCTTTGGTCTTTCAAGGACATAGAGATTTCACTCATTGAGAACAATTCTCAAAGTCCTAAACCAGATTCAAAAGTTAATCTTGTTTGGTTTATCCTATTTGAGGACTAATAACAACTATATTGTATTTGTGTTTGTCTACAAAAGAATATTGCAACTTAAAAAATGATTTGATTTGATTTGATAAATTTGACGATATTAATTAGGTTTTTTTATTAATTAACACTCCCGCTATTTTTCTCATATTGATAGCCCTCAATCTCAATTGAAAATATTGCAACATACAATATTCTAGTGGGCCAAGATAGAAAACAATTCAATTGTCAACCGGCCTACACTAGCATCCTTAGTCAATTATCAAGGTAGGAAATCATGCCAATTGCATCATATGCAACTCTTGGATAGATGATATGTACAACTCCTTACCATAATCATCTACATGCCTCTAGGTCTAGCCTCTTTGAGAATCACTAGTCAAGCCTGACCCAAAAGCCGACACAATAGAACATGCACCCTGCTTTAGCAGAACCTACATATCTACCATCACACTTCCACGAGATAGACGGTGCACCATTCTTTAGCATAACCTACACTTGGTCGATAAATCTTTTAATGTGTGCTACTTTTGGAAGACATCTAAGACTTTGATTGTGGCAACACATCCCACTATCACACAGACAGCGAGGTGTTACGCGAAAACGTGCGGAAATCACCATAAACCAAAGATTACTAAAAACACGGGTTAATTAAAACCGATTGCGGAAAGCCGATAAACTGAAAAACTATTACATTTAGGTCGACATCTTGTAAGGAAATAGGTTATAAAAACATATACAAGATCTTGGTATGTGTCCACAGCTTAGGAGATCAGTTGTCATGTCATCACATGAGTTCATCACCTGTTTATACATACATAACGGCCCACATCCGGCCAGTAGCAGGATACACAAAACATCAACAGCTATACATCGTGAAACAACATCAAACACCTCCAAGGACCTGAGAGTACATGGATGACTCTAAGACTCTACTACAAAACATCCAAAACAACAGCATGTCCATCTCTTGCCTTCTACTTCTTGTCTCGCTGCTCAGCCGCAACTCCACGACCACCACCACCTCTAGCACAAACACCTAAAAAGGTTATAAACCAGTGGGGTGAGACACACAGTCCCAGCGAGAAACATAACTCCCCGCCGAAACTACAAAACCTCAAAAAGATAAAGCAACAACAGCTGATAACTAATAAAGGGTATAACAAGAGCAGTTATAAAGTAAAACTATTCATACCGTCAAGCTTACCAGAAAGTACGGAAAGTATATATCCAAATATTTCTTTATGGAACATGATTAACAAGATAAGAATTATAAGGTCTTACTAAATAACACAAAACATATAAGTAACTGCAAATTATAGCAAGATTAACTACTCAAGCAAGGCCTCAACCAATGTTCCGTGTTTTGCCTTAGGCAGTATATACTATACGGCTGGATTACGTATTATTATGCCCTGAGGAAGTGAGCCGTACCGCTCAAATCCAACCGACGACTGCGAAACCCAGAGCCGGTGCCATACAAGGTCAATGGAAGAGCCAGACTCCACGACCTCCCACCTCGTGGTCAGTGCATGAGAATCAAAGCAGGACCGCAGTCTCGTGCTTAAGTGGCCTCAACCACAGGGTCAGCTCCATAGGCTACCCTTCCTCTAGCCCGCCTCGGTACAGGTCACAGTGCTATTATATCTGAGCCACGAGCCTGTTCACCATGCTCTGAGTCATGAACGCATTCATGCTCCCATATCACATATCCTGAGCCATGGGCATGTTCACCATGCTCTATACATATCTCGAGTCTGCAACCGCAGCTACACTCGATTCCCTCTCTATTTTAGGCTAGGAGAAACCTCGCATATTCAAAAATAGGCGCTCCGGGTTAACCCGTAGGAGAACCCGTTTCACCATCACCAGCTCCTGACGATGATCGATCTATGGCCAGGGCAAACTACATGATATATTCCACTGTGATTAATTAATATCTTTTAGGTGGATTGCAAGATTCAACCAAGTTATATAACATGCAAACTATAACAAGAATAAACAGCATGAAACCCAATATTATACTTTTATTGTAATCAACATCATCCTGATCCATTACAAGGATCCAACATTTCATGTTATCACTTGGCCTCTTGCCAATCATCCAGATCCATCTCAAGGATCATCACATTGCCATGGGATCTCAATCCCTTATCACATAGTGCCACTGCCTTTCAAGGCTTACATCATCAACATGGGATAGCAATCCCAAGCACTTTAGTCAAACATATCATACATATTATCTCATTATCAAGAGTAATCATCACAGCAGAGTTACTCAACATATATACCTCATAGCCCTTAACCTGGCTATGCATCTGTCATGGAACACCTGCATGGTTAGTGTGCACAATCATCGTAGACTAATAGAAAGATCATATAATCATTCACTCAACATTATACATATCCTTCCAGATGATCATGAACACATGTAAATTCAAGTTACATAGATGTGCACTAATTACCATCAAGCATGTCAAGGGTTACTATCAAAAACCATCGTGATAGCAAAAACAAGAACTAGCATATAAGTTGTCCATATAAGGAACAAGACCCTCACTAGAAGCACCCACTACCCTCACCAAAGGTAGTATCGGGCAGGGAATTCTCCCCTATCGCCCAACCCTCAACTCATGTCGGTTACGCAGTCCAGCACATATCGGCCAAGCACTAGGGTGTCGGGCATCCAAGGCATAACATTCAACATCATGACGTGCACCTATGTCGAGGAGGCATATCGTGCAACGCAGCGTCGTGCACCTCCAAGAGTAACGTGCAGCTCAGTCCGTGTCATGCAATGGTGCATTGTGCAACGCTGTGTTGTGCATCAGGGACGACGGCTATAAAGCATGTCGGGCAGCAAGCTCAAGAGGTGTATCGTGCAACAGGGGATAACGTGCAGCCATATGTGTATCGAGCAACCAAAGCGAGTAGCTCGGCCAAAGGAGCATGTCATGCGACGGTGTGTCAGGCCTCATGGCATATCGGTCAGCGCATGTATCGGGCACTAAGGTGTCGCGTGCCTCATGTATTATGCAACGGCACGTCGGGTACCACTGAGTATCGTGCAACTGAGCCCAAGGGGCGTGTCATGCAACTCAGGGTCGTGCAACGCTTGCCGTGCAGCTCATGCTATTATCGTGCAAAGGTGCGTTATGCACTAGGTTACCATCTCGAAAGTGTGTCGGCCAGCATCACTCACAAGGCAACACAGGTCCATATCGCAACGCCCTGTCATCCAAGGTATAGCGGCGTCGAGCTACCATCTGCACTAAGTGTGCCGGGCAGGTTACTCCACCATGTGTGATGCCCGACACACACACACACACACACACACACACACACCAGGGTAGGATCCAAGCATATCGCCTACTCCCAAACCAGATGTGAATCTCAACACATAGAAGGTCAAGAACCAGGGTGTGACGCCCAGCACATCCACCATATGTCGACCAAGACTCAAAGTCTAGAGGGGTATCAGGCAGCATTACCACCAACACCATATCGGGCAAGATGCACCCCGATAGGGTCACCACCAACCCCAAGCTCAAGGGCACCAAAACCCTAAAGGATCAAGAAGATGGCTCACCTCTCAACTTGAACAAGAGAGGGGTCTTGAACCCTTCATATCACCAATTGGGCAACACAAGAACAACCACAACCAAGGTCCACGACTACTACAAAGCTCACCTCTAGAATCCATGGTGAGAGAAGGGTGTTGCTCGAGAAACTAGAATACAAGCTCACCTCTCAACTCAAACGAGAGAGGAGTATTGCTCATATTACTAAAGTTCAAGCTCACTTCTCAAGACCAAAGGAGGTAGAGGGGTGTTGCTCGACAAGAAACCCTAGAACAAGGATCGGCCAACAAGAAGCAACTAAGCAAGAAACCAAACTAACAACATGCATAGTCGATATGATCATAAGCAACATATAAGAATATAGAAGAAGGTAGTGTAGTTAGGGTTAGGAGTTATGTAACCCTCCTTAAGCAAGCTCCAAGCTCCCAGCACCAAGCTCCAAGCACCACCAAGGAAGAAAGAGACTCCAAGAAGGATCGACTACCAAGCTTGTAAGAGAAGAGAGTGTGTCGTGCACCTAGGAGAGGAAGACTAATGAACTAAAGGGATCCTTAGCAAGGGAAAGGAAACACATATATAGAAGGGGATGGAGGAGAAACCAAAGTAGAGCAAAGCAAGGTGTCTCCCACCTAGGGACACTTGTCCAAGAGCATTGCCACCACTCTAGCATGTCTTAAACACATGTCCAAGGCCATTGCCACATGCAAGCATCAAGCACCAAGTGTCCACTAGTGGTGACACAAACAAGGTCAAAGATCCATGGCCGACACAACTCTGGGTGACACATCCTGGGCGACACAAACATCCTCTTGCCCGACACAAGGTCCAAAGGAGCAAAGGCAACGCACCACAAGGCTCAACAAGCTCAACCAAGCCCAAAGGAACTCAAGCAACAAGCCCAACCCTTCCTCTCAACACTAGAGGAAGGAAGGAGAGGGAGGAATACCTCACAAGATGACAAACTTTCCCACAAACCCTAAACTTGGGTTAATTGCAAGTAGCACCTCCAACTCTCAACAAAGCACCAACAAACCCTAATCACCACCAAAGGTGATTAGCAAGCAACTAAGAATCAAGGTTAAGCAAATCAAATAGGGTAAACCCTAAACGGAGGTCAGGGTCCTTACAAGCTAACCCCCTACAAAGGGATTTCATCCCTGAAATACGAAGCGAAAAGCGAGGGATATGTCCTCCTCAACTCTTCCTCAAGCTCCCACGTGGCTTCCTCAATGCCACGATGTTGCCAAAGAACCTTCACAAGAACTAGGTCCTTCCTCTTCATCTTCTTAACCCTCCTGTCAAGGATCACCACATGACCTTCCTCGTAGGTCATATCTTCATCAATCTCAACTTCAACTGGCTGTATCACTGTCTCTGTATCCGGATGACTTTTCTTCAACATACTGACATGGAACACTGGATGTAACCTGTGCAACTCTGGCGGCAGCTCCAACTCATAAGCTACCTTGCCCATACGTGCTATGACTGGATAAGGCCCCATATACCTGGTTGCTAGCTTACCCTTCTGGCCAAACCTTAGCACACCTTTCTACAGAGAGACTTTGAGATACACTTTGTCTCCTACATGGAACTCCAAAGGTCATCGGTGATTGTCTGCATAAGACTTCTGCCTGTCTTGTGCTGCTTTCAACTGTTGTTGTATCACTTTGATCTTTTCTGTCGTCTATTGTACTAACTCAGGACCCAAAAGCTGATATTCACCAGACTCATACCAATATAACGGAGATCTGCACTTCCTTCCATACAAGGCCTCATAAGGAGCCATGTCAATGCTCCGCTGATAACTATTGTTGTAAGAAAACTCTATCAAACTGAGATGTACATCCCAACTGCCTAGGAATTGCATAACACAAGCTCGAAGGAGATCCTCCAAAGTCTGTATAGTCCTCTCAGACTGTCCATCTGTCTGTGGGTGGAAAGCGGTACTGAATCTCAACTGCGTTCCCAACGCTTTGTGCAACTGTTCCCAGAAATGACTCGTGAACTGAGGACCTCTGTCAGAAACTATCGTTGCTAGCACACCATGCAAACATAATATCTCATCCACATATACTCGAGCGAGCTTCTCGGCTGTATATGTTGTCTTAACTAGTATGAAATGGGCAGACTTCGTCAATCTGTCCACTATTACCCAAATGGAATCATGATTCCTAGTTGTCCTGGGTAGACCAACTACAAAATCCATGGTTATGTGATCCCATTTCCACTGCAGTATCGGCAGGGGTTGCAATGTACCTGCCGGCTTCTGGTGCTCAGCCTTGACTTGCTGACAAACCGCACACCTAGCCACGAACTCAGCTACATCTTTCTTCAAACTGGGCCACCAATACAAGTCCTTCAGACTATGATATATCTTGGTGACACCTGGATGCATAGCATACATCGACGTGTGTGCTTCTTCGAGCACTAACTTCCTCAGATTGTCAGCATCGGGGACCACCATCCTATCACGATAGCAAACTAGTCCATCCTCAGACTCATGGAACCCATCATGCTTTTCCCTGCCAAAATCTGATCTGATCAACTGTACTGTGTCATCCCCTTGCTGTGCATCTTTGATCTACTGTCTCATCATAGGCCTGACTTGCATCTGTGTTAAAAGTACAGCTAACAAGGAATCTTCCATCTGTACATTCATCTGTCGCAAAGAGACAAACATATCTCATCTATGGCATACCAAGGAACTCAACTGTGCCTTCTTTGAAGAAAGAGAGGAAGACTTTCGGCTAAGCACATCAGCTACCACATTCACCTCACCAGGATGATACTCGATGGTGCAGTCATAATCATTGATTAGCTCCATCCATCGACGTTGTCGCATGTTTAACTCATGCTGCAAAAAGATGTACTTCAGATTCTTATGATCCGTAAAGATCTGACACACTTCCCCATAAAGATAGTGTCTCCAAATCTTTAACACATGAACCACTGCTGCCAACTCCAAATCATGAGTCGGATAGTTCACCTCGTGTTTCTTAAGCTGTCGCAAAGCAAAAGAAACCACATGTTCTTCCTGCATCAGCACACAACCTAAACCTTTCTTGGAAGCATCACAGAAAACAACATAGCCCTTTCCAGGCTCTGGCAACACTAACGCTGGGGCACTAGTCAACTTTTCCTTCAAACTCTGGAAAGCTTGCTGACAACGATCATCCCAGACAAAAGGTACATCCTTCCTAGTCAACTTTGTCATCGGCAACACAATCACACTGAAGTCCTTAATAAACCTCCGATAGTATCCTGCCAAACCCAGGAAACTACAAACCTCCGTCGGCGTCTTCAGCTGTTCCCACTCTGCAATAGACTCCACCTTCTTCGGGTCCACTTTGACTCCTTCAGCAGATATCACATGACCTAAGAAAGTCACTTCTTTCAACCGGAACTCACACTTACTGAACTTGGCATACAACTGATGTTTGCGAAGAAGAGTCAACGCTAGTCGAAGATGTCGCTCATGCTCTTGCTTGTCTCGACTATAGATCAAGATGTCATGTTATGACCCACATTTCGTTTTACCAGTAAGTACCTTGGTTAGTGCATAATTGAACTAGTTATGTTGAGATGAGTACTTGCTTTTGTTAATAGTGTTTTGAGCTTTGAGCTAGTGTTAATGTATCATTAGCTTGTTCTCTTGTCCTGAGGTTGAGGACAAGTTTGTTCTTGATCCGTTGCCAGAGAAATCACGCGAAACCGACCTAAGAGTAAAAAGATATGAGCTTTTTAGCGAGCAGGGACCTATATGTAATTTCTAAAAGTTCTTGGGTAATTTGCATCCGGCCCCCTGGGCGCCCTTCCTTATCCCTTCTTTAGTTTTTCCTTTATAAGCTTTGTTAGCTGACCTTGAATGAACGATACGTTCATTCCTTCAGTTGGCGCTTGAGAAAAACAGAAAAAGGGAGAGGGAGAGAGCGAGCTAGAGGAGAAAGCTGGGCAATCAAGCCCCTCCTTCTCCGTTCTTCTTCGATTCCTCATCTTCTCCAGCCGAATCAGCCAACCACTTCACCTTCTTCCCCTTCCCCTTCTTCTTTCCCGTTCCTGCTGCCCGGCCAAGATAGGAGCCGGCCAAGGAGGTGCTAGGAGCGGCCAAAGGCGTGAAAAGCAACGTCTACGGGTTGCTGCTAGGTCGTCTTGAAGTTCCCAAGGTATTTCGTGCGGAGATTTCCCGCGAATTGACCCCGAATCCACCTTCTTCCTCGGGGATTTCCGTTTCTGCGCAGGTTGCACGGCGTGCAAATCAGTTTGCACGGCGTGCAAAGTTACAGAAAGCTGATGTCGGAGATTTCTGTTTCTGCACAGGTTTGCACGGCGTGCAGATCAGTTGCACGGGGTGCAGATCAGTTGCACGGGGTGCAAAGTTGCAGAAAAATAGAACAGAAGTGTTTCTGCCCAGATTGCACGGGGTGCAGATCAGTTGCACGGGGTGCAGATCAGTTGCACGGGGTGCAAAGTTGCAGGAAAATAGAACAGAAGTGTTTCTGCCCAGATTGCACGGGGTGCAGATCAGTTGCACGGGGTGCAAATTTGCATAAAAGCAGAATTAGGCGTGTTTGTGGATGTTTTCGGTGTATACGAACACACCGAATTGGGTGAGTATTATCTCACTTAGTTATCAAGGTTTAACTCGTTTAAACGTAGATATTGCGTATATGAAAATGTTGTTTATGTGCATATGTGGGTAATAGAGATTACTCGGATGCCGAGCATAGTTATCATCCCTAGACTTTTAATTTGCATAGTTCAAATGAAATGAAATGATTAGTAAAATAAATGTGTATGCTTTACAAGTAATTTCAGTAAGATGCGAATAAATGTGATAAAGTATTTCAGATTGAGTATTCTTTTCAATACAGTATATTTGAATGTTCAGTAACATGAAATCAGTATAGAGACGTGGAATGGATATGAAATCTATTTACAGTGAACGAATCTGTTTGCATGAAAGCATAGCTGAGTTATGAGTTATTGCGATATAAGTGAATAGTTGTTGCACTATATATAGAAATGTTATGAAAGTTGAACTTCTAGTTTCAGCTAGTGAATTGCATAATTACAGTATATTCCAGTAGTCAAATATGTGAGAGAGAGACACAATGTTATAAGAGTTTTCTTGTTATAATAAAATGTGTTAGACTTAGATGCCCTGACACCTTAGAACCCCTTTTGGAGGTCTGTGCCTTAGGGGTGAAATGACCTACCTAGCGTGTGTCTAGATGGTCGATGGCTCGTGTTCAACAATAATCCGTGCGTGTGTCACGGTGGCACGAGGACAGAGAGGTAGTGTTCAACAATAATCCGTGCGTGTGTCACGGTGGCACTGGAAGTAAATAGGGGTTATTCAACAATAATATGTGCGTGTGTCACAGTGGTGACCCAGACTCTCCGCCTGTGTGCTCAGGTTAGAGGAGGAGTCTAGAGTACACTCTTTGAGAGTGCAGAGAGGCCGTGTGAGCCTGAGAGTCCTGACGCAGACCAGGACGGCAGTCAGACTTAGCATTTCCCGGGTGTGTCGCTAAGTCTTGTACGGTGGGTTCGTAGTTCGCTATGAGACTTTATATGCAGAGTACACTGCATATGATCAGGGCATAAGTTAAAAGATGATTACTTAGAATTAAGGTAGATTAATATGAAACTTGTGTATGTTCATATTTATAATTTATAATACTTGTTCTTTAAATGTTCAATATACTTTTCTGCGATAATTGCACTGTTTAATTTGATCAGCTCAGTTTGTTATTTTATCCACATATTCCTGTTAAATGTAAAATATGGAGTTATCCGATGATGGCTAAGTGAAATATTATTCACTGAGCGAGTAGGGTCATTCCTCTACTCAAACATTTTCAGGTCAGCGACAGTTCCAGGAATCGGAAGGATCTTTTCATCCTAACGCTTAATCTGTAGAAGGTATATGTAGTTAGTTTAGTTAGATAGTGGTCTCTTAGTCCTTTCCCCTCGGTCCTTGGGACATGGTGTGGGTGAGAGAGAGTATGTATGGCGAATGTGTAAAAGATGTAAATTAACTGTTATGTTTTACTTTCTGTTAAACAATGTTACATGTTGTAAACTCTGCTTATGTTCTCTAGCCAGTTTAATTGAGATGCTTCCGCAATAGTTTATCATGTTTTAGTTTACATCAATAATCCGGATATCATTACGAGGTTTTAAAAAGAAAAAGTTTTCAGTGATTTGTTTATGTGATAATCCCTCCGTCGCGCCCTAATCTCGTGATTAGTGGTTAGTGTGAGATCGGGGTGTGACATCTTTTGGTATCAGAGCATAGGTTGAGTACATGGTTACTCTAAGTCAAGGTCAGGGGACGATAAGAGACCAATAGGATTAGGACTTAAGTGTCATCCTTCTAATTGCAATTTTCTAACAGGAAGTGTTCTGTTATACTATTGCAGATGGTAGGAAGAAGATGTGGTCATGAGAACCAAGTAAAGAGCTTAGGTTGAGTCGTTAAGAATCATTAGGATCAAAAGATAAAGTTATAAGTGAGGAAAATAAGAAGTGATGTGTCTTTAGCTCTGGGAGGTCTGAGTGTTTAGATACCCTGGCCAGGTGTCTGAATACTTAGGTTGACCAGTATCGAGCTACTCTGTCTATTCTTCTCTGGATGCCCTGGCCAGGTATGTAGAGGAAGGATGGGCTAGAGAGAAACCCTAGAAATCTTAGGGTTAAGAAACTGGAAATTTATGCAGGAGTAAGATATTAAACATAGGATGCGATGCAACTCTTGCTTTATATTGCTTATTTGATTGGAAATCATTAGAAATGCTCTTATATGTATGGATTTAGATTTTCAGTTTATAGAATAAATATGATTCTTTTATATTGTTGTGTGTCATGAAGTGATTTAGTTATTGTTTATATTCTTTGTATTAAGTATACCAGAAGTTATGTTTAAATGAGTTTGCCCTAAGTGGATATTCTTTCCACATGTTTGAGATTAATAGGAATTGGTTAATCCTGAGTAGCTCTTGGCTTCAGGACTACAGGTTCGGCCTGGTCCGGCTGGCAGGATGCGTTACTGAGATCTAATGACTCCTATTAACAGTATAATAAGAGTAGACTCTGGATAATTTAGACTCACATCATATTAAGACTGTACATACACTAAGACGTTGAGATGTAAGAGAAAGATTAGAACAGCTAAGAATTTGCTAGAAATGATATCAGAGGCCCAATGTTGGAACCTCATATGAGCAATCCTTAATTAGAAATAAAGGAACACAATAAGGGTCAGATTAAATTTAATGATTAGGTGAGAAATACCCTTAATGGTACTAATCAATAATGCATAACAAATGCATGGATCCAATACATGATTAGTAAACCCTAGTGGAGGGTGTCTCATTGTGAACCCTGGTTGAGGGTGTATCCTTGTGAAACCCTAGTTGAGGGTGTATCATTGTGATTGTTCATAGGCAACTTTATAATAAAGTTATGCCTTAAAACTAAGATAAGTCCATATCATGTGAGATAGCTGGACAATTCTAATGTGTGGCCTATGCATTATATGCTAAAGGTGAGTATTCTGTGATGGAATGCATTAAGAGGGAAGATACCTTAATACAAGGTAAAGTTGGTTAACTCAAGAGGGTCTGAATTAATGAGAAATGGGGAACCCTAACCCTAATTTGGGGAAAAGGGAATGATAAGCCCTGTTTGATAGTGAACCCTAATTCCTGGTTAAGGAATGATGGTGTTACTATTGTATCACACGATGTGATGAATATCTTGTATGACTGTTATCATGCCTAATAACCATGCAGGTATGATGAGATGATGAATATAGCCAAGTTTGGGCTGTGACATTTATATAATAAATGTTGATTGGCTTTTTGTGTGATTGATGTTGTTGTTGCTTAATAAAAGTAATAATGTGTACGGATTTTATGAGCCATGTGAATAAGTTGTTGCCTAGTGAGAGGTGACAAGATATGAATGGCCTTGTGAGCCATGTGTGATGCTTGGGTAACAAGTATCATGTTTATTTGTAGCATTTGTGTTAATAAGTTATGCTAGAGAACTTGGCTGATGTTACATTTCTGTTATATATCTATAGTTCATTGATGATTATTCATATCTGTTGTATCCATTACAAGTAGATGGATGAACTTATGAGATCTAAAGTTTGATTTCAAACTAAGGAAGCAAAGTCACACCACAATAATGCTATGTTACTGATAAGGACCAAACCCTAGAATGTTTAGAGTTGAAGTAGTTCAAGGGATGTCGCTAGTGATTTGGCCTTGAATACTAGCGTCTCTATAAAACAAAATCATGAGTTTTGCACTATGAAAAGTAAACTAGTATTGATAGTAATCCAGGGTTTAAAGGTAGTTAATCTGAAAGGTAGATAAACAATATGAAAATGATTCAGAGAAAAGAATAAGATACAAATTTGAAAGGTAACAAATGTGTTTGAAACAAAAGGAGAAATACAATATAAGTGAAGTGCGATATAAAATAAATTCTTATAGTAATAATAAGAATGAGGAATAATCTATTCTTACCTTGTGTGTTTCAATTTTTGGGATGTTTATTCTATAGGATCAAAATGAGAAGGATAAGTAACAAGAGGTAAGTAGCATAGAATGAGGAGAATTACTCGTCACATGATCTGGAATTAGTTGTTGTAGTTCATGCTCATAAGACATGATGTTACTATCTTTATGGTGAGGTGTGCCAGGTGTTTATAGATTCATAAGAGCTTGAAATATATCTTTACCCAGAAGGATCGGAATCTTAGACAGCGGAGATGATTAGAATTGATTAAGGATTATGATATAATGATAGATTATCATCCTGGAAAAGGCGAATGTAGTAGCTGATGCCCTCAGCAGGAGGTTAAGTTCAACAACTGATGCATTTTCTATGGAATGTTTCAAGAGAGACTTGCTTGTAGATATGCGAAAGTTGAACTTAGACTTGGATGTGTCTGGACAGAGTGGGTTGATTGCTCAGATGCAGGTCAAACCTACTTTCTATGATCAGATTAAGGAGTTGCAACAGTGTGATGACGAGTTGTGGCAGGTTATGCAGGATATGTCAGAAGGTAAAAGGTCAGAATTCAGGTTTTCTGACTATGGTGTGTTGTATCTTCATGACAGGTTGTGTGTACCTAGGAACAGTGAGCTGAAAGAGCAGATTCTTGAAGAAGCGCATGCTTCTATGTATGTTATGCATCCAGGTAACACAAAAATGTACAGGAATCTCAAAGAGTTGTATTGGTGGTCTGGTATGAAAAGAGATGTGGCTGAGTACGTGGCTAGATGTGGAGTGTGTCAGCAGGTCAAAGCTGAGCATCAGAAACATGCTAGTACCTTGCAGTTGCTTCCTATACCTGAATGGAAATGGGAACACATCACGATGGATTTCGTAATAGGGTTACCCAGGACGCCTAGAGGTTCGGACTCGATATGGGTGATTGTGGATAGACTAACTAGGTCTGCTCACTTTCTTCCTGTCAAGTCAACCTTTGATGTTCCGAAGCTGGCCAAGATATATGTGGACAAGGTAATCAGATTGCACGGTATTCCAGTTTCCATTATTTCTGACAGAGACCCTAAGTTCACATCCAGGTTTTGGGATCAGTTACATCGTGCGTTGGGCACAAGGTTGAGGTTCAGTACAACGTTTCACCCGCAGACAGATGGTCAGTCTGAGAGGACCATTCAGACTCTTGAAGACATGCTGAGAGCATGTGTTCTGCAGTTCAGAGGTAACTGGGAAGAACACTTAAGCCTGATGGAGTTTGCATATAACAACAACTACCATTCTAGTCTTGGAATGGCCCCATATGAAGCTCTATATGGCAGAAAGTGTAGATCACCAGTTTGTTGGTATGAGGTTGGCGAGAAAGAAATTCTTGGACCTGAGATAGTCGATATAACTACAGAGAAGATATCTATGATCAGGGAGCAGTTGAAGGCTGCTCAGGACAGGCAGAAAAGTTATGCAGAGAGACGACGTCGACCTCTTGAGTTTGAGGTTGGTGACGGGTTTATCTGAAAGTTTCACCGTGGAAAGGAGTGCTAAGGTTCAGCAAGAGAGGTAAATTGACTCCTAGGTATATGGGCCCATATCCTATCGTTGAGAGGATTGGACCTGTAGCCTACAAGTTGGATTTGCCGTCTGAGTTGGCAAATCTTCATGATGTGTTTCATGTGTCTATGCTGAAGAAGTGTCATCCCGGTACAGAAAAGATTTTAGATCCAGAACTGGCGCAGCTTAGGACAGATGTGTCCTACGTGGAAGGACCAGTGCAGATAGTTGATCACCGAATCAAGAAGCTTAAGAATCGCGAGTTATCTTTAGTGAAAGTTTTGTGGAGGAATCACAATATAGAGGAAGCTACGTGGGAGCTTGAATCAGAGATGTGTAACAAGTTTCCTTTTCTCTTTTAGGAATTTCGGGACGAAATTCTTATAAGGGAGGGAGATTGTTATGACCTACATTTCGTTTTACCAGTAAGTACCTTGGTTAGTGCATAATTGAACTAGTTATGTTGAGATGAGTACTTGCTTTTGTTAATAGTGTTTTGAGCTTTGAGCTAGTGTTAATGTATCATTAGCTTGTTCTCTTGTCCTGAGGTTGAGGACAAGTTTGTTCTTGATCCGTTGCCAGAGAAATCACGCGAAACCGACCTAAGAGTAAAAAGATATGAGCTTTTTAGCGAGCAGGGACCTATATGTAATTTCTGAAAGTTCTTGGGTAATTTGCATCCGGCCCCCTGGGCGCCTTTCCTTATCCCTTCTTTAGTTTTTCCTTTATTAGCTTTGTTAGCCGACCTTGAATGAACGATACGTTCATTCCTTCAGTTGGCGCTTGAGAAAAACAGAAAAAGGGAGAGGGAGAGAGCGAGCTAGAGGAGAAAGCTGGGCAATCAAGCCCCTCCTTCTCCGTTCTTCTTCGATTCCTCATCTTCTCCAGCCGAATCAGCCAGCCACTTCACCTTCTTCCCCTTCCCCTTCTTCTTCCCCGTTCCTGCTGCCCGACCAAGATAGGAGCCGACCAAGGAGGTGCTAGGAGCGGCCAAAGGCGTGAAAAGCAACGTCTACAGGTTGCTGCTAGGTCGTCTTGAAGTTCCCAAGGTATTTCGTGCGGAGATTTCCTGTGAATCGACCCCGAATCCACCTTCTTCCTCAGGGATTTCTATTTCTGCACAGGTTGCACGGCGTGCAAAGTTACAGAAAGCTGATGTCGGGGATTTCTGTTTCTGCACAGGTTTGCACGGGGTGCAGATCAGTTGCACGGGGTGCAAAGTTGCAGAAAAATAGAACAGAAGTGTTTTTGCCCAGATTGCACGGGGTGCAGATCAGTTGCACGGGGTGCAGATTAGTTGCACGGGGTGCAGATCAGTTGCACGGGGTGCAAAGTTGCAGGAAAATAGAACAGAAGTGTTTCTGCCCAGATTGCATGGGGTGCAGATCAGTTGCACGGGGTGCAAAGTTGCTGAAAAGCATAATTAGGTGTGTTTGTGGAAGTTTTCGGTGTATACGAACACACCGAATTGGGTGAGTATTATCTCACTTAGTTATCAAGGTTTAACTCGTTTAAACGTAGATATTGCGTATATGAAAATGTTGTTTATGTGCATATGTGGGTAATAGAGATTACTCGGATGCCGAGCATAGTTATCATCCCTAGACTTTTAATTTGCATAGTTCAAATGAAATGAAATGATTAGTAAAATAAATGTGTATGCTTTACAAGTAATTTCAGTAAGATGCGAATAAATGTGATAAAGTATTTCAGATTGAGTATTCTTTTCAATACAATATATTTGAATGTTCAGTAACATGAAATCAGTATAGAGACGTGGAATGGATATGAAATCTATTTACAGTGAACGAATCTTTTTGCATGAAAGCATAGCTGAGTTATGAGTTATTGCGATATAAGTGAATAGTTGTTGCACTATATATAGAAATGTTATGAAAGTTGAACTTCTAGTTTCAGCTAGTGAATTGCAGAATTATAGTATATTCCAGTAGTCGAATATGTGAGAGAGAGACACAATGTTATAAGAGTTTTCTTGTTATAATAAAATGTGTTAGACTTAGATGCCCTGACACCTTAGAACCCCTTTTGGAGGTATGTGCCTTAGGGGTGAAACGACCTACCTAGCGTGTGTCTAGATGGTCGGTGGCTCGTATTCAACAATAATCCGTGTGTGTGTCACGGTGGCACGAGGACAGAGAGGCAGTGTTCAACAATAATCCGTGCGTGTGTCACAGTGGCACTGGAAGTAAATAGGGGTTATTCAACAATAATCTGTGCGTGTGTCACAGTGGTAACCTAGACTCTCCGCCTGTGTGCTCAGGTTAGAGGAGGAGTCTAGAGTACACTCTTTGAGAGTGCAGAGAGGCCGTGTGAGCCTGAGAGTCCTGACGCAGACCAGGACGGCTGTCAGACTTAGCATTTCCCGGGTGTGTCGCTAAGTCTTGTACGGTGGGTTCGTAGTTCGCTACGAGACTTTATATGCAGAGTACACTGCATATGATCTGGGCATAAGTTAAAAGATGATTACTTAGAATTAAGGTAGATTAATATGAAACTTGTGTATGTTCAGATTTATAATTTATAATACTTGTTCTTTAAATGTTCAGTATACTTTTCTGCGATAATTGCACTGTTTAATTTGATCAGCTCAGTTTGTTATTTTATCCACATATTCCTGTTAAATGTAAAATATGGAGTTATCCGATGATGTCTAAGTGAAATATTATTCACTGAGCGAGTAGGCTCATTCCTCTACTCAAACATTTTCAGGTCAGCGACAGTTCCAGGAATCGGAAGGATCTTTTCATCCTAACGCTTAATCTGTAGAAGGTATATGTAGTTAGTTTAGTTAGATAGTGGTCTCTTAGTCCTTTCCCCTCGGTCCTTGGGACATGGTGTGGGTGAGAGAGAGTATGTATGGCAAATGTGTAAAAGATGTAAATTAACTGTTATGTTTTACTTTCTGTTAAACAATGCTACATGTTGTAAACTCTGCTTATGTTCTCTAGCCAGTTTAATTGAGATGCTTCCGCAATAGTTTATCATGTTTTAGTTTACAGCAATAATCCGGATATCATTACGAGGTTTTAAAAAGAAAAAGTTTTCAGTGATTTGTTTATGTGATAATCCCTCCGTCGCGCCCTAATCTCGTGATTAGTGGTTAGTGTGAGATCGGGGTGTGACATGTCATCTATAAAGACTACAACAAACTGATCTAAGAACGGACGGAACACTCTGTTCATCAAATCCATGAAAGCAGCAGGTGCATTGGTTAGCTCGAACGGCATAACCACAAACTCGTAGTAACCAAACCTCATCCTAAAAGCTGACTTTGGTATGTCATCCGCCCTAATCCTCAACTGATGATATCCAGACCGTAGATCGATCTTCAAAAACACTATAGCACCACACAACTGATCCAACAGGTCATCTATCCTTGGTAACAGGTACTTGTTCTTGATCGTGGCCTTGTTCAACAGTCGGTAATCTATACATAACCGCATCGACCCGTCCTTCGAACAACACTGGAGCACCCCAAGGCGACGTACTCCGTCAGATGAAACCTTTCTCCAACAACTCTTGCAACTGCTTCTTAAGTTCTGCCATCTCCACTGGAGCCATCCTATACGGTGTATGTGCAACTGGCTGCGTTCCTGGAACCAGACTGATCTCAAAATCAATCTCTCGGGGTGGAGGAATACCAGGAACTCATCAGGAAACACATCGGAAAACTCTCGGACAACTGACACCTCCTCAAGGCTAGGACCTTTCTCCTTGGTATCTACAACGGTATCCACAACGTGAGCTAAGAACGCCTCACATTCTTATCGTAGCAACTTCTCTGCCACCAAAGCTGATACTAGACACGTCGGAAGAATCTTCCTATCTCCTTGGAAGATCCACTTCTCTCCATCATCTTCAAACACTGCATGTTTGGAACCACAGTCCAAAACCACCTTATACTTCTCTAAGATATCCATCCCAAGGATAACATCGAAACCATTCATATCAAGTGGTATAAGATCCACTTGAATGTTGTGTCCCGAGAAAGACAAGACACAAGATGGACACTCTTCTCGAATCATCGAGGAACCATCAAGAGGGGTTTCTAACAACAAGCTATCCTTCTTACAGCTAACAGGTAAACGACAGTTCTCAAGCATACTATAGGCGATAAAAGAGTGTGTAGCACCCGGGTCAACCAAAATAGATATAAAGCAAGAAGAAGACATATCAAAATGAGATAACTCCATCTGACCTATCACCACTCGCGGGTTGACTATCGCCTCCGGCTGACTCATAGTATAGAATTGAGCCATTGCTTGTTGTCCACATCCTCTACTCCCTTGAGCAGTCGATCCCGCTTGTGATGCTTCACCGCGTCCTCGCCCTCTGCTACTACTGGGCTGTTGTCTATATGATCTTTGTTGGTTCGGCCTTGGCTACTCCGTCACTTCAACATCTCTGTTTGGGTAATTTAACTTGAAATGCCCGATCTGACCACACAGATGGCATGACCTATCTTCAAACCGTGGCCTAGATGGCCGTGTCACTGCACAGAAGCTATACTATGTGCCTTAGACGGTGAAGAAACATATCATCTTCCCTTACTTGGAGACCACTGCGATGGTGCACTGGAACCTCTCATCACGGAAGGTGCTGAAAACCTAGGCTTCTTAAAGCCACCAAACCTCTGTCCCTGGAACTGAGCAAGCCTCTTCTTAGACATGGATTCTCTCTTCTCCTTAACTGACCGTTCGATCCTCCGGACAGATTCCACAAACGTAGAAAACTGCTCTCGATTCTCCAATGCAGAAGCAGGTGTCGTCAACTCAATACTCAGACCTTTGTCAAAGCGTCTGATCTGCTCTTCATCTGTCGTTGCCATGTGAGGACAAAACCTCAACAGATCCATGAACTTGGCTTCATACTCGGTGAGGTTCATCGTTCCTTGGCGTAAGTGCTCAAACTGGCTGATCTTCTCATCTAGATACGTCTTCGAAAAGTATCTGCTGATGAACTCACACCAGAAAACCTCCCAACCGATCACCTCACCAGGTCGCTTCTCTTCCTCGATGGTCCACCAGTGACCAGCACTACCCTTCAGAAGGTAGACAACGTGCTTTACTTTGTCTGCTTTGGGGATGTCAAGGATCCAGAAAGCCTTCTCAAGACTTGTCAGCCACAGATCTACATCCGTTGGATTATCCATTCCAGTATAATCTGAAGCTCTGACTCGGTGAAGCCGCTCAAATGTCTTCCCAATACCCGATGCTTCACCATGGGGAGCATGTGCTCTCGGCGGAGGCACTGGCAGTCTTTCTACCATGAGATTCATCGTAGCCGTCATCTGCCCCATAAGCTGTTGGTAAGTAGGATGTTCAAGAATGGCTGGGTTAGGTTGGGGGACCTCAGACACCCGATCTTCATGTGCCTGACCAAAAGCTCCATCAACTGATGTAGCATCGCTGTGCTCAGGAGCATGTTCTTCATGGTTTCCAGACATCTTGGCTTTTCTTCCACTGAGGGCAGAAGATGATTGTAAGAAAATCTGGAAAACCCACAAGAACAGACACAACCTAGTCCTAAATCCCTATAGACTCAGTGAACCTAGGGCTCTGATACCAAAACTTTTGGCAACACATCCCACTATCACACAGACAGCGAGGTGTTACGAAAAAACATGCGGAAATCACCATAAACCACAGATTAACAAAAACACGGGTTAATTAAAACTGATTGCGGAAAGCCGATTAACTGAAAAACTATTACATTCAGGTCCACATCCTGTAAGGAAACATGTTATACAAACATATACAAGATCTTGGTATGTGTCCACAACTTAGGAGATCAGCTGTCCTATCATCACATGAGTTCATCACCTGTTTATACATACATAACGGCCCACATCCGGCCAGCAGCAAGATACAGAAAACATAACCAGCTATACATCGTGAAACAACATCAAACACCTCCAAGGACCTGAGAGTACAGGGATGACTCTAAGACTCAACTATAAAACATCCAAAACAACAGCATGTCCATATCTTGCCTTCTACTGCTCGTCTCGCTGTTCAGCCGCAACTCCGCGACCACCACCACCTCTAGCTCAAACACCTAAAAAGGTTATAAACTAGTGGGGTGAGACACACATTCCCAGTGAGAAACATAACTCCCCATCGAAACTACAAAACCTTAGAAAGATAAAGCAACAACAGCTGATAACTGATAAAGGGTATAACAAGAGCAGTTATAAAGTAAAACTATTCATACCGTCAAGCTTACCAGAAAGTACGGAAGGTGTATATCCAAGTATTTCTTTATGGAACATGATTAACAAGATAAGAATTATAAGGTCTTACTACATAACACAAAATGTATAAGTAACTACAAAGTATAGCAAGATTAACTACTCAAGCAAGGCCTCAACCAATGTTCCGTGTTTTGCCTTGGGCAGTAAATACTATACAGCTGGATTACGTATTATTATCCCCTGAGGAAGTGAGCCGTACCGCTCAAATCCAACCGACGGCTACGAAACCCAGAGCCGGTGCCATACAAGGTCAATGGAAGAGCCGGACTCCACGACCTCCCACCTCGTGGTCAGTGCATGAGAACCAAAGTAGGACCGTAGTCTCGTGCTTAAGTGGCCTCAGCCACAGGGTCAGCTCCATAGGCTACCCTTCCTCTAGCCCGCCTCAGTACAGGTCACGACGCTAGTATATCTGAGCCACGGGCCTGTTCACCGTGCTTTGAGCCATGAATGCATTCATGCTCCCATATCACAAATCCTGAGCCATGGGCCTGTTCACCATGCTCTATACATATCCCGAGTCTGCAACCGCAGCTGCACTCGATTCCCTCTCTATTTTAGGCTAGGAGAAACCTCGCATATTCAACAATATGCGCTCCGGGTTAACCCGCAGGAGAACCCGTTTCACCATCATTAGCTCCTGACGATGATGGATCTATGGCCAGGGAAAACTACATGATATATTCCATTGTGATTAATTAATATGTTTTAGGTGGATTGCAAGATTCAACCAAGTTATATAACATGCAAACTATAACAAGAATAAACAACATGAAACCCAATATTATACTTTTATTGTAATCAACATCATCCTGATCCATTACAAGGATCCAACATTTCATGTTATCACTTGGCCTCTTGCCAATCATCCAGATCCATCTCAAGGATCATCACATTGCCATGGGATCTCAATCCCTTATCACATAGTGCCACTGCCTTTCAAGGCTTACATCATCAACATGGGATAGCAATCCCAAGCACTTTAGTCAAACATATCATACATATTATCTCATTATCAAGAGTAATCATCACAGCAGAGTTACTCAACATATATACCTCATAGCCCTTAACCTGGCTATGCATCTGTCATGGAACACCTGCATGGTTAGTGTGCACAATCATCGTAGACTAATAGAAAGATCATATA
Organism: Alisma plantago-aquatica; assembly: GCA_963693085.1. Lineage (NCBI taxonomy): Eukaryota > Viridiplantae > Streptophyta > Magnoliopsida > Alismatales > Alismataceae > Alisma > Alisma plantago-aquatica. The sequence continues at coordinate 1,046,467,017 of OY856413.1, forward strand.
ATCATTCACTCAACATTATACATATCCTTCCAGATGATCATGAACACATGTAAATTCAAGTTACATAGATGTGCACTAATTACCATCAAGCATGTCAAGGGTTACTATCAAAAACCATCGTGATAGCAAAAACAAGAACTAGCATATAAGTTGTCCATATAAGGAACAAGACCCTCACTAGAAGCACCCACTACCCTCACCAAAGGTAGTATCGGGCAGGGAATTCTCCCCTATCGCCCAACCCTCAACTCATGTCGGTTACGCAGTCCAGCACATATCGGCCAAGCACTAGGGTGTCGGGCATCCAAGGCATAACATTCAACATCATGACGTGCACCTATGTCGAGGAGGCATATCGTGCAACGCAGCGTCGTGCACCTCCAAGAGTAACGTGCAGCTCAGTCCGTGTCATGCAATGGTGCATTGTGCAACGCTGTGTTGTGCATCAGGGACGACGGCTATAAAGCATGTCAGGCAGCAAGCTCAAGAGGTGTATCGTGCAACAGGGGATAACGTGCAGCCATATGTGTTTCGGGCAACCAAAGAGAGTAGCTCGGCCAAAGGAGCATGTCATGCGATGGTGTGTCGGGCCTCATGGCATATCAGTCAGCACATGTATCGGGCACTAAGGCATCGCACGCCTCATGTATCGTGTAACGGCACGTCGGGTACCACTGAGTATCGTGCAATTGAGCCCAAGGGGCGTGTCATGCAACTCAGGGTCGTGCAACGCTTGTTGTTTAGATCACGCTATTATTGCGCAAAGGTGCGTTATGCACTAGGTTACCATCTCGGGAGTGTGTCGGCCAACATCACTCACAAGGCAACGCAGGTCCAGATCGCAACGGCCCATCGTCCAAGGTATAACAGTGTCGAGCTACCATCTGCACTAAGTGTGCCGGGCAGGTTACTCCACCATGTGTGATGCTCGACACACACACACACACTAGGGTAGGAACCAAGCATATCGCCTACCCCCAAACCAGATGTGAAGCTCAACACACAGAAGGTCAAGAACCAGGGTGTGACGCCCAGCACAACCACCATATGTTGACCAAGACTCAAAGTCTAGAGGGGTATCAGGCAGCATTACCACCAACACCATATCGGGCAAGATGCACCCCGATAGGGTCACCACCAACCCCAAGATCAAGGGCACCAAAACCCTAAAGGATCAAGAAGATGGCTCACCATTCAACTTGAACGAGAGAGGGGTCTTGCACTCTTCATATCACCAATCGGGAAACACAAGAACAACCACAACCAAGGTCCACGACTACTACAAAGCTCACCTCTAGAATCCATGGTGAGAGAAGGGTGTTGCTCGAGCAACTAGAATACAAGCTCACCTCTCAACTCAAACGAGAGAGGAGTATTGCTCATATTACTAGAGTTCAAGCTCACTTCTCAAGACCAAAGGAGGTAGAGGGGTGTTGCTCAATAAGAAACCCTAGAACAAGGATCGGACAACAAGAAGCAACTAAGCAAGAAACCAAACTAACAACATGCATAGCCGATATGATCATAAGCAACATATAAGAATATAGAAGAAGGTAGTGTAGTTAGGGTTAGGAGTTATGTAACCCGCCTTAAGCAAGCTCCAAGCTCCTAGCACCAAGCTCCAAGCACCACCAAGGAAGAAGGAGACTCCAAGAAGGATCAACCACCAAGTTTGCAAGAGAAGAGAGTGTGTCATGCACCAAGGAGAGGAAGACTAAGGAACTAAAGGGATCCTTAGTAAGGGAAAGGAAACACATATATAGAAGGGGATGGAGGAGAAACCAAAGTAGAGCAAAGCAAGGTGTCACCCACCTAGGGACACTTGTCCAAGAGCATTGCCACCACTCTAGCATGTCTTAAACACATGTCCAAGGCCATTGCCACATGCAAGCATCAAGCACCAAGTGTCCACTAGTGGTGACACAAACAAGGTCAAATAAGGTCAAAGATCTATGGGCGACACACCACCTCCATGGCCGACACAACCCTGGGCGACACAAACATCCTCTTGCTCGACACAAGGTCCAAAGGAGCAAAGGCAACGCACCACAAGGCTCAACAAGCTCAACCAAGCCCAAAGGAACTCAAGAAACAAGCCCAACCCTTCCTCTCAACACTAGAGGAAGCAAGGAGAGGGAGGAACACCTCAAAAGATGACAAACTTTCCCACAAACCCTAAACTAGCACCTCCAACTCTCAACAAAGCAACAACAAACCCTAATCATCACCAAAGGTGATTAGCAAGCAACTAAGCATCAAGGTTAAGAAAAGCAAACAGGGTAAACCCTAAACGGAGGTCAGGGTCCTTACATTGATATTTTAATTGAGGGGGGTTGTATGTAAACATACATATACTTTATCCAATCACCACATATTATAGTGTGTATCATATACATTCTATAACCACAACGTGAACATGCAATCAGAAATATATGAGCGATGGATATGGCCAGTCTAATGTAATTCCTTGGAGCCACAAGGAATTTCCACCACCTAAGGTTCACATCACATGCAACCTGTTGTTGATGAAGATTTGTGCTTGCTCCAATCTGGGTTGATCAGTTCAACACTTGAACTATTCGGCTCGCCTCTTGGTTGCTCGGTTGGAATCCTGAAATGGTCGTTTGGTCTCCTCCATCCGGTCAGTTGGGATACCATTCTATCGGTTTGCCTCCTATTGTCTGGCCTCCTCGGTCCTCTAAATGGTCAGTTCATCCAATGCAGAACAACTTCTCATGATGAAGCATAAATTAAAACTATCATATTTCTTTACATTGTAAAAGGGAAACTTCGAGTTACATTTGAGGTGAAATAGGAAGAAGTGCATTAATTTACATTTCAAAAGGAGAGAGGGGATCAATATGTAGACCAATTAACAATAGGAATGAGCCATCACCATGCACACACATATCTAGGGTTTTGGACATAACCACACTAACATCCACCATCAAAACATTTTTACGACGACGTGTATGGATTGCATATTATATCATATCATATATATATTAGTTGTGATTGTATATGATATTTAGTTGGATATGCACATTAATCATTTTCATATTCGCATCGTATGCAATAATAAATGAAAAACTAAATTCAATCACATCGATTTAGATCGCAGATACACCATAGATTGACGGGGCTCTAATACTATAGTTAGGAAATCGAGTGCAGATATAGGCAGCGAAAAAATATATTTAGTTTCCCATTTCCCAAAAACCAACAGAATCTCATTAACAACAATGTATCTAGGAAGGAAGGGTTTCAAGGTTATACCTGGTCTTGGAAAACGTTTAGCGACATCACCCTGCAATTACAATCTTGGACGGTGTTGGTGCCGCTCCTGGTCTTCAAAATGGATGACAGACTCGAACAACTCCTACAACGGCTCCTGTGGACTCACAACAGATTGTAGGATGACGTCATCCTCCTAGTAACAAACAAAGAACTCCTACCTATAGATTAGTCCACGCGGACCACCGAGAGCTCCATGTTGTGCTTCTAGAGCCAACAGGAAGGAGTTTCCCCCTTTTGTCAGCGTACTAGTCACCGACATGCTCTCCCACAACAACTGATCTCAGTTGCTCCTCCCTTGTTATCCCTCCCTAGTCGGGTAGAACTTGCTTAAGCTCTCATGATTACCACAACCATAGATGAAAAAAAAATTAGGGTCAATGATCCCAATTGTGTGTGTTAGGAAGCCCCCAGTACCCCTCTATTTATAGTAGAGGGTAGGGTCAGGGTTCCCAGTTAATGTAGGAGTATAAGGGTTTGAAAACATGAATGTTATGGAATCTGTGGACCATGAGACGGTCATCTCGCACTGTGAAACAATCGTCTCATACACGAGATGGTCATTTTACAGTGCAAAATGGTCATATTATGCTTATGTAGTTTCCTATTTGCACATGGAGTTTGCAATTTGCTTCTAATCAATGTTAAACATCAATTTTTCTTGCACATCAAGTATTGTGCAATCCAAACGAATTATGAAAAGTATCTAGAACCTTCCCCAGACTAACTGAGTGGTCTCACACATGCAAGATAGTCATATCGCTCACCTAGATGATCATCTGGTGAGCAGAGACAAGCTGGTCGGTTCATCAGTATGAACTGATCGATTCACCTTAGTTTGGGCAGCCAACTTCGTTCCAACCAGCCTGACTAACCAGAAGTTCATCGTCTCAACACTTGAGACGACCATTGGGAACCCCAGCCACCCATCTCAACACTTGAGGTGGCTGTTTGGCACCCCATACACTCATCTCAACACTTGAGACAGACATTTGGTAGTGCAGTTAGCTGTTGGTGCGTGAATTGAATACCTAAACACTTTAGTAATCAATTCCAATCAACCTGATACTCCAATCAGTCAGTCCAACACTTAAACTTGATGATTCTGAGTCCATTCAGTTGATCTATTATTTAATTGAATATCTAAACACCTTTAACATTCAATCTAAACATCATTCATGAGTATACTCCTTTAATCAAAGTGTATCCTATATGCGTGACCCTATAGGTGAATGTCCATAACAACTTACAACATCACAAGCAAAGAGTAGTACCTAGTCGCACATCATTGCCACCCAAGTCATTTGAAAAGTTGGAGAACAACTTCAACCTATAATCCATGAATAGTGTTACCATAATCATATAGTTCCTTTGTCTCTGATATTCAGATTGAACTCGAGGCATGGAATCGTCATCTTCTCAACATTCAATCCATGTTCCTTGAACTAAAGCAGACTATCTGAGATGCATGTGAGTTCACATATCATATATTAAATCACATGGGTATGGCCATACACTCTTAGTCTCGCTTATCAAGGGGCCCTAGATATCAATCTCTAGTAGGAGGGACAAATATCATCTATATCACTCACAGTCAATCCCCATGTGTCAAAGTCACCCAATCATCACCGTTATAACAACCCATGTTTCAGAACTGCATTTGATGATGTCATAGAGTACCGAATGACATGTGATGAGTGTAGTGATTTTAGGTCTAAGAACCACAATCACCACCATCACTATGAGAGATGATTCTGACAACCATTCCATGGTTTCCATGTATCACTCTAATGGTGGGTCTATCTGATAAATTGTACACTAACATGTATTTGTGTGCTTGACTTGATATCACATATCATGACTAATGAGACTCTGTCATCAGTCAACACACACTCTAGTCTTCTGTATTAATGTTGTCTGTTTTGCTTCCACAATAATATATGACTAGGGACATAACAAGAATGTATACACTCTTATCATACATATCATCTCATCGTTCAGGTTATCAACCTGAAGGCATATGTCATCAAGTAACATCATTCTTTAGACATCTACTTACGTCTGTGTCAACATCTCATGACTGAGACAAACATAATAGAGAAAATTACCATTATGATGATCAAATCAACTATCTAATGCCTTACTCCAATCATCATATAATTGACTCTCTGGGCATACATACAAAAAAAAATCACATATATAAATTTCTTTTTCTAAAGTGAAATTAGAGACTATAACATGAGAAAATTGGGAATTTAAGTTAATGACAAAGTACATGTGGTTCGTGAAGTATGCATACATACTAGGTATTTTGACTCTCTATTTTATCATAATGTTGAAAATGTTTCCAAAATCTATTTGAATTTCATTTATAGTTTCCATTGGGATTTATAAGGTCATCTATGACGTCCCCCAATTTCTATATGCTTTCCATAGTGACATTCATAAATATGCGTGCACTCATATCTATAGATGTCAAAAGGGAAAATATAAGAGATTAAGGTAGTCAACTAAAATAGAGATTGAGCCAAGATCAAGTCCACATCATCATATAATGCCGCACAAAACATTCATTCATAAAGATAATAAAGTCATTACATATGGAGAGAAAATATTGTTCTAGAGAAAGTTAACTTTATTACATAGGATCTCAATCATCCTCAATATCAACTAAGAAAAGAATTAAACTAACATCTAGAAAGATATGAGATAGGAGGAAAAGATCTATCTAATATATCCTCCAAGTTTATTATTTTATGCCTTCAGGTACTTTGAGCATGTGTTTCACTTTGTTGTCAATTGTTCCTTGCACCTAGAAAATACGAGAAACAAAACATCAGCAGAGCTGGTACGTGGTAAAAGTTACACTAATAAGGTTGCATAAAGGAAAATATTTGAACAAGAAGAAAAGAGAGATAACGCCATTTCTTAAGACGAAAATCAGGTAAACATCCTCTTTATTACTATCATTTTGATGCGGTTGTACTACACATATTGCACTTGACTTACATCTAGTGTGGGCAATATAATATCATCATACATCTAACATGGGCCAAGGAAACATACATCCATGTTAGGCAACATACATCCACACCAGGCTATGTGCTCTAGTAGCTACATCCCATCATAACCATTTATGTTACATTAGGTTTGACAAAGTACAACTCATACTAGTCAACCAAGTAATAATATTCAAATACGAGCATTCAAGGTATACATATCATAGGCAACCTGAAATCTAGTCTTATACTTATAAGACCACATACCTACTTATTCAAATCAGATGTCCAAAGATTTAGAATCAATCAAGAATTTAGTCACCCTGCAAAGAAAGCAAGGGTACAACATTACTATTGGTCCATGTGACCAAGACTAAGATATGTCCTTAGTTATTATTCCTTTTTATGTTATCTTAATCCAGATCAGGGATTTCCCATATTTTAATTGAGTTCAGAAATATTATCAGGTCTGATCCATCATTAATTAGTTTGCTTAAAAGATAACATTTAATTAATCAATTAGAATATTTCCATAAACTAGGGTTTATAAGAGGGTTAGATAAAAGGGAAAAGCAACCCTATACATATTAACCATTCATAACATCAGGGTTCGTTTTAAAGATTCAGACCAATCATAATAACTAATTATCATCTAGTGATATTAATTTTTGTTATAAAGATAAATCTTTAATTCCATGTAGAAAGAGAAACTAGATCTAGGGTTTCTCCTAATCCTTTGATCATTTATCATCTTAGAATAGGATTTCGAGTTATTTAGGAACAGAGTTCTATCTAGGGTTAATTACACCTTAGAAGGTCAGATATCATCAAGGAAAACTATTATAAAAAATTAATTATAATTAAGGGGGGTCATTTTAGTCTTTAGGAAATTATTTTGAAAAAGACAACGGATCTAGGTCCTGGTAATATTTTATTTGGATAGATAATAATTTTCTGATCAAAATGGTATATGGGTTCGCTATAATCCGATATTCCTAGCATCTTTTATGATTTTTCTAAGGTAATGCATTTTCTTGAGTAATAAAAAGAATAACTAAAATGAAAGGAAGGGAATAACCTGGATCAATGGCCGGATCCGGCTGGATCAACGGTTCATATTGATCCCTCGATTGCAAGAGGTGGGGCTAGCTTGCTGACTGGGCGCCCTGGGATTTGTCCAGCTAGCTGTTGGTCGACTCCACACGGGCAACACCTCCTCGGCTTGCTGCTTGCTCGAGCAGCAAGAGGGGAGACTCCTGCGAGGTCTCTCTCGTGCTCAGTTGATAACCACGAATAGGAGATGGTCGGAAAAGACTCAGGGGCTCGGTCTGAAGCTAGCAAGGGTTAAAACAGGGTGCAAGACCCCTCATTGCTTTTCGCCGCCGCGTGGGCAGGGAAGGTCGCCGGAGCTGAGGCCGTTTTGGAGTGGGAGGTGATCGGAGGCCTTGTGGTGGTGACGGGGAAAAGCGTGGGGTCTAGGCGAATGTGTGGGGGAGGTTAGAAGGGAGCAGAGGATGCTATGGGGCTCGTTGGGTGGTGGTGGCGGGAAGTTGAAGAAGGTGGGAAGGGGTGTATGCTCGGGGTATCTATGCTCGCAATTGAAGTAGGGAAAAGAGTAAAGGGAGCATAGAGGAGCTAATGGAGGCATTAAATAGGCGTGAGGGAGGCTAGGCTAGGAAGCCCTAAAAGCCCCACCTTCAGAGTGAGAGCAGGCTGCGTCATGGTTGTTGGGTTGGCACAACGGCTCGTGAGACCCGGTCAAAACTGGTATATCCAGCCACAGAATTGCAAGAGGAAGATATCTATGCGAACATATATTCAAAAAGGTTGATGCGATGGAGCCTGGATGAGGCTCGGCCTAAACTAGGTCTGCGCCCAAGAGCTTAATGGGCTGTGTGACACCTTATTTTGTCAATTAAATTGAAAACCTAGGTCCTAGAGTTATTAGATGGAATTATACACCTGATTTTCAAATGTGAATAACTCCCAAATGGTACATCCAAACGGAACAAAATTTTAGGGGTAGCTTAATGATGTCAAGATGTGACTATGGTATAAATTAGGGGTCCAAAATAGAAAGTGTGATGTGTTCATTTATTAAATACATCATCACATGTACTTTATCATCATAACATATTAGGGTTTGCATTTTTTTTTCAATTTGTGACACATCTTTGTTCAAGTGAGTGAGGGAAGTATATGAGGGTATTTTGGTCAACAAATTTGATAATAAAACTTTTAAGAGAGAGAATATACTATAGAAACTCACTTTGTCACATCATCATTATCATATTATTGACTTACAAGTCAAGGTTTGATCATGGACAACTGCAAAACTGTTATAGTTTGTATAGAATGGAGGATAAGATTCATTTCAATGATTTTATCAACTAGATATCTTCAATTATCCATAGATTCATGACAACAATAGGCTATAAGTTATTATAAATGAATATTTTATTCATCCTATGGAAAATGAAGCCCATATATCTTGAAACTATTGTTTTCTTAAGAAGTAATTAAGAAAGGATCTAATGCTCGATCTGAGAATAAATCTACAGTTCATTCACTATGATGTTGGTGATCCTATGGAAGGAAGTCTTTTGTTGGAAATGAATCCTACCTCAAACATATCCATGATGCATCTAGAAAGTATGGCCAACTGCTTGTATAAGAAGGATCATATGTTTGACATATTCTATATATTTAATTTCATGGTTGGAAAGGATACATGTAAGAAGTTGGAAAACTTTATCTTGACATTCTAAAATGTTTACACCTAGAACTATATGTAGTTTAGAACCTAAAGTGAATATTGAAGGACTTAAGAGAGAGTAATCTTCTTAGTACCTTGAAACATAATGATTTTAGTATAAAAATGAATAAGACAAATACTAAGGAGAAATACTAATGCATATTCATACCAATTTTAATGGCATTTTTAGCCCAATTATGCATTCAGATCTATTAGTTTTAATCTAATTATCATTGTTTCAATCTACTTAGGTTTTTATGCAAATTTGTAGGAATTTGATACTTTTCTTAACTCTCCTTGCAGATTTTGAGCCTTGTCACTCTACAGTAAGAATGCCTAGGGGTCCCACTGTTCTTCAATGGGAGGGAGTCGAGAGGAGGATACCTCTTGTCGGATGTGGGGTAGCACCCTAGACCAAAATGGATTTTGAGCACTTTTAGAAGGTAGATCATTCAATAAATTTTGGTCAAGACCGATGGCACGATGCTCAATGAAAACCCTACTCTGGTACTCGTCGAGATCTCAAATCACAGTTCTTGATGAAGTTATGCCCCCGGTGCTTGATGGGACCTCAACACCCTAGTGCCTAATGGCACTTCTACCCTCGATGCTCAATGAGACCCCAGACCTCGAGGCTGGTGAAGAATGCCCATTGAAACCTCAATGCTCACTGAGGTCTTGGTGGCTAATGATACCCTAGAGCCCAAAAAACCCAACAATCTTGTCGGATCAAGAAGATGTTGCCCCACGAAAAGTCAGCATCCCATCGATCAATGAGGATCTGACCCCACCAAAGATGCTAAATGACAAAGAAGTAGATTTTGTTGCCCATAACTAGCTTGCACCTTAGTTCCTGATGGCGCCTCAATGCCCAATCAACCCCAGATTCCATCGACCCACAAGATTACTACACTCCTAGTGCCCAATGAGAATGCCGCTAAACATAACTCTAGATTTCGTCGACCAATGGGGAAATTGCTACTTCATACCCAACAACCTATAAATAGCACATAACCTCCTACAATGAGGGGGTATCTTCTTCTCTATTATGCTGTGAGGCTATTGCTCTATGTCCAACCTAGGAAAATATTACACATCAACCTATGCTCTATCTAGACCGCCATAGACATCCCTGTGGTGTCTTTATTCCATCATTCATCTACTTCTCCTTCTCTGATAAACCAGAGTATAAGAAGAGAGGGAAGAAGATCATCCACGCCTGCCGTTAGTATTCTTCCCTTCCTCCTCTCGATCAGCCACATCATTGGAATAGAAGTGTGTTGTTCCACTGAGCCATGGTCATCTTCTTCACCATGACCATGGGTGAATCTTCCTTCTTCCTTGTTTTCTATGTTTCTATCATGAGGAGTGAATGGTCCATCTCGATGGGATTTAGGGACTAGCCCCTCTTCCTATGCTTACATGTCCATCAGGAAATAGAGTCATAAGACTTGGAAATGTCAATTTTAAGATAGAGTTTAGGCTTTCCCCCCTTCTTATTAAAGTCATGAATCAATTCGTTAGAAAGAAGAATTGCATCTTTAATCGACCTTCCTTTCACGAAAGTGCATTGGTTGTAATTGATATCGAGGGAAGTACCCCCTGTAATATGTTAGTAAGAAACTTAGATATGATCTTATAGAAGTTTCTGACTTTTATAGGTCAGAACCAATAGATCTAAAAAGATTTGTGTAATGGGTTTAGGCCAAGGGTTTTGACTTACATGTTTATGGTCTAATCGAAAAGTATAGAACCAGTATGATCAAATTAAAATATGATGAACTCAAACCCGATTGCCGCCCCTGGTGTAGAGCACCAATAGTGGAGAAAATGAGGTATAAAATAACTATCCATAACAACCTAGGGAATAGAGAAATAGTTTTAGATTCCATGTTTCCTCCATACTGTTTCCCTTCATGTTCCAGCTAATAGGACCGATCCATATAAAATTAAGTGTTTCATGCATTCTTTGTGGATTAATCACCTGTATTTCATGATTTTTTATATGTCTATGTTGTGAGAACTTTAATAATTAGGTTTTGAATATCGTTTAACTTGGTTGATGTTCTAAGGAGAACTTCTTAAGGGATATCCCAGAAGTAGTAGGTATATGACCTGTGAGTTATGAGTCATCAACCTCATGGAGACATCTACACAATTTTCCACACGTAATAGGTGGATCTTGCTTTTGCTCCATTTGATTGGTTATATGTAGCTTGGACATGTTTTGGATATGTTTGTGCATGTAGAAGTTTTGAAATCTGATTCCACCCCATTGGCTTCCATCATTAATATTGACCCTATTTTTAATCTCCTCTTCTACTTTCCTTGCAATTAGTTGAAATCAACCAAAATCATCTTTTGGTTCTAACTATTAGTCTTGGCTCAACTGGATATAATCTAGCAAGGTTCTTAAAAACATTGTCCGTTGTGGTTTGATCCTTGACTATATTGTGATAAGACCCACCCTCTTGATGGTGGTATTATTGCACATTGTTTTGGTAAAACCTTGGGGGATCTCAACCCCTTAGGGGGCTGTTTAGTTGAGGTAATTGGAGGTGGTATTGCATTCTATTTCAGTATTCTAACTACCATACTTGTAATAGTCACGTTTGAATACTAGTAAGTGTTTTTAACATTGTCGTACTCTAACTACGATATTCTGGTCACGTTCATTCGACGACCTTGACAAAAGATATCGAAATTGGCATGATTTGGAATCATAGGTTCCACCTCTACTTCCCCAACGTCACTTTTCTCTGGATCCCTCTCATATCCTCCCCCCCACCGTCCCCTCTCCCATCCTTCTTCAATCATTACTCCTTCTTCGAGTCCATCTCAACCCACCTTTCCTGTGACCAAAGTCTCCTTGGGTTCGATAGGGTTCCGACCAATGACCCTTCTCCTTACCGAGTCTGCCGCCTCCATCACTATCCAATTCCCCGACGTCATCACAATCGTCGTCCACCACCCCAATACCAGAACTGACATGGATCAATCGTGTTTGTGCTCGACCCTCTATTTGTGCTCGACCGCTTGCTGGCGATCTAGATCAGGATGACATATGGTGCTGATATGAGGTACAACGTCGCTCTCATCTTATGGGTCACCCACACCACTTTGGAGGGAGCTACAGTGGAGGATGTTGTAGGAAACAACGTCAACCTCCTACATGAACATTTCCTATATAGGCACAAATGTGGAGAGTACCAGTGTTGTCCAATGGTGTTGTCAGGCGGCGACTTGGACAACCTCCAATGTCGAGCGTAGTTGACCTCCAGCTCTGGCACTTCATGCAGTCTTGACTGTGATCGACCTGCGGCTACAGCAATTCGTGCACTACGTCACGGAGCCTTGTGACGCGAGATGCGGCTCAAACGCTGCCACACAGTTAGGTTCTGGGATGTGGGGTTTTCCTCCTCTGAAGGCACACTCCAGATCCTACGCCTGTTGATGAGGAGGAAGACATATCCTTGTGCCCAAATCTACAGCTGTCCAAATAATGCATACATTACCAACTTTGTTAATCAAGTAGTCAAAATCCTACATTCACAACTACTATAGTAGTTAAGATGGAGTCGACCAAACGACCCCTAGGTGAATTTGTTCGTCCAATAAAAACCACATCAAATACAATAACATTAAAATGTGTCCATCCCTAAATAAAATGTTTATATGATTTATTTGTAACTGGATAGAGGAATCTACATTCTGCCACTTTTCCAACAAGAAGAGTGTACAATATGTTTGAAAAAGTGTGAGTGCTACTTGATAGCAAGATATCTGACAACAAGATATATTTTTATGAATAAACTTGTGAACATGAAATTGAAAGACAAGAGAAGCATCCTATGACACTTGAAGAATTTCTTAAGATAAAATTATTTCTAGCCATGATGTCTTGTCACTTGATGGTGAATTATACAAGTATAGTATCTCTTGATTCTCATCTAGGAGGTGGGAACTATTCATTAATTATATTAGTCAAACTTCCTCTACTAAAGAAGTTGATAAGATCTTGACTTCAAATAACCTACTGACTGAAGAGAGCATACATAATAGTTTGACTAATTTAAGTTCCTCACATTCTCTTTTCAATAAAAAATAGTTGGAGAATCTAAAGATGAGGCATCATAACAAAGGAAATTCCAAAGGGAAGTCAAAGTAATTATCCAAGTTTGTTTGTTCTCAATAGACACAAATTGGTCAGAAAAACACTTACAAATAATGAAAAGAAGAGCTCTTGAAGGGAAATATAGAAAATGGAAAGAAAATAGTAACACATATATGATTGATTGCTTGTGCCATAGATATTCCCACATTTAAAATGCATAATGGAAATGTTCTAAGTGTCAATGAAGGAACTAAGTGGGTCTTATATTCTAGATATTCCTATGGAATGGCATATATAAATTCTTTTTTCTTTTCTGAAACTAGAGAATCTGACATTGGGATATTGGAAATTTATGACAAAGTACACAAGACTGACGATGTATGCATACACATCGTATATCATACACTTTATGTTTTTATAGATGTAAGCGGTGTTCCCAATAAAAATGGAAGTTTTTTCTAGCTATGCCCAAGATTTACAAAGTCATCATAATCAAGTTTTTGACTTATAAGTCAAGGTTACAATATTAAAGTTGGCCATGGATAAAGTCTATTCATGTCATATTTGTATAGGGATGGAATAAAAGATCCATTTTGATGAGTGTTGTCTTGTAGATTATTTAATGATCCATATCTATGGAAGAAATGCCTTGGACACATTATCATAATAGCCATACAAGTTCTTTTCAAGAAATATTTGATTCATCTATGAAAAGTGAATTCCTTGAAAAAGTTGTTTTCCTTAGGAAGTTACAAAGGGTCTAATGTTAATTAATGTGAGAAGAAGTCTAGTGTTAAATCACTATAATGTTTTTGGTCCTATGAAAGGGACTCCTTTTGATAGAAATGAATATTTCCTCAAACCAATTCATGATGCATCTAGAAAGGTTTGGAGTTAGTACTGCTCAAGGTAGGATCAAATATATCAGCTATTTAATATATTCAATGAATCCATTTAAAAGGCATGCAATAAGTTGAAAAGCCTATGTTAGACAAAGGTGGGGAGCACATCTCTATATAGTTTTGAGATTAAAATGAGAATTCAAGAACTTGACATGTCAAAAATCTTATTATTACTTTGAACATTATGATCACATCAAAAGAATAAAAAAGTTATCATAAAGAGATGAATTTCATGTTGAAGAATACAAAATAAACTAAAGAATTTTGATCAAAGGCTGTGAGCACTTCTTTCTACTTGACTTATATGTAACAATAAACTCCTTCAGATTTTTATTCTCTTGAGAGTGCAGAGATATGATAGTTGACTTCTTATTCTAACTTTAGTGTATCTTACTTCAAAGATTTCACATGTTCATAAAGAAATTGGTAGAATACTAATGACACATCAATCCTTGCGTATTTCTTGAATATGATAATTAGTAGTTTGATAACAGTTTTAGGATTCAAAAGGCAGATGATGGTCATATGTATAAAGCTCATCATTTATAGTCTGATACTTTTAGAGGCTAAGAAGATTGCTAATATTATTGTGATTAATATGATGATTCCCATTCTAGTCTAGCATAATTCTATGATGAGCACAGTGAGTATGACTATATATCACTATAACAAACCTTGTCAATACTGACATCATGTCCTAACACCTTATGTTTTATGTTGGTATAAATAATTTTTGCTGACACGTAAGATTGATGCTGGAATATATTAACGAGTTCGCCTGATGGATCTACAGGAAATACAAAACAAAATTCTCGCTTTAATACCGCGAACCCTAGTCCGTTCCATCTTTACCACTTCCCCGATAACCAAGCACAATAGGCGCCGACACACCGCACACCAAACATCCATCCCCTAGCTTCGTCCTTGTGACACCCTCAACCCATGCCTTGTTCCTCATATCGCAACGCAGATATGAATGTGTGCCCTACCACCTGATGCACGCCAGAAAGTTGTGCAAGAATAACTCTCCTTCCTCTCATTCTCCCTCTTTAATTCTTCTCTACCTTCGCTGATATAGGTCCATGGGGGGGGGGGGGGGGGACACTGTGTCAAACAAGAACCATCTTCATTCCTGGTCTTCAGGTTGGTGGAGTCTGAAGCCGACCCAGATAGACAAGAAGTCATCACATATAAAGCCCTCTGTAGTTGATCGGACATGAATGAGGTCATGGTATCGTATTGGGGGAAATAGTTTATCAGTACCTTGGGAGGCCACCAACTGATGGGGATTTGAAAAGTCATGTACATCTTCGTCGATTTATACACGACGATCATTGATCCAAAAACCAGTTTAATGCTGCACTTGTTTGGTGGGAATGTTCTAGAGGATATTTATTTGAGTTAAATCTTGTTTATTAAAATTCTATTGGACTTCTCACTCCTGGTACTACATCACACTCTAAATCTTGGCTACAATTTCTTGACACATTCGTTAAATGTATATCCTTGGTCTTTGTAGGTGAGTCTTTCACATCTCCATAACGTTAAGAAATAAACAAACTTATATAACAACTGCGATATACATCTAAGGGAAATGAAAACCTTGAGAAATTAATATTCTAGTCTAATATTTACTAACGCATAGAACGTTACTTGCTAGGACATAATACATTATTCATTATCTTGACGAACCGCCAACTAGTTTTCTCTCTTTACTTGTGAGTATGGCCTTGTATGACTCCTTAAAAAAGAGCACATATATAATGACGCCTTTCTCATATTTAGTATAAATTTAGAAAGACATTTTAGCTATCGTGTATAGATCGATAAACTTGTTTGTGATTGGTCGCTATTCATGAGTACACTTTTGTATTTGTAACCTTCTTGATTGGTGTGGTCATAAATGTATACCTCAAATTTCTAGTTAATATGAGGAGTACACGAGGACTAGGAATTGTTAGAAAGGTTTTATTGATATATTTTAGGAAATAATTGTTATTTTTTTAGAATAAGCAATTCTATTCATGTCGGCGCCGGCCTTGAACATAAAACCTTTTGGGAACAAACCAAGGATCTTATCGCTGGGATGTCCCATCTTGGACTACAAATTGTCAGAAAGGTTTTATTGGCATATTTTAGGAAATAATTGTAACTTTTTTTAGAATTGGCGATTCTATTTTCATGCCGTCGCCGGGGCTTGAACTTGAAACCTATTGGTAACAAACCAAAGATCTTATCACATGAAAAATAATTACAGTTTTGGATAAACTTTAAAAATTTATTAAGAATAGAAGGGGCCAAGGGGGGGCATCACAAGTTTAATTTCATCCCTGGATAGAACTCAAATCCTTGAGAGTTTTATAAGGTTGCTGCAATTGGAGAGTGATGTTCTGAAGAATTTTGTGATTTCTATCAATAAAGTGGGTAGAAAGAAGGTTTACAAAACGGGGTAGATTTACACCTTATATTAAGTTGAATTGGTTAAATCCGTGGTTTCTTAGCAATATCGATTCCAATAAATGTTTTTGAACCACACGGACACGGTGAACAAAACTCCATTTGTTAAAAATTGTACGTTACAATTTCTGAAGAAAGCGACTGGCCAATTAACAAAGAATATACTATAATATATCTCACAAACTGTATAGTGCACAAATGTCATAGTTCTTTGTATCGACACACAAAAGGTAGGGTACTTGCTTGTGTAACATATATGACTTGTATGACCTTCAAAAGCATTATCATATTATTTCACGTCGTTACTCAATTTAGTGATAATGGCCGTCCACAAAATCTAACAAGTATGTGTTTGAGCGTCATTTCTACCTATCTGAAAAAAAGATACGGATATTCACAAAGACCGAGTTCAAAGAGGAAATTAACATCGTTCATTTACTGTATGTGCAACAGAGATCAGCCCTTGAATGTACAAGCAAAAAAGCCTAGACTTTGACTCCGCTTATCACCAACTACACTAATTTACTATACCTAAGGAAGGGGTAGCTAGCTGGTCTCCCGGACGATTACCGCCGGAAGAGGTGCTCCTCACCAGTGATCCGATCAACATGTTTCAACCAGCGTCCGCCAGGGCTCTTTTGTTCTTCGTCCCACAGCGTGGGTCCTTTGCCGACTCCTACATGTACAACATCGACACCCTTGTCTCCCAGAGGCAGCTTGGCCGCGCGCACCACCCTAGCCCCAGGCATGAAGACACCCTTCCACTCGTTTCCTCCAAAATTACTTCTGGCTATCATCGCCGCTTCTTTGCAGACCACGACTGCGCCCCTATGGCCCGGTTGCAGGGCTCTGAGAACCTTTGACGCGTCTCCTCTTCGGCAGTCCACGACCGCAAAGTCGACCCCTTGAATTCCCGCCACCAGCGTTCCAGCCTCGCCCGTGGCAACCTCGACTGCCTTAGCAGCAGCAGGTCCAGCTGCCAGGCGCAAGCCACGAAGGTACTCCTCCCGTGCCTGGTCATCCGAGACAACGCACACATGGCGGCCGCCTGTGCGGCGCGCCGCTGCTGCTAGGGCTAGGCTTGTGGAGAAGGCTGAGGTAGGGTACTGGGAGCTGGTTGCGGACCCCAAACCGCCGTTGATCCAGGGCGCCTCTACTATGCACTGCGCTTGCCAGCCTCCTGCCATTGCGGCCACCAGCTCCGACACGTCGACGTGGGAAGTGACATCTGATGAGGAAGAAGAAGAGGACAAGAGCTCGACGGCCTCGATGTAGGCTTTCGCGGCCGTTTCCGGGCACCAGACAAGTTTCATGGACTCCCTCGTTTCCTTGCTCTATTCTGCGATGTAGCTGGCAGAAGATCGGTGAGACGTCATGTGGGTGTGAGGCGGTTGGGGTAGGTGGTGCGGGTTTAATAGACAGGATTGCGTGTCACAAAGAAGAGCCAGGTCTACCAGGATTGGTGTAGGCGTTGACATTTGTGGCAGCGGCTGAAAAGGGCCGAAACTTCAACAAGAAAAGGGTCCAAGGTGCCGCTTTCTTCGGCATTGCTGTCTACTTTATAGCAACAATGCTTTTGGAAGAGAGCAATAAAAAAAAGAAGAAGCTGTTATTGTATTTCCCATGCCCACATACCTGTTCAATATCCTTGAAAGTGAAAGGTCGAGAGTACGGCTTTGTTTTGTTCGGCATGATGTTACATGTACTGGAATTTCTTTGTATTCTCTTGTAACTAGCAAAAAGACACGTGATTGTATCTGAATTCATATTGAGATTGAGTAAATTTATTGACGTTAAATTTAAATTAAAAGTAGTTACATAGCATTTGAATTATAAAAAAAATAAAAAAAATTAATTGCTCAAATAATAGCAGTTATCACTTTTGTAAAAAGAAAATTAGAATTAGAAAAAAGTTATTTGAGTAGGTTTTGTATTGTATGACATATGTAAATTTACCATCACATGATTGGTCTTGAAATTACTCTGTTGGGGTAAGTTTAATGTTACGTGATCTAGTAGAGATTCTTCAAAATTTTAAAAATGACAATATCTTATGTATCTATAGTTATGTTTATTGTCAAAATGAGCACACAATTTTTTTGTTGGGCTCATGATTAATATTTGCTATCGTATAATGTATATACAACCTAATAAGAGAAAAACAATTGATTAAAAGTCAGGTGATTCCCTCCAATCTGTGTGCACACATGCCGACTTCTTAAACACATAGATAGATTGAAACAATCTTAATGTGATGCCCTTATTTAGCTTGTCATAAAAAAAGAATATCTAAGGAAATAAATAGAAACAAACTGCAAACAAACAAAGCAACTCAAATTGTAAAAAACAAATCAAGCAGGTGAAGAGTGCATACACAAATATACTTTGGAACACATAAGCATAGGTTGATGAAGATACAATCAAGTTGTTGGAACACACATGTATTTGATTAAACCACGTGAATCTCTCCAACTTGTTGCACATTTTTACAAATAATATCAAAATGCTCACAATTTTTGTAGGCTCATGATTAGTATTGCATACTAGATCAGGAATATACAACAGTATGCTACACATCACGCAGGATGCTCAAGTTCGTGCTCCTCTTCGTCTTCTTTGTGTAAAATAATACGTCATTGTACGTGCCAACTGTTAGTATACTTACAATAAAATGGAGTTAGCTGCGCGTGTTATCAAGCTGCTCCCTTTTATTTACACTTTTTTTACCAATTTATTTATCTCCTTCATTTAGTCTATTTATTTACATTATTTTTTTGGCCAATTGATTAGTTTAAAACTATAAGAACCATATGCATCATTTGCTCGAATAACATACCATTTAGATTATTATAACCCAGCTTGCTTTTAATCAAAATTTACTTTTGTAGTAAAGTTATTTATAAAATATTGCATGACAATTGATTAATACTCTCTTAATAACATGCATATGTAATTAATCAGTATCTCTATATATTTCAACAGCCTGTATGCAAGATCCTTGGTGTAACTTATCTGTGTGCTTATACTTATTGTTTTTTAGAATATATGTAATTTTAGCAGTAAAACACTACCAATTTGAGGGAGTCAAGTGGAATCAATTGATTTGTTCTCTTCTAAAGAGATGTATGCATATTATTGTGAGTACTGATTATATATTAACTATCAACATGTATGTCTTCCAGCTATGTGTTTGACAACTCATACTTGCTGGATGCTTTCTTTTCTAATTTTTTTTATCTACGAACGCTTTACCTTTTGCCTTTCTATTATTCTTTTTAGTTATTTGCGGCTGCAACACCAGATAAGGAAGGCAGATGCTATAGAGGTGACATGTTATGCATGTTGCATTCATCAGTGCAGCCTATCCATGTGTTTAAGCCATCTGTATTTGTACTTACAGATTGAAGAGAGTCACCTGACTTTTAATCGATTAGCTCTCTCTCACTAGGTCTATATACCTATAATAAAGAGGAGTCAGTTGTGTGTTATCCAGCTGCTCCTCTTTATTTAATATTTCTTAACCAATTGTTGTCTTGCTGTAATAAAAATTGTTGTTTTCAACTTGGCTTATTTCACGTATCAGTTTTTTCTCTGCGCACCTTGGCTTTGCAATTATGATCTATTATTATAATTGCACGAGTGTCTTAGATTGTGCCAACGAAACTCTCCAGTGACTTCTGATAATGTATAGCCTAAACACGTAACAATGTGCATGTTTGTTCATTCCTTACTGCAACTACAGATTAGGAATACACAACAGTATGCTACGCATCACGCGGGATGCTCAAGTTTGTGCTCCTCTTCGTCTTCTTTGTGCAAAATAATATGTCATTGTACGTGCCAACTATTAGTATACCTACAATAAAACGGAATTAGTTGTGTGTGTTATCAAGTTGCTCTCTTTTATTTACACTTTTTTTACCAATTTATTTAGCTGCTTCATTTAGTCAGTTTATTTACATTTTTTTTTCCAATCGATTAGTTTAAAACTATAAGAACCACATGCATCATTTGCTCGAATAACATACCATTTATATTATTATAACCCATCTTACTTTTAATCAAAATGTACTTTTGTAGTAAAGTTATTTATAAAATATTGCATGAAAATTGATTAACTCTCTCTTAATAACATGCATATGTAATTAATCAGTATGTCTATATATTTCAACAGTCTGTATGCAAGCTCTTTGGTGTAACTTATCTGTGTGCTTATACTTATTGTTTTTTAGAACATATGTAATTTTAGCAGTAAAACACTACCAATTTGAGGGAGTCAACTGGAGTCAATTGATTTGTTCTCTTCTAAAGAGATGCATGCATATTATTGTGAGTACTGATTATATATTAGCTATCAAGATGTATGTCTTCCAGCTGTGTGTTTGACAACTCATACTTGTTGGTTGCTTTCTTTTCTAATTTTTTTTAATCTATGAACGCTTTACCTTTTGTCTTTCTTTTATTCTTTTTAGTTATTTGCAGCTGCAACACCAGATAAGGAAGGTACATGATTTAGAGGTGACATGTTATGCATGTTGCATTCATCGATGCAGCCTATCCATGTGTTTAAGCCATCTGTATTTGTACTTACAGATTGAAGAGAGTCACCTGACTTTTAATCAATTAGCTCTCTCTCACTAGGTCGCATATAAATTTTTATATAGTAGTGTAGTACTAATCACAAGCCCAACTATTTATAGAGATCCTCCACATTTTTCATAATTTGAATTTTTTTGTAATTTTTTCTATTTATTTTTTTGGATATATTTTGTCGGCAAAATAAGAGCATCAAATTGACATTGGTCAGTTTTATCTATTTGTTTAAGCAGTTTGCATGTGTATTTATAGACTGGAGACAATCACCTGACTTTTAATAGATTAACTCTCTCTTATAGGTCATATATAAATTATTAGTTGTAGTAAGAAATGAACAGACATGCACATTGCTACGTGTTTAGGCTATACATTATCAGAAGTCACTGGAGAGTTTTGTTGGCACAGTCTAAGACACTCATGCAATTATAATAATAGATCATAACTTCAAGCCAAGGTGCGCAATGAAAAAACCGATACGTGGAATAAGCCAAGTTGAAAACAACCATTTCTATTACACTAAGATAGTAATTGGTTAAGAAATATTAAATAAAGAGGAGTAGCTCGATAACACACAACTGAATCCTCTTTATTATAGGTATATAGACCTAGTGAGAGACAACTAATCGATTAAAAGTCAGGTGACTCTCTTCAATCTGTAAGTACAAATACAAATGGCTTAAACACATGGATAGGCTGCACCGATGAATGCAACATGCATAACATGTCACCTCTATAGCATCTACCTTCCTTATCTGGTGTTGCAGCTGCAAATAACTAAAAAGAATAATAGAAAGGCAAAAGGTAAAGCGTTCGTAGATAAAAAAATTAGAAAAGAAAGCATCCAACAAGTATGAGTTGTCAAACACACATTTGGAAGACATACATGTTGATAGCTAATATATAATCAATACTCACAATAATATGCATGCATCTCTTTAGAAGAGAACAAATCAATTGATTCCAGTTGACTTCCTCAAATTGGTAGTGTTTTACTGCTAAAATTACATATGTTCTAAAAAACAATAAGTATAAACACACAAATAAGTTACACCAAGGAGCTTGCATACAGACTGTTGAAATATATAGACATACTGATTAATTACATATGCATGTTATTAAGAGAGAGAGTTAATCAATTGTCATGAAATATTTTATAAACGACTTTACTACAAAAGTACATTTTGATTAAAAGCAAGCTGGGTTATAATAATCTAAATTGTATGTTATTCGAGCAAATGATGCATGTGGTTCTTATAGTTTTAAACTAATCGATTGGTCACAAAAATAATGTAAATAAACCGACTAAATGAAGCAGCTAAATAAATTGGTAAAAAAGTATAAATAAACGGGAGCAGCTTGATAACACACACAACTAACTCTGTTTTATTATAAGTATACTAATAGTTGGCACGTACAATGACGTATTATTTTGCACAAAGAAGACGAAGAGGAGCACGAACTTTAGCATCCCACGTGATGCGTAGCATACTGCTGTGTATTCCTAATCTGTAGTTGCAGTAAGAAATGAACATACATGCACATTGCTACATGTTTAGGCTATATATTATCAGAAGTCACTGGAGAGTTTTGTTGGCACAGTCTAAGACACTCGTGCAATTATAATGATAGATCATAACTGCAAGACAAGGTGCATAGAGAAAAAAACGATACGTGGAATAAGCCAAGTTGAAAACAACCATTTCTATTACAGAAAAACAACAATTGGTTAAGAAATATTAAATAAAGAGGAGCAGCTCGACAACACACAACAAACTCCTCTTTATTATAGGTATATAGACACTGGAGAGTTTCGTTGGCACAGTCTAAGACACTCATGCAATTATAATAATAGATCATAACTGCAAGTCAAGGTACGCAGAGAAAAAACCGATACGTGGAATAAGCCAAGTTAAAAACAACCATTTCTATTACAACAAGACAATAATTGGTTAAGAAATATTAAATAAAGAGAAGCATCTCGATAACACACAAGTGACTCCTCTTTATTATGGGTATATATATTCTCCTTAACGTCATCTAACCACTGTAGGATTTGCTGGTCCTGATTTTATTAGGAGTACGCTGCACCGTATTAGATTGTCAGCCGCGTGTATACTGGATTTAAATGTAGCCTATGATGCCCATCTGTATGTACACATAGAAAGCGATGAGGTAACGAGTAGCCTACTTCCACTATAAATGAGTGCAGCAAATCCTAGCTCCATCTGATTGTACACCACAAAATTAGAAGACACCAACAGACTAGTTCAAATTATAAGCAATCGGGTTTAGAGGCTTCACCTGTAGCCGTGACCCCTCCAAGTTCCCAAGTAAGATAGCATGCAAGAATGAATTCTGGCCAGCTCGTTTGCATCTAGGCATAGCTCAATGGAAGCTGCAACCTTCTCGGGTTTAACTCAACGAGTTTGGAGTTACAGTCGCTCAACTCGATCACTTTGTACACCATGATTTCCACGGACATTCCGATGGCAGTGTGTAAGAGAATCAACTAGAATGTGTCAACCTTTCTATGGCGCTATAGGGATGGCAATGCGAGGCGTACCTAGGTTTCTTGGGACAAGGTTGCCACCCACATAGCTGAAAGGGGCCTTGGCATCATCCCCCTTTCCCCTCACGGCTGAGGCACTCTAGATGAAGGCTTGCTGGGAGATCTTTCATGGATCATCATTCTGGGCTCAATATTGCTCTTCCAAGTACTCTTACCCCTACTAAAAATGAGAGGGACTACAACCTAATAATTTCAAGCATAGTTACATTGCCCTTATGGCACAAACTTTGAGTTTGATTTTCAAATGTTCTCCCTTGGTGTACCTGAACGCTAGGTAAAGGGATTAATGGAATTTTTGACATCTAACTGGTGTGGACATGTTCTACTCCCCTTTGGCCTTAATGCCAATGACACTAGTATTGACTTCAAGCTGAGAGACTTTTAGAATGAGGACGGTACTTGTGATGCAATGACTTTAGAGCACATCCTCACAGAAACAAGTGTGGTTACGTGTTGGGGTTTGGATATGCTGCTTTGGAGGATAATGATGTTCTATGATGGGCGCACACTCTGGATTTTGACTTCATCACCAAATTGGTAAAGTAGGTTCTCCACAATGAGCTAGAGCTTCATTGGCCCAGGAAAGGGATCTGGTTTGATGACACTCTCTTGAGAGCTAACGATGTAGTCTGGAAGATATCAAAGCTTGCGCTGCCCACTGAAGAAAATCTTCAACTTTGTAGGATCTCACATGTGTCTTCTACAAGGAGACAAATCATGAGACCACTCAACATCTATTTGCATTTAGTGAGGTGGCCACAAATCTTTGGCATAATATTTTTTCTCTACTACAGCTGGAGGCTTTCAGACCTTCCTCCCTATAGGATATCTTCACGGAGTGTTGGGCAAAGGAAACTTCACATATCATGAATGGTTGGTTATTATCCTACCCCCCATGATCTATTGGTCTATCTGGAGGCATCATTGTAGGGACAATTTTGATGAGGCATCCATCAATATGGATCTATTGTGGTTAGAGATCATGTGATCAACAAATACGATGATAAAGAAAAAGTCCTTTTGGAATGGGGTGGACCTGGAGCTGAACTACAAACTGAAGGTGAGGGGTTCATGAACTCAAAGTTTAGAATCAGATGTGTGTCCTTATTCAAATGGTACCCCCTTGATGTATCAAATTTCAAGCTAAACATAGCCATTGGAGCTAAGACACATGTTGTCCATGGTAAGGAGAGATGGACCACAACCGCTGTGAGGGACAAGAGAGACCATTTTGTGCTTGCCTGTAGATATACGATGATGACCAACCATGAGGATGATTGTGTGCAAGCTTTAGTTATTGCCTTACTGACAATGGATGATCAAAACCTTAACATCATGGTCCTTGAGACTGACTCCAGACTGATCTATGAGATGGCTTGGGGGGAAGCTAAAAAGCCTTGGATGATAGCCCATTTCACCAGGGATATTATTGAGAAGGTTCAGGAGTTCTCCATCATTGGCCGCCCGCTACCTCTGATTACCAATTTTTTAGCAGAGCTATTGGAAACTGGGGAAGTGTTCATAATACCTCTTTTATTATGAGGAAGCCTCTTTTCCTCCCCATGAGGATAAGAGGACTTCTGATTTTGATTAGGCAAGGCTACCTTACATACACACATGGTGGATAGATACTTAGATAGGTAGTCAGATAAGTCGTTCAATTTTGGGTCTAGTCCTAGAGGTTGGTTGTGTAAAGGGCTAGAGGTAATTTTTTTATTGTGTCTTACTTTGCTGCTGACAAGTAGTGGTTTGATCGACATTTCTGAGTGGTTGTTGGTTCTTTCTTAATGTTTTCACCTATGTGAGGAGGGTAGGATGAATAAAAGAACCTCCTAGATTGTATTATGAAAAAATCTCCACTTGAACAAACTTGTGTACATCTCGACCGTCCGACATTCATTCATTCTTAGACATGCTCAACATGATGGAGCTTAAGCAAGGTCTAGGCAAGTTCATGTACATGATTTTACTAAGGCCAGTAAGTCTAGCTTGGAGTTAGCAATGTATTTGACACACACACCAAGTCCACATCAGGCCGATCAAAGTGACAATGAGGAATGATTTTCACAAGACTGACGAAGCGCCTCCACATAAGGAATGAGGGCGCATTTGTCAAGAAGAGCCACTCACAAGTGTAACTTCCACCTAAGCCTTGAGCCTCAGTGAACTGAAGGTAGAGGGAACATGCTACAAAAGAACATGACCCAGCCACATTCCAATTTCTAAGGGAGTGCTACGAAAGAAACTGCAAGTGGAGCAACACACACAATCGCTAAGGGAACTTGCAGGCATGCACACCCCTTAAGATGTGTGTAAAAGACATAATAACTTGTGCCCCCACTTACAAATGCACCGATGGATTAAGGAGAAGTAGAGGGCACATACTTTGGATCTAGAAGGCGCCCCATGTATCATTAGAAATTGTCCGTTCCTATCTATCTCTCCATTGCATGTAAACGTCATGCAACAATTGTATAAATGAATTGACACTTAGCCCACCCATTAACTAGAGTGAGCGATCTTGGTATTTTGGCAAGGCATTGTGAGTTTTGTACACTTAGGGAGATTGATAATAGATGAGAAGAATCTCCTAGAAAAACCACTTCTTCTTGTATTTGTTCCTTCATCCCTTAGTCCCTATGTCCCTTATAGAAATCCAAGAAGGATGACGTGAGGGAGAGCAAACCTCATTGCGGTATGCTAAAGTGTAAAGTGGGTAACAAGTGGTATCAATAACAAGGTTCCTGACCATGAATGTGGGTGAACAAGAAGTAAAGCATTCAAAGGGAAGTATAGGAAAATGATTCTCCATATTAGAAGATGCAATGGCCAAACTGTAGGCATAGTTGTTGAAGTTGGCGCAATGACTGCCGATGTAAGTCAGAAATATGTTCCCTCTCAAATTTTAACTTCTTTTTTGGCATTCCATCAAACTCTAACTTCTCTATGATAGCATAGAAATGTTGAGATAGCCAAGCACAAGGAGGAGTTGCTAGATGTTCCAACATCCCTCTTGAGTGATAAATCTTCAAAACAGCCCAAGGTGCCAGAATCTAAGGCTTTTACTAGCTGAAGAACAAGAAGGAGGTGGAAAACTTCCTTTGGGATATAGTGCATTTTGTAAAGAAGTGAAACCACTCCTCTACTAAAAAGAAAAGATTACATCCCTTAAACAAGCACCACATAAAATTTTTCACAAAAGGGATGAGAATCAATTCATTTCACATGTATGTATCATTACACAATGAGTAGCAGCGGAAAATAAATATTATCTAACCATTTACAAAGATTTATACAACACATCACCATAAAAGGATTTCTAAAGGAAAACTAAAAATATCGCCAAGGACAAGCTGAGGGTCATCTAACCACCTCTTCAAGCCTCCCAAAGATCAGCTCCTAGGTTGTAGTTGAAGCTACTGTCCTCGATCTAACCTGGGGTTGGAAGCATACCCCACAAAAGAAGAAACAAAAAGAAGACAATCAGCAAAATGCTGGTATGTGTATGCTAAAAGAAAACTTTGAGCAATATGAGGATTAAAAGGACAACAAATGTATAATGCTTCCCATTCAAGAGGTAAGGACTACCCACACGGGCATAAAAGAAAATAATCATCATATTATGATAAAAGAAGATACTTGCCATAAACGAAACAAATAAGATTGTGCAATACTGGCACATAAGAAATTGGTAGGGCACACACCCCACAACATCACCAACCTAGATGCATGTGAGATAAACATAGCCCTAGAACAATATAAATAACAATTGGCGGCCAAGCACAAACTTGAACCTGATAGAGAAAGGAATACTGCCAATCTCCCAATATGTAAAGTTTTGAGCATGGATTACTGCCACACTCGATTTACAGAGGAATGGTATACTGCCACCCTCCAAATAAACAATAGGGGAATACTGCCCCAAAACCAATGTAATTACACTAATCTAGTGCTACTGAATCACATAGCATGTATGATGTAGAGGCAAGTAGAAAAGTATAGTCAGAAGATGAAACAAAGGTTGCCATCACACAATGGACAACACCAACATATAATATCCACT
Source organism: Alisma plantago-aquatica (assembly GCA_963693085.1). Taxonomy (NCBI): domain Eukaryota; kingdom Viridiplantae; phylum Streptophyta; class Magnoliopsida; order Alismatales; family Alismataceae; genus Alisma; species Alisma plantago-aquatica. Next base: position 1,046,494,766 of record OY856413.1, read on the forward strand.
TCAATGTGGCATTCAACAATATAAGAGACCAATCATGCATCAAGATACATAAAAGATATATCAAGAGAATATCCATGTACAAAACATGTAAGATAGTTCACACGAACCATGATCACAAAAGATAAGACATTTTGTGTAGGCAAAAGTCAAAAGAAAGATAAGATAGGTGATTTGCCCAATTTAGATGAATAGGGGATACAACATACCTTATAAACAAAAGTCCAACAGGTTCAAAGCACTTCTGGATCCAACTAGGTCACCAAAGAGCCTAATTAAAACATATACCAATTTTATGTCAATTTCATATATATAAACCAAACCCTAAAAACTACCTTTTTATTATTATGTAAATTAGGTTATGAAAACTATTCCATATTTTAGGTTATGTTATTACGAGTCTAAAACATATTTTATTATATTTTTCTGACTTATATATTATTAGTTATGAATTATTCAAGTTTTATCTTATTTAATTAAATCCATAAAATCACCCTTTTAAAACATCAGATTCGGGAAACAAAACCAATACCAAACGAAAGCTTGCATTTTTCTGAATCCAACGAATATTTTTCCATAATTTTCTGATAAGCCGATAATTAGTTATCAATTTTACAAAACCGACCAATGACAAAATTCCACGTCAGACTAATCGATTGCAAACAGAGAGAGAGACAGCCGTTCGCTGAGTTGGCCCAACGGGCACCGGACAACTCAGCCGGCCTCAAGACAACCTGGCACCCGCTACAAACAAAAGAAATCCGCGACCAAAAGACGATTTTGCCCCCGCCGAAAAACAAACGAGAAAAGGAAACAAAAGGGCAGATGAGTATTTTCCGCTGGGGTCTTCTTCTTCCCCAACACGCACACGCCATGGCCGTGAGCAGCCTGGCTGTTGCTCGGCGCGAATTTGGGTGAAATCGACACACACCACGAAACGGGAAAAGAAGAGTTGTGAAAGGTAGGAGATGTTAACCCGAACTCACCTAGACCAACAATTCGGCCGAAGATGGGCGGAGGAAGGAGGAGTTGGCGCCGCAACCCAGGTAGCAACCTTCGCACGTCGGCAGCTCAAAACACAACCCAGCAACCAATTGAGTGCATGAATAAGTCGCAAAGGGTTTAGGGAAGCTTGCGGTTAAGATATATATAGGCGAGGAAGGGAGAGACGGCGAGAAGGTAGGTGGCCGCGAGGCTTGGGACCCAAGATTTGGGCGTTTTCAGGAAACTCAACGAAACCAAGTGAACAAGGGATCAACTTAAACGGAATTGGAGTACGAAAGCAATGGCGAAGAAATCGTCGAAAAAGGTTGAGATTCGAGCGAGTTATTCGCGTTTTAAAAATCGATTAAAGCCTGCTCTGTTTCCATAGCTGGCGCAAGCTTGAAGATGAACGTGAGCCGTCCGATTTCAATCAGACGGTTCTCATCAAGCGTGAAAACAAATAAGGCATGCGACAGATTAAATGATAATCCTAATCAAATTCGACTATAGTGTGAACACATTTATTTCTTTTCTTCTCTCTCATCTTTTAAGGGTGCAAACGAATCCCAATTTGGATAAAATTTTGCACAGAGGTTAATTAAAGCATGTAGATTCCGAATATAAAATTATATTTGCCTTTTAAGAACTTATAATGTGTCAAATAAATAAATTACTAATTTCTCTTCCCTCCTTAATTAATGGCTTTAGGATTATCCAAATTTTATGAAACTTGACACACAAGTCATATTTAATGTGTAGGATACGAATTTGCCATCAATTTTACATATTGGAGTTGTTTGCATATTTAATTAATATTTTGAAGGTTTTATCCACTTTCTCTCTCCTGATTTCACCCTTTAAGCAAACTTTCTCCAAAAATGGATGAAACTTCACCCAAAGGGTATATTTATTATGTAGATCACGAATATAAGATTATTTTCCTCTTTTGGAGTCATTTATTATATTTATTTATTATTACATTGTTTTAAGTAATTTCTCTCTCCTAAATTTACCTAATAATCAAACATTATCCAAATTAGTTGCAAATTTGCCCAAAGGCTTATTTTTATATTTAGATTACGAATTTGGAATTAGTTTTCCAATTTGAGGGCATTAACTATTTTATTTCACTTTATTGACCTATTTCCTATTTTATTTAGATAAGGATATTAATATATACAATTATCTTTCACTATAAATGTTACTTTTTGGTCAAGTAAACGAAATTGAGTATCAAATTATCCTAATGGGTTTCCAAATATAAATTGTTGGTACATTATCTTTCTAATTATCTTCTTTACTCATTATTTCTCATATTACTATTAATCTTGCATTTATCTTCTCCTTTATACAAAATTCGGATTTTCTCTTATTTCTCTTATCCTAGAAAATTCTAGAAAGCTCTAGATGAATTATTTTATTCTTTTCTATTATTTAGTGACAATTTATACTTCAACCCTACATTAAGGTTATATGAGGAGGTATTTATCCAACTAAGTTCTTTATTTTCTTATTATCACCTAAATGTGTTATTATTAAGCACTTAATATTTTGTATTCCCTTAATTACATGTAGTAGCTTATTCTTGTTTGGCTAAGACAAAAGGGTAAAACTACTAGGCTAGGGTTCTAGTTCTAGTATGTTACAGCACACCACCCCTTAAAGGGATTTCGTCCTCGAAATCAGAACATCCATAAGAAACTTATTCACCACCCCTTAAAAAGGATTCATCTCATAAAATCAAACTTAACTTCTATTATAAGAGTTTCAATTATTCTTATTACATCCATATCATAAGCAACATGTAAAAGGAAACATCACTAACATAGACTAATCTAAGGAACTATGGGTTAACTTGCTCTTGCTCAGCATCATCAGCTTCTTCGCCATCCAAGGCAAAAACTCTACCAGCTCTTCTTTCCACAGGTCTTCCTCTATTATTGTTACCATTATTGTTGCCATGATTCTGAGGAGGTGCTTGCAGTTGTGGTACTGGAGCTTGACCATTACGACGCTTAGGGCAATCAGGTCGGATATGTCCAGGTTCATTGCAAAAGTGACATACCACTGGTGCACCTTGGTTTCTAACATGAGGGCACTTCCCCGGAGGATGTGGTCTATTGCACTTTGCACAACTGTCTCTTCTCTGATCATCACCTGAGAACTTCCTTTTCTTGTCAAACTCCCGATGCTGAAAACCTGGGTAAGACTCCACAACCAAAGCTTTATCAACCATCTGCTGAAAGGTCAAGGGCAACTGTGGGATTAAAGCACGACCCACATTGTAGTTGAGCCCTTGGAGGAACAGGTCAGCCCTACGTTCTTCACCCAAACCAACTGCATAACGTTCCAACAGCAGGAACCTTTGCACGTAGGCAGAAACAGACAAGGAGCCTTGCTTCAAACTGTAAAACTCAGCTTCCTTCTTCTTCAAAGCAGCAGTGCAGATGTACTTCCCACGGAAGAGAGTCAAAAACTCTACCCAAGACATAGCTGAGATATCTCTTGTCCTTGCTATTCCATTCCACCAAACTCTAGCTGGTCCATCCAAGACATAGGAAGCAAACCTAACCTTCTGATGTGGAGGACATGCCATACCATCAAAAGTCCTCTCCATAGCTAACACCCAATCATCAGCCTTGTCAACCATCTCTATCTCACCCTCACCCTTGAAGGAAGGTGGTTGCATCTTCATGAACTCCATGATAGTGAACTCCTTAGGCTTCACAGGTACAGACGGTTCTTTCATCTTCCCTACCATAGAAGAGGCAAAGAGTTGTCGAAACATTGCCAACTCTTGCTCTGGAGTCATAGCTCCTCCTGAGGTCTCATGATCAAACCTATTGTTCTGAGGTGTCTCATAACCGTACTGGTTGTCCATTGTTGAGTTGTCACCAGCCATTAGGGTTTCTCCTGCACAAGGCAAGGACACAAGGTATAAGCAACCTAAGATAGGTAAAGGTAAACATCCTAAGGGAGACAAGTTGAAATAGTTAGATAACCGACTGCTAGTGGCTCTGATACCATGCTGTAAAGAAGTGAAACCACTCCTCTACTAAAAAGAAAAGATTACATCCCTTAAACAAGCACCACATAAAATTTTTCACAAAAGGGATGAGAATCAATTCATTTCACATGTATGTATCATTACACAATGAGTAGCAGCGGAAAATAAATATTATCTAACCATTTACAAAGATTTATACAACACATCACCATAAAAGGATTTCTAAAGGAAAACTAAAAATATCGCCAAGGACAAGCTGAGGGTCATCTAACCACCTCTTCAAGCCTCCCAAAGATCAGCTCCTAGGTTGTAGTTGAAGGTACTGTCCTCGATCTAACCTGGGGTTGGAAGCATACCCCACAAAAGAAGAAACAAAAAGAAGACAATCAGCAAAATGCTGGTATGTGTATGCTAAAAGAAAACTTTGAGCAATATGAGGATTAAAAGGACAACAAATGTATAATGCTTCCCATTCAAGAGGTAAGGACTACCCACACGGGCATAAAAGAAAATAATCATCATATTATGATAAAAGAAGATACTTGCCATAAACGAAACAAATAAGATTGTGCAATACTGGCACATAAGAAATTGGTAGGGCACACACCCCACAACATCACCAACCTACATGCATGTGAGATAAACATAGCCCTAGAACAATATAAATAACAATTGGCGGCCAAGCACAAACTTGAACCTGATAGAGAAAGGAATACTGCCAATCTCCCAATATGTAAAGTTTTGAGCATGGATTACTGCCACACTCGATTTACAGAGGAATGGTATACTGCCACCCTCCAAATAAACAATAGGGGAATACTGCCCCAAAACCAATGTAATTACACTAATCTAGTGCTACTGAATCACATAGCATGTATGATGTAGAGGCAAGTAGAAAAGTATAGTCAGAAGATGAAACAAATGTTGCCATCACACAATGGACAACACCAACATATAATATCCACTTCAATGTGGCATTCAACAATATAAGAGACCAATCATGCATCAAGATACATAAAAGATATATCAAGAGAATATCCATGTACAAAACATGTAAGATAGTTCACACGAACCATGATCACAAAAGATAAGACATTTTGTGTAGGCAAAAGTCAAAAGAAAGATAAGATAGGTGATTTGCCCAATTTAGATGAATAGGGGATACAACATACCTTATAAACAAAAGTCCAACAGGTTCAAAGCACTTCTGGATCCAACTAGGTCACCAAAGAGCCTAATTAAAACATATACCAATTTTATGTCAATTTCATATATATAAACCAAACCCTAAAAACTACCTTTTTATTATTATGTAAATTAGGTTATGAAAACTATTCCATATTTTAGGTTATGTTATTACGAGTCTAAAACATATTTTATTATATTTTTCTGACTTATATATTATTAGTTATGAATTATTCAAGTTTTATCTTATTTAATTAAATCCATAAAATCACCCTTTTAAAACATCAGATTCGGGAAACAAAACCAATACCAAACGAAAGCTTGCATTTTTCTGAATCCAACGAATATTTTTCCATAATTTTCTGATAAGCCGATAATTAGTTATCAATTTTACAAAACCGACCAATGACAAAATTCCACGTCAGACTAATCGATTGCAAACAGAGAGAGAGACAGCCGTTCGCTGAGTTGGCCCAACGGGCACCGGACAACTCAGCCGGCCTCAAGACAACCTGGCACCCGCTACAAACAAAAGAAATCCGCGACCAAAAGACGATTTTGCCCCCGCCGAAAAACAAACGAGAAAAGGAAACAAAAGGGCAGATGAGTATTTTCCGCTGGGGTCTTCTTCTTCCCCAACACGCACACGCCATGGCCGTGAGCAGCCTGGCTGTTGCTCGGCGCGAATTTGGGTGAAATCGACACACACCACGAAACGGGAAAAGAAGAGTTGTGAAAGGTAGGAGATGTTAACCCGAACTCACCTAGACCAACAATTCGGCCGAAGATGGGCGGAGGAAGGAGGAGTTGGCGCCGCAACCCAGGTAGCAACCTTCGCACGTCGGCAGCTCAAAACACAACCCAGCAACCAATTGAGTGCATGAATAAGTCGCAAAGGGTTTAGGGAAGCTTGCGGTTAAGATATATATAGGCGAGGAAGGGAGAGACGGCGAGAAGGTAGGTGGCCGCGAGGCTTGGGACCCAAGATTTGGGCGTTTTCAGGAAACTCAACGAAACCAAGTGAACAAGGGATCAACTTAAACGGAATTGGAGTACGAAAGCAATGGCGAAGAAATCGTCGAAAAAGGTTGAGATTCGAGCGAGTTATTCGCGTTTTAAAAATCGATTAAAGCCTGCTCTGTTTCCATAGCTGGCGCAAGCTTGAAGATGAACGTGAGCCGTCCGATTTCAATCAGACGGTTCTCATCAAGCGTGAAAACAAATAAGGCATGCGACAGATTAAATGATAATCCTAATCAAATTCGACTATAGTGTGAACACATTTATTTCTTTTCTTCTCTCTCATCTTTTAAGGGTGCAAACGAATCCCAATTTGGATAAAATTTTGCACAGAGGTTAATTAAAGCATGTAGATTCCGAATATAAAATTATATTTGCCTTTTAAGAACTTATAATGTGTCAAATAAATAAATTACTAATTTCTCTTCCCTCCTTAATTAATGGCTTTAGGATTATCCAAATTTTATGAAACTTGACACACAAGTCATATTTAATGTGTAGGATACGAATTTGCCATCAATTTTACATATTGGAGTTGTTTGCATATTTAATTAATATTTTGAAGGTTTTATCCACTTTCTCTCTCCTGATTTCACCCTTTAAGCAAACTTTCTCCAAAAATGGATGAAACTTCACCCAAAGGGTATATTTATTATGTAGATCACGAATATAAGATTATTTTCCTCTTTTGGAGTCATTTATTATATTTATTTATTATTACATTGTTTTAAGTAATTTCTCTCTCCTAAATTTACCTAATAATCAAACATTATCCAAATTAGTTGCAAATTTGCCCAAAGGCTTATTTTTATATTTAGATTACGAATTTGGAATTAGTTTTCCAATTTGAGGGCATTAACTATTTTATTTCACTTTATTGACCTATTTCCTATTTTATTTAGATAAGGATATTAATATATACAATTATCTTTCACTATAAATGTTACTTTTTGGTCAAGTAAACGAAATTGAGTATCAAATTATCCTAATGGGTTTCCAAATATAAATTGTTGGTACATTATCTTTCTAATTATCTTCTTTACTCATTATTTCTCATATTACTATTAATCTTGCATTTATCTTCTCCTTTATACAAAATTCGGATTTTCTCTTATTTCTCTTATCCTAGAAAATTCTAGAAAGCTCTAGATGAATTATTTTATTCTTTTCTATTATTTAGTGACAATTTATACTTCAACCCTACATTAAGGTTATATGAGGAGGTATTTATCCAACTAAGTTCTTTATTTTCTTATTATCACCTAAATGTGTTATTATTAAGCACTTAATATTTTGTATTCCCTTAATTACATGTAGTAGCTTATTCTTGTTTGGCTAAGACAAAAGGGTAAAACTACTAGGCTAGGGTTCTAGTTCTAGTATGTTACACATTTCTTCTATATGTTGCACACTCTGGAGAAGGAGAAGATGATGATTTCCACTATGCAACTAAATAGAGACACTGCATTGCGCTGGCAGACACAATTGGAGGACAAGTTGTGCCCCACAATCGACTCATGGGAACTATGTGACAAGGAGATTAGGGAAACAATTCTCGTAAAAATACTGCATGAACTACAAGGGACACAATCTGGAATCTCAAGAATATGGGTACTATCTAGGAGTACATGAACCTTTTCATCTTTACTATTGGATGTAATGAATATGTGAAAGGTATACACACTTTACAATTTTACATATGAACTTGGCTAAAGAACTGGCTCAACTAGAATTGTTGTGTTAGGATATGAAGGATGTCCAACATGCTATAGTGGCAACCAACAAACTCCTCAACTTAATGCTCAAACTCTATTGACAAATGGGAAGAGCCCCAGTAGAAAAGGAAACAACAAGATGGAAAAGGGAAAATTGAAGGTTGGCGACAGATTCGTAAAGATCTTCAGAATGTAATTAGAAAAAAAAAATTCATCAAGCTATTTTATATATAGTGGACCACACTTCATGATGGATTTCTCACAAAAAGTGAAGCTTTTTTGCTTGGTGTTTTAGCAACATGAAGAGGAACCCTCATGCATTTCCCCTTTGAAGACTACTCACTGTGATCACTTCATCCCAATTGGTGAATCTATGGAAGAAGTTGTTGCTCTATTTTACAACCAAAATCAATGGAGTCTCGGTGGAAGTGATGGTGGACATTGGCTCCACCAATAGTTTGTGCTTGACACTGAGATGAATACTCTAAAAGTGAAGGCATTGAAGTATGAGGGCAGAGTGAAGACAATTAACTTTGACACCCTTGCCAAAGATGTGTGTATGCCGAGTTCAATTGGGAGATTGATAGGGAAGGTGAGTTTGATGGTGACTCGACTTGATAATTTTAGTGTTATTCTAGGCTTGCATTTCCTTATTATTCCTTGACAAGGTTGATATTGTGCACTTTGAAGGGATTTGGATCATAAGATGCTCAAGTCACTATTTTTTAATGGAAACTCATGCAAGAAAGGAAGATGTTCCTCTACTATCCACTTTGAAAATTGCCTATGGCATGCAAAAGGGGGGTGAAATTAATCCGACCCTCATCACCAAAGAGAAAAAATTAAGCTCAGTTGTGCCAGAGAATTTACTTGAAATCCTCATGGAGTATGAGGATGTGTTCCCTGACTTTTCTCATTCCTTTAAGGTATGCACTAAAGCATCTAACAGAGAAATATGTAGAGTCCTTATGTAGAAGGGACACTCCATAACCTATGAAAGTAGAGATATATGTGACACAAAATAGAGATATCCATGCATGAGAAGGAAATGAGAGATGCCATTCACTATTTATGATTTTGACAGTCTTACTTGGCATAGAGTTTGGAATATGGACTAGTAATGTATGATCAAAATGCTTCAATGGCCAAAAGAAACTAACCCTAAAGTAGGATTACTGCTAGGACTTCCTAGAGGAGCTCAAAATGAGTAGTAATCCAAGCCAAGGAAACACAATTCATTATAGATGCATTGGGAGAGAATGGAAACCACCAAGCCAACATAGGTAGTGTATGATATAGTTGCTAGGAGTGGATATTAGAGCAAGTATGTGATCGGATTTACCATGTGATAAGGGGAGACGCCCCTACATCCTAAAAACTAGAGGAATTCATGGGAAACCCCTAATCAAGACTGTGACTCACTATGAGTGGGACATCCATTCATCGAGCACACACATGCATTGTCATCAAGAAACTACTTTTTGTTGAAGATGGAGGAGGAGGATGAAAATTACATACATCCATTTTTTTGGATATTTGAGTGCCTATTTTATCCTTATTTTACCTTCTTTACTATGTTTTATCTAGATAGTTTCAATCATTTTGACAAGTACTAATCTCGCTACCTAAGATCAACGCTCTTTCTATTTTGCATAGAATACACCTCTTAGCGGTCAATGACACATAAAGCAAAGTGGTTGCTGAATTTCTAACACTTTGTTGACTAATGAAGATCACCCCAGATCAACAGTCATTGATCATTCTTCACGATCACTGTGCATCCTCACACTCAAAGACGGATGAACCTTGTGCCATATCTACACTCGCTAATCTAGATGCCCCTACAACTAAAGGATAGGTTAGATCAGCGATTGAAGATGCACACAACATTAGAGACTATTGAAGGATCATTATGTCAATAACCAACAAGGATCACTTCTTCAACGACCATTCTCAGCGATCGATGAAATCATCCCTTCAACAATCACTTTCTTTAGTCATTCTCTATGACCACAAGAACTACACTGCTTCTACAATCGACTCACTTCAACGAACGCCAAGCCCACGACTTTGCCAACCGATGATGTAACGACCTTGACCTCCGTTTAGGGTTTATCCTATTTTCTTTTCTTAACCCTGATGTTTAGTTGCTTGCTAATCACCTTTAGTGGTGATTAGGGTTTGTTTGTGCCTGTTGTGTGTTGGAGGTGCTACTTGCAATTAACCCAAGTCTAGGGTTGCTGAGCAAGTTTGTCACCTTGAGAAGTGTTCCTCTCTCTCCTTGCTTTCTCTAGTGTTGAGAGTAAGGGTTGGGCTCGTTGCTTGAGTTGCCTTGGGCTTGGATGAGCCTTGGTGGGCCTTGTTGTTCCTTACTTGACCTTATTGGACCTTGTGTCGTCCATAGGTGTGCCGGCCATGGTTGTGTCGGCCTGGGTGTGTCGCCCTGGGAGGTGTGTCGGGCATGGTGTTGGGATGTATCATCCATGGACCCCCCTTGACCCTTTGACCTCGTTTGTGTCACCACTAGTGGACACTTGGCGCTTGATGCTTGCATGTGGCAATGGCCTTGGACATGTTTTTAGGACAAGATAGAGTGGTTGCATTGCCCATGGACAAGTGTCCCTAGGTGGGCGACACCTTGCCTTATCTTACCTTGGTTTCTCCTCCACCCTCTCCTATATATGTGTTCCCTTTCTCTTGCTAAGGATCCCTTTAGTTCCTTAGTTTCCCCTCCCCTTTGGTTGCACGACACCTCTTCCTTTACAAAGCTTGGTGGCCGATCCTTATCTTTGGAGTCTTCTTCTTCTTCCTCTTGAGGTGGCCGAAGGTGTTCTTGGTGCTAGGAGATTGGAGCTTGCTTAAGGTGGGTTACATATCTTCTAACCGTAATCATATTATCTTCTTCTACATTCTTATATGTTTTCTTGTGATCATAATTGGCCATGTATGTTGCTAGATATGGTTCTTGATTAGTTGCACCTTTAATCTTGTTTAGGGTTTCCTTGTTGAGCAATACTCCTTTCCCTCCTTAGTCTAGAGAAGTGAGCTTGAGCTCTAGTAATATGAGCAATACCCCTCTCTCGTTTAAGTTGAGAGGGGAGCTTGTATTCTAGTTGCTTGAGCAACACCCTCCTCTCACCATGGATTCGAGAGGGGAGCTTTTGGTAGATGCAGACCTATGTTGAGGTTGATCCTAGTGGTTGCCCGAGTTGTGATAGAGGTTGTGCAAGACCCCTCTCTCTTGGTTTTTGAGAGGTGAGCCGATCTTCTTGATCAATTAGGGTTTGGTGCCCTTGTGCTTGAGGTTGATGACGATCTTGTTGGGTTGTATCTTGCACAATATGGCTTTGGGATGGTGTTTCCCGATACCCTCTCTTGGGCTAGAGTTCTGGTCGATATGCTGAGGTTGTGTTGGGCGAAACACCTTGGTCTTTGCCTTGTGTGTTGGCCGATAGAATGAGGCTAGCTTGGTTGGACGATAGGCTTTCCTTTGCTGCCCATTTGAGTTGTACCCTTGGCCGTTGTGCCTAGATGAGTATGGTTGTAACATACCAGATCTTGAACCCTACCCTAGAAGTTTAACCTTTTGGTCTTAGCCAAACATGGTTGAGGTTAGGATGATCCTAATAATATAATGCATGAATAATGTAATACAATATGTCATATAATTCATTTGGTGTTAATAAAATGATGAATAACTTAATTGGAAGCATAATTTAGTTATTGGGCCTCTAATGGGCCTAATGGCATAATCCATGTAAGAAAGCCTCAAAAGTTGAAATAGACTTCAAATTCACAATCTACACATTAAAATAAGCTTACATGTCAATTTTCATTTAATTTGGACAACCTTGAAATAATATGGTATGTTAGGAGAGAGAATTTGCCTAAAAGGTGCAATTAATAAATAAATATAATAATTGTCCTCAAAAGAGGAAAACAATCTTAGATTCATAATCTACATAATAAATATAGCCTTCGAGTAAATTTTTATCCAATTTGGAGAAAGTTTGCTTAAAAGGTAAAATCAGGAGAGAGAAAGTGTGTAGAATCTTCAAAATATTAAATAAATACTCAAACAACCCCAACATGTAAAATTGATGGAAAATTCAAATTCAACACATTAAATATGACTTGTGTGGCAAGTTTCATAAAATTTGGATAATTCTAATATCATTAATGGAGGAGGAAAGAGAAAACATGAGTTGATTTATTTAATCCATGAAAAGTTTCCAAAAGGAAAAACTAAGTGCATAATCGGAATCTACATGCCTTTATCGGCCTCTGTGCAAAATTTGGCTTTATTTGGAGTTCGTTTACACCCTCAAAAGAGGAGAGAGAAATTGGAAATTATCTCAATGTCACTTTATTAAATAATATCGATTTTGTCACACCTTAGTTTCCTAATCCGTTTAATCGCATGATCTGAGCCGTCAATTTTTGGATCCAACGACCCCCATGTCGTCTCCTACCTTGAGTAGGAGACCGCTTCCTCGTGAACAGTGACTTCCCCAATAGTCTTTGGTATTTCTTTCCTTTCTCTCTCAATTCTCAATCATTTTTAATAATTTTTGGTGCGTTGAATCCGTGAGAGGATTCCGCATCCTTCAAGCTATTATTTGATTGCTTTCTCACTGTATTTCAGATTTTCCGAAAATGTGGGCACCGAGCTTCTTGGTCATTTTCCGTTTATGTCCTAGATCAAACCCCCTGCCTATTTAAACTCTACCTCATACATCGTTGGCTCCCGAGGAACTCTCGTCTCACCTCAATTCCTCCACACAATGATGGGTTGGTCATCGACAACCCTATTTTCTTTCTGAGTTTGTGGTGTCGTTTTGGGGTCCATGGCGGAACCGGCGCATCAATTAGGCACATCGGTGAGTTCTTTCCCTTGTGTTCTTTCTTTCAGAGCTCGTTATTTCTCGAAACGTGGAGTTTCTTGGTTTTGCCCATATTGCTGTGAGCAGATCGGGCTGCTCCAGCAGCCATGGCGGGTGCTCGTCTGGGGAAGAAACCCCTCGGTGCAATCTCCCTTCTATCCCTCTCCTTTTTCCGCTTCGCAATGTTTTTCAACCGGGGGCTTTTTTGTCCTTTCGCCCTCTAGTTCCTTTGCCTTGGGCGAGGTCAACCGAGAGGCTAACTGATGATGTGGCTTCTGCCTATTGGGCCAAGTCAAAGGTCGGCCCCACTTCCTATCTCCCTCTCTCGCGAGTTTTTTTTAGCTTATTTGGATTTTCGAATTTTTCTGATTGGCCGAGATTGCAAAATTCATATCTTTTGCTGAGATTGTCCAAAAATTACAAATAAATATTCGTTGGATTCATAAAAATGCAAGATTTCTTTTGGTGTTGGTTTTGTCGCCTAAATCTAATGTTTTAAATAGGTGTTTTCAATGGATTTATTTAATAATGAATTAACTTGTATAATTCATCACTAAATATATAAAAGTCAGAAAAATATAATAAAATATGTTTTGAACTCAGGAAAATATAACTTAAAATATGGCATAGTTTTTATAACCTAATTAACACATCAATAAAAAAGGCGATTTTTAGCGTTTTGTATAATTAATGGAAACCTAACCCTAATTCCACATATATGCATAATAGGTTCTTTGGAAGCCTAGACTTGGATCTAGTTGGACCTTGGATCGTTTGAATCTGATGTTGAGGTATGATTGCATCTCCTATTATTTCTATATTGAGCAATTTCTAATCCAACTCTCATTGTATGATTGCATCCCACATTAATTTTGTATTGATCAATTCTTCTCTCTTATGTATGTTTGCATCTCTGATTATTCTTCTTGAGCAGTTATCCTATTTTTGTCTTACTTTTGGTCCTATGGACATTAGCCTACACATTATCTCATTCTCTTGAATCATGCTTCATGTGAAGTATCTTATTTTATTATTGATCTTGTAATCATGGATATTCTCTTGGAATCTTATCTTGTTGCCTTGGTGCAAGTTAGACTTTTGATATTATATACCCACTGTGATGTGGATGTTTACTTGTTGATATATGCCACTGTGATGTGGATATTTTGATATTTTTTTCCCACTTACATGTGGATGTATGTGTTGTCCATTGTGTGATGGCAACATTGTTTATTCTGACTATACTTTCTACTTGCCTCTACATTATACATGCTATGTGATTCAGTAGCACTAGAGTAGTGTAATTACATTGGTTTTGGGGCAGTAATCCCCTATTGTTACTTGGAGGGTGGCAGTATACCATTCCTCTGTAATCGAGTGTGGCAGTAATCCATACTCAACTTTATATATTTGGGAGATTTGCAGTATTCCTTTCTCTGTCACGTTTTCAAGGATGTGAAGCCATGGCCGCCTTTGTGTTTATATTGTTCTAGGGCTATGCTTATCTCACATGCATGCAGGTTATTGATGATGATTGTGGGGTGTGTTCCCTACTCTCTTTATGTGCCAGTATTGCACATTCTTTATTATTTTGTTTTATGGCAAGTATCCCTTTTGTTATGATCTTATTCTTTTATGCCCGATTGGGTAGTCCTTATCTATTGCATGGGAAGCTTTTATTTTGATGTCCCTTATTCTTTATAAATTGCTCAATTTTCTTTTTAGTATGCACATACCGACCTTTGCTGATGTTTCGTTTTGTTTCTCTTTTGTTGGGGTATGCTTCCAACCCTAGGTGGAAGACTTGGATGCATGACATGGTGACATGGACTTAGTTTGTGATATTGAAGCTTGGAGACAATCTTGAGGTGGTTTAGATTGCCTCTACATGGATCCTTGTGATGTAAGTTTAAGTTGTAACCCTTTGTTTTATAATTGAATATAGTCATATTTTTATTCCGCTGCTATACTTTGGTCTTTTGTTACCATTATATAAAGATTTAAAAATTTTACACCCACTCCATCATACCTTCTGAGTGTGTTTGGACTGGAGGTTTTATTGTTCAAATTTTTAGTAAGGAAGTGGGTTCACTTCTTTACAGCATGGTATCAGAGCCCATGGTAGTCGGAATCTGACTATTTCAATTTTGTCTCCCTATAGAACCCTTGACTTTTCTAGATAGCTCTTAGTGAGATGTTGACCCTAGATTTGATCAATGATGATCTTTTGTGCAATAATGTTTGGTTTGAGGACAAGATTAGGTTATGAGGAAATATTCATATGGAAATATTGCGGCTTGGTTCTCGTATTGATTTTTAGTGCGCATGTTGGTTTTACATCGTAAAAGTTTTTCATCAAAAAAAAGATTATTTTCATTATATCACTATATGTATAAAATTTTATGGATTTTATCAATGTTTTCTTGAACTAAGTCACAATGAAGAGAAACTCTAGTTGAGTAGAATCTAACCCTAGTATTGTGACTAGGATTGATATATTGGTATAGCTGACCTACCCTATGACTTTTGGATGCTCATGTAGGGTTGATAGTTAGAGACATGAGGACCTAAAGCTCAACCCTAGATGGTGACTTGATACTTGGATACATGAGAAATATTAATCTCTAAAAACTTTCACAACTAAGATATGTGGGTTGCTCTAAAAAGTTATTTAGTTTGACTAGTTAGGTTGAACCCTTTAAGGGGTGGAGAGTAGTTGGTGGTTGATGTTTGAATCTATAGATTTCGATGACGAAATCCTTTTAAGGGGTAGAGTGCTGTAACATACCAGATCTCGAACCCTACCCTAGAAGTTTAACCTTTGGGTCTTAGCCAAACATGGTTGAGGTTAGGATGATCCTAATAATATAATGCATGAATAATGTAATATAATATGTCATATAATTCATTTGGTGATAATAAAATGATGAATAACTTAATTGGATGCATAATTTAGTTATTGGGCCTCTAATGGGCCTAATGGCATAATCCATGTAAGAAAGCCTCAAAAGTTGAAATAGACTTCAAATTCGTAATCTACACATTAAAATAAGCTTACATGTCAATTTTCATTTAATTTGGACAACCTTGAAATAATATGGTATGTTAGGAGAGAGAATTTGCCTAAAAGGTGCAATTAATAAATAAATATAATAATTGACCTCAAAAGAGGAAAATAATCTTAGATTCATAATCTACATAATAAATATAGCCTTTGGGTAAATTTTTATCCAATTTGGAGAAAGTTTGCTTAAAAGGTAAAATCAGGAGAGAGAAAGTGTGTAGAATCTTCAAAATATTAAATAAATACTCAAATAACCCCAACATGTAAAATTGATGGAAAATTCGAATTCAACACATTAAATATGACTTGTGTGGCAAGTTTCATAAAATTTGGATAATTCTAATATCATTAATAGAGGAGGAAAGAGAAAACATGAGTTGATTTATTTAACCCATTAAAAGTTTCCAAAAGGCAAAACTAAGTGCATAATCGGAATCTACATGCCTTTATTGGCCTCTGTGCAAAATTTGGCTTAATTTGGAGTTCGTTTACACCCTCAAAAGAGGAGAGAGAAATTGGAAATTATCTCAATGTCACTTTATTAAATAATATCGATTTTGTCACACCTTAGTTTCCTAATCTATTTAATCGCATGATCTGAGCCGTCAATTTTTGGATCCAACAACCCCCGCGTCGTCTCCTACCTTGAGTAGGAGACCGCTGTCTCGTGAACAGTGGCTTCCCCAACAGTCTTTGGTATTTCTTTCCTTTCTCTCTCAATTCTCAATCATTTTTAATAATTTTTGGTGCATTGAATCTGTGGGAGGATTCCGCATCCTTCAAGCTATTATTTGATTGCTTTCTCGCTGTATTTCATATTTTCCCAAAATGTGGGCACCGAGCTTCTTGGTCGTTTTCCGTTTATGTCCTAGATCAAACCCCCTGCATATTTAAACTCTACCTCAGACATCGTCAGCTCCCGAGGAACTCTCGTCTCACCTCAATTCCTCCGCACAATGATGGGTTGGTCATCGGCAACCCTATTTTCTTTCTGAGTTTGTGGCATCATTTTGGGGTCCATGGCGGAACCGACGCATCAATTAGGCACATCGGTGAGTTCTTTCCCTTGTGTTCTTTGTTTCAGAGCTCGTTATTTCTCAAAACGTGGAGTTTCTTGGTTTTGCCCATATCGCTGTGAGCAGATCAGGCTGCTCTGTTAGCCATGGTGGGTGCTCATCTGGGGAAGAAACCCCTCGGTGCAATCTCCCTTCTACCCCTCTCCTTTTTCCGCTTCGCAATGTTTTTCAACCAGGGGCTTTTTCGTCCTTTCGCCCTCCAGCTCCTTTGCCTTGGGCGAGGTCAACCGAGAGGCTGACTGATGATGTCGCTTCTGCCTATTGGGCCAAGTCAAAGGTCAGCCCCGCTTCCTCTCTCCCTCTCTCGTGAGTTTTTTTTAGCTTATGTAGATTTTCGAAATTTTCTGATTGGCCGAGATTGCAAAATTCATATCTTTTGCTAAGATTGTCCAAAAATTACAAATAAATATTCGTTGGATTCATAAAAATGAAAGCTTTCTTTTGGTATTGGTTTTGTTGCCTGAATCTAATGTTTTAAATAGGTGTTTTCAATGGATCTATTTAATAATGAATTAACTTGTATAATTCATCACTAAATATATAAACGTCAGAAAAATATAATAAAATATGTTTTGAACTCAGGAAAATATAAACTAAAATATAGCATAGTTTTTATAACCTAATTCACACATCAATAAAAAAGGCGATTTTTAGGGTTTTTGTATAATTAATGAAAACCTAACCCTAATTCCACATATATGCATAATAGGTTCTTTGGAAGCCTAGGCTTGGATCTAGTTGGACCTTGGATCATTTGAATCTAATGTTGAGGTATGATTGCATCTCCTATTATTTCTATATTGAGCAATTTCTAATCCAACTCTCATTGTATGATTGCATCCCACATTAATTCTGTATTGAGCAATTCTTCTCTCTGATGTATGTTTGCATCTCCGATTATTCTTCTTGAGCGATTATCCTATTTTTGTCTTACTTTTGGTCCTATGGACATTAGCCTAAACATTATCTCATTCTCTTGAATCATGCTTCATGTGAAGTATCTTATTTTATTATTGATCTTGTGATCATGGATATTCTCTTGGAATCTTATCTTGTTGCCTTGGTGCAAGTTAGACTTTTGATATTATATACCCACTGTGATGTGGATGCTTACTTGCTGATATATGCCACTGTGATGTGGATATTTTGATATCTTTTTCCCACTTACATGTGGATGTATGTGGTGTCCATTGTGTGATGGCAACATTGTTTATTCTGACTATACTTTCTACTTGCCTCTACATTATACATGCTATGTGATACAGTAGCACTAGAGTAGTGTAATTACATTGGTTTTGGGGCAGTAATCCCCTATTGTTACTTGGAGGGTGGCAGTGTACCATTCCTCTGTAATTGAGTGTGGCAGTAATCCATACTCAACTTTATATATTTGGGAGATTGGCAATATTCCTTTCTCTATCAGGTTTTCAAGGATGTGAAGCCTTGGCTGCCTTTGTGTTTATATTGTTCTATGGTTATGCTTATCTCACATGCATGCATGTTATTGATGATGATTGTGGGGTGTCTGCCCTACTCTCTTTATGTGCCAGTATTGCACATTCTTTATTGTTTTGTTTTAGGGCAAGTATCCCTTTTGTTATGATCTTATTCTTTTATGCCCGATTGGGTAGTACTTATCTCTTGCATGGGAAGCTTTTATTTTGATGTCCCTTATTCTTTATAAATTTCTCAATTTGCTTTTTAGTATGCACATACCAGCCTTTGCTGATGTTTCCTTTTGTTTCTCTTTTGCTGGGGTATGCTTCCAACCCTAGGTGGAAGACTTGGATGCATGACATGGTGACCTGGACTTAGTTTGTGATATTGAAGCTTGGAGACAATCTTGAGGTGGTTTAGATTTCCTCTACATGGATCCTTGTGATGTAAGTTTAAGTTGTAACCCTTTGTTTTATAATTGAATATAGTCATGTTTTTATTCCGCTTCTATACTTTGGTCTTTTGTTACCATTATATTAAGATTTGAAAATTTTACACCCACTCCATCATACCTTCTGAGTGTGTTTGAACTGGAGATTTTATTGTTCAAATTTTTAGTAAGGAAGTGGGTTCACTTGTTTACAATGAGTGTTGCAAGATACCCTCGTGTGTCAGGCGATATGCCTTGTTGAGTGCCCTGCCCGATACACCTAGCTTGGGTAGTGGCTTGGTGCCCGATATACCTTGAACATTATGGAGCTCTGTGGGCTAGCCTTGTGTTGGGCATCATGGTTTGGTGGTGATGCCCGATACAGTGACATGTGGATGCACGACAAACGTGGATGCACGACATACGTGGATGCACGGCACACATGTATGCATGACATACTTGTATGCACGACACAAGTGGTTTCACGATACCACCTCTAGTGGGAGTACCCTACCCGTCACACTTCTTGTGAGGGTAGTGGGCGATTCTAGTGAGGGTCATGTTCGACCCGGAAAACCCATCTGCTAGATTCTTATCATGCAATCGCATCCTTGTTGCTAAGAGTTATGGTTTATGGATCATAAACCTTTGATATGTTTGATAAAAGTGAGGTGATTGATATAGTAGAATGCACCTATGTAAGCTTGACATATCTAAAACTCTAATGACATGATACTATATGTGCTTGTGATCACTTTGAATCCTGTATATATATATGATGATGAGTAATGTTAAGCTTGGTAGCACATGAGCTGCTTCACATGATGATATGACCCATGTCTATGGTCACAAGTTTGAGGCATGAATGATAAAGCATATAATCATCAATGTTGCCCTATTCTTGATAGCATGCTCATTCTAGTAATTACTTAATAGCTTCAGTTATCTCTATAATTGTGTATACTAACCATGCAGGTGTTTCATGCAGATGCATAGCCAGGTAAAGGGCTATGAGGTATGTATGTTTGAATGACACTGCATTGATGGTCACTCTTGTTGATGAGATAACATGCATCACATGTATAATGTGTTTGGGTCTGAGGACCTGAGTTTGGATAAAGTGCCTAGTTGAGGTGTTGTCCTATGATGATGAAATCTGGGATTGTTATCCCCAGTGATGGGAATGCCTTCTGAGGTAGTGGTTTCTTGTGATGAGGGATTGAGATCCCAGGATATTGTGATGGTGGTAATAATAATGTAGCTTAATGTTATATATGTGATACCACTTGTTTATCCCAACAATCTACTTAAAATACGTTAACTAATTACAGATGAATCTCTCATGTAGTTGCCCTGGCCATAGATCCATCATCGTCAGTAGCTGGTGACGGTGAAACAGGTTCTCCTGCAGGTTAACCTTAAAGCGCATTGTCACACCCCGATCTCACACTAACCACTAATCACGAGATTAGGGCGCGACGGAGGGATTATCACATAAACAAATCACTGAGAACTTTTTCTTTTTAAAACCTCGTAATGATATCCAGATTATTGCTGTAAACTAAAACATAATAAACTATTGTGGAAGCATTTCAATTAAACTGGCTAGAGAACATAAATAGAGTTTACAACATGTAACATTGTTTAACCAGAAAGTAAAACATAACAGTTAATTTACATCTTTTACTCATTCGCCATACATACTCTCTCTCACCCACACCATGTCCCAAGGACCGAGGGGAAAGGACTAAGAGACCACTATCTAACTAAACTAACTACATATACCTTCTACAGATTAAGCGTTAGGATGAAAAGATGCTTCCGAATCCTGTTGCTGATGTTGACTTGAAAATGTTTGAGTAGAGGAGTGAGCCTACTCGCTCAGTGAATAGTTTTTCATTTAACTATCGCTAAACAACTCGTCAAGTTTATTATTCAGATTAATATACAAGAAATACTACACTGAGCAGTTCTAAAACAATATAATTGAAATAACGAAGAATGTAAATATTGCATCCAAAGAATAACTACTAGAAGACTATGCTCTAGTCTTCCTTAACTCTTTCATTTATAAGGAACTCTGTGAACCTATATGATCATATTTTAGCTTATGCCCTGATCTATGCAGTGTACTCTGCATAGAGACTCGCAGTGCACTACGACCACACCGTACAAGACTTAGCGACACACCCGGGAAATGCTAAGTCTGACTTCTCGTCCTGGTCTGCACAGGACTCTCAGGCGCTCAAGGGCCTCAGGCTCACAAGGGCCTCACTACACTCTCAAAAGAGTGTACTCTAGACTCCTCCTCTAACCTGAGTACACAGGCACATGGAATCAACACTGGGTTACCACCAAAATTACTCAACCAGTTGGTGTTGGATAACCCTTCTGTCCTCGTGCCACCAGAATTACTCAACCGGTTGATGTTGGACACGATTTTCACCCCTAAGGTGCAGACCTCTCAAAGGGGTTCTACGGTGTTCAGGGCACCTAAGTTTAACATTAACATTATGGTACATTTTAAATAGAAATCATAACTCATTTAACATTTCTCACAAGGCTCACACGGCCTGTCATATCATATCATTAGAAACATCTTAACTCATGTATTCAACATATATCATGTCTCAGTAACATCCCTTTTTAGGGCATGTCATATCTCATCACCTGCAATTTACGAGATATGTATTGAAAATAAGAAGCCCTGCAGTATGTAGATATAAACTCAGAGAGAACAAGCATATAAAGTTAAATGCACTAGAAACATACAATTCAACAGTTAAGTATCACCACATCTCATATCGAGACCTTTCATATTACCATAACATGATTCATTGAACACCCTATCCTTAGGGTTTCAGTTACCTCATTCATTTATCACATGGCAACACCCTATCCTTATATCATGCATGCAGGCAGATTTAAAATTCATAAATATCCCAAACTCAAGTCAATTTGGCACATGCATATTGAATTCATTCAATTGTACATCTTAGTGCACTGCTAAGAGTAATTTACTTCACATATGAGAATTCATACGTAACATTTGTCAATTCTCTGAAATTCTCGAAAAACGTGCACATAAACCCTAATCCTAGTTTGTGCATCACTTAACTCAATTAAGAGTTAATTACATATCACAATACAATTTAATAACAATACTTGAGAATTTCTGGTAATATTTCAGAGAAATGTGCCATTTCATGTAAATATCAATTTACACATATTAACGTCAAAAGATATATGCAATTAGGGTTTTCATGCATATTTTATTTATTCATATCAACTTTGAAATCGTACATCTGATAATTTATCAGAAATCTTCATTGTCTGGGTTCATACCCAAATCATACCATTTTCAGACATGAATTTCTAATTTCAACATTCAAATGAGCAATTTAGGTTCCAATGAACCTTATAAATCTACTGATTCAATCCACACTGATCAGATGCTAAACTAAATCATATAACGGAATAAGGAAGCAGTTTATGAATTAAAATTTGAGTAATGCCAAATACTGTCCAAAAGCCAAGTATCAGCGAAAAATGCACAGTTTACCGAAAAATTCCAACTAAGGAGTTAAATGATGATAAGTAAATGAACTCCTACTCACAGTGATTTGGTCTATCCGGATTCATCCGGAACTGCGTCTAGGGGGTTGTCTTCAACCTCGGAATTGCCCAATATTCGAACCTGTTGCAAAAGAACAGAAGCTCCTCATGCACAGATGGAGGAAACGATCTAGGAATGCAACCAGGGCTGTGGATTCAAGCTTAAACCTCAAAATCGAATTGAATAGCACCCTTTTTTCCTGGAGATTTGCACGCCCAAGAGCTCCTAGCTCGTTCAACCTGTTACAAGCAAACCACCTCACGTTCAGACTGGAAAGGGAGCTCCAAGTTGAGCCTAGTCGCGGCCATTGGCTGCAGATCCGAGCTTGAACCCTAAGGACGAACTCGAGGCTGTAGTTTCAAGTTGTTGGTCGCACCAAAATCATCTCTGGCCGGCACCAAGCTGCTTGGCCATAGCTCCGCAAGTGCTGCTGCTGGCGCAGCTACAGGGCGCCGCCCTACAGGTGGGGTGGCCGCGATTTGGGTGAGGAAGAGGGGAAGGATGGCGGAAAATAATGGAGGACGGAGGTCAATCACCGATTGTCTGGTGGTGCTGCACGCGCCAAGTCGCCCTCTAGCCGATGTCGCAGCTACGGTTGCTGCTGGTGGCCGTGCTGTTGCTAGGGGGGGGCGCTAGGGCTGGTCGAGCTACAGATGGGCAAGGTAAATCCCCCCCTCTCTACTCTCTCTATCGGGCTACTATCGGGCGCCACTGTTCAAGTGGTCGCTCTGGTTCTATCGGGTGAAGGGGAAAGGGTAAGATCAAGGAAAGAAAAAAAAACAACCGACCCACTGAATGGAAAACAAATTCTGGAAAAATTGCATCCAAGTCCAAAGGAACATGAAAACGCCATAACACTTGCCTCGAAGGCCCGATTAGCACGATTTGTTTTGCAACTTTTCAAGTGCGGAATCCTCTACAACCTCAAGGCATAAAAACATGCCAATTAGTTTGTCTCAGCTAATCAAAACACTAATCACAAATGCAAACACTTATTTAACTTAATCAACATAATGATGCACTAATCACATACTTACTAGATAAACTCGGTGTGGGTCATAACAATCTCCCTCCCTTATAAGAATTTCGTCCTGAAATTCCTAAAAGAGAAAAGAAAACTTGTTACGCATCTCGGACTCAAATTCCCACGTAGATTCCTCTAGGTTATGATTCCTCCACAGAACCTTCACTAATGGTATCTCGTGATTCTTAAACTTCTTGATTCTCCGATCAACTATCTGTATTGGTCCCTCAACATAGGACACATCTGATCTGAGCTGTGCAGGTTCTGGGTCCACTACCTTCTCTATACCAGGGCAACACTTCTTCAACATCGATACATGAAACATATCATGTAACTTAGCCAATTCAGATGGCAATTCCAACCTATAGGCTACAAGTCCAATCCTCACAATGATAGGATACAGACCCATAAACCTAGAAGTCAGTTTGCCTCTCTTACCAAACCTCAACACTCTTCTTCATGGTGAAACTTTCAAATACACTTCATCACCAACCTCAAACTCTAAGAGGTTAACGTCTCATCTCAACATAACTCTTCTGCCTATCCTATGCAGCTTTCTACTGTTCTCAGCATGTCCTCAAGAATCTGAATGACCCTTTCTGACTGACCGTTAGTCTGTGCATGGAAAGTTGTACAGAATCTCAACTTTGTGCCCGAAGCACGATGCAACTGATTCCAAAATCTGGATGTGAATTTAGGATCTCTATCAGATATAATTGAAATTGGGGTACCATGCAACCTGAGTATCTCATCCATATATATCTTAACCAACTTTGGGACATCAAAGGTTGACTTAATATGAAGATAGTGAGCAGACTTAATTAGTCTATCCACCATCACTCATATCGAGTCACAACCTCTAGGTGTCCTGGGCAACCCTATCACCAAATCTATTGTGATATGTTCCCATTTCTATTCTGGTGTAAGAAAAGATTGCAAGGTACCTGTAGGTTTCTGGTGCTCAGCCTTAACCTGCTGACACACTCTGCACTTAACCACATACTCAACTACATCCCTCTTCATACTAGGTCACCAGTACAACTCCTTGAGATTCATGTACATCTTAGTGTTGCCTGGATGCATAGCATACATCGATGCATGTGCCTCCTCAAGAATCTTTTCTTTCAAATCACTGTCTCGAGATACACACAACCTGTCATGGTAAAACAATACACCATCATCTGAAAACCTGAACTCTGGTCTCTTTCCCTTTGTCATATTATGCATGATTTGGTGTAACTCACTGTCACCCTGCTGTAGTTTCTTGATCTGATAATAAAAAGTAGGCTTGACTTGCATCTGTGCAATCAAACCACTCTGCTCTGTCACCCCTAAGTCTAAGTTCAAGTTTCACATTTCTACTAGCATGTCTTTCTTGAAACAGGCCATAGAGAATGCATCAACTGTTGAACTTAACATTATGCTCAAAGCATCTGCTACCACATTCGTATTTCCAGGGTGATAATCTATCGTCATATCATAAAGATAGTGACGCCGTGTCTTAAGAGCATGAACTACAACAGCTAACTTCATATCATATATCGGGTAATACTCTGCATTCTATGTTACTTACTTCATGTTATTACTATAAAAATATATTTCATAACGCACTTCACTTATATTATATTTCTTCTTTTGTTCAAAACACACTTGTTACATTTCAAATTTATATCTCACTCTTTTCTCCGAGTCATTTTCATATTGTTCATCTACCTTTCAGATTGGCTACATTTAAACCCTGGATCACTATAAGTGCCAGTGTATTTTTCATAGAACAAATCTCATGATCTTGTTTTATAGAGATGCTAGTATTCAAGGTCAAATCAATAATGACATTCCTTGAACTACCACAACTCTAAACATTCTAGGGTTTCGTCTTTATCAATAACATAGCGTTATTGTGATGTGATTTTACTTCCTTAGTTTGAAATTCAAACTTGGATCTCGTAAATTTAACTAAAATCTTCATTATCTTATTACTGAAATTTCCTTTCTCTTACTTGGACATTCAAATAAATTACATTCTCAATTCACCTTGATAGGGTTTCATCACCATACTGTGTCATCATTTCACTTACTTAATTGTCTCTACCATGGTAGATATGCAACATATATGATGCATTCATTTTCTAAGTTATGCGTTTGTTCTTTATTTTAAGAACTAGTTTGTGAGTCCATAAAGACTCAAAATTCCAAGGTAGTACGTATGAATATATTCAACTTTATAATAAATATGTGCATTCCATACTCTCATTTATGTCATGTAATCCTCATTCCTTAATCAAGCTGATCATTTCTAACATTTCTTTTGATTCAACTAAGTTTCTCGTCCTAGTCTTATGATTTACATAAGACTCTTTATTTCTATGTACTTATTGTATACTCAACCATTTTCTTCTATTTTCCCTTTGCCTTGGAGTACATAAAAATATTTTACTCTATTACATGATCCATTCATGATTAATTTTTACTATCTTAGACCTTGCATACCTTCCTCGTATCTTTTCCATATTCTCATATTTAGGGTTCACATAATACAAATCATTAAATTTCATCTGAACCCTATATCGTGTTTCTTTATTTCCATCTAAAGATTTCTCGTATGAGGTTTCAACGTTGGACCTCCGATATCAGTTCCAACTAATTCTTAGTTGTTTTAATCTTTCCCTTATATCTCAACATCTTAGTGTATATACATGTTTCACCATGATTCGGATCTAAATTATCCAGAATCTACTTTTATTATATTTTTAATAAGAGTCGTTAGATCCTAGTAACGCATCTTGTCAGCCGGACCAGGCCGAACCTGTAGTCCTGAAGCCAAGAGCTACTCAGGATTAACCAGCTCCTATTAATCTCAAACATGTGGAAAGAATATCCACTTAGGGCAAACTCATTTAAACATAACTTCTGGTCTACTTAATACAAAGAATATAAACAATAAATAAACCAATTTATGACGTACAAAAATATAAAAGAATCATTTATATTCTATAAACTGAAAATCTAAATTCATACATATAAGAGCATTTCTAGTGATTTCCAATCAAAGAAGCAATATAAAGCAAGAGTTGTATCACATTCTATGTTTAATCTCTTACTCCTGCATACATTTCCAGTTTCTTAACCCTAAGATTTCTAGGGTTTCTCTCTAGCCTATCCTTTCTCTGCATACCTGGCTGGGGCATCCAGAGAAGAATAGAGAGAGTAGCTTGATACTGGTCAATCTAAGTACTCAGACACCTGGCCAGGGTATCTAAATACTCAGACCTCCCAGAGCTAAAAAAACACGTCACTTCCTATTTGCCTCACTTATAACTTTATGTTTTGATCCTAATGATCCCTGACGATTCAACATAAGATCTTTACTTGGTCCTCGTGACCACATCATCTTCCTACCATCTGCAGTAATATAACAGAATATTTCCTGTTAGAAAACTACAGATAGAAGAAAAACACCTAAATCCTAGTCCTATTGGTCTCTTATCATCCCCTGACCTGGACTCTGAGTATCTATGTACTCAACCTATGCTCTGATACCAAAACTGTCACACCCCGATCTCACACTAACCACTAATCATGAGATTAGGGCGCGACGGAGGGATTATCACATAAACAAATCACTGAGAACTTTTTCTTTTTAAAACCTCGTAATGATATCCGGATTATTGCTGTAAACTAAAACATAATAAACTATTGCGGAAGCATCTCAATTAAACTGGCTAGAGAACATAAACAGAGTTTACAACATGTAACATTGTTTAACAGAAAGTAAAACATAACAGTTAATTTACATCTTTTACTCATTCACCATACATACTCTCTCTCACCCACACCATGTCCCAAGGACCGAGGGGAAAGGACTAAGAGACCACTATCTAACTAAACTAACTACATATACCTTCTACAGATTAAGAGTTAGGATGAAAAGATCCTTCCGAATCCTGTTGCTGATGTTGACCTGAAAATGTTTGAGTAGAGTAGTGAGCCTACTCGCTCAGTGAATAGTTTTTCATTTAACTATCACTAAACAACTCGTCAAGTTTATTATTCAAATTAATATACAAGAAATACTACACTGAGCAGTTCTAAAACAATATAATTGAAATAACGAAGAATGTAAATATTGCATCCAAAGAATAACTACTAGAAGACTATGCTCTAGTCTTCCTTAACTCTTTCATTTATAAGGAACTCTGTGAACCTATATGATCATATTTTAGCTTATGCCCTGATCTATGCAGTGTACTCTGCATAGAGACTCGCAGTGCACTACGACCACACCGTACAAGACTTAGCGACACACCCGGGAAATGCTAAGTCTGACTTCTCGTCCTGGTCTGCACAGGACTCTCAGGCGCTCAAGGGCCTCAGGCTCACAAGGGCCTCACTGCACTCTCAAAAGAGTGTACTCTAGACTCCTCCTCTAACCTGAGTACACAGGCGTAGGGAGTCAACACTGGGTTACCACCAAAATTACTCAACCGGTTGGTGTTGGATAACCCTTCTGTCCTCGTGCCACCAGAATTACTCAACCGGTTGATGTTGGACACGAGTTTCACCCCTAAGGTGCAGACCTCTGAAAAGGGTTCTACGGTGTTCAAGGCACATAAGTTTAACATTAACATTATGGTACATTTTAAACAAAAATCATAACTCATTTAACATTTCTCACAAGGCTCACACGGCCTGTCATATCATATCATAAGAAACATCTTAACTCATGTATTCAACATATATCATGTCTCAGTAACATCCCTTTCTAGGGCATGTCATATCTCATCACCTGCAATTTACGAGATATGTATTGAAAATAAGAAGCCCTGCAGTATGTAGATATCAACTCAGAGAGAACAAGCATATAAAGTTAAATGCACTAGAAACATACAATTCAACAGTTAAGTATCACCACATCTCATATCGAGACCTTTCATATCATCATAACATGATTCATTGAACACCCTATCCTTAGGGTTTCAGTTACCTCATTCACTTATCACATGGCAACACCTTATCCTTATATCATGCATGCAGGCAGATTTAAAATTCATAAATATCCCAAACTCAAGTCAATTTGGCACATGCATATTGAATTCATTCAATTGTACATCTTAGTGCACTGCTAAGAGTAATTTACTTCACATATGAGAATTCATACGTAACATTTGTCAATTCTCTGAAATTCTCAAAAATCGTGCACATTAACCCTAATCCTGGTTTGTGCATCACTTAACTCAATTAAGAGTTAATTACATATCACAATACAATTTAATAACAATACTTGAGAATTTCTGGTAATATTTCAGAGAAATGTGCCATTTCATGTAAATATCAATTTACACATATTAACGTCAAAAGATATATGCAATTAGGGTTTTCATGCATATTTTATTTATTCATATCAACTTTGAAATCGTACATCTGATAATTTATCAGAAATCTTCATTGTCTGGGTTCATACCCAAATCATACCATTTTCAGACATGAATTTCTAATTTCAACATTCAAATGAGCAATTTAGGTTCCAATGAACCTTATAAATCTACTGATTCAATCCACACTGATCAGATGCTAAACTAAATCATATAACGGCATAAGGAAGCAGTTTATGAAATAAAATTCGAGTAACGCCAAATACTGTCCAAAAGCCAAGTATCAGCGAAAAATGCACAGTTTACCGAAAAATTCCAACTAAGGAGTTAAATGATGATAACTAAATGAACTCCTACTCACAGTGATTTGGTCTATCCGGATTCGTCCGGAACTGCGTCTAGGGGGTTGTCTTCAACCTCGGAATTGCCCAATATTCGAACCTGTTGTAAAAGAACAGAAGCTCCTCATGCACAGATGGAGGAAACGATCTAGGAATGCAACCAGGGCTGTGGATTCAAGCTTAAACCTCAAAATCGAATTGAATAGCACCCTTTTTTCCTGGAGATTTGCACGCCCAAGAGCTCCTAGCTCGTTCAACCTGTTACAAGCAAACCACCTCACGTTCAGACTGGAAAGGGAGCTCCAAGTTGAGCCTAGTCGCGGCCATTGGCTGCAGATCTGAGCTTGAACCCTAAGGACGAACTCGAGGCTGTAGTTTCAAGCTGTTGGTCGCACCAAAATCATCTCTGGCCGGCGCCAAACTGCTTGTCCGCAGCTCCGCAAGTGCTGCTGCTGGCCCAGCTATAGGGTGCCGCCCTACAGGTGGGGTGGCCGCGATTTGGGTGAGGAAGAGGGGAAGGATGGCGGAAAAGAATGGAGGACAGAGGTCAATCACCGATCGTCTGGTGGTGCTGCACGCGCCAAGTCGCCCTCTAGCCGATGCCGCAGCTACGGTTGCTGGTGGTGGCCGTGTTGTTGCTCGGGGGGGGGGGGGTGCTAGGGCTGGTCGAGCTACATATGGGCAAGGGAAGAAAGGAGGTGGAAGGAAGACGGAGGTCGAATCCTTCCCGAGATGCCCTAGATCGTCTGTAAATCCCCCCCTCTCTACTCTCTCTATCGGGCTACTATCGGGCGCCGCTGTTCAAGCGGTTGCTCTAGTTCTATCGGGTGAAGGGGAAGGGGTAAGATCAAGGAAAGAAAAAAAAACAACCGACCCACTGAATGGAAAACAAATTCTAGAAAAATTGCATCCAAGTCCAAAGGAACATGAAAACGCCATAACTCTTGCCTCGAAGGCCCGATTAGCACAATTTCTTTTGCAACTTTTCAAGTGCGGAATCCTCTACAACCTCAAGGCATAAAAACATGCCAATTAGTTTGTCTCATCTAATCAAAACACTAATCACATATGCAAACACTTATTTAACTTAATCAACATAATGATGCACTAATCACATAATTACTAGATAAACTCGGTGTGGGTCATAACACGCATATTATTGAATATGTGTGGTTTCTCCTAGCCGAAAATGAGGAGGTTAGAGTGCAACTTCGGTTGTAGACTCAAGATGTGTATAAGAGCATGGTGAACATGCCCATGGCTCAGTGTGACAGAGCATGAATGCATTCATGGCTCAGGGAGCACGGTGAACTGGCTCGTGGCTCAGATATACTAGCATCGAGACCTGTACCAAGGCGGGATAGAGAAAGGGTAGCCTGTGGGAGCTGACCCTGTGGCTGAGGCCACTTAAGCATGAGACTGTGGTCCTACTTTGGTTCTCGTGCACTGACCACAAGGTGGGAGGTCATGGAGTTCGGCTCTTCCATTTGACCTTGTATGGCACCGACTTGTGTTTCGCAACCGAAGGTTGGATTTGAGCGGTACGGCTCACTTCCTCAGGGCATAATAAAACGTAATCCAGCCAAATAGTATTTATTGCTTAAGGCAAAACACGGAACATTGGTTGAGGCCTTGCTTGAGTAGCTGACCTTGTTGTACCTTGCAGTTACTTATACGTTCCTTATGTTATGTGGTAAGATCGTATAAATCTTATCTTGTCAATCATGTTCCATAAAGAAATACTTGGTTATATGCTTTCTGTACATCTGGAAAGCTCGATGGTAATAACAACCTTGCTCTATAGGCTGCTCTTATTCTACATTTTATCAGTTATCTACTGTTGTTGCTTTAATCTTTCTGAGGTTTTATGGTTTCGGCGGGGAGTTATGTTTCTCGCTGGGACTGTGTGTCTCACTCCGTTGGTTTACAACCTTTTTAGGTGTTCGCATTAGACATGGTGGTGGTCGCGGGGTTGCGTCCGAGAAGCATGATGAGCAGTAGAAGGCAAGAGATGGATATGCTGCTATTTTGGTTGTTTTGTAGTAGAGTCTTAGAGTCATCCCTGTACTCTCAGGTCTGCGGAGGCATTTTGATGTTGTTTTACGATGTATAGCCGATGAAGCTTTGTATATCCTGATGTTGGCCAGACGTGGCCCATTATGTATATATAAGCAGGTGATGAACTCATGTGATGACGAGACAACTGATCTATTCAGCTTTGAACACGTATCTAGACTTTTAGATGTTTTTATAACCTGTCTTCTTGCAGGATGAGGATCTAAATGTAATAGTTTCTTGGTTTATCTGCTTCCCGAAATCGGTTTTAATCACCCCGCATTTTTGGTAATAAGTGGTTTATGGTGTTTTCCGCACATTTTTGCATGGCACCTCATTGTCTGTGTGATAGCAGGATGTGCCTCCATAAGTTTTGGTATCAGAGCTCTAGGTTCGCTGAGTCTACATGGATCTAGGACTAGGTTGTGTTTGTTCTTGTGAGTTTTCCAGATTTTCTTACAATCATCTTCTGTCCTCAGCAGAAGAAAAAGCCAAGATGTCTGGAAACCATGAAGAACATGCTGCCGAGAGCAGTGAGGCTGCATCAGTTGATGGAGCTAAAGGGCAGGCACATGGAGATCGGGTGCCTGAGGTTCCCCAACTTGACCCTTCCATTCTCGAAAACCCTGCCTACCAACATCTTATGGGGCAGATGATGGCTACGATGAATCTCATGGTAGAGAGATTTCCAGTGCCTCCGCCGAGAGCACAGGCTCCCCATAGTGAAACATCGGGTATTGGGAAGACCTTTGAGTGGCTTCGCCGAGTTGGAGCTTCAGACTATGTTGGGATGGCTGATCCAACGGATGCAGATCTGTGGCTGACAGGTCTTGAGAAGGCCTTCCAGATCCTTGACATCCCCAAAGCAGACAAAGTCAAGCACGTTGTCTACCTTCTGAAGGGTAGTACTGGCCACTGGTGGGCCATCGAGGAGGAGAAGCGACCCGATGAGGTGATCGGTTGGGAGGTTTTCCGGCACGAGTTCATCAATAGATACTTTCCGAAGACGTATCTGGACGAGAAGATCAACCAGTTTGAATGTCTGCACCAAGGAATGATGAACATCACTGAGTATGAAGCCAAGTTCATGGATCTTTTAAGTTTTTGTCCTCACATGGCAGCGACAGATGATGAGCGGATCAAACATTTTGAGAAAGGCCTGAGTTCAAAACTGACAACACCTGCTTCTGCGTTGGAGAACCGAGAGCGGTTTGCCATGTTTGTAGAATCTATCCGGAGGATTGAACAGTTAGTTAGGGAAAAGAGAGAGGCCATGATCAAGAAGAGGCCTGCTCAGTTCCAGAGACAGAGGTTCGATGGATTCAAGAAGCTGAGGTTTTTAGCACCTTCTGGGTTTAGAGGTTCCAGTGCACCGTTGCAGTGGTCTCTGAGTAAGGGAAGAGGATATGGTTCTTCGCCATCTAAGGCACAAAGTACAATTTCTGTAGTAGTGACAGGGCCGTTTAGGCCACAACAGTGAGACCAATCATGCCATCTTTGTAGTCAGATCGGGCATTGAAAGTCAAATTGCCCAAGTAAAGATGTTGAAGTGACGCATCATATGAGGCAGAATCAACAAGGGGCATATAGACAGAAACCCAGCAGTAGCAGAGGGTGAGGACGCGGTCAAGCGTTGCAAGCGGGATCGTCTTCTCAAGGAAGAAGAGGACATGGACAGCAAGCAACGAATCGATTCTATGCTATGAGTCAGCCAGAGGCGATAGTCAACCCGCGAGTGGCGGCATGTCAGATGGAGTTATTTCATTCTGATTTGTCTTCTTCTTGATTTATATTTGTTCTGGTTGACCCGGGTGCTACACACTCTTTTATCGCACGTTCTATGCTTGATAACTATCTGTTACCTCTTAAATGTAAGAAAGATAGCTTGTTGTTAGAAACCCCTCTTGATGGTTCCTCGATGCTTCGAGAGGAGTGACCATCTTGTGTCTTATCTTTTTCGGGACACATGATACAAGTGGATCTCATACCACTTGATATGCATGGATTCGATGTGATCCTTGGGATGGATACCTGAGAGAAGTATAAGGTTGTGTTGGACTGTGGTTCCAAGCATGTAGTGTTTGAGGTTTGTGGAGAGAAGTGGATCTTCCAAGGAGATAGGAAGATTCTTACGACGTGTCTAGTGTCAGTGATGGTGGCAGAAAAGTTGCTACGGGAAGGATGTAAGGCGTTCTTAGCTCATGTTGTGGATACCAAGGGAAAGGGTCCTAGCCTTGAGGAGGTGACGGTTGTCTAAGAGTTTGCAGATGTGTTTCCTAATGAGTTCCCCAGTGTTCCTCCACCTCGAGAGATTGATTTCGAGATCAATCTGGTTCCAAGAATACAACCAGTTGTGCAGACACCGTATAGGATGGCTCTTGTAGATATGGCAGAGCTAAAGAAGCAGTTACAAGAGTTGTTGGAGAAAGGTTTCATCCGACCAATTATGTCGCCTTGGGGTGCTCCAGTGTTGTTCGTTAAGAAGAAGGATGGGTCGATGCGGTTGTGTATAGATTATAGGCAGTTGAACAAAGTCACGATCAAGAATAAGTACCCGTTGCCGAGGATAGATGATCTGTTCGATCAGTTGTGTGGTGCTACAATGTTTTCAAAGATCGATCTACGGTCTGGATATTATCAGTTGAGGATTAAGGCATATGACATACCAAAGTCAGCTTTTAGGATGAGGTATGGTCACTTCGAGTTTGTGGTTCTGCCGTTCGGGCTAACCAATGCACCTGCTGCTTTCATGGATTTAATGAACAGGATGTTCCGTTCGTTTCTAGATCAGTTTATTGTAGTCTTTATAGATGACATCTTGATCTACAGTCAGGACAGTCAGCAACATGAACATCATCTTCGACAAGCGTTGACTCTCCTTCGCCAACACCAGTTGTATGCCAAGTTTAGTAAGTGTGAGTTCTGGTTGAAAGAAGTAACTTTCTTGGGTCATGTGATATCTGCAGAAGGAGTTAAAGTGGACCCAAAGAAGGTGGAGTCCATTGCAGAATGGGAACATCCGAAGACGCCGATTGAAGTTCATAGTTTCCTGGGTTTAGTAGGATACTATCGGAGGTTTATAAAGGACTTCAGTGTGATTGCGTTGCCGATGGCGAAGTTGACCCGGAAAGATGTACCTTTTGTCTGGAACGATCGTTGCCAGCAAACTTTCCAATGTTTGAAGGAGAAGCTGACTAGTGCTCCAGTGTTAGTCCTGCCAGAGCCTGGGAAAGGCTATGTTGTTTTCTACGATGCTTCCAAGAAGGGCTTAGGATGCATGCTGATGCAGGAAGACCGTGTGGTTTCTTTTGCTTCGTGACAGCTTAAGAAACATGAAGAGAACTATCTGACTCATGATTTGGAATTGGCACCAGTGGTTCATGCGTCAAATATTTGGAGACACTATCTTTATGGGGAAGTGTGTCAGATCTTTATGGATCATAAGAACTTGAAGTACATCTTCTCACAAAATGAGCTAAACATGCGTCAGCGTCGATGGATGGAGCAGATCAATGATTATGACTGCACCATCGAGTATCACCCTGGTAAGGCGAACATGGTAGCTGATGCCCTTAGCCGAAAGTCTTCTTCTCTTCCTACAAATAAGGCACAGTTGAGTTCCTTGGTATGCCATAGACGGGATATGTTTGTTTCCTTGCGACAGATGAATGTGAAGATGGAAGTTTCCTTGTTAGTAGGACTTTTAGCACATATGAAAGTCAAGCCTACGCTGAGACGACAAATCAAAGACGCACAACAAACAAATGATAGAGTGCATTTGATCAGGTCAGAGCTCGGCAGCGAAGAGCGTGATGGGTTCCATGAGTTCGAAGATGGACTAGTTTGCTATCATGACAGAATGGTGGTTCCCGATGCTGATGAACTGAGGAAGCTAGTACTCGAGGAAGCACACACATCGATGTATTCTATGCATCCAGGAGTCACCAAGATGTATCATAATCTGAAGGACCTGTATTGGTGGTCTGGCTTGAAGAGAGATGTAGCCGAGTTTGTGGCTAGGTGTGTGGTATGCCAGCAAGTCAAGGCTGAACTTCAAACGCCGGCAGGTATGTTGCAACCTATGCCAATACCACAGTGGAAATGAGTCCACATAACCAAGGATTTCGTAGTTGGTCTGCCTAGGACAGCTAGGAATCATGATTCCATTTGGGTGATAGTGGACAGATTAACGAAGTATGCCCATTTCATACCTGTGAAGACAACATATACAACCGAGAAGCTCGCTCATTTATATGTAGATGAGATAGTACGCTTGCATGGAGTACCAGCAACGATAGTTTCTGAAAGAGGTCCTCAGTTCACGAGTTGTTTCTGGGAACAGTTGCACAAAGCATTAGGAATGCAGTTGAGGTTGAGCACCGCTTTCCACCCACAAATAGATGGACAGTCTGAAAGGACTATTCAGACTTTGGAGGATCTGCTCCGAGCTTGTGTTTTGTAGTTCCTAGGAAGCTGGGATGTGCATCTCAGTTTGATAGAGTTTTCATACAACAATAGTTACCAGCGGAGCATTGACATGGCTCCTTATGAGGCCCTATATGGCAGGAAGTGCAGATCTCCTTTATGTTGGTATGAATCTGGTGAGTATCACTTTTGGGTCCAGAGTTAGTACAACAGACAATAGAAAAGATCAAAGTGATACAACAATAGTTGAAAGCGGCACAGGATAGATAGAAGTCTTATGCAGACAATCGCCGATGACCTTTCGAGTTCCAAGTGGGAGACAAAGTGTACCTCAAGGTCTCACCTTAGAAAGGCGTGCTAAGGTTTGGCAGGAAAGGTAAGCTAGCACCTAGGTATATGGGGTCATATCCAGTAATAGCACATTTTGGCAAGGTAGCTTACAAGTTAGAGCTGCCTCCAGAGTTGCACAGGTTTCATCCAGTGTTCCACGTCAGCATGCTGACGAAAAGTCACCTAGATACAGGGACAATGATACAACCAGTCGAGGTTGAGCTTTATGAAGATGTGACCTACGAGGAAGGTCTTGTGATGATCCTTGACAGAAGAGTAAAGAAGCTGAAGAGTAAGGACCTTGTTCTGGTAAAGGTTCTTTGGCATCATCATGGCATTGAGGAAGCCACGTGGGATCTTGAGGAAGATATGAGGACGAAGTATCCCTCACTTTTCTCTTCAGATTTCGAGGATGAAATCCCTTTGTAGAGGGTTATAGCTTGTAAGGACCCTGACCTCCGTTTAGGGTTTATCCTGTTTGGTTTTCTTAACCCTGATGTTTAGTTGCTTGCTAATCACCTTTAGTGGTGATTAGGGTTTGTTTGTGCTTGTTGTGTGTTGGAGGTGCTACTTGCAATTAACCCAAGTCTAGGGTTGCTGAGCAAGTTTGTCACCTTGAGAAGTGTTCCTCTCTCTCCTTGCTTTCTCTAGTGTTGAGAGGAAGGGTTGGGCTCGTTTCTTGAGTTGCCTTGGGCTTGGATGAGCCTTGGTGGGCCTTGTTGTCCCTTTCTTGATCTTGTTGGACCTTGTGTCAGCCATAGGTGTGCCGACCATGGTTGTGTCGGCCTAGGTGTGTCACCCAGGGAGGTGTGTCGGGCATGGTGTTGGGATGTATCGTCCATGGACCCCCCCTTTGACCCTTTGACCTCATTTGTGTCACCACTAGTGGACACTTGGCACTTGATGCTTGCATGTGGAAATGGCCTTGGACATGTGTTTAGGGCAAGATAGAGTGGTGGCATTTCCCATGGACAAGTGTCCCTAGGTGGGCGACACCTTGCCTTGCCTTACTTTGGTATCTCCTCCACCCTCTCCTATATATGTGTTCCCATTCTCTTGCTAAGGATCCCTTTAGTTCCTTAGTTTCCCCTCCCCTTTGGTTGCACGAAACCTCTTCCTTTCCAAAGATTGGTGGCCGATCCTTATCTTTGGAGTCTTCTTCTTCTTGCTCTTGAGGTGTCCGAAGGTGTGCTTGGTGCTAGGAGTTTGGAGCTTGCTTAAGGTGGGTTACATAACTTCTAACCCTAATCATATTATCTTCTTCTACATTCTTGTATGTTTTCTTGTGATCATAATCGGCCATGTATGTTGCTAGATATGGTTCTTGCTTAGTTGCACCTTTAATCTTGTTTAGGTTTTCCTTGTTGAGCAACACTCCTTTCCCTCCTTGGTCTAGGGAAGTGAGCTTGAGCTCTAGTAATATGAGCAATACCCCTCTCTCGTTTAAGTTGAGAGGTGAGCTTGTGTTCTAGTTGCTTGAGAAACACCCTCCTCTCACCATGGATTCGAGAGGTGAGCTTTTGGTAGATGTAGACCTATGTTGATGTTGATCCTAGTGGTTGCCCGAGTTGTGATAGAGGTTGTGCAAGACCCCTCTCTCTTGGTTGTTGAGAGGTGAGCCGATCTTCTTGATCAATTTGGGTTTGGTGCCCTTGTGCTTGAGGTTGATGACGATCTTGTTGGGTTGTATCTTTTACGATATGGCTTTGGGATGGTGTTGCCTGATACCCTCTCTTGGGCTAGAGTTCTAGTCGATATGCTGAGGTTGTGTTGGGCGATAGACCTTGGTCTATGCCTTGTGTGTTGGCCGATAAGATGAGGCTAGCTTGGTTGGACGATAGGCTTTCCTTTGCTGCCCATTTGAGTTGTACCCTTGGCCGTTGTTCCTAGATGAGTATCGTTGTTGGACGATACCCATGTGTGTCGGGCGATATGCCTTGTTGAGTGCCCCGCCCGATACACCTAGCTTGGGTAGTGAATTGGTGCCTGATATACCTTGAACGTTATGGAGCTCTGTGGGCTAGCCTTGTGTTGGGCGTCATGGTTTGGTTGTGATGCCCGATACAGTGAGAAGTGGATGCACGACACACGTGGATGCACGATACACATGTATGCATGACATACTTGTATGCACGACACATTTGGTTGCACGATACCACCTCTAGTGGGAGTACCCTGCCCGTCACACTTCTTGTGAGGGTAGTGGGCACTTCTAGTGAGGGTCACGTTCCACCCAGAAAACCCATCTGCTAGATTCTTATCATGCAATCACATCCTTGTTGCTAAGAGTTATGGTTTATGGATCGTAAACCTTTGATATGTTTGATAATAGTGAGGTGATTGATATAGTAGAATG
Source organism: Alisma plantago-aquatica (assembly GCA_963693085.1). Taxonomy (NCBI): domain Eukaryota; kingdom Viridiplantae; phylum Streptophyta; class Magnoliopsida; order Alismatales; family Alismataceae; genus Alisma; species Alisma plantago-aquatica. Next base: position 1,046,533,083 of record OY856413.1, read on the forward strand.
CACCTATGTAAGTTGACATATCTAAAACTCTAATGACATGATACTATATGTGCTTGTGATCACTTTGAATCCTGTATATATATATGATGATGAGTAATGTTAAGCTTGGTAGCACATGAGCTGCTTCACATGATGATATGACCCATGTCTATGGTCACAGGTTTGAGGCATGAATGATAAAGCGTATAATCATCAATGTTGCCCTATGCTTGATAGCATGCTCATTCTAGTAATTCCTTAATAGCTTCAATTATCTCTATAATTGTGTATACTAACCATGCAGGTGTTTCATGCGGATGCATAGCCATGTAAAGGGCTATGAGGTATGTATGTTTGAATGACACTGCATTGATGGTTACTCTTGTTGATGAGATAACATGCATCACCTGTATAATGTGTTTGGGTCTGAGGACCTGAGTTTGGCTAAAGTGCCTAGTTGAGGTGTTGTCCTCTGATGATGAAATCTGGGATTGTTATCCCCAGTGATGGGAATGCCTTATGAGGCAGTGGTTTCTTGTGATGAGGGATTGAGATCCCAGAATATTGTGATGGTGGTAACAATAATGTAGCTTAATGTTATATATGTGATACCACTTGTTTGCCCCAACAATCTACTTAAAATATGTTAACTAATTACAGATGAATCTATCATGTAGTTGCCCAGGCCATAGATCCATCATCGTTAGTAGCTGGTGATGGTCAAACAGGTTCTCCTGCGGGTTAACCTGGAAGCGCATATTATTGAATATGTGTGGTTTCTCCTAGCCGAAAATGAGGAGGTTAGAGTGCAACTTCGGTTGTAGACTCAAGATGTGTATAAGAGCATGGTGAACAGGCCCATGGCTCAGTGTGATAGAGAATGAATGCGTTCATGGCTCAGGGAGCCGTGGCTCAGATATACTAGCGCCGAGACCTGTACCAAGGCGGGCTAGAGAAAGGGTAGCCTACGGGATCTGACCCTGTGGATGAGGCCACTTAAGCATGAGACTGCGGCCCTGCTTTGGTTCTCGTGCACTGACCACGAGGTGGGAGGTCGTGGAGTCTGGCTTTTCCATTTGACCTTGTATGGCACCAACTTGGGTTTCACAATCGAAGGTTGGATTTGAGTGGTACGGCTCACTTCTTCAGGGCATAATAAAATGTAATACATCCGAATAGTATTTATTTCTTAAGGAAAAGCACAGAACATTGGTTGAGGCCTTGCTTGAGTAGTTGATCTTGTTGTACCTTGCAGTTACTTATAAGTTCCTTATGTTATGTGGTAAGATCTTATAAATCTTATCTTGTCAATCATGTTCCATAAAGAAATACTTGGTTATATGATTTCTGTACATCTGGTAAGCTCGATGGTAATAACAACCTTGCTCTATAGGCTGCTCTTATTCTATGTTTTATCAGTTATGTGCTGTTGTTGCTTTAATCTTTCTGAGGTTTTATGGTTTCGGCGGGGAGTTATGTTTCTCGTTGGGACTGTGTGTCTCACCCCGTTGGTTTACAACCTTTTTAGGTGTTCGCGTTAGACATGGTGGTGGTCGCGGGGTTGTGGCCGAGCAGCAAGATGAGCAGTAGAAGGCAAGAGATGGATATGCTGTTGTTTTGGTTGTTTTGTAGTAGAGTCTTAGAGTCATCCCTGTACTCTCAGGTCCGCGGAGGCGTTTTGACGTTGTTTTACGATGTATAGCTGATGAATCTTTGTATATCCTGCTGCTGGACGGACGTGGCCCGTTATGTATATATAAACAGGTGATGAACGCATGTGATGATGAGACAACCGATTTGTTAAGCTGTGAACACGTATCTAGACTTGTATATGTTTTTATAACCTGTCTTCTTCCAAGATGAGGATCTGAATGTAATAGTTTCTTGGTTTATCTGCTTCCCGAAATCAGTTTTAATCACCCCTTGTTTTTGGTAATAAGTGGTTTATGGTGTTTTCCGCACGTTTTCACGTGGTACCTCGTTGTCTGTGTGATAGCGGGATGTGTCGCCACAGATGAAGACCCATCAAGTTAGCGACCGACTAGACTCTTAAGTCGATTACCAACACCAATAAATAGAGATCGATTTCATCCATGAGAGGGTTGAAACATTGAGGGGATGATGAAGTGCTACTGCACTCCAGATCCATCCGTCAGTCATTCCATTGGTCTACGATATCTGAAGATGAGAGTCAGAGGAGAGAGAAAATCTACTCCATCACCAACACCATCCCCCTATCATTTGAAATACGAAATAACTACACCCATGTTTCTTCTCCAGATCTAGATATTAAGAAGATGTGGACTAGTTTTGGTCATTTGTGGTCATAGTTGGTGTATCCCCATTCATACCCTCTAGATTTGTTCATTCACCTTATATATTTCATTCCATTATGTTGTTCTCTCTCATGTCTCACTATAAATGTAAATCTGTAATTGTAAATCTGTAATGCTTCTCATTACCATGAGTGGCTAAATATCTTGCTTGGGTTTGGAGTAGCCAATAAGGCTCCCCCAACATGTATATACTTACATCCATTTGAATATATATGCTCTTAGAAATGGTTATCTCCATACACTTGTTCTTATTTCTTCACTTGCATGATTAGCTACCATCTTGTGATGTTTGATTGTTAGTGCCTGATGGAGCTGGAACTTACACCAAAAGATTTTCAGTCTTCCAATGGGAGTCCCAGGATTCTATCACCAAAAACCCTAGAGAGGATGAATGTCTTCCCTAGGTTTACCTATAACTGGTGCTTAGATAACAACTCCAACCCCATAAGAGTATGGAAGCCTTATCATAGTACATATTTAGGATCGAACCCAAAAGACAACGGTCTTGTTGCAAGCAACAAGATGGAAAACGTACAGCACTGCACTTAGTTACTTTACTAATTGGCACTTATATCAAAAGGTTGGATTTTGATTGGTTTTTAGACTAAAGCATGAAAAGTAAATAAAGCAAGTAAAACTAAGATTTAACAAATGATGATGAATCACTGGGGTTAAGCAGGTATTCACCACCGCTACACATGCATTGTTTATGTACTAATCAAGCAAGACTTATAAGCTAGATGCATTGATGTTCCACAAGACCGATGCCTTATAAGACAAGAGCGATGCTTTGCATTCAAGGATGATCCACAAGACCGATGCCTCGTAAGACAAGAGCGATGCATTGCATCCTTCGATGTTCCACAAGACCAATGCCCATATAAGACAAGAGCAATGCATCGCATCCTTCAAGGGTTAAGTAGCTCTCATTCGGTACATTTCTATGTGTCAATGAAGATATGTAGTCTTCCAAAGAGAGAAATCTTACTCAACCTCATGAAACGTGCATCTAAAACTAACAAGCGAGCGATAATTATCAAATCGAATAGTGTCTTTGTAGGCCTAGTCTCCTATTCGGATAACCTAGCTACGAGAAGTGCGGGAATGTTGTAACGCCAGCCATTCCTGATCAAATGGTCACATGCTTTACATCATTCCCCTCGCAAAGCGTGTTCCTCGACTTACCAAGGTTACTTCCATACAGATGGAAGTGTAACGGATGATAGTGAGTATACTCCACTCTTTGAGATACACTCCTAGACACCGAAACGGATGCGTGGTGGATACACACACCAGAAACCAACACTAAATCGGTATTTGAGTCTCGAGAGCGGTCGTAGACAAACCACAACAAAAGACAATAGATGCATACAAGAACGTGGCCATCATTCAAGCATGTATGAAACGATTTAGTATTAAAACGAAAGGATAACATCTTTTTAGTACAAAGTACAAAGCATGGGCAGCGGGGCTAGTCCCCGCGCCCCAGTGGATGGAACTACTCGCTCCTCATAGAGGGAGCAACAAAGGAGGAGGCAAGAAGAGATAGAAAGAACATCATCTCCACTGAGGAGAGAAGGTTGAACCCTTGGTGGAGAGAGCAACGATCTTCACCCTTCGTGGCCTGCTTGACGACGGATCTTCTCCTATCACCTTCTTTGTTGATGAGAGAGAAGGTAGCTTTGCAATGGAATGTGAGTCTCAGACTGGCAGCCTCGGGCGGTAGATGGAGTTGTTCTGGTAGTAGAGAGACAGCCTCTGGACGTCTGGACCTCCTCAGGGATGGCCCTTGAGGTCTTATTTATAGGCCTTGAGTGAGGTCAAACGGTCTTGAGACCGTTTGGGTTCAAACGGTCTTGAGACCGTTTGGCGTCAAACGGTCTTGAGACCGTTTGGCGTCAGACGGTCTTGAGATCGTTTGGCGTCAAACGGTCTTGGGACCGTTTGAACTCCATGCGGTCTTGGGACCGTTTTGCTTCATGCGGTCTCGGGACCGTTTGAGCTTCATGCGGTCTCGGGACCGTTTGAACTCCATACGGTCTTGGGACCGTTTGGCTTCATGCGGTCTCGGGACCGTTTGAACTCCATGCGGTCTTGGGACCGTTTGGCTTCATGCGGTCTCGGGACCGTTTGAACTCCATGCGGTCTTGGGACCGTTTGGCTTCATGCGGTCTCGGGACCGTTTGAACTCCTTGCGGTCTTGGGACCGTTTGGCTTCATGCGGTCTCGGGACCGTTTGAACTCCATGCGGTCTTGGGACCGTTTGGCTTCATGCGGTCTCGGGACCGTTTGAACTCCATGCGGTCTTGGGACCGTTTGGCTTCATGCGGTCTCGGGACCGTTTGAACTCCATGCGGTCTTGGGACCGTTTCGCTTCACTCGGCCTTGAGGTTGTTTATTCTTTTATGATTTTTTTGTGCTTTTTCTGCAAGTGTAAAAGGAAAAAGTTAGTTTGATGATGTATTTACAAAAAAGGGGTAAAATTAGGTTTATTTACCGTATAAACGTAAAAAGAGTATGGAAAACTAAAGAAAAAGACTAAGATAAACTACTAAAATAGGAGGTTATCACCCTCCCTAACTTAGAGTCTAGCTTGTCCTCAAGTTAGATAGAGCTGAGACATGGAATGGCGAGGCGATCTTAATTAGGGTCTCCATACTCTTGCTTCAATTCTTGACCTGAGTTCCCCAGGGGTCATATCGAGGCTTATTACATGCCTTGATTCTTTTGGATTTTGAGAGTTGCTTGGATCTCAGGGTTTTTCCGTATCTCAAAATTTGCCTTGGGACCACATTTATTTTGTGCATGCCGTTGACTCTAATCAACTTTATACCTCTCTGGAAACCTATTGGAAGCTAGAGAGGGTATGAGGGTTGGCTAAAGGCTTGGAGTGTAGCTCCCCTTCGAGTGGGGGAGGGCTGTGTATGCTTCTTAGGATCTCACTACCGGGCACGACACATCTGCCTTTATGAGGGCAGCTGAATGTACCGGCCGGGCAAGTCCTTTATGAGCCTTTTCATATACTTGGAACTTTTAGGGTTTCACTACCGGACGCGACACATCTGCCTTTGTGAGGGCAGCGGAATGTGCCGGCCGGGTGAGCCCTTTATCAGTTATTCATATAGGTCCTTATGCGCGGCACAACTCTCATGATTTTATTCGTCTCTCTGGCTTTTATTCAAAAACTCACAGGCTTGGGTTTTGGAAAGAGGATTTATTTTGGGCGGCCAAGCCTCTTTTATTTTGAAGAGAGGGAAGCTGTTCTTAAAGTTTTTCAGCATGCACTTATTTGGTTTGTGGTCCACTTGCAGAACTTTTTGATTCGGAAGTTGCCTAATTTCCCTTTCGTCCTCGAGATCTCGGCTTATTTCTGCCCTGATTTTGACCTGTGGAGAGTCAGATAAAGAATTGAAGCGAAAAAAAAACGGGATCCATAGTATGTGGAAATTGATAAATCGCCATTTGATGTTTGAGTGCTATTTTCTTGCAGAGACTAACATGATTCTGGGGTTAGTTGAGGTGACTATTTAAAGGGGTATAGAAGTTGATACCTAGCCCTTGTCTAATGAATCCCCCCCTAACTTATCACACACTCTGTCCGCAGAGTGGCAAAGTGATAGGTAGAGAAGTCAGTAGAACAAGGGCTGCGAGCTAAGGCAGGTTTTCGGTGGCCCCTGGAGATCGGAGTAGAGTGGATGCGAATTGCCCTCGTAAAGATGGGGGCAATTGCAGCAGAAGGCTGGGCGATTGAAGTGCTCTTTGCTGTATGCCTTGGAGTGCTGACGCAGGAGCTTCATTATTTTCACAGCGCACTCTTTTGCAATTTTGTCTTGATATTGTCTAGCAGATCCTTTGCTTGATCATTCTTCAGGTTACTGTGGTAGCCGCTGCCTTCGACATCAGTTTCCTTGAGATGTCCTACTTCATCATCCATGGATTGAGTTAGGTAGCTGCTTTTCAATATTGATACCATCTTCCATGTTGCCATTAACTGGAGGATAGTCTTTGTTGCAAGTGCTGCTTGATATGTGCTGCTTGGTTCCACAAAAGTTCATGATATCTTTGTCCTTCAGAAGTAGCTTAAATACAAATTCGTCTCCAAACCTCAGATCGTTTGCAAAGAGAAAAGCTTTGGGTTTGAGGACCGTTTGGTTCCAAACGGTTTCAAGATCGTTTGGTTCCAAACGGTTTGAAGACCGTTTGGTTCCAAATGGTTGCGGGACCGTTTGGTTCCAAACAGTTTCAAGACCGTTTGGTTCCAAACGGTTTGAGGACCGTTTGGTTCCAAACGGTTGCGGGACCGTTTGGTTTCAAACGGTTTCAAGACCGTTTGGTTCCAAACGGTTTGAGGACCGTTTGGTTCCAAACGGTTTCAAGATCGTTTGGAAAGCGAAAAGTCGCAGGTCGCCGACGCGGGAGTAGGTGGAACGGTGCGCAGGTGAAGAACGCGCCGGCGCCTTCGAAAACGATGAGAAGAATGGCGACGGCGATGAAAACGGTGGGAGAGTCGGTGAAATCTTTTGACAACAACGGCGATGGCGGAGCAAGAGACGTCATGCGATGGTAAAGGGAACGACACTGGCGTCATGATGGTGGCGACAGAACGGTGCGGCAACGAAGGCGACGGGTCGGTTGATGAAACCATTCGATAACGACGGTGATGGCAGCATAAGCAGCGACTGGCGATGGAATGTGGAGTCGCCGGAACGGAAGGATGACTTTGCGTGGTTGCAGCAAGAGCAAAAAGGGAAGCTCTCCGCACGAAAACTCTGGAGAAAATGAAGGTTCGAAGAGAGAAAGACGGAGGGGCAGGGTCGATATTTATAGTGATAGGTGGGTGAGCCTTTGTATTCCAAATGGTTTGGAAACCGCTTGGTCCCAAGCGGTCTCAAGACCGTTTGGTCCCAAACAGGTTCAAGACCGTTTGGTCCCAAACGGTTTCAAGACCGTTTGGTCCCAAACGGTTTGAGGGCCGTTTGGCTCCAAACGGTTTGAAGACCGTTTGGAGGGGCACAAAAGGTTTGTATATTTTTATGTTTGTTTTTGGGTATGTATATAATTTTTTTTGTATTTTGGTTTATGAATTTTTATGTTGTTTGTTTTATGTATTGTTTTTGTAGTTTTGATTATGTAGATTTTTTTGTATTTTTAGATTAATGATAAAAGAACTTAAAGAAAGCAAAACAAATTCAAAAGAAATTAGAGAAGGTGATACTGAGGTCTTGGGTTGCCTCCCAAGAAGCGCCTTAGTTTTACGTCACTGGCTCGACGAAACTGTAAGGTTGTTATGCTGTGGGCGTAGCATCTCTGATATCGAGAGTTTGTTGATGTGTTTTGTCTTCCTGAGTGTAGTATCTTTTTAAACGGTGCTCGTTAACCGTTCGTTCTCCTTTGTTGTTGTCAATGATAATGGCTGCTCCAGTTGGGTAGATATGTTTTATGGTGAAGGGTTCGGACCATTTTGTTCGGAGTTTTCCGGGGAATAATCTGAGCTTGGAGTTGAATAAGAGCACTTTGTCGCCAACGGCGATATCTTTTCTCTTAAGATGTCCATCGTGCCACATTTTTGTTTGCTCTTTATAGATTCTGGCACTGTGATATGCTGTCATTCGGAGTTCTTCTAGCTCCTGTAGCTGGAGTTGTCTGTTTTCCCCTGCGCTTTTAAGGTCGAAGTTTAGTTGCTTGATGGCCCACCAGGCTTTATGTTCCAGTTCTACTGGAAGATGACATGATTTGCCGTATACCAAACGAAACGGGGTTGTTCCAATTGGTGTTTTGTAAGCAGTACGGTATGCCCAGAGGGCGTCAGGAAGTTTGGTGGACCAATCAGTGCGGTTTTTATTCACTGTTTTTTCAAGAATTGCTTTTATCTGTCTATTGGATACTTCTACCTGGCCACTAGTTTGTGGGTGGTAAGGTGTGGCAACTTTGTGATGGACTCCGTATTTTCTTAGTAACGCTTCGAAACTTCGTTCCAGGAAATGGGTCCCGCCATCAGATATGACCGTTCTAGGAACTCCAAATCTTGGAAAAATAGTGTCTTTGAACAATTTGACAGCAGGTTTGGAGTCATTGGATACGGTGGGTATAGCTTCGACCCACTTTGAGACGTAATCTACCGCGACTAAAATGTAAGAGAAGCCATATGATGAAGGGAAAGGTCCCATGTAGTCTACCCCCCATACGTCAAACAGTTCAATTTCCTGCCACATGGTAAGAGGCATTTCATCCCTTTTTGATATGTTGCCCGAAAATTGGCATTTATCACAGGCTTTGACAAAATCATGTGAGTCTTTTGATATGGTGGGCCAAAAGAAACCAGATTGAAGAACTTTTATGGCAGTTTTCTTGGCGCCCATGTGCCCCCCCGTGGGTCCTGAGTGGCAGTGTTCCAAAACCGAGGTTATTTCTTCTTCTGGAAGGCACCGACGAAAAAGTCCGTCGGCACAGAGGTAAAATAAGTAGGGTTCATCCCAATGATAACGTTTTATATCATGAAGGAATTTCCTTTTATCCTGATATGAAGCAGACGGGTGGATGATCCCTGTGGCTAGATAATTGACGATATCAGCAAACCAAGGAAAACTATGAGTGGCCTTCATAAGCTGATCATCAGGAAGAGAATCCCTGATAGGGATTTTATCTTTTTCTTCAACCTCGATTCTACTGAGGTGATCGGCTACAACGTTCTCTACGCCACTTTTATCTTTGATTTCTAGGTCGAATTCTTGAAGCATTAATACCCAGCGGATGAGCCTGGGTTTGGCGTCCTGTTTCTGGATCAAATGTCAGATAGCAGAATGGTCAGTGTAGACGATGACTTTAGAGCCGATCAGGTAAGAGCGGAATTTTTCGAAGGCGTAGATGATAGCCAAAAACTCTTTTTCCGTGGTCGTGTAGTTTTTCTGTGCTTCGTCAAGCGTTTTTGATGCATAGTAGATGACATAGGGTTTCTTATCGATCCGTTGTCCTAAAACGGCTCCTATGGCATAATCACTTGCGTCGCACATAATTTCGAAAGGTTGCGACCAGTCTGGAGCCCTTAGAATAGGTGCGGAAATTAATGCCTCTTTAAGGGTGGAGAAACTTCGCATGCAATCTTGGTTGAAAACGAACTCGGCATCTTTTGTCAGGAGTTGGGTCATGGGTTTAGCTATTCTCGAGAAATCTTTGATGAACCTTCTGTAGAACCCTGCATGACCTAGGAAAGCTCGAACGCCCCTTATGTCCTTCGGGGGTGACAACTTTGAGATAACATCAATTTTTGCTTTGTCGACCTCAATTCCCCTATCACTTACTCTATGTCCGAGGACGATACCTTCTGTTACCATGAAATGACATTTTTCCCAATTCAGGATAAGGTTCGTTTCCTTGCAACGTTGCAGGACTCGTTCAAGATTATTTAGACAGTTATCGAAAGAATCTCCATAGACAGAGAAATCATCCATAAAAACTTCCATAACAGATTCGGTTAATCCGGCGAAGACGGCAGACATGCAGCGTTGGAAAGTAGCCGGAGCGTTACATAGCCCGAATGGCATTCTTCTGAAAGCATATGTCCCAAAGGGACAAGTGAAAGTGGTTTTTTCTTGGTCTTCTGGATGTATGGGTATTTGGTAGAACCCGGAGTAACCATTGAGATAACAGAAATACTTTTGGTGGGCCAAGCGCTCTACGACTTCATCAAGGAAGGGTAGAGGGTAGTGGTCTTTCCTTGTAGCTTTATTCAACTTCCTATAATCGATGCACATTCGCCACCCCGTTACAGTCCTAGTGGGTACGAGCTCATTTTTATTGTTGATTACTACAGTAGTGCCCCCTTTTTTTGGAACAACCTGAACTGGACTGACCCACTGAGAGTCAGAGATAGGATAGATCATGCCAGCTTTGAGTAGTTTGAGGACCTCCAAACGAACTACCTCTTTCAAGTTTGGGTTCAGTTTTCTTTGGTGTTCACGAGTGGGTTTAAATTCTTCAACCATAGGGAGCTTGTGCATACACAGAGCCGGGTTTATGCCTGTGAGGTCGGTTATCTTATAACCAATGATCTTTTTGTGCCTCCTTAGTTTGTCCAGAAGCCTGACTTCTTGGTCTTCGGTAAGGGTGGAGTTGATAATAACTGGGCATAACTCTTCCCTATCCAGGAAAACATATTTGAGCCCTGTGGGTAAAGTCTTTAATTCAGGGGTTTTTGGTGGTTCTGCTGCTTCAATGGTAGTGATGGCTTTAAGCTCTTCAAAAGTAGCCTCCGGTGCTTCTTCTATCTTCTGTAGGTATTGGGTACATTGCTGGACTAGTTCATTTGCAGAGAACTCAACTTCTGGATTGATAAGAGCATTTTCAAGTTCGTCGATTGGCTCGGAGATTTCTAATTGCGACATTTGTTGAATTGCGTCTAAAAGAAAGACCTCTTCTTGGATGCTGGGACCTTTCATACTATCAAGGACGCGGAATTGAATTGCTTCTTTTCTGAGCCTAAGAATGATGGTTCCAGCTTCTACATCGATTAGCGCTCTGGCTGTAGCTAGGAAAGGCCTGCCGAAAATGATCGGATACCTCAAGTCTTCTTTGATATCCATGATGACAAAATCACATGGAACGTAGGCATCCTTCCCTATCCTTACTGGGACATCTTCGATGATTCCCAACGGTGCAGTTACAGTGGAGTCGGCTAGTTGAATAGTCATTGCTGTAGGCAGCAGGTCAGTGAAACCAAGGCGTTGGCACATTGAGTAGGGCATAATGGATATACTAGCCCCGAGGTCAGCTAACCCTTTCTTTGTGGATGCATTTCCAATGCAACATTGGATTCCGAAGGAACCTGGGTCCTTCTTCTTTTTGGGTAGTTTGTTCAGGATGATGTCAGAAGTGGTTTGAGCGAACTTGACGGTCTCTTGCTCTTTGGTGATATACTTACGTGATAGCAAAGTTTTGAGATACCTTGCCCATGCTGGTACTTCGGATAGAGCGTCAAGGAGTGGGATGTCAATATAAAGTTTCTTCATTGCTTCCTTGAATTTTTGAAACCTGGCGTCCATTTTTGTTTCTTGCAGTCTGCCCGGGTACGGGATCCTTGGTTTGAATTGCGGGACTTTGGATTCTGCAGGTACATGCTCTTTGTTTTCGTCCTTTGTGTCTTCGGAGGATTTTTCAATCCCTTGTTGCGAAATCTCTTTCGTCATAAAAGTGGGCACATCATCATCATCTAGAGTGATCTTGATGGGTTCAGGAAGAATGCGTCCCGACCTTGTGGTGACGGCATTCAGCTGTTCGTGTTTGTTTTGCCCGTACTTAGAATTTGGTTCAGGCTGCCCATCAAAAGTGCTTGCCGAAGGTTTTAACTGTGCAGCAATCTGAGCAAGCTGGGTTTCAACTGCCTTTTGTTGGGCTTGTTGGTTAGCTAGCATGGTTTGCTGAGACTGAAGCATTTGTTTTATCAAAGATAGCTCATCTTCCGGTTGTGCAGTGACGTTTTTCTGAGGGTTTTGTTGTTGAGACTGTTGAATATGCAATTGCGGGTGAAGCGGGGGATGAGTGTACTGATAGTAGGCTGATTGATTTCTAGGGTAGTTAGCCCTAGGGAAATTGTTCCTTGGGTTCCCTTGATTTTGGTTAAAATTGTTTGGAAATCCAGGAGGCAGCCTACTGTCAAGCCCCCCTTGTGTCTGATGTTGCAGATTCGCAGTTCCAGAGGGATTCCCATACTGGAATCCAGGATGGTTCCTTGGTTGACTGGGATTATAATAAACTTGTCCGGGAATAGTATGGATGGAATTGACTTGCTCTGGAATCTGATCTTCAGCCTGATTAGTGATGGCCTCATAGGATTGTGGTGGTGGATGCAGATCCATCATCACATTATAGAGTATTCCGCAGGAAAGAGTCAGATGATCCGAAGAATGACAAGCTTCACAGGATCCTGTGACGGCTTTGACTTGATGAACCAGCGGGGTTTTCTTCTTATCAATTTCCCCTAGGGTTGTTTCAAAGGTTTGCTGTTTATGAGCGATTGTCTTCAAAGCTTCGACTATTGACTTTAGTTCCATAGATTCCTCAGCTTTACAGACTTTAAGGATGCCTTTTCCGGTTGACCGCCCCCAGTTGGACTGGTTTTCAGCTCCTAAAGTAACGATTTTCCAGGCATCTTCATAATTTTTCCTCATGAAATTTCCTCCAGATGAGGAATCTAGGAACTGTTTAATGTCATCGCTTACCCCTCGATAAAAAGTTTCAATCAATTGATTCTGTGAAATTCCATGATGAGGGCATTTGCGTAGAAGTTCCTTGAATCTTTCCCATGCCTCAGCGAGGGTTTCTCCAGGTAGCTGGGAGAAATGGTTGATCTGCCCTCTGATTTCATAGGTCAGCGAGGGTGGAAAGAACTTCTCCAAGAATTTTTCCTCTAGAGGGGCCCAAGTGGTTATGATGGGTTCTCTGTCCAGTGAGTTGTACCAACTCAAGGCCCTTCCAGATAAGGTGAAATGAAACAGGTGGAGCATTATTGCGTCGAAAGCAATGCCAGCTTGCGGGACCAGGCGGCATAATGCCTTAAACCGTTTCAAGTGGTCCATGCAATCGTCCCATGAACCTCCAGAAAAGGAAATTCCTTGCATAATCTGGATCCACTGGGTCCGGATCTCAAAGTTTGGGATATTGATGATCGGAGGCCGGACCGGGTGGTTGTCTTCGTAATTCTTCGGGACAGCATAGTCCCTCAGTTGCTTGTTTCGTAGTTCGAGCTGAGCAGCCTCGGTCTCTGCTCTTATGTGGGCTTGCTCTTCTGCTCGTATTTCTGCTTGTATTTGGGCACGGGTGTCTGCAATGAGTTGTGCCCGTTGTGCGGCGATAGCAGCATTGACTCTCTCCATCACCAAAGCGGCTTGATGCTGTTCATCAGCCATTTGACTAGCGCGTTGGCGATTGAGACGGATTCTGTGGTGGAAACTTCTCTCTACCTCGGAGTCGAACTCCGGATCAGGGGAGAATCCTCGATTATGCGGTGATTGCATATACGGGTTCTACCTGAGTAAAGAAAAGAGAACACCTTTAGATAATAGAGACAATGTGAAAGCTTCAAGAAGATAGTGAATTATGATTCAAAAAGAAAGTGTAAAATCCTAACCAACTAGAAAAATAAACTAAGTGAAATACTAACGTTCCGTTGTCCCCGGCAACGGCGCCATTTTTTGATGGAGCTGGAACTTACACCAAAAGATTTTCAGTCTTCCAATGGGAGTCCCAGGATTCTATCACCAAAAACCCTAGAGAGGATGAATGTCTTCCCTAGGTTTACCTATAACTGGTGCTTAGATAACAACTCCAACCCCATAAGAGTATGGAAGCCTTATCATAGTACAGATTTAGGATCGAACCCAAAAGACAACGGTCTTGTTGCAAGCAACAAGATGGAAAACGTACAACACTTCACTTAGTTACTTTACTAATTGGCACTTATATCAAAAGGTTGGATTTTGATTGGTTTTTAGACTAAAGCATGAAAAGTAAATAAAGCAAGTAAAACTAAGATTTAACAAATGATGATGAATCACTGGGGTTAAGGAGGTATTCACCACCGCTACACATGCATTGTTTATGTACTAATCAAGCAAGACTTATAAGCTAGATGCATGGATGTTCCACAAGACCGATGCCTTATAAGACAAGAGCGATGCTTTGCATTCAAGGATGATCCACAAGACCGATGCCTCGTAAGACAAGAGCGATGCATTGCATCCTTCGATGTTCCACAAGACCAATTCCCATATAAGATAAGAGCAATGCATCGCATCCTTCAAGGGTTAAGTAGCTCTCATTCGGTACATTTCTACGTGTCAATGAAGATATGTAGTCTTCCAAAGAGAGAAATCTTACTCAACCTCATGAAACGTGCATCTAAAACTAACAAGCGAGCGATAATTATCAAATCGAATAGTGTCTTTGTAGGCCTAGTCTCCTATTCGGATAACCTAGCTACGAGAAGTGCGGGAATGTTGCAACGCCAACCATTCCCGATCAAATGGTCACATGCTTTACATCATTCCCCTCGCAAAGCGTGTTCCTCGACTTACCAAGGTTACTTCCATACAGATGGAAGTGTAACGGATGATAGTGAGTATACTCCACTCTTTGAGATACACTCCTAGACACCGAAACGGATGCGTGGTGGATACACACACCAGAAACCAACACTAAATCGGTATTCGAGTCTCGAGAGCGATCGTAGACAAACCACAACAAAAGACAATAGATGCATACAAGAATGTGGCCATCATTCAAGCATGTATGAAATGATTTAGTATTAAAACGAAAGGATAACATCTTTTTAGTACAAAGTACAAAGCATGGGCAGTGGGGCTAGTCCCCGCGCCCCAGTGGATGGAACTACTCGCTCCTCATAGAGGGAGCAACAAAGGAGGAGGCAAGAAGAGATAGAAAGAACATCATCTCCACTGAGGAGAGAAGGTTGAACCCTTGGTGGCGAGAGCAACGATCTTCACCCTTCGTGGCCTGCTTGACGATGGATCTTCTCCTATCACCTTCTTTGTTGATGAGAGAGAAGGTAGCTTTGCAATGGAACGTGAGTCTCAGACCGGCAGCCTCGGGCGGTAGATGGAGTTGTTCTGGTAGTAGAGAGACAGCCTCTGGACGTCTGGACCTCCTCAGGGATGGCCCTTGAGGTCTTATTTATAGGCCTTGAGTGAGGTCAAACGGTCTTGAGACCATTTGGGTTCAAACGGTCTTGAGACCGTTTGGCGTCAAACGGTCTTGAGACCGTTTGGCGTCAGACGGTCTTGAGATCGTTTGGCGTCAAATGGTCTTGGGACCGTTTGAACTCCATGCGGTCTTGGGACCGTTTGGCTTCATGCGGTCTTGGGACCGTTTGAGCTTCATGCGGTCTCGGGACCGTTTGAACTCCATACGGTCTTGGGACCGTTTGGCTTCATGCGGTCTCGGGACCGTTTGAACTCCATGCGGTCTTGGGACCGTTTGGCTTCATGCGGTCTCGGGACCGTTTGAACTCCATGTGGTCTTGGGACCGTTTGGCTTCATGCGGTCTCGGGACCGTTTGAACTCCATGCGGTCTTGGGACCGTTTGGCTTCATGCGGTCTCGGGACCGTTTGAACTCCATGCGGTCTTGGGACCGTTTGGCTTCATGCGGTCTCGGGACCGTTTGAACTCCATGCGGTCTTGGGACCGTTTGGCTTCACTCGGCCTTGAGGTTGTTTATTCTTTTATGATTTTTTTGTTCTTTTTCTTCAAGTGTAAAAGGAAAAAGTTAGTTTGATGATGTATTTACAAAAAAGGGGTAAAATTAGGTTTATGTACCGTATAAACGTAAAAAGAGTATGGAAAACTAAAGAAAAAGACTAAGATAAACTACTAAAATAGGAGGTTATCAGTGCCTCTAAAGAGTAGTGCTAACCTAATCTAAGTGTTATGGAGTTGCATGAATGCATGAGAATGTTGGAATGCTTAAGAGAATGACCATATGGTTATGTCTGAGATTGTTTTCTTGCCAACTTGAGAGAGAGAGAACCTTATAATCTATATCTATCCTAAGCTCGAGAGAGGAGAGACTAGACATATATCATGATTGCTTATTATATTGCTAAGGGTATACAATGGGTGTGATACTTCATGCCGGGGAGATATCTTAGTTTGTGGAACCCAATACAAGTTCCATCCATTTATGTTTTATCTCTTTTTATTTCTACTTGTTCTCTTATTTTTATTTCTTACCTTGTTTTACTTCTTTTTCTTATTTGATGGTTGAAGTATCACTGTTCTATTAGGAACACCTATTTTAATCTACCCTCTTGTTTGATATAACTGATCCAATGTTCAATTTTTTTTAGCACTTATCACCCTTTTCCCTATGAATCGACCACGAGTACCACATTAGACCCTGGATAATAGTTGTGTTGGGCATGAGTGTCTGGTTATACATTTAAGAGTTCAACTACTCTAGATCCGCTCCTTTTTGGATGTGTGATTTAGGCCGGTCAACTTTTTGGTGTCATTGTCAAGGATAAGACAACCAATACTGTTAAGAACCTGAATCTTCTCACTATACACCAGTGCCTCAAGTTTAGCAATAGACTTGACTGCACTATTTCCAATCCACTATATCTAACTCCTTGAATGCTTCGTTTCACATATCCAATTTTATAACACAACTATAAGAACTATTTAGGTAACTTGGAGAGATGAGGATTGTGAACTCCACCTTCCCCACACATCATCATGCCGCCTTGTAGAGGAGGACATGCCAGAAGTGATAGAAGTGGTTGAGCAAGCTCGATCGCCACCAGAGACTGAATCTGAGCATGAAGTGTAAGGCCCCTAAACTTACTTAATGAGTTGAATAATCTTAATTATCACAATTGAATTCTTATAACCCTAATATAACCTTGTGATATGCTTGGAAATCATAATACATGCCTAATTCTCAAATTTGGTCCAATTTGGACACTGTTTGAGCAAGTAATGCAATTTTATGCACATTTTGGACTTTCTACAATTTACCCAATTGAGAGTTTTCTTTGAAATTTATCACTTGCATTATGTTCCTTGGATATTCTGTCATCATTCTTGAGCTTGTTGAGCCATGGGACACCTATTTAATTCTTAGTTTGAAAGTGTTTTCTTCAAGGGTATTTTAGGGTTTATCCCTTCATGGATGAGCTACCTTTAGTAGCCATCAACAAATGAATTATTTGTTTTTCTTGGAAATTCAAGAAATGAAGGATAATCATGTCTGTATGGATAGTGGGGGAGTTGGTTGTGTGTGTGCTTGTATATTCTTAATAGTTTAAGGCCATGGACACTTGGAAAGATACTAGAACTTCAACTTTTTCTTTTTCTTTTTCTTTATCTTAAAGTTTCATATACTTATTTTTAAGCACCAAAATGAGCCATTTTCTCTCCACCACTTCCCTCCTTCTAAAAAACTCGTTCCTCCTCTATTCTTCTGTGAATTTCCTGTCTAAAGGAGAAGAAAGAGGGGATCTTCTTGGAAAAAGAATCTAGGGTTGCAATTGACTTCCTTTTAGGGTTTAAAAAACTTCCTTCTAGTGATCTTGACATAAAAGAGTAAGAATCAACTTCTTTCCTTTGTTTATTTCTTTGTTATTCTTCTCCAGGTCAGAATCTTTCTGTTCCATGGTAGAAATTTCTCTAAAGCTCTAAAACCCTACCTTTCTTGCTCGTTATGCTTAGGGTTTTCTCATTTGATGAAGAAAGGCGCTAGATGGACGAGTTCACAGCTTATGCTTGAATTTCCTACCCTATTTGCTCATGTTTTCTTATGTTTGGGAGTTCAACTTCTCATTAGAGTCAAATTTTATAACTTGCTCCACATTTATTTCTTACCATAAGCTTACTAGCTCATGTTCTTTCTTGAAAGTGATGATCCATGCATTAAAAAGCTATGCTTGACTTGGATTTCAATTTTTATAATGTTCCCTATTCTAATTTCAATTCTAGATGAACCTGTGATCATGTGTACATTATTCGTAAGGTATAATATGACTAGTGTTAGGTTGGTTTGACAACCTTTGGTGCTAAGCACCTATCAACCAATGGTCAATTTTAGGGTTTAAAGCTGATTTCTTCTATATACACATGACTTGATGGTGGTACCATTGCAACAACCCAATGGTGTTGTCTTCATGGCGAATGATGGTTGAGATCAAAGGTGTCAGATGATAGTGCCAACCTATGGTCACCCCTTATGTCAGGTTTTGGATCAATTAGAAGTTTAATGATCAACCATCAAGTACCCTACTAATATTATCAATCAATGATGACATTAGCTTAATATTTGATGTTAATTAATGAATATAGTGTTGATATAACAACCTATGGTAACTTAATGGTCACTAATGATGGTGGATCAGGTCTTCAAAACCTATGGTGAGTTAATCATATAGTTTTAGCATCAATTAAGCCTTAGACCAATGGTTTCTTGGGTCACTTGATGCAATGCCAGACCTATACTATAATTGATGGTTTTAACACATGAACTTGACCCAATGGTCAAGATCTAATGTTTATTCCTACAATAAAGTGGAATGATGGCTAATGTAATATGATGGTCATAATAATGTGATTTAGATGGTTTCCTTTATATGATCAACTTAAGGAGCTTACTTGTTGACAATGGATGACTTGTTTTAAATGAACAGTCATTTGTGGGTTTTACCCAACTCTCAATGGAACTTTTTGTGTAGTTAATCAAGGTATGTCTAGGGTTAGATGGTGACTCTTTCTAGAGAACAAATCAATTACTTCATAGGTGGTTTATCCAAGGTGTTAACTTATGTAAACAACCAATGGTCTTACCTTTTAAACTTCCAATGGTTCTGGGTGACATTGTGGTATGGTGATAGGGGTTGAATCATGATGGAAAGAATGGAGGGTTACCCTCAATAAGGTAGTCTTACTTATTCACTCATATGAATAGAAGGGATGATAACCATATTGTGTTGATATGTAACCCTAATGAGGTATAGCTTGTTATACCTAGCTTTAATATAACTAAATGATGGTAATTGGGTATGAATAATCCTTGAATGATTAATACAATCATGGAGTACACTCTTATTGTTGTTGAAACCCTAGTATGCAACAAACCGATGGTTACACCTTGATTTATGTGTGGGTTTATACTTGAGAATAGTATGGAATGTGATGATTATGCTTCACCTTATGCATCCATGATCCAATGGGGATGCCGTGAGTTAGGGTTTGGGTATAAGTGTTGATTAGTAACATTAATATAATTTAACTTGTTGAACCCAACTCTAATTCAAATAGATAAAGATGAGTATTCATGTTTAACATTCTTATATGATGTAATGATGATGAAATAACCTCGTTAATATGATCATAACCTTAGTATGTTAATTGATAGTTATCATAGCCACATGGTTGATATTTTCTTATGCTAAACATGTGCATTATGAATATGATGAGCGTTAATCATATCTGGATTCCTTGCATGTTGATGTAATAAAGTATTGTTCTTAATGTTAATATAACCCTACTATGATTGTTTATGAATATCTCGTAGCTCATTAATGCAATATTGTTTTGATCTGGTGTATTATATGTAATTGATGTTGTTGAGCCTTTTTATAAGGCAAGCAAAGATAATGATGATATTATAGGGAATAGTATGATGGCCTTAATGACCTTTGGGCATGGTTGAGCCCTGAATGAGGTGTAATACTCTTATGTCAATAAAGGTTGATACCCTGTGATATTGTGAAAAGGATTTATATCCTATGATAGTATGATGGTCTTAATGACCTTTGGGCATGGTTGAGCTCTGAATGAGGTGTAATCCTCTTGTGTTGATAAGGGTTGATACCTTGTGATATTATGAAAATGATTTATATATTGTGATAGTATGATGTCTAGTGTGGTCTCATGAATGGAAAGTGAATAATACCATGTGATGATGAGATGAGAAATTATATTTCACACATTTTATATCTTTTAAAAGTTGTGATATTTATATGCTTGCTAGAAGTGAATTATTAGGGTTTGTATTTCCACTTGTTTGATGCAACCTTAATTCACCCAATTGGCATAACTAATCAAGTGAAACTCTAATCATGTAGTACCCTATGCCATAGATCCATCTGAGTGTCAGAACTTGCTAGATGGTGTAACGAGTATTCCTAAGGGAAACTCGGAGCTCATACTGTTGAGTATGTGGGGGTGGCAAGTTGAGGATATGTCCTTGTCATCCACAATGCATGTTGTGGAGGATGGCTATGGTCATGACTCATACATCTGATGTGATTGAGAACGACTGTGGTCCTGTCTCAGTGATTATATATGTGACAAGATTGGAGGACAACTACAGTTGTACCTCGGATGGTATGGTATGCAAACCCACCTCCTTTCACTAGTGTCGTGACCTGTACCAAGGACGAACCAGACTGTTAGTAGTTTGACCTTATGTGATGATGTGGCAGACCCATACCGACTGGGGGCAGAGAAGATCTTAGGAGTCCGACTCTTCCTAGATCTTGTATGGCATTGATTTTGACTTAGCAGTGGTCAGTTGGATTTTGAGTGGTGTCCTCAATTTCGACAGGGCATAATAAAAGATGTAAGATAGCCGTGTAGCATATCTATTTACGGTTATACAGAACACTTAATATTGGATGAAACCCTTGTTTGCTTTATTTTCACTAAGATCATGTATAGTACAATAAGAGATAATAGATATGCTTATGATGTAGTTATTCTCATGTTGTAAACATACTTATGTTTTCAAATATATGACACTTATAGTTAAGATGATGTTGCTAGCTATGTTTAATAATGCTAGCCATCCCTATTTAGTTATAGATGCGTAATTTGCTAAACAAGACTATATAGTTAATTGTGCTATGATGTTAGTTCTACTTATGATATAGATATGTTCCCTTTATTTGAGATGCCAATATTGATAGCCATGTTATGCTACTAGACATATTCATGATGTCAGGGATGCTTATGCTATAAGATGGCTTGTGTTGTTAGCAAGGAATATAATGATAGTCAGATTAATGATAATGATTATTATTAGATGCAATATGATGATATTTGAGTAGATATCTATCCAGAGAAATGGATTTATTTGTTATCTATATATGCATTGATGATCATACTTGTTGCTAAGATTATTTGCTTAATCTATTTAGCATACTGAAACTGTTCAATTTGTTAAATTGATTATTAAATACTCTAGCTGTTTAGTTATATACTATCTAAATGTTGTAATCAATAAGCGTTGTTGGAGGTTATATCTCTTGTTGGGACATGGGTCTCACCCTTGTGGTTCACCACATCTTTTTAGGTAATCAGAAGTGATGAAAACAAACATGTGGTGGCACAGAGGAGAAATATTAATGAATCTTTGAGAAAGTTGATTAGATGTCTAGTGTGTCCTAGAGTTGTCCCTGTACTCTCAGGTCTGGGCAGGAAAAATTTGTATATGGTATTTCAAACGAATCAGAATGTTGTTAGCATGTTAATGCTTATTTTTGTGGCATATACGGATATTATTCCCCTGTGTATATATGTTGTGGCTAAGGCAATAGAACAATTTGTATCAAATTCTTGGCATAATATGGATAAAAGATTGATGTTGGGATCTTATACAAATGTTTCTGAGGAGGTGCTGACGTTAAAATCGGTTATAATTTACCCATATTTTTGTATGTGATTATTTAGTGATTGTATGTGCTTTATGTTTTGAGTAATCTAGTTTAGTGTAATGAGTTCTCACAAGCTGGTATCAGAGCTTTACGTTCACTGAGTCTACAGGGACACTAGGACTTAAGACTAGTATGATGTCGAAGTTAGGAACGTGACACAAAAACATGGTTCATACTGCCTATTCTCCGTACTTGGATGCCCTGTCCAGGTATTCAATTATTGAAGAAAGGGCATCCAAGTTAAGATGGATTTCACATACTCAATATTCATACTTTCATGGTATGAAATCCCCATAAGATGGAAATAACTCCAATGATAAGTATAAAATGAGAAGACAAATGAGAATAATGACAAAGGAATAAGGTGGAACCTGAGTTAATCTCAGACCAACCTATGTGTGTAAGAAAGTGTTATTGTAAAATAAGCATGGCGTTTCAAAATAAATTAAGGCAGATGATCCATGTTTAATGAAGAAAATATGGAATATGATGATTTACCTATTGATAAGTGGTTGAAAAACATAATAAAATAAGAGAACCCAAGTTTCATAAATAGTCATAAAGGAAGGAGTAATGAGATATGTTAATCATGATGATTTCTATTCTAATGGCAAGGAACCCAAAATTAAAAGGGTAAAATGATACATAAGAAGTTGTAACTCTCATAATGAAAATACAATTGGTTACCTTTTTGCTAGTGACCCTTGAACAATACTTCTATGGTTCTTGGGTCTACAAAACCTATTCTAATGCAATATTGTGTTGATCTGGTGTATTATATGTAAGTGATGTTGTTGAGCTTTGTTATAAGGCATGCAAAGATAATGATGATTTTGTAGGGAATAGTATGATGGTCTTAATGACCTTTGGGCATGGTTGAGCCCTGAACGAGGTGCAATCCTCTTGTGTTGATAAGGGTTGATACCCTGTGACATTGTGAAAAGGATTTATATCCTATGATAGTATGGTGGTCTTAATGACCTTTGGGCATGGTTGATCCCTGAATGAGGTGTAATCCTCTTGTGTTGATAAGGATTGATACCTTGTGATATTGTTAAAAGGATTTATATCTTGTGATAGTATGATGTCTAGTGTGGTCTCATGAATGGCAAGTGAATAGTACCATGTGATGATGAGATGAGAAATTATGTTTCACACATTTGAATATCTTTTAAAATTAGTGATATTTATATGCTTTCTAGAAGTGAATTAGGGTTTGTATGTCCACTTGTTTAATGCAGCCTTAATTCACCCAATTGGCATAACTAATCAAGTGAAACTCGAATCATGTAGTGCCCTGTGCCATAGATCCATCTGAGTGTCAAAACTTTCCAGATGGTGAAAAGAGTATTCCTAAGGGAAACTCGGAGTGCATACAGTTGAGTATGTAAAGGTGGAAAGTTGAGGATATGTCCTTGTGATCCACAATGCTAGTTGTGGAGGATGGATATGGTCATGCCTCATACATCTGATGTGATTCAGAATGAATGCGGTCGTGTCTCAGTGATTATATATGTGACAAGATTGAAGGACAACTGCAGTTGTACCTTAGATGCTAGGGTATGCGTACCCACCTCCTTTCACTAGTGCCATGACCTATATCAAGGACGGACTAGGTTGTTAGCATCTTGACCTTATGTGTCACTGTGGCGGGCTCATGCAGATCGGGGGCGAAGAAGATCTTAGGAGTCCGACTCTTCCTAGATCTTGTATGGCTCTGATTTTGACTTAACAATGGTTAGTTGGATTTTGAGTGGTATCCTCAATTTCCTCAGGGCCTAATAAAAGATGTAAGACAGGCGTGTTGCATATCTATTTAGGGTTATACAAAACGCTTCATATTGGATGAAAATCCTTGTTTACTTTCTTTTCATTGATATCATGTATAGTACAATAAGAGATAATAGATATGCTTATGTTGTAGTTATTCTCATGTTGTAAACATACTTATGTTGTCAAATATACTAACACTCATGGTTAAGATGATGCTGCTAGCTATGCTTAATATTGCTAGTCATGCCTATGTAATTATAGATGCTTAAATTGCTAATCATGACTATGTAGTTAATTATGGTATGATGTTAGTTCTACTTGTGATAGATTATGATGCAATTCTCATCTTCTTTAAGGTAGGATTGAGATATTCACACCATGATTTCTTATTCATTATTCTCTTTAGATTGTCTCAAAATGACAACTTGATCAGAGTAATTAGAAAGATAATAATTTAAGAGTTCCATACTTACCTTTCTTCAATACTTGAATACATGGCCAGCGCATCCAAGTACTGAGATTAGGTAGTATGCACCATTACGTTCCTAACTTAGACATCATCCTAGTCTTAAGTGCAAGTATCCCTGTAGACTCAGTGAACCTAAAGCCCTGATACCAACTTGTGAGAACTCATTACACTAAACGAGATTACTCAAAACATAAAGCACAATTGATCACTAATTAATCACATACCCAAAAATATGGGAAAATTAAAACTGATTTTAACGTCAGTACCTGCTCAGAAACATTTGCATAAGATCCTGACATCTTTCTTTTATCCATATTATGACAAGAATTTGAGACAAATTGTTCTATCACCTTAGCCACAACATATATACATAGGAGAACAATATTTGTATATGCCACACAAACAAGCATTAACATGCTAACAACATTCTGATTCGTTTGAAACACCATATACAAACTTTTCTTACCCGGACCTGAGAGTGTAGGGATAACTCTAGGACACACTAGACATCTAATCAACTTTCTCAAAGATTCATTACTATAGATCCTCATTACTGCCACATGTTTGTTTTTGTCACTTCTGATTACCTAAAAAGATGTGGCGAACCACAAGGGTGAGACCCATGTCCCAGTAAGAGATATGACCTCCAACAAAGCTTATTGATTATATCATTTTAAATAGTAGATAACTAAGTATTTGGAGTATTTAATAATCAATTTAATAGATTGAATAGTTTAAGTATGCTAAATAGATTAAGCAAATAATCTTAGCAACAAGTATGATCATAAATGCATATATAGATAACAAATAAATCCATTTCTCTAGATAGATATCTACTCAAATATCATCAAATTGCATCTAATAACATTCATTATCATTAATCTGACTGTACAACACCATGAAATCTAAATCTGAATACAAATAAGAAAAGGAGGATTTCTTGAAGATGTGATTCAAGATGATAATGAAGTAAAAGACAAATAAGTCTATGCTTATAAAGTGATTCAAGGTATGAAATCCACATAAGATGGAGATAACTACAATGATAAGTATTCAATGAGAAGATAAATGAGAACAATTACAATGGAATAAGGTAGAACCTGAGTTAATCTCAGACCAACCTATGTGTGTAAGGAAGTGTTAATGTAAAATAAGCATGGTGTTTGAAAGAAATTAAGGTGATTGATCCATGTTTAATGAAGAAAATGTGGAATATGATGATTTACCTATTAATAAGTGGTTGAAAAACGTAATAAAATAAGAGAAACCAAGTGTGATAAATAGTCATCAAGGAAGGAGTAATAAGATAATGGCAAGGAACCCAAAATGAAAAGGGTAAAATGATACATAAGAAGCTGTAACTTGCATAATGAAAATAGAACTGGTTACCTTTTTTCTAGTGACCCTTGAACAATAATACTATGATGTGGGAAGTGTGTTTCCCTTTGTGTGTTTCCTTTCCAAGGCACAAATTTCAAGTGGATCATTGCCACTTGGTATGTGTGGATTTGTTGTAAACATGTGGGTGGATAACTTATTATAGCATAAGGTTGTTTGGACTATGATTCAAGGATAATAAAGTTTGTCATGATTTTGCTTTTTATCCTTCCAATAATTAGGAGGACTCCTCTTATATGTCTTGATATTTGTTATGTTGGTAAAGGTGGATGCGATAAGGATGTGAGTTCCTTATAGAACATGAGGTGGATACTAAGGTAATGAATCCTAGTATCCAAGATGTATCAACAGTAAGAGAAATATGTGAAGTTTGGAGATGTTTATTAAATGAACACTCCAAGTATTCCTTTCCCATAGAGAGAGAGAGAGAGAGATGATGATGATCCTAAAAATGTTGTTTGGAAAGAAAAACAAAAGTGACTCTATAATGTTGTGTATGGTATAGTGATAGTTGGGAAAGACCACTATCAAGTATATATGGTTTGTTGATACAATAGAAATAATTTTAGGATGATATCTAGAATTTAAAGTTGAAATTTACTATTAGATTTGTATAGGTGGCACAACAAGTTTCTATGTTCCATATTTGCAAATGTCTTGTTATGTGGGGGTTTTTGTGCTGACCCAAGAGGAGATATGTATGAATGATGTGACATCACCATGATAAGAAAGTAACCATGTGAAGGTAATAGGATGAGGTTCAAAGGAAGTACCCATCTTTGTTTACCTTGGATTTCAGGGGCAAAATCCCTATTAGGGGTTTATAGTTGTAAGGCCCATAAACTTACTTAATGATTTGAATAAGCTTAATTATCATAATTGAATTATTATAATCCTAATATAACCTTGTGATATGATTTGAAATCATAATACAAGCTTAAGTTTCAAATTTAGTCCAATTTGGACACTGTTTGAGCAAGTTATGCAATTTTATGCACATTTTGGACTTTTATGCAATTTACCCAACTAAGAGGTTCTATTTGCAATTTATCACTTGCATTATGTTACTTGGATATTCTTTAATAATTCTTGATCTTGTTGAGCCATGGGACACCTATTTAATCCTTGTTTTGATGGTGTTTTCTTCAAAGGTATTTTAGGGTTTACCCCTACATGGATGAGCTACCTTTAGTAGCTATCAAATAATGAATTATTTATTTTGCTTGGAAATTCAATAAATGAGGGATAAGAATGTATCTATGGTTGGTGGGGGAGGTTCTTGTGTGTGTTCTTGTATATTCTTAATAGTTTAAGGCCATGGACACTTGGAATGATACTAGAACTTCAACCTTTTCTTTTTCTTTATCTTAAAGTTTCATATACTTATCCCTAAGCACCAAAATGAGCCATTTTCTCTCCACCACTTCCCTCCTCCTACAAAAGTCGTTCTCCCTCTGTTCTTCTATGAATTTCCTATCCAAGGAATAATAAAGAGGGGATCTTCTTGGAAAAAGAATCTAGGGTTGCAATTGACTTCCTTTTAGGGTTTAAAAAGCTTCCTTCTAGTGATCTTGAACTAAAAGAGTAAGAATTAACTTATTTTATTAGTTTATTTCTTTTTTATCCTTCCTCCTACCTTTCTCCAGGTCAAAACCTTTCTTTTCCATGGTAGAAATTGCTCTAAAGCTTTAAAACCCTACCTTTCTTGCTCCTTATGCTTAGGGTTTGCTCATTTGATGAAGAAAGTGCTAGATGGACGAGTTCACATCTTGTGATTGGATTTCCTACCCTACTTGCTCGTGTTTTCTTCTGTTTGGGAGTTCATCTTCTCATTAGAGGCAATTTTTATAACTTTCTCTACATTTATTGCTTAGCATAAGCTTGCTAGCTCATGTTCTTGCTTGAAAATGATGATCCATGCACTAAAGAGCTATGCTTGACTTGGATTTCAATTTTTATAATGTTCCCTGTTCTAATTTCAGTTATATATGAACTTGTGATCATGTGTACATTATTCCTAAGGTATAATATGAATTGGATCAGGTTGGTTTTGCAACCTTTGGTGCTAAGAACCTATCAACCAATGGTCAATTTTAGGGTTTAAAGCTGATTTCTTCTATAAGCACATGACTCGATGGTGGTACCATTGCAACAACCCTGTGGTGTTGTCTTCATGACAACTGATGGTTGAGATCAAAGGTTCCGTATGATGGTGACAACCTATGGTCACCCCCTTATCTCAGGTTTTGGATCAATTAGAAGTTTAATGGTCCACCATTAAGTACCCTACTGATGTTATCAATCAATGATGACATTAGCTTAATATTTGATGCTGATTAATGAATATAGTGCTGATCTAACAACCTATTGTGACTTAATGGTAATTAATGATGGTGGATCAGGTCTCCAAAACCTAAGGTGAGTTAATCATATAGTTGTAGCATCAATTAAGCCTTAGACTAATGGTTTCTTGGGTCACTTGATGCAATGGTCGGACCTATACTGTAATTGATGGTTTTAACACATGAACTTAACCCAATGGTCAAGATCTAAAGTTTATTCCTCCAATTAAGTGTAATGATGGCTAATGTAATATGTTGGTCCTAATAATGTGATTTAGATGGTTTTGTTTATATGATCTACATACGAAGCTTGTTGATAATGGGTGACTTGTTTTAAATGAACAGTCGATTGTGGGTTTTACCCTACGCTCAATGGAACTCTTTGTGTTGTTAATCAAGGGATGTCTAGGTTTAGATTGTGACTCTTTCTAGGGCACAAATCAAGGACTTCATAGGTGGTTTATCCAAGGTGTTTATTTATGTAAACAACCAATGGCTTTACCTTTTAAACATCCAATTATTTTTCCTGACATTGTGGTATGGTGATATGGGTTGGATGAAGATGGAAAAAATGGAGGGTTATCCTTAAAAAGGTAGTCTTACTTATTCACTCGTGAATAGAAGGTATGATAACCATATTGTGTTGATATGTAACCCTAATGAGGTATATCTTGTTCTACCTAGCTTTAATATAACTAAATGATGGTAATTGGGTATGAATAGTCCTTGAATGATTATACAATGATGGAGTACTCTCTTATTGTTGTTGAAACCCTAGTATGCTATAACTCGATGGTTACACCTTGATTTATGTGTGGGTTCATACTTGAGAATAGTATGGAATGTGATGGTGATGCTTCACCGTTTGCATCCATGATCCAATGGGGATGCTGTGAGTTAGGGTTTGGGTATGAGTGCTGATTAGTAACATTAATATAATTTATCTTGTTGAACCGAACTCTAATTCAAATAGATAAATATGAGTATTCATGTTTAACAATCTTATATGATGGAATGATAGTGAAATAACCTCTTTAATATGGCATTTTCCTTAATATATTAATTGGTGGTTATCATAGCCACATGGTTGATACTTTCTTCTGCTAAACATGTGCATTATGAATATGATGAGGGTTAATCATATCTAGATTCCTTGCATGTTGACATAATAAAGGAATGTTCTTAATGTTAATATAACCCTGCAATGATTGTTTATGAATATCTCCTAGCTCATTAATGTAATATTGTGTTGATCCAGTGTATTATATGTAAGTGATGTTGTTGAGCCTTGTTATATGGCATGCAAACATAATGATGATCTTGCAGGGAATAGTATGATGGTCTTAATGACGTTTGGGCATGGTTGAGACCTGAATGAGGTGTAATCCTCTTGTGTTGATAAGGGTTAATACCCTGTGATATTTTGAAAATGATTTATATCCTATGATAGTATGATGGTCTTAACGACCTTTGGGCATGGTTGAGCCCTGAATGAGGTGTAATCCTCTTGTGTTGATAAGGATTGATACCTTGTGATATTGTGAAAATGATTTATATTTTGTCATAGTATGATGTCTAGTGTGGTCTCATGAATGGAAAGTGAATAGTACCATGTGATGACGAGATGAGAAATTATGTTTCACACATTTTATATCTTTTAAAAGTTGTGATTTTTAAGTTCTTGCTAGAAGTGAATTAGGGTTTGTATGTTCACTTATTTGATGCAGCCTTAATTCACCCAATTGGCATAACTAATCGAGTGAAAATCTAATCATGTAGTGCCATGTGCCATAGATCCATCTGAGTGTTAGAACTTGCCAGATGGTGAACCTAGTATTCGTAAGGGAAACTCGGAGCGCATATTGTTGAGTATATGGGGTTGGAAAGTTGAGGATATGTCCTTGTCATCCACAATGCAGGTTTTAGAGGATGGATATGGTCATGCCTCATACATCTGATGTGATTGAGAACGACTGCGGTCGTGGCTCGGTGATTATATATGTGACAAAATTGGAGGACAACTGCAATTGCACCTCAGATGGTAGGGTATGTGTACCCACCTCCTTTTACTAGTGTCATGACCAGTACGAAGGAAGGACTAGACTGTTAGCAGCTTGACCTTATGTGTAACTGTGGTGGACCCATATTGACCGGGGGTGAAGAAAATCTTAGGAGTCTGGATCTTCCTAGATCTTGTATGGAACTGGTTTTGACTTAGTAGTGGTTAGTTGGATTTTGAGTGATATCCTCAATTTCCTCAGGGCCTAATAAAAGATGTAAGACAACCACGTAGCATATCTGTTTTGGGTTATACACAATGCTTCATATTGGATGAAAACCCTTGTTTGCTTTCTTTTCACTGAGATCATGTATAGTACAATAATAGATAATAGATATGCTTATGTTGTAGTTATGCTCATGCTGTAAACATACTTATGTTGTCAAATATACTGACATTGATGGTTAAGATGATACTGCTAGCTATGTTTAATATTGCTAGCCAAGCCTATGTATTTATATATGCTTAAATTTCTAATCATGCCTATGCAATTAATTGTGCTATGATGTTAGTTCTGCTTATGATATAGATATGTTCCCTTTATTTGAGATGCCAATATTGATAGCCATGTTATCTTACTAGACATATTCATGATGTTAAGGATGCTTATGCTACTAGATTTCTTGTGTTGTTATCAAGGAATATGATGATATTCAGATTAATGATAATGATTGTTATTAGGTGCAATTTGATGATATTTGAGTAGACATCTATCAAGAGAAATGGATTTATTTGTTATCTATATATGCATTGATGATCATACTTGTTGCTAAGATTATTTGCGTAATCTATTTAGCATACTTAAAGTGTTCAATCTGTTAAATTGATTATTAAATACTCCAACTTCTTTGTTATCTACTATTTAAAATGTTCTAATCAATAAGCGTTGTTGGCGGTTATATCTCTTGTTGGGAAATGGGTATCACCCTTGTGGTTTGCCACATCTTTTTAGGTAATCAGAAGTGACGAAAACAAACACGTGGCAACAAAGAGGAGCTATAGTAATGAATCTTTGAGAAAGTTGATTAGATGTCTAGTGTGTCCTGGAGTCGTCCCTATACGCTCAGGTCCGAGCAGGAAAAGTTTGTATATGGTGTTTCAAATGAATCAGTATGTTGTTAGCATGTTAATGTTTATTTGTGTGGCATATACAAATATTATTATCCCGTGTATATATGCTGTAGCTAAGGCAATATAACAATTTGTATCAAATTCTTGGCATAGTATGGATAAAAGAAAGATGTTGGGCTCTTATGCAAATGTTTCTGAGTAGGTGATGATGTTGAAATCAGTTTTAATTTACCCATATTTTTTAGTATGTGATTAATTAGTGATTGATTGTGCTTTATGTTTTGAGTAATCTCATTTAGTGTAACAGGTTCTCACATGAAGGGCACAATTTTGATGAAGCAGAACATGAATACATACCTTACAAAATACCCATACCACCGCACAAGAAGGAACATGAGGAACTACATTGCGGACTGTCATCCCCAAGCAAGAAGAAATAGGAAGAACAACATGGAGAACGAAGATAATAACAATAATAATGAAGATGATGATGATGATGATGGAGACCTTGATCTTTGTGGGTTAATCAATACTCGAGCCAATGAGTCAAGGTGACCCATTGTCATCCCAAGGTTTGATGTACCGAGTTGTGAACTGAAACCTGTGGTGAGAGACATGATTCAAAATAGGTCTTTTGGAGGTAATTCTTGATATGAGAACCCTTACCATCATCTAGACACCTATTAAAACATCTTTGAGACAATCAAGATGACAGGAGTACCACAAGATATAATACACTGCAAAGGGTTTAACTTCTCTTTTAGAGATAAAGACTTGTCTTGGTACCTTTCTTTAGCTGACAAGAAGATTAATGGATGGGCACCCTTGGCCGATAATTTTGTTACCAGTTCTACCTAGTAGAGAAGACCCTCAAGAACATGCACAAAATAAATGGATTCATTCAAAAGCCTAGAAAAAATATATATGAGGCATGGAAACATTTTCAATAATATCTAAGGGATTTTCATCACCACAATTATGACCAGAGATTTCTTGTCACACCATTCTACAATGGATCACCCCTTCTAAGAGAACTTCACTAAATGCAACAGTAGGGGGTGACTTCTTGGGAAAAAAATCCAAAGAAGGCAATGGTAATAATAGAAAATATGGATGCATTTCAGACATGATTGTATATGAAAGACGACATGACCAAAAGGCATCACCTAGAAATACATATGAAAATCAAAAGCTTTAGAAACCATTGCTGCCAATATACAAAATATATCCATAGATGTCAAAGAACTAAAGGAGTCCAGAAGAAAAGGTAAGAAACATGTAGAGAGAGTCATGAAAAGTGTTACATATGGTGAAGGAGGGCATGAAGTTGACAACTACATCTATATTCAGTTGGAGGAAGAAAGCATCAAGGAAGAGACCAATAATGTTTCTTATGTTAATTTTAAGAGATCAAATCATGTTGGTTTCAATTATGAAAACAAATATGCTACCAAAAATTCCCACCAGCTAAGCGGTTTGTCTAAAAAACACCAGGATTTGGAAGAGGAGGATATACGCAGTTAACCCAAACTCCAAATTTCCAGCATAACATAAATAACTATCAAGGTCAAGAACAAGGCCAAAGTCAAAATAGAAATTTGAACAGACAAAGTCAAGATCAAGGGTAAAGTAAAAGCAACAATCAACTTGACATGGTGAATGAGATTTTTGAGTTTGTGAATAGGCAAGAGATAGTGAATGAACAACTAACACAAAGTGCTATCACCAGTACTAGTGTTTTGGGCTCAATGCAGACTCAAATGGCGGAAATGCTAAAACACTAGAGGAAAATTGATCAATAGCTAGCACAATTGTCTGAGCTGATCAAGAATCCTCAAGGAAAGATCCCTTCAAACATAGAAACTATGAAGATGTCTACTCTTCATTTGGGAAAAGTTATAGAGAGCCCGTAAGACAAGATTCACCATGAAGGTAATGCCAACATTGAGTAGCGACCTAAACCAATTACAATAGAGGGTGCTTTCGTACAAGAAAAAATGCCCACAAAGAAGAAGGATCAT
Organism: Alisma plantago-aquatica; assembly: GCA_963693085.1. NCBI lineage: Eukaryota > Viridiplantae > Streptophyta > Magnoliopsida > Alismatales > Alismataceae > Alisma > Alisma plantago-aquatica. The sequence continues at coordinate 1,046,565,749 of OY856413.1, forward strand.
GGGGTATTTACTATTTCCTTCATGTTGGTGATAATGAGGTGAGGAAAGGACATGCAAACCTTGGCGCAAGTATTAGTCTCATGCCTCTCACTTTAGTTCAAAGACTAGGACTCACTGACATGGTGAAAACTAAGATGAGGATACAGTTGACTGACCATACATTCACAAAACCAGTAGGAGTAGTGGAAGATGTCCTGATTCGTGTGGGATGATTCTTCATTCCATTTTATATAGTTCAATCGACACTATAGAGGACCCGACATGCCCCGTGCTTTATGGGAGACCTTTCCTCTCCACTTCTAGATCTTTGATGTAGTGATCACTCAGTGAGTAGGGAATTATCACATTGACTTTTACGTTCAAGATGCTATGAGAGGACCCTCTCTGTTCGAGTAAGTCTACTTCATGGAGAACTACAACCAATTTTGTGATGAAGTACAAGAGGCCAGAGCAATGGTCGATCCGCTCATGTGAGCTCTCAACAATTGCGATGCAAGTATTGAAGATCCTAAAATCATGGAGATCCTAGATTATTGAAACGAACCAGAGGAGGAATATAGTAATGATGAGTAGGAAACCATAGAAACCATGAAGTATGCTTCACTGGAACAAACACAAGAAGAAAGGAGGCACCCAAGCCCAAGCCAGAGTTGTAGCAACTACCACAAGGTCTGAAGTACGAATTTTTAGATGATGAGGAACGGAATCTATGATCATTAATTTCACTTTGACGAGGATCAAGAGGAGAAATTGTTAAGCGAGCTTAAACAACACATAAAGGTCATAGGGTACTCAGTGGAAGAAATCAAAGGCTTGATCCTAGCTCTATGCATGCACCATATAAACTTAGAAGAAACAACCAATCCCTTAGCTCAACCACAATGGAAGTTAAATCAAATGCTCAAGGAGGTAGTCAAGAAAGAAGTAATAGAGTCGCATGAAACGTGAATCATATATCCCATAAGTGATAGCACCTAGGTTATCCATATACATATTGTGCCTAAGAAAAGGGGTATGATATTCATCAGGGGAGAGAATGGAGACAAGGTTGCAACATGAATTGTGACAAGAAGGTGCATGTGCATTGTTTATAGGAAACTAATTGTTGCCACTACAAAGGACCAATATCCTCTATTGTTCATAGATTAAGTATTCGAATTTTAGCTCACTGTTCATACTTCTATTCCCTAGATGGATACTTGGAATTATATCATGTCCCAATTCACCCAGATGATTAGGAAAAGACAACTTTCACTTGAGTGTACAATACTTATGCCTTCAAAAGATTGCCTTTTACTATCTACAACACACCAATAACATTTTAAAGTGCATGATCTCGATTTTTTAGAATTCCTAGATGATATCATGAAATTCTTTATGGATTATTTCTCTATATATGGAGATGATTTTGAAAGCCGCCTGAAGAACTTATCTAGAGTATTGGAGAATTGTGAAGAAAAGAAACTAGTCCTCAACTGAGAGAAGTGTCATTTAATGGTCCAAGATAGTGAAGCCTCTGCTCATGAAGGATATAGTTTTTGAGTTCTCAGAAGATTGCCACAAAGTTTTTGAAAGCTTGAGAAAGTCCCTCACTATGACACTGTACTTCGAGATCCATAATGGGAATTGTGGTTCAAATAATGTGTGATTCTAGTGATTTCTTCATTGGAGTTATGCTGGGGCAAAAGAAAGACAAGAATCATCATATGATCTCTACGCCAGCATAACTCTGGACGAAACACAAGTGAACTACACCATGAGAGAAAAGGAGATGCTAGCAATAGTAATCACCTTTTCCAAGTTCAGATCATACCTGGAAGGGTCAAAAGTTAAGATATATATATATCATGGAGCAATGAAGTATTTGATGTAGAAGAATGACACAAAGCCAAGGCTCTTACGGTGGGCGCTTTTACTCCAAGAGTTCGATCATGAGATAATACATAAGAAAGGTACTGAAAATGGAGTACCAGATTATTTGTTATGGATCATTGTAGACATTGATTATCACATATTGGTCAATGATAACTACCTCGATGAGGAACTTATGATGGTGAAGGCTGTGGAACTCATGGTACCGTGGTTTGCCGATATATGCAACTACCTAGCTTGTTGTCAATTTCCAAAAGAGATAACATACATTGAGAAGAAAAAAGGTTTTCTCAGATCTGAAGAATTATTACTTGTACGACGCACTCTTATTCAAGAGATGCACTAAAAATTTGTATCAGAGGTGCATACTAGAGGAAGAAGTCTCGAAAATTCTTAAAGAATACCACTCTTCACCCTATGTGGGACATCTAGGCTGAGACAAGACTGAAGTAAACATCCTATAGTTTGGATTTTACTAGCTGACACTCTTCACGGATGCCCAAGACTTTGTCAAAACTTGTAAGGAATGGCAACTCACATGGAACATTCAAGGAAAAATGAATGCCAACATTTGATTGGATAGAAGTAGAAATTTTTAATGTATGGGGGATAGACTACTTAGGGCCATTTCCATCTTCTAGAAGCAACTGATATATTCTAGTGGTTGTAGACTATGGTTAAAGTGATAGCCACTCCCTCCTATGATGCTAAGCATAAAATTAAGATGTTTGAAAAGGCCATCTTTCTAGTATTTGGAGTCACACACACCATCATTAGTGATGGGGGATCCCACTTCTTTGAAAGACAGTTTGCAACATTCCTCAAGAAGTATGGAATCACACACAAGGTCACCACCCCATACCACCCTCAAGCATCTGGTCAGGTGGAGGTATCCAATAGATAGATAAAGTTAATTTTAGGGAATACAATAGGGAAAACTAAAAAAGATTGGTCAATGAAGTTGGATAATGCCCTATGGGCCTATTGCATAGTTTACAAGACCCCGATAAGAACCACCCCATATAGATTTATATACAAAAAGGTATATCACGTACCTGTCAAATTGGAACACAAGGCGTTCTGGGAAATCAAGTTTTTAATCATGGATCCTGAGTTAGAAGGGGAGAAAAGATTCTTGCAACTACATGAACTAGAGGAGCTTTGGTTTCATGCATATGAAAATGCAAGGATTTATAAACAAAGGTCTAAGGTTTGGCACGATTCTCACCTAAAGAGAAAAGATGTCTCTAAGGGGATGAAGTTCTTCTCTTTAACTCAAAGGTCACACTATTTCCTTGAAAGCTGAAGTCAAGGTGATCTGGTCCCTTCATTGTATCAAAGATATATCCCTTGGGAATGATGGAGATCAGCAATGAAAAGACAGCAACATTTGAGGTGAATGGGCATAGGGTAAAATGGTAATATGAATATTGGTTGTGAATGTATGGTTCAACATCCAATAGTTTATAATGAAGTCTATGGTATATTGCTATGGTTCTAATGATGTTGACGGTCAATACCCTTAAATTTGTAGTCATACCTTTTTCCTCGAGTGGATATAATTCATAATCACCATAATGATTTAATGGGTAAACCAAATAAAGTACTGCATGTTACTATTAATCCTAATGTACCTAAGTGATGGTTATTGATTATGAATAGCCCCTTGAATGGTTAATAAAATAATGGGGTAATCTCTTATGGTGGCTGAAACCCTAGTATACTATAAATTTCATAGTTTCACCTTGATTTATGTTTGCATCCATACTTGAGGATAGTATGGAATTTGATGGTGATGCTTCACCTTGTGTATCCATGATCCGATGGGGATGCCATGAGTTAGGGTTTGGGTATTAATGTTGATTTGTAGCATCAATGTGATTTATCTTGTTACTCCTATCCCTAATACCATTAGGTGATGGTGATTAAATATGATTAGCCTCCCATTAATGATTAATAGAATAATGGAGTATTCTTTTATTATTGTTGAAACCCTAGTATGCTATAAATCTAATAGTTGCACCTTGAGTTATGAATGGATCCATACTTGAGGAAGGTATGGAAGGTGATGGTGATAATTTATCTTATGTATCCAAGATTGTATGGGGATTCCATGAGTTAGGGTTTGTGTATGAGAGTTGAACTATAACTTCAATGTAATATATTTTTCTAAACCTAACCCCAATGTAAATAGATGATGGTGGTTAGTCATGCTAAACTTCCTTGAGTGATTAATATAATGATGGAAGATCCTTCCTAATGGATGATTGTAATTCTAATGTGTTATTAGTGGACATCATGGCTTTATGATTTATGCTTTCTTATGCTAAACTTGTACACTATAAGTATGATGATGTCCAACCTTATAGATGTTGGTATGTATTCCCTGAGAGCCAATCATGGGATGATTGGTTGGATACATTAAGATTGATTTGATAAAGATCAAAGGCAAGCTTCCAATTATTTCTGGTTCAGTCATATGAGATAATGATAGAACAAATTGAATGTATAGAGAATGACAATACTCAATGATGTATGCTTTCAGTTTAAGGACATGAACGATGAGATCATACAGATGCTAAGAGTTTGTACATTCTTATTATGTCCCTAGGCGGATGTCATTGTGGAAGGTAGATAGACAACAATGATACACAAGAATAGATTGTGGTTTTGGTTGATGACAAAATCTCATTAGTCATGATATGGAGATATCAAACCAAACACATAGGTACTTTTTAGAGAACAAGTTTACCAGACAGACCCACTGTGAGTTTAACACATGGAACCATGACTTGGTAGTCACAGTCAGTTCTCATAATGATGGTGGTGAGTGTGATTTTTGACCTGAAATCACTACACTCAACACATGTCGTTGGGTACACTTTGACATCATTAAACGCAGTCTTGAAACATCGGTTGCTATAAAGGTGATGATTGGGTGGCTTTGACACATGGGGCTTTTTAAGGGTGAGTGATAGATATTGGATTTTTCCCTCTTGAGGGAGTTTGATATCCATGGCCACTTGATGAGTAGGACTGAGATAGGCGTGTGCACGCATGTGTGAATTAGTATGTGATATTGATGTCATACATATCTACTCCAATCTACTTTGAGATCAAGAAAGTAAATGAACATTGACAGGATGACTGTTCCATGCCTTGAGTTCATTCAGGATATCAGTGACAAAGGAATTATACATTCACTGTAACACCATTCATGGATTGTAGGATTGAAAGTTGTTCTCCAACTTTCTATTTCACTTGGGTAGCACTGATGTGTGACTAGGCACCGCTCTTTGCTTGTGAAGTCATAAGTGTTATGGACTTTCACTGCCAACATGAAACGGACCTGCAGGGTCACACACATAGGATTTAACCTGGAAGAGGAGTTTATCCACAAACGATGTTTAGATTGATTACTAAAGGAGTTTAGTAGTTCAATTAAACACACAATTAATTGATAGCTCAATATCATGGTGTTCAAGGTGTTGGGCCGATTGATTAGAGTATCAGATTGATTAGAACTACAATTAATTGATTTTGCATAGTCTGCTGCCCCAACCAATCGGCTCAAGAGTTGAACCGATCGGCTCAGCTTGGTGAACCGATCGACTCATGAGATGAACCGATCTGCTCATGGACAGCGTGAACTGACCGTTCAAGGGTTGAACCGATCGACTCAAATGGTCTAACCGAGCAAGTTTGGAAAGTGAGAAGACTATTTTGAAAATATGATTTGTTTCACTTGTACAAATTCGATTTGGACAAGGATTAATATTTGATTAATCGGAAACAAATTTGAAAGTCAATTTGAGTTGGATCAGGACCACGAACCGATCGTCTCAGAAGTGAACCGATCGACTTAGGTGCCCCAACTGATCGGTTGAGGTGTGAACCGATCAGCTCAACTCCCCAACCGACTGTTTCATGCTTGAAACAATTGGTTCAGGTGGCACAGTTGGTTGTTTTGTGAAAAAACTCGAACCCTTCTACTCCTGCATTAATCCTGCATTGCCCGGGGTAGAGAACCCTGTCCCATGACCCTCCTATATATAGGGTAGTGGGGGCTTCTTAGGACAACAATTCAGTGCACCAGTTGCTCTGCAAATTTGTCATTCTCTCTAGTTTTGGTAACCGAGAGAGCCCGAGCAAGTGCTAACCGATAACGGAGGCATAGCAAGGGAAAGACAACTGCAGAAAGGCAACTGTTGGCATGAGAGTGTGTCAGTTACTAGTATGTTGATAGGAGGGTGCGACTCCTTCCGATTCCTTGTGGGACAAGGAGATTGGAGTTCCAGGTGGTCCGTGTGGACTACTTCAGAGGCGGGAGACTTCCGCCGCTTAGAGGATAGCTATCAATCCGGACAGTCCCAGTGAGACCAGGAGCTACACAGACACCGTCCCAGACCGGACGTGAAGACTGCGCAAGCAGCGAGGTAACGTCGTCGAGCAAGCCTCGGGACAGTGTATGCCTCCACAAACCATCCAACCTATTGTATATTTTTTGACGCGTTTCCTTTGTTCTGGGTTTGGGGAGAAGCAAATTTTTGTTTCCACTGCCTTCTCCGTCTCCCCTAAAACCCAACAGTGGTATCAGAGCCACGTCAACTGCTCTATACTTTTGGATTATCGATATGATCGATTTTGGTTTGTCGCATTTATTTATTACATACGATGCGAATAAAATTGGCTTTATGCATGTCCAATCCTAAATCCACAAATCCCAATATACATATATGATATGTAATATGAATGCACTAGATACGCGTCGCCCTTAAACAATTTTTGTGGTGGATGTATAGCGTGGTTATGGCCAATAAACCCTATGTGTGCTTGGTTGTATGTGGTTGCTTACATCTCAATCTGCGCACCAATTCCCTATCTCCTATTCCTAATGTAACTCGAGATAACTCAAGATTTCTTTCCTACCTTTGCTCCCCCCGAATGTAACTTGGGGTTTCCCTTTTTAATTGTAAAATCAGACAGATCTTTTACTTCCTATTATGTCAAAGAACGGCGGACAACCTAACGACGACTGAGACAATCGGTTCAAGGCATGAACTGATCGGTTGGCGATCCATATGACCGGTTCATGGAGTGAGATGATCGGGTGGTGGCCATGAGGAGATGCACGATGACCAGGAAAACCGATCAGTTGGAGGAGCCAAGCCATTGGCCGGTGGTACCCAGACGACCGGCCAGAGCGAGCAGGTCATTCATGTGATGAGTTGATCAACTCGGACGGCTATACTACTTCATCATGGACATATTGCATGTGATGTAGACCTAAATGACCGTGATTCCTCTTGGCTCAAGGAATCACATTAGGATGGACATAATCATCGCTTTTATTGTTTCACATGTTTTCTGTGGGATATAGCATGTATATGATACGTACTATGTATTGTGGTGATTGGATATGTATATGTACCTATAAAAACCAAATCCATCATTAAATATTAAAGTTTTAGATGCCTTCCAAATGCGACACACGTGAAAAGCTTGATCGGCCAAGTGTGGGCACGCCCTAGCATGGTGCACCGTCTATCTCATGGAAGCGTGAAGGATGAGTATGTCGGTCTGCCCTAGCAGGGTCCATATTCATTGTGTTAGCTTTGGTTCAGACTTAACAAGGTGACCTAGATAGGATCTAGCACCTTGAGGCATGGAGGTGATCATTGCAAGGAGTTGCATATGACATCTTTCAAGAGTTGCATATGACACAATTGGCAAAAGTTTCCTACCTAAAATATCTAAGTTGTGGGTGACATCCCTAGCTGGTCCATGACTCAGAGGATTTCAGGATCTTGACCCACAAGAAGATTGTACGCTGAAATCTTCTGAATTGATGGTGAGGGCTATCAATTTGAACTAAAATAGTGGGAGCGATAATTAATTAAAGTCCTAATTATATCGTCAACTTTTCAAATCAATCAAATAAGTCAAAATTTAGTTTTGGGATAAATTGCATATTTTTCATTTTATAGTACAAATGACAACAAACAACAATTACTTTTCATTGTGATCGGTCCTTGAGAAGGACAAGCTGAATGGGAATAACTTCAACGACTGGTTTAGGATATTGAGAATTGTTCTCACTCAAGAGTGAAAGGTATATGTCCTGCATACTCCAGTTCCAGAGGAACCTGCTCCTACCACACCGAAGGTAGAAAGGGATGCTTACAAGAAGCATTCTGATGATGCTATTGATGCAAAGTGCTTGATGTTGTACTCCATGTACCATGAGTTGCAGAGACAACATGAGAACATGGGTGTCATTGAGATGATTTAGCATCTCAAGAACATGTATGAAGATCAAGCACGACAAGAGAGATATGATGTCTCCAGGGTGCTGTTCAAGTGCGTCATGACAGAAGGAGATCCAGTTGGTCCTCACACGCTCAAGATGATTGGGTATGTGGAGAACCTGATGATACTAGGATTTCCCTTGATCTAACAGTTAGCTACTGACGTGATACTGCAATCATTGCCAAAATCCTATAGTTAGTTTGTGATGAACTACAACATGAACAACTTTGAAAAGCCGTTGACAAAGTTGTTGGGCATGTTGAGGACAACCGAGACACATATGAAGAAGGACAAGCCTAAGTCTGTGATGATGATCAGCAACAAGAAAGGCAAGTCCAAGTGCAAGGGAAAGGGTAAGGGCAAGGGAAAAGCTAAGAAGGGTTATGATGCTAGCCAGCAGCCCAAGGCATCTTCAGATATTAAGGCCAAGGGAGGCGTGACCAAGAGAGGCAATTGCCACCATTGTCAAAACCCAGAACATTGGAAAAGGAATTGTCCACTCTATCTGGAAGAACTAAAGAAGAAGGAGGCAACAAATGTCTCCACCTAAAGGTGTCATGAAATAAACTTGTAACATTTTTGAGGTATATGATACCATGATATAAAATGTAAAACACTCAATAAATGGGCAAGTGTTGCTTCCATAGATAGGAGTACTTTAGTTTATTTTCAGCCTTAAAGGCATGTAATAGAGTTATGAACTGCTATTTCATATTTGCCAATAGATAGAAACACATTATTTTTGCATATTGTATGACAATATTGGCAATTAATAAAGCTGATGTTTCAATCGTTGTGGGAATGCCTTGTTTATCTTGTGGTACTTGGTATGCATAAGATAAAATGATACCTAAAAGTTATTGATAACTCAAACAATCAAATTAGCATAAATCATTAGAAATTCATTTCTAGTTTCCATATGATGGACAAATCTAGACTCTTTTGGTTAGAGAACCAATAAGAGACATGAATCTCTTAGACATGATTAATCAATCTTCACTAGTGGTAGTGGGAGAATGATTATCCTATTAGGTATAATACATGTGATGTATTTACATACCTATTGGAATTAATGCTAGTACTTTAAATGGTGTTTAGAGAAATACCAATATGACTATCTTGAAGTGTTCAAGAATATCATAATTGAAGTACGAATTTGGTGAAGTGTGAATTCTTGATGAGATCAATGAATGAAATAATTGAACCAAATATTTGAGAACCTTGTGAGTGATTATGATAGTGTATCATAGTGAACTCATGATTAAGGCATGGTGGTGTCTAAATCAACAAGGAGTCATACTCTAAGGAGTTAGAGGATGATTATCAAATAACTAATTTCTTCTTAAATAAAGAATACCCCACACTAATAAAGGACATTAAGAATCACAAGGAGTTATGAGTTCTTATATCCTTAACAGATACACCTCAATTATCTATGTGATTAGTTGGTCATGTGATGAATCAACTATCTAGATAAATATGAGGAACCTAATTTTGAGTTATGGTTTATGACCATTACATCCTAAATGACTTCCATGTGAACCATAAGGTATGACCTTGATGGTAGCACCCATTCAGATGAAATCCATAAGTGCAAATAAGTCTTAAGCATTAAGACACATGGATAACATTTTGAGAAGGATGATGCTTGTTGATTGTAACTTAATGACTAAGAGATTTGGCATACAGATACTAAAACTGCATACTATGAGGAATAAAACAAGGATGTGTACGTGACACAACCTATAAGGTTTATGAATCCATTAATGCAAATGAGATCTATAAGTTACTATGGACTTATCAATGTGATTGATTAAGTACAAGCAACTCAAAGATGGATCTTTACTTTGATGATATATTCAAAGGGTTTGACTGATATGTCAAAGATAAAGAAGGTATCTATGATTTAGTGGGAGCGTATTCACATTCCACATGTTGATGTGAAATGGAAATGTTCTAGAATGGAAATCCAAAGTGGAAATTATCTTTAAGGAAGATAGAGAGATTTCCTATGTGATAGGAATAGAGATCTATAGAGATAGTTCTCAAAACCTCTTGACCTGAAAAGAGAGAGCATACATTGGCAATCTATACTGAAGGGTTCAGTGTGCATAGATTCAGTGGGAGAAAACTTGTCCATGTTACATGGAGTTGGTATCCCAAGGCCAAGTGTCCAATTATTATGAAGAATGGAAAAACTAAGAATAAATATGGATCTATCATGTATGTAATCATCCCATTATCTTGCATGTATGGACATGGAAAGAACAAAACACATTCATCATCTTGTATGTAGGACATGACAATATGCTATGCTCATCCTGATAACTCATATGTGGGACATGATGAGTAGATGTTTGTCTTGTTCCGGTAAGGGTTATTGGAATACCATGAGAACTTGATAAGTACTTGATAGGTACTTGAGAAGTACTGGTTCTATGGAAATAAGGAAGGGTTCACTATAAAAGTTACACTGATGTGAACTTTCGAATAGGACAGAAAATTAATCGCAAAATATATATGGGATATATATAAGTGAATGTTTGTTAATGGAAATGTTCCAATAAAGTTATTTTAAAAGGAAATGCCGAGTATCCTTGTGTTAGAGAATGTTAGTGGATATTGTATGGATCTAGAAGTTCATGAGATGAACTTATAGATATTCCGATCTTTGATGACAAATAAGGAATACTTGGTCATGCAATGTGGCTAAAGGTTAGCAAAGGAATACTAGATCGCAAATTATGGCAACTCCATCTCATACGTGTGACGTACAACGAAGAGATGAGAGAGATGCAGTTAATATCGACCTTGGCAAGGTGTTGCCATAACTCACTATGTTAGCAGTAGAGCATAGTAACATGTGTGACATGTTTGAAGATCACTATGAATATGATTCAAGGGTGATTGGCTCACAGTGCAAGTGGGAGTCTGTTGGTATGTATGCCTTGAGAGCCAATCATGGGATGATTGGTGGGATACATTAAGATTGATTTAATAAAGATCAAAGGCAAGCTTCCAAATATTTCTGGTTCAGTCATATGAGATAATGATAGAACAGATTGAATGTCTAGAGAATGACAATACTCAATGATGTATGCTTTCAGGTTAAGGACCTGAACGATAAGATCATACAGATGGTAAGAGTTTGTACATTCTTGTTATGTCCCTAGTCGGATGTCATTGTGGAAGGTAGATGGACAACAACGACACACAAGACTAGATTGTGGTGATGGTTGATGACATAATCTCATTAGTCATGATATGGAGATATCAAACCAAACACGTAGGTACTTGTTAGAGAACAAGTTTACAGGACATACCCACCGTGAGTTTGACACATGGAACCATGACATGGTAGTCACAGTCAATTCTCACAATGATGGTGGTGAGTGTGATTCTTTGACCTGAAATCACTACACTCAACACATGTCATTGGGTACACTTTGACATCATCAAACGCAGTCCTGAAACATGGGTTGTTATAAAGGTGATGATTGGGTGGCTTTGACACATGGGGCTTTTTAGGGGTGAGTGATAGATATGGGGTTTATCCCTCTTGAGGGAGTTTGATATCCATGGCCACTTGATTAGTAGGATTGAGATAGGTGTGCGCACGCATTTGTGAATCAATATGTGATATTGATGTCATACATATCTCCTCCAATCTACTCTGAGATCAAGAAAGTGAATGAACGTTGACAGGATGACTGTTCCATGCCTTGAGTTCATTCGGGATATCAGTGACAAAGGAATTATACATTCACTGTAACACCATTCATGGATTGTAGGATTGAACGTTGTTCTCCAACTTTCTATTTCACTTGGGGTAACACTAACATGTGACTAGGCACCTCTCTTTGCTTGTGAAGTTATAAGTGTTATAGACTTTCACTACCAACGTGGAATGGACCTGCAGGGTCACACACATAGGATTTAACCTGGAAGAGGAGTTTATCCACAAATGATGTTTAGATTGATTACTAAAGGAGTTTAGTAGTTCAATTAAACACTCAATCAATTGATAGCTCAATATCATAGTGTTCAAGGTGTTGGACTGATTGATTAGAGTATCAGATTGATTAGAACTGCAATTGACTGATTTTGCATAGTCTGCTACCCCAACCGATCGGCTCAAGAGTTGAACCGATTGACTCAGCTTGGTGAACCGATCGGCTCATGAGATGAACTGATAGTCTCATGGACAGGGTGAACTGACCGGTTCAAGGGATGAACCGATCGGCTCAACTGGTCGAACCGAGCAAGTTTGGAAAGTGAGAAGACTATTTTACAAATACAATTTGTTTCACTTGTACAAATTCGATTTGGACAAGGATTAATATTTGATTAATCAGAAACAAATTTGAAAGTCAATTTGAGTTGGATCAGGACCACGAACTGATCAACATAGAAGTGAACCGATTGGCTCAGGTGCCCCAACCGATTGGTTGAGGTGTGAATCGATCGGCTCGACTCCCCAACCGACCGTTTCATGCTTGAAACGATCGGTTCAGGTGGCACAGTTGGTTGTTTTGTGGAAAATCTTGAACCCTTCTACTCCTACATTAATCCCGCATTGCCCGGGGTAGAGAACCCTATCCCATGACCCTCCTATATATATAGGGGTAGTGGGGGTTTCTCAGGACAACAACTCAGTGCACCAGTTTCTCTACAAAGTTGTCGTTCTCTCTGGTTTTGGTAACTAAGAGAGCCCGAGCAAGTGCTACCCGATAAGGGAGGCACAACAAGGGAAAGACAACTACATAAAGGAAACTGGTGGCATGAGAGTTTGTCAGTGACTAGTAAGCCGACAAGAGGGTGCGACTCCTTCCGATTCTTTGTGGGACAAGGAGATCGGAGTTCCAGGTGGTTTGTGTGGACTACTTTAGAGGTGGGAGACTTCTTCCGCTCAGAGGATATTTGTCAATCCTGACAGTCCCGGTGAGACCAGGAGCTGCACAGACACCATCCAAGACCGGAGGTGAAGACCGTGCAAGCCACGAGGTAACGTCACCGAGCAAGCCTCGGGACAAGGTATGCCTCCACAAACCATCCTTCCTATTGTATAGACGTTGACGCATTTCCTTTTTTCTGGGTTTGGGGAGAAGAAAATTTTTGTTTCCGCTGCCTTCTCTGTCTCCCCTAAAACCCAACAATAGATTCTTTATATGTGATATAACAAAGGAATGCTCTTAAATTCTAATATAACCATGCAATGTTATATTATGAACATTTATTAGTTCTTTAATGCAAAATCATGCTAAGAGTGTGTATCACATGAATGGTGATGTATGTTGAGCCTTGCAATAAGGCATGGAAAGATAATGGTGATCTTGCAGAGAATGATATGATGGTCTTAATGACCTTTGGGCATGGTTGAGCCCTGAATGAGGTATAATCCTCTTATGTTGACAAGGGTTGATACCCTGTGATATTGTTCTAAGGATTTATATCATGTGATATTAAGATGACAAGTGTAGTCTCACTAATGGAAAGTGAATAATATCATGTGATGATAAGATTGGTAACAATATGCCTCACATGTTTTATATCTTCTGAAACGTCTATATAGCAATGTTTTTTAGAAATGAATTAGGGTTTGTATATCCACTTGTATGATGAAACTTAATTCACCCAATTGACAGTAAGTAATAAAATGAAATTCTAATCATGTAGTGCCCTGTGCCATAGATCCATCTGACTGTCAAAACTTTCTAGATGGTGAAAGGAGTATTCCTAAGGGAAACTCAGAGTGCATATTGTTGAGTATGCTGGGTACTTGTCATCCTAAATCCAATTTAGTGAGGATGATTGCGGTCATACCTAGCCCTTAGTTTGACAATCGTTGAGGTCATGTCTCAGTGATTATATATGTGATGAGAATGGAGGACAATTGTGGTTGTAACTTGGATGGTAGGGTATGTGTATCCACCTCCTTTCACTAGTTTTGTGTCCTTTACCAAGGACGAACTATGTTGCTAGAAGCTTGACCTCATGTGTTGCTGTGGCAGACCCGCACTGACTAGGAGTGGAGAAGATCTTGGAGTCCCTAGATCTTATATGTCACTGATTTTGACTAAGCAGTGGTCAGTTGGATTTTGAGTGGTATCCTCAAATTCCTTAGGTCTTAATAAAAGATGTTATACAACCATATAACATATCTATTTAGGGTTATGCACAATGTTTCACATTCGATGATAACCCTTATTTGTTCTCTTTACATAGCAATGATGTTTTATGCATTAAAAAGGTAGTATATATACTTATGTTGTGGACATTCTCATGCTATAGATGTGTACTTACAATAGCCATGTTTAAGTTGATAGACATACTACCAGTGTTGGCTATGATTATGACTATAGTTATCACATGTTGTTAGCCATGCTTATATTTCTATCTATGCCTCTATAATTAAAGATGCCTATACTACTAATCATGCTTATACATATAGTTGTGCTTATGTTGTTAGCTCTACTTATGATGTAGATCTACTCGACCTGTTAAACATGCTAATGTTGTTATCTATGCTTATGCTGCTACTCTTATTCATGATGTTAAGAGATGCTATGTTACTAAACTTGCTTATGATGTTAGTTATACTCATGCTAATAAACTACTTATATTGTCAACAAGGTAAAGAATAACAATCTTACTAATGATGCTAATTATTATTTTCTCCTTTATGTATCTTACTAATCATCACTACTGCTAAGCCTATCTATTATACTTGTTTGATATGCTAAATTGTTTAATTACTTAACTTGTTGTAAACAATAAGCAATGTTGAGAGTTATATCTCTCGCTGGGACATGGGTCTCACCCATGGGTCACCACATCTTTTTAGGTGATCGGCAACAAAAAAAACAAAACTGTGACAATGAAGAAGAAATATGGTGATGGACCTTAGAGAAGTTTGTTTAGTTGTCTAGTGTGTCCTAGAGTTCTCCATGTACTCTCAGGTCCAGACAGAAAAGGTTTGTATATGGCATTTCAAATGAATCGGGCTATTGTTAGCATGTTAATGCTTGTTTATGTGGCATATAAAAATAATATTCTCCTGTGTATATATATGTTGTGGCTAAGTCCTTAGAACAAATTGTATCAAATTCTTGGCATAGTATGAATATAGGAAAGATGTTGGACTCTTATGCAAATGTTTCTGAGTATGTGTTGATGTTGAAATTGGTTTTAATTTATCCTATTTTTTGGGTATGTGTTTAATTAGTGATTGATCTTGTTTAGTGTTTGAGTAATCTAGTTTAGTGTACCATGTTCTCACACAAACATTGACCTACATTTCCACAATCTAAGACATGATTACACGCATGACTCTAAGATATGTAATATGAAAACATAAGCAATAGTTAGAAACAATGAAAGAAATAAGGAGAATTTGCAATCACTATAACTGATGGTTGAGATTATACTATTCAATAATTGACTTCCAAATCGACTATTCTTATTAATGATTCATATGTCAGGAACTAAAATCTTACAAAGAGAGAAATGAACAAATGAGCATGGTAGGATATAATATTTAGAAAAATGAATACAAAGTATTTTATGCCCTTATTATATACACATCGTACTTTGATCTCGCATCTTTAATGTGCACTTCAACCTAAGGATCACATACATATATGGATATGAATTCATGAGTTATATAAATCATAGACATGAGTACTAATTAGTATATTATATGCAATTTCATGTACAAAGAGGATGACTACACAAACAGGAAAAAATATAATAGGATGTAACGTTGTACTGATAAAAGGTGTTCATTAGATAATCTACTCACTAAAGGGTAAAATGGTAATTTGACCTAATAATACCTAGAAAGTGATTTCCAAGCCATGAAATATCAAATAAACCTAGGACATTCTCTCTTTGTATATTCATGATACATTGGCCTCCTTGAATCCTTGTGTGCATCTTGAGTGAAATTTCTCAAGTATAACAAGTACTAAATTCTCGATTCTATTATTGAATTGTTTATTTCCCTTGTGCATTTCATTCATATAATTTTACAGATGTGGTGAACCGAATTGTTATTATCCATTCCCTCTAGTTCAAGGTCATCACAACTAGATTGAATGTTGAACATTGTTGAATAATTGAAATATTGCTTGATTTTGATATTGGAACAAAAGTTCAAAATATTGGCTAGGAGCTTTGTCTCACTAGATTTGGTGGGTCATATCCTCAACCCTACATAGTGGATAAAGGACTATTAGAGGTCCCATAGTATTGGTTACCCACATAGATCAAAGTGTCATTCTCTCATAGAGGAGATAACAATAGGCCCTTATCTACAAGTGAAGACAACATATTAGATTGATTGTGCCAATGGATAAATCTTTTAAATAATTTGATATCTTAATATTAGTTTTGAAAAAAATTATTTAATTTTGAAATCTTGATACTAGTTTTGAGAAATCTCTTTATTGATACTAGTCACCATTTTATCTTGTTGTACCCCATTTGCAATTAATATGGTATCTAGATTATTCTCTTGTTATTACCATAGTCCACCAAGAAATCTTAGATAGATTTGATTACATAACTCTTTATTTTAAAATAGATGAATAATTGAATTTAGTACCAGTCTGACCTTTATTTTCCCTTCATGGAATCCATGCATGGTTTTGTTCCTCTGGGAACTCGTGGACATGTTATGCTAAGAAAGACTAGAAGAGGCATGCAGGAGATGTCCCCTGTTGAAGACTAAATAGAAATCAATGCCAATTTTTAATCTTGAAATTTATGTTTAAAGCTTCCACGACTCAGATTTAAAAGCATGTTTGTAATAAAGATGATTTATACTTTTGTTACATTTTATAAATATTTGATCACACATATTGGGTCTTTATAGTATGTTACTTCAACTTAGTGTTGACATCGCCACCTCACTAGTTGGAATAATATACTTGCATTCTACCCATACTACTAATATGGAAGAATAAGAAAGCATTTGAAGTTAAATCAAAGGATCTCATAGTATTTTTTAATATAAGGATCTTCTAAATTTTAAAGATCCAAGTTGCACAATTTACTATTACCCATAACATGCTAATTGACTTTTAATTAGAAGAAATAAGAACTAATGTGCTAAGATTAGATTCATTTCGGGATAATGGATACTACTACAGCTTGTAACCTATATAGTTGTCATACAAAATTATAGACAAAATATGTGGTCAATACTCTGTTGTGTTTAAGATAACTAGGCAGATACAATACTTAAGACAGAGAAATAAAATTGCACTAGGTAATCTACACATGAAAATTGAATTGGACCAATACTCAATCAAATTAAGATCGATAAAGGATTACTATTATTAACTTATGTAAGGTCCAAGACATACTCATTGTGCTCTGACTAAAGCTCTCTAAGAAGTAGTACTTAATATGAGAAAATTAACTTCTATATGAACAGTTTATACCACAAATATTACTATTGACTGCATTAATTCTAATATTTTGGATCCTTCTTTAGATATATCCAAGGGTCGTGTTATATTCTCGATCACTTTTATTAATGATTTTGCAAGGAATTTCTAAGTTTTCTTCTTTAAAAATAACTCTAAAGATTTTTAAAAATCAAGAAGTAAAAGATGATTGGAAAGAAAAAAAATATCAACACATTGAGAACAAACAATGATTTGAAGTACTGCACATCTAAGTTCACAAATTTCTAACAATCTTGAGGCATTACTAGACATCACACTATCAGATATGTATCACAATTGATTGGTGTTGCATAGCATATCAATACAACACTCTTTGAGCAAGCAACATGCAAGTTGATTTATGTTGAGCTTAAGAGAGACAACTATCCATATACCCTTCGTGGTTTCAAATATTTTGAAGAGGTTTAGACAAATATTCCTACAAACTATTGATATTAGTATTTTGATTCTTCTAGTTATGTGTACTCAAAAAATGGAAAACTTGACTCTAGGGTTAAGGAAAACATTTTTTGAGTTACGTTGAAGGAGTGAATGGGTATTGAGTCTACTATCTTTACCCCAAGTATCAAAACATATTAATTGAAAGGAATGTTATCTTCGATATGTGTACCATATTGTCTATGAAAAAGAATATTGCTACTACTTCATATGCATGCCTTTCACCAAGTGTCAGTAAGCATGTGGATTTAGAGGTTGATGACGTGTCATCATCATCACAAGGAAGTTTGATACCTCCTATTTCAAATCATCAATATGACTTAGATGATTTTAAATAAAAGGTACATGATGCACAAACCTAT
Source organism: Alisma plantago-aquatica (assembly GCA_963693085.1). Lineage (NCBI taxonomy): Eukaryota > Viridiplantae > Streptophyta > Magnoliopsida > Alismatales > Alismataceae > Alisma > Alisma plantago-aquatica. The sequence goes on from OY856413.1 coordinate 1,046,584,203, forward strand.
AGTGTTTCTCATGGTAGAGAAAGAATACACACTAGGCTACCTAGTAAGATATTCAAGTTAATTGCTAGTTATGCTTTAACCGCTATTGAGGAGACCAACGATGTTGGTGAGTCATATAAATGTAGAACATCTATGTCTTATCCATATTTTAATATGTATTTTGCTTCTGTGATTGAAGACATGAAATCTCTTAATAAGAATTGTATTTGAAAGCTTGTAAAGTGTCTTGTTGACAAGAAGATCATGGGTCACTAATTGATCTTCAAATGAAAGGAAGTTGGTTCTGGAGGTAATAACACAAGGTTAAGAAAGGAATTAGTTATAGAAGGCTATTGTCTAGTTGAAGGTATAGACTATGTTGATGTGTTATCTCTTGTTCTTAATATAACTACATTTGTATTCTTTTAGTGCAAATATTTGCCAATGATTGAGAGCTTGAGCAAATAGATATGATGATCGCTAGTTTACATGGTGATTTGGAGGAGAAAAATACATACAACAATCATGTGTCTTTATTTATAAGAAAAATAATGCCTGCTAATTGTAGAATTATGTTAATGGCATGAAGCAATATCCATTATAGCGGCATATGTGATTTTTTACATTTTTATTAGATACAGACACTCTGGGAGTAGATATGAAAATTTTGTCTACTAGAAGATGCAACCTCAAATTTCTCTTATCTATTTTGTAATTTAAGATGATAAGATGTTGATTGAAACCTAGAATAATTATAAATTCAACAAGAAAAAAATCACTTCTAAGTGGTAAACTTAGAATGGTGAACATCACAGATGGAAATAATATTTTTGTCATGAAAATTATAACACATCCCAAAGTTGGAAAATTGTTCCTCAACCAAGAGAGATAAATAAAGAAGGTCCTATGTTAATTCTACATGTTTAATGTTGATATTGTGTTTGTTCTACATGAAGATCATTTCAAAAGTTTTTGTATGATATGTCACCACATTTTGAAGAGGAGAATATTTACATGTCATGAGTTCCAAACTCTAGTGTTGTTGGTAGCATCATGCATGCTACAATTTTCACTCATCTAGACATTCCACATGTTATTGGAATGGTGAGATGATACAAGTCTGATCAAGAGAAAGAGATTTGAAAAGCATTCATGGACATTATTAGGTACTTTAAGGGAACATCTTATACGTGTATGAAGTTTGGTAGGAGAAATTAATTCTTACATTATTTTGATTTTACAAACAATCTTTAAGATAGGCATATTTTACTAGATACTAGTTTAATGTTAATGGTTGTGATGTGAATTTAAAATACAAGTTACATCTTGTAGTTGCATTATCTACTATACAAGGTGAATACATGGCATTTTCTGAAGCCATCGAAGAGACTACATGAATTAGATTATTTTTTGCATAACATTTTCTTAATCAGGAAATAGTGATGATATATCATGATAGTTAAGGTGTTATGCATGTTTCTAAAAATTGAAAGTTCCATCAAAGAATCAGACACATTACCATCAAATATCACATCATTAGAGAACTGAATGCCCATGACAAAATTCTTAGGAGACATATCACTATTACCACTTTTCAAGTTTAGGATCTATTGCATTTGGTTATCCTCTTTAACCAATAGTGATGTCCTTAGGGATTGGAAGAGAAGAATCATTTTGATTTACTTCTACAAAGATATATATATTTAAATGAAGTCAAAGCTGTTGGATCAAAGGGATCTATGGGGGGTGAATAGAGCTAAAAAGCACTTAAACAAAATTCATTAGACCTTCAAATTACTTGACAAACTAGGATTGAAAATATGGTATTTCTATGCAACTAAACATATATAAAAAGGATGAGAGAGATTGAGTGAGATCAAGAACAAGCTATGTATAGTGGTTCCAAACTCCAAACTATGAGAAAGTACATCCAGTTCCTCAAGAGGTCAAGTCCTAAGATTTTGCAACCATTGAATACTTATACTCCATTATAAGACATGGAATAAGACCTTCCTTCTACATGGAAAGGATACCTAGCCTTCCCTTTTAAGGATCAAAAGGATCCAATAAACCTTACAAGGAATTACTTATAATTGGAGCAAGAGTCTTCAACCTCTACAAGGGCTTACCCACTATTGCAACAAGCTAGACACCTTCACCAAGGATTTCCCCTCTTGCAACAAGTCTTCCCCCTTGAAGGAATTACCTACTCTTCTCAAGGATCATCAACCTTCACCTTCTCCTTCACCTTGGAGAAGCTTTCACCAACTTTTCTCTTTAGAAAGGGATTAGGAAAGGGAAGATTTGAGAGCTTTATTAGAGTACAATGGAGTATCTCTCTCATACATACCCCACCTCACTATAATGACATTTTGATTAGTAAGCAAGAGAGAGAAAAGGGATCTTAGTAGATAGAACAACTCAACTATATCTAGGAGCATAAGTGGAAAACTTGTAATGAAGTTCAAGGGCCCCTATTTATCGTTAGGGTGTCCACTAGCCACTAGAAATACTTAGGAAAGAATTCCAGTCATTTATGGTGTTGCAACGGATCTATTTTGATGTTTGCAACACTCCAACGGCTAGAAACACTTTTTCTGCACATTTTTTATAGTGTAGTCGGTCAAGTTTCAATAAAGATAACTCAATCGATAACACTATGCGACAAGCTGATTTTATGTTTTCGGTCGAGTTATCCTAGATGAAACTTGGTTGATGGATTAAAATAACTTTGTCCATCCAGGGTATCGAACAAGTTGTCACTAGGACAAACTCGACAAAACTTAGCAATTTCCCAGACCCATCCTATGCATCATTCGAGTTTTCTAAAAGGGACACTCGGCTGGCAAGCGTGTCTGTGATGCATATTGAAAATTTTCATTTGAGTGCTTAAACATTCATTTTAAGTGATCCTAATTTTTTCTCATCTTAATTACAAGACATAACATCAATAAAAACTATTAAAAAAATTGTCCTAAGTCATTTGGGGTGTTTTCCACAGAAGTTCATTTGCATTGATTTTGGCTTGTATTGATCAAGCTAGGGATTGATTGAAATGATTTTTTTTCTTGGACCTAATACCTAAAATCTATCTCAAATAGACATATTAGATATATATGAATGGAATGGTTATGTCGTCATCAAAATATGGGCAATGTATAAATGTTAGGTCAGCGTTCTCCCCCTTTTTGATGATGAGAAACCATTTGTCAACATATTGAAATGGATTTAGAATTTAAACTTTTACCTTATGAATTATAGAGGGATAAATGAATGAACAATAGAAATGTCTCCCCCTCAATTCATGCTTATCTTCTCCTGTATCATTAGTTTCTCCAAAAATTATAACCATAACACATACATACTATTGAGTCTTCTTACATAGACACATGATATATCCGATAATTAACTAGAAAAGGATCACAATTTGATATGCACTTGAGCACATTACTCCCCCGTAGTACTTGATATCATTTCTCCACCTTTGTCATTTAAAAAAGGTAAGGGGGTATAAGAGATAAACCAAATGTCTTATCCATAGGCACAAATGATACAAGCAACCACCATATGCAAGCACCAAACAAAAAAATAGAGAGAACAAACATACTAAAGTCATACTAGAGAATAATCAGTAGCTGGATAGGGCTTGTAGGTGGGGTAGGGATTGGTGTAGGAAAAGTTCATATTTGACATGATTTGAACAAGATCCTAATGGATGTGCTCCTAAATCTGCATGTTATATGCATTTTGGTGCATCATGCAACCCATGAGTGATTCATTTAGCACTGAAAAGGCAGCATGAGTAGGACTGGAACGAGATGTAGGCTAGGTGGAGGAAGATGCACCAGGTATGGTTGTGGAGGTGGGATAAAAGGTCTTTTTGAAAATGATTTCCCTAATGTGAACAGCTTTCCAACTTGCGCTGTAACCAAAACCATGGAAAAGTGATTTCTCTGTGTTGTGAAGAAACAAACGAAAAATCATGTTTAGATAAGGTGGGTGGGTTCCACGGGTACTCCTCCCAGAGTCAAAAAGGTTATGTGATGGAGAATGTAACATGCACATTTGGCTTTGACATCAAGAAGGAGACAATACATTAGCACAACAATGTTTTCTACAATATCTATTTGAATTTTCATTGGATGGATATTACATTTGACTACAAGTGCAATCAGGCAAGTCTTGATGTCAAGACTGAAAGAAGGAAGAATCGATTTATTTCGATTGGGAACCTCAGGTTTCTTTAGGAACTTGTAGATGTCAGTTAGGGTGAGCTTGGGTTCAAAACCTAAGTACAACTTCTCAGGGTCAAGAAGGTTAAGATATTAGTGATAGGTGGTCAGCCATGTGTATGCGGTAGAGGAACCATTGAAGAAAGTGTTCGTGAGATCTTCAACGATGGTAAACCTAGTACCCACAACCATGGATGTAAGGATCACTTGAGTGTTAGTGGGTGGCACAAGAGAGGTGTTGTGGCATCCAACTCATAAAAACAAGATTTACTTTAGCGAAAGCAAAACATTTCCAACGGATTACTGAAAATCACTGAAAATTAAAACTTTTTGCAAAGAGATCCACACATAGGAAATCTTTTCCATCAAGAACCATTATATAACATTTACATTTTGGTTCAAACGTACATAACCTGTACCATCTCTTCTCAGAGACTACAACATCAGCTGCTTTATAAACATTATATACAGACAACATACAAATCTCGAGGCATCAAATCAAAACCTCAAACGATTCATTAAAAATGCTAACTAAAAACTCCGAGGACCTGAGAGTACATAGACGACACATAGGACATTCTAACTAAATAACTTGACAAACAGTATCTCCACCTGAGATCTCACTACTGTCCCCGATGTTATTGTTGTTGTCTTTTCCCTGCAATAGGATTTCTGCTTCTTTGTCCGCGTCCACCTAAAAACATTAGATCCCACGGGGGTGAGACAATTGTAAATTGCCCCAGCGGGAGATATAACTCTCTGCCAAAATATTGTTATAGCAGTTTATTAAAATAAATTGGGCAGAAGGATTTATATAAAATTAACAGCAGTTAAATCACTGTATGAGCAAAGAGTAGTAATCTCCTTTTCCAAGGAGAACATTGCATCTACTCATGGTAGAATCATAGTTCATCCATCTACTTGTAATGAATACAAACAGATATGAAAAACATCAATGAACTAGAGTTGCATGAAAAAAATATAACATCAGCCAATAAATTTTCGTATTCATACCTTAAGCAAACATGCTATACGGCTGATTTCATTTTACAAAACACACTTATGCCCTGAGGAGATGAGGTATACCGCTCATACTCCAACCGACCACTGCGAAGTCGAAATTGATACCATAAATAGGTCAATGGAAGAGATGGATTCCCATGACCTCTCACATCTCGGTCAGTGTGGGACAACAAGAAGAACTGTGTTAACTGCTCAAAATAGCTTTCCAGGGTATACTGGAACTTCACTATAGAGTTACAGCGTCAACTGCACTCTCATCGGCCATCAAGAGATTTAATGTTTATCTCCTCGACCCGACATTAAATATCATTGGAAGATTAATGTTACATCTATCCCAACCATTGGGAGATTTATGATACATCCATCCTGACACATGAAGGATTCAGAGGTTTGTTGTTTACCTTCCCTCAATCTCTTCATCGGACGTAAGGATATTTTTTGCCCATTTACCCCCACTTATTCAAAATATGTGTTCCTGGTTTTGCCACGGAGCACCCGTTTCACCATCACCTTATTACTGACGATGATGGATCTATGGTCAGGGCTCTAGATGAAAAGATTTCACTTGATTAATTAAGTACATTTTCATATTCTTTTAGCATCAGCCAAGTTCTCAAACATGAATTATTACAACAATGCTATAAAAGACATGTACTACTTTCATCAATTACTTATCAGTCTTTAAAAGACATTGGGAACTCAATCCCTCTTTTCAATACTGGGAATTCTCACCCCTTACAATCTCATCACCATAATCATATGGTTCTAGGTATTCAAACCCTTAACTCATCATTGAGCATCATTACCATCTATTAGGTAACTATCACCTTCAGGTCATCTGACCAAGGCATTTTATGATACTTGTTACACAAGCATCACACATGACTCTCAAGGCCAAAAAATATCTTGTTACCTCTTTCTAGGCAACAACTTACTCATATGATTCGTAAAATCCATGCACATTGCTACTTTTACTAAGAAACAACAACATTAGGGCACATAAGGCCAATCAACATTTATTATATAAATGTCACGGCTCAAACCTGGCTAAATTCATCATCTCTTAATACCAACATGGTTATTAGACATGATAACAGTCAAACAAGTCACTCATCACGTGACACAATAGTAACACCATTATTCCTTTACCAGGAATTAGGGTTTACTATCAAGTAGGGATTTTCATTCCCTTTACCCAGAATTAGGGTTAGGGTTCCCCATTTCTCATTACTTAGGGTTTCATGATTATATTATCTATCCAACCCTTAATTCATTATTCCATACCTCTGGGGCATTCAAAGATATCATAAATGATTATTCAAGATCATTACTCTCATCATATAGCATTAATGATCATCAATTCAAGGTATGAGTTCATTTCTCATCCTCATCATAGTATGATTACATCATACTCATTAATTAGACTTAACCCCATTCTCAAGGTACATTAGTCAACACTTATCAAAGTGCATCAACTCATTACATTTCATAGTAATATTTACATAACACACTTCATATGTTTCTTACCCAATTATATTGGTTTTGAAGTGCATCAAGGTATATAAACCCTGAAGTGTTGAATGTGATAACTATCATATCTTGATGTATCACTTTTCTCATCATTTTAGACTCTCTTGAGTTAACCAACTTATCTTGTATTAAGGTATTTCCCTCTTAATACATTCCATCATTAAACTCTCACCTTTAGCATATAATGCATAGGCCACACATTAGAATTGTCCAACTATCTTTAATGATATGGACTTGTCTAATGCTAAAGACATTGCTTACAATAAGGTTGCTTATAATCAACCACATGAAATGTTTCACCTTTATAAGGTAACTCCTTATATCTCATCATTAGGGTTTCCTTATACCCTTACTTAAAATTAGGATTATGATTCATTGTCATATTACCCAGGATTATGGCTTTATGTATTATGACTCCACATTAGAGTCTCACATACCTTCACCCTTCTTAAGGCCTCTCATCACAACCTAGTATTAAGGCTTGATGTGGTGTTAATTCTTAAATAGGGTTTCTCATGGAATCACCCTCAACTAGGGCTTCTCATGGAATCAACCTCAACTAGGGTTTCTCATTGAATCACCCTCAACTAGGGTTTCTCATGGAATCACCCTCAACTAGGGTTTCTCATATCATTACATGACATCACCCTAGATATGATTCTCACATCACATCATCACATCAATGTTCCACATACATCATTCTAACTTAGGGTTTGTCATGGCATTACCCTAGAATAGAATTTCACATGGAATCATCCTTAATTAGGATTTTCCACTATAGTCACCCACAATTTGGGTCTACTATTCATCTCCATTAGGATTTCTTTCAATTGTCCATAATTAGAGATTCATTATTCATCCCAATTAGGGTTTCACATCTCATTACCCTGAATTAGAGTTCCACATCTCATTACCCTAAATTAGGGCTACATATTCACCCTGTATTAGGGTTTCATTTAGATTTGCCCTTGATTAGGGTTAGAGTTCAATAACTCTACCAATTAGGGTATATACTCATGATTAGCGTTTCATGATCTCTTTAATAAGGATCATACCCTTAATCACCACATGAATCATACTCATGTATGAATTCCATGCTATCATCCTCTCAACTTGATTAGGTCATATTAACCCTTCCATCAAGTACATACAACTATGATTAACATAGTGTACCGAATTATTGTTCTTATAAGCAATTAGGGTTCATCCCTTAATTGGCACTAAACAATTAGGTACTATTAGGGTTTTAACCTTTGTACCTTTATTGGCTAACAATACTAATCATCATTGGATTATTGGAACTATCATTATCATCAATATCCAAGTAATTGAATCACCATCAACCTTCATGCGGTTTTGAAGTTTCATCACCAAACGGTTTTGAAACCGTTTTCCACCAAACGGTTTTGAAACCGTTTGACCCCAAATGGTTTCAAGACCGTTTGGTCTCAAATGGTCTCAAGACCGTTTGGGCCAAATTAGTCCCGAAACCACAAGGGTTCACTAGGTCAATCATCAATCCAATCGATTTCCAATCGCATCATTGAAGCCTACAATCAATTGAATTATTGATCTTCAACCATAATTGACCCTTGGATCTTTAATCCATCAATCACCACCTTTGACCATCCAAACGGTCTTGAGGTGCTTGACCTCAAACGTTCTTGAGGTTCTTGACCTCTAAACAGTTTTGAAACTATTTTCCCACTTTATCATCAAAATCCATATCATCCAATTAGGGTTTGGATCAATCGATAGGTTATCAAATCAGCAATTGATTATCGTTCAATTTGGTATCATTAGATATTCAAATACCTACCATACTCAACCCTAAACCTCCAAACTATCTTGGTTGACCCTCAAACGGTCTTGAGACCGTTTGGGTGATATCCAAATAGTCTTGAAACCGTTTGGGCTAATCAACCCAAAGACTCAACACCATTAATTACAAAATCAGCACTTAACCCGATTAGGGTTTGCTACTTGGTGATTAACTATGCATTGAACTAATCAATTAGATCCTTTAGATTATAATTCAACATGTATTAGGGTTCTGACCTCAAATGGTCAACCCTCTCAAATGGTCAACTCCCTCAAATGGTTTGGTCTCAAATCACCAAACGGTTTTGAAACTGTTTGGTCTCCAAACGGTTTGGTGAAACCATTTGGACCAACAAGTTGCAAACTATTTTCCTTGGATATTTTGGAAAGGTGTGTGCTTATGATGACATCATCATCATCAATCTCTAAACTCACGAAATCTACTATGATTTCCATGGTTATTGCACCATTCAACCGAATCAATTATTGTAAATGTAGAAAGGATCATTATTTGATAAGGAATTGAATGCAATAACAAAATTAAGGATTCAACTTATAAAACCCGCCTCCAATTGAGATGCAAAGCTCCAAGCTCATGGCAAAAATGGTGGATGCAACTCCCTTCACCATTCCAAGGCTCGTCCTCAAGGTTTGAGTGAAAAGGAATGGTTAGAATTGAAGAGGGGATTGAAATAGGAAGAAATCATGCATTGATTTGTCATTTCCACCATGAAATCGAGGTGAACCAAGGTCAAGAAGCTTACCAACAGGTTGGGGGTCGTCCTCCTGATTCAACCAAGCTCCCTTGGTCGTTTCCCAAGCAAGGAGAAGAAGTGGGGTCCAAAAAGCCTTTCATTTGGCTTGTAAAGAGTCTTTTTATAAAAATTCAATGAGAGAGAATATGCTTTATAAAAATTCATTTAATCCCAAAAATGGAGCCGCCTCTTCCCCCTCACTTCCTTGGATCTGAGGCTATATTTTTTTACTCGTATTTCTCTCAATTATCCATGATTTAAAGAAAAGAAAATTAAGCACCTCAAATCATATTATATTAATATCCATATGCGAGTGGATATTTCTTTTTCTTATAAAATTGTGAGTGAGTTATCCACTCCCTTGGATATTTTCGTGGTCCTTGCAAGGCTCAAGGATATCCACACACATATGAATCCAACCATTTTAATTTTGGTTGAAGGCCCTTTAATTAATACATTTATTTTTGCACTAAATTGAATTAGGGTTTCAATTAGGATTAAATCTTGATTATTTTAATATCAAGATTCTCTTTCCTCCAACCTAATTCAAATGAGGTGCCCCTCTCATTTTCTTTGCTCTACATGATGCCAAGAAACATTAGGGACCTTATTGAAGTGGTAATTTGCATATTGAACCCTAGGTTTTGGGTAAATTGCACATTACACTAAAACTAGGTTTTAATGCACATACATTGTTTAATCATCTCTTACTTGGTACTCAGGCTTCCATAAGCCATACCTCAGCATCACTTTAATTCTCATGATGTTTCAACACATGAGGAACATATTATCATGCACAATTTTCACTTAAACCCCTCAACTTGGGTAATTTGCACTTTAGTCCAAAACAAGCAAACATTTCTTCAACATTATTCAAATAGGACTAGAATTGCAACATAAGTTCCTCTTGAGCACTAATTACTTTTCACAAGATGAGATTAAGCATACAATCATCTTTCTTAATCAAAACACATAGGGTTAATGTATAACCCAGGTCAGGGATGTTACAAATTATAAACCCCTAACAACGATTTCATCCCCAAAATCCAGATAAAGGAAGATAGATATATTTCATTCATCATACTATCTAGTCTTCACACATCATCTCCTTATTATGGAGACACCATGAAACTTTGATCAGCACAAATTGTTTCCATACATGATTCTTATAGAATCAAACACACAAGACACATGCTCCAATGTTTTTCATCATAGACTGTGGACTCAATTTTGTGTCAAGTAACACTTTTCTTATTCAGAGAAACATCAGGCATTCTTTATTAATATCATGTTTATGCAGAGCATAAATGTAACGACAATCACCAAACCGACAAAAAAATCATTACTAATTAAGTGGAATTTCAATATAAACAATGGATTAACAAAAATTGCTTAAAATTAAAACCATTTTGCATAGAGATCCATTTCTAGGAAAACTCTTTAAGGAAGAACCAAAACTTTATATACATCATTGTTCACATTGTACATACACTGTACCATCTCTTCTCAGGGATAACATATAACAGTTGCTTTGTCAAAACATATACTGAAGCAACATAAAACCTCGAGGCTTACAAGCCAAAAACCTCAGATCGTTCATGAAACCATAACGAGCCAACTCCAAGGACCTGCGAGTACAGAGATGACACATAGGACTTCTATCTACAGGACATGACAGACAATACACTCAACCTGAGCTATTACTGCTGTCCCTGCTGCTGTTGTTCTTTTTCTGCAGAAAGGTCTTCACCTCCTCGTGTACGTCCACCTAAAAATTTGGATCCCACGAGGGTGAGACAATTGAAAATTGCCCCAGCGAGAGATATAACTCTCCGCCAACAATGTTATTATCATAGTCAAATAGTATTAAACTGAGCAGAGGATAAGCAGTTTAGAACATTCTCATATTTTAAAGCATGACAGCTGTCTATGATAGAGCAGTAATTCATCTATTCACTTTGTACAGAATATGGAGAACACGTATATCATTTACCCATCATACTATCTCAAGCTTATCCTGTGATGCTCATTGTCATGGTATGTCATCCATGAATCATTCTCATTTCTATTTGTTGGCCTTAGCCAATATGATAATCAGATATTGAATTGTACCAGTCATATAAGTATACATCATCACATCCTATCCAAGCATTGGACTATGCCAATCATACGCAACCATTCCAGGCATTGGACTATGCCAATCCTGTGACATTATTCCAGGCATTGGGTCATTACCAATCCTGTGCAATTATTCCAGGTATTGGGTTATGACCAATCTTGTGACATTATTCCAGGCATTGGGTTATGACCAATCCTGTGACATTATTCCAGGTGTTGGGTTATTACCAATCTTGTACATTCCAGGTATTGATCTATTTCAATCCTGTGATATTATTCCAGGCATTGGGTTATTACCAATCATGTGCAAATATTCTAGGTATTGGGTTATGACCAATCCTGTGACGTTATTCCAGGCATTGGGTTATGACCAATCCTATGACATTATTCCAGGTATTGGGTTATTACCAATCCTGTGCATTCCAGGTATTGATCTATGTCAATCTTGTGATATTATTCCAGGCATTGTGTTATTACCAATCATGTGCATTCCAGGTATTGATCTATGTCAATCTTGTGATATTATTCCAGGTATTGGGTTATTACCAATCCTGTGCAATTATTCCAGGTATTGAGTTATTACCAATCATGTGCATTCCAGGTATTGATCTATGTCAATCCTGTGATATTATTCCAGGTATTGGGTTATTACCAATCCTGTGCAATTATTCTAGGTATTGGGTTATTACCAATCCTGTGCATTCCAGGTATTGATCTATGTCAATCCTATGATATTATTCCAGGTATTGGGTTATTACCAATCCTGTGCAATTATCCATGTATTGGGTTATTACCAATACTATACATTCCAGGTATTGATCTATGTCAATCCTGTGATATTATTCTAGGTATTGGGTTATTACCAATATTGTGCAATTATTCCAGGTATTGGGTTATTACCAATCCTGTGCATTCTAGGTATTGATCTATGTCAATCCTGTGATATTATTCCAGGCATTGGGTTATTACCAATCCTGTGCATTACAAATATTGATTTATGTCAATCCTATGATATTATTCCAGGCATTGGGTTATTACCAATCTTGTGACATTATTCCAGGTATTGGGTTAATACCAATCCTGTGATTATAGGCTTCATGCCTCTGCCAGGTATTGGTCTGTAACCAAACCTAATTACTCCTCCAGGAAGTGGACTCTAACCACTCCTGATTACAGACTTCACACCTCTGTCAGGTATTGGTCCGTAACCAAACCTAATTACACATTCGTTATGGGATATTAGTCCCTTAAATTCATCATTGGTTATCACATCCTTTTACTAGGCATTATACCCTGGGGCAAGCCATCATATCAATTCACATTCTTTAAGTACTACAAGTGTTCCTCTTATCTCCTTTAAGCATATTCAAAACACTATAGCCCTTATTTGGTTAAAAGCATAAAGCATGTATGATCAAGATTTCATTATTATTATAACCATTTATTATTATTATGAAGTTATTGGTTTCCATTTCCCTTAGTTTATTTGTACATTACCATTCCTTACATGAGATTTTATAAACATCTTGTCACCTCTCATTAGGCAAAAATTATTCACATGGCTCACTAGGCCCATTAATCATCTTATCACCTTTCACTAGGCAACAACTATTCACATGGCTCACAAGGCCCATTAAACATCTTGTCACCTCTCACTAGGCAACAACTATCCACATGGCTCACAAGGCCCATTAAACATCTTGTCACCTCTTACTAGGCAACAACTATTAGGGTTATGGTTTCCCTTTATAGCCGAATAGGATTCCAAGTTCATATTATCAATCCAAACCCTAATTCATTGCTCCACACATCTAGGAGCATACATGAACATCATAAGTATTCAATCATACTTATTTATTCTCATCATTTATCATTAAATGAATCATCAACACAAGGTATGAGTTCCTCTCTCATCCTTATCAGGGTATGATTACATTATACTTTATTAACTTGGCTTAACCCTTTCTCAAGGTATGATAGCCTACACTTATAAAAGTGCATTAAACTCATTACATTTCAATGTAACAATTGGCATGACACACTTCATGTGTTACTCATGCATACATATTGTATTTAAGATGCATCAAGGTGTAGCAACCTTAAAGTGTTGGATGTGATATTTACCATACCTTGGTGTATCACTTCCCTCATCACTTTTAACTTAGTTAAGTTCATCAACTTATATTGTATTAGGGTATTTCCCATCATAATACTTTATCCACTATCCCATCATATTAATCTTGTAAAGTATTTACCATAAGTCATACACTTGAATCACCCAACTATCATCAATGATATGGACTCATCTCGGATTAAGGCACTATTGATATAAGGTTGTCCATTATCAACCACTTTAGGTGTTTCACCTATAAAGGTATTAACCACTCCATAACTTGGTGTTACTCTTATCACTCCTAAGAGTGTCTTGCCCTCACCTTTACAAGGTATCTCAGATTAGAAGTGTTCATATGTTCATCATGTCGGGTTGTAAGTATATGAGCACTCACCATATCAGGCTAGAAGTATATACACACCATTCATATCGGGCTCAAGGTGTTTGTATGTGTTACCCATGTCATGCATGAGGTATTAAGCCATCACCATGTCAGGCTAGACATCAACTAGGGTTGTGTATCGGGCTACCATATCGTGCAATAGCACTTGCTATTCTTTACTCATATTTGGTTGCCCAAATTAGGGTTTCACATCAACTTATAAGTATTCATCTAACCTTGTATCATGCATGGAGTCTGTACTTGACTACCTATCATGCAAGAGGTGTATACTACACCCCCATATCATGCAACAATGTATTCATTTATATCCATATTGTTCAAGTGAAGTAGGTGCATCATCATATTGGGTTAAAGGTGCTTACTTGTGTGCTTGCACTCGATATCACTTTTATAAGGTAATATCATCATCTTCAAGCTCTAGACCTTTGTTCTAGCTATTATAGTTCATGTAAACAGGTCTAAGCAACTACTAGAACTCATAATTTCATCAACTATTTCAGGAAATTTAGGAATTTAAAGTAGATCATTAAATACAACAATTTAGGTGATGAATAATAACATGATTGAGTTCAAGTTATATAACCCGCCTTAAGAATGACTTCAAAGATCCAAGCTCCAAAGTTACACGTTCCTAAGGTTGAAGATGGACTTAAATACTCCTCTATATGCAAAGAATCACCATGGATAAGCAATTGGTGAAGAAGAAAAGAAAGGAAGATCAAAACCCTAAATTCATGCTTCAATCCAAGGTTGAAGATGATCTTATCCTCACCTTAGGGTTAAGTATGAGCTCCTTCTTGCTCCTTAACACCTTTGCACAATACACTAGTGTCCTTGCACGATATGCCACCCCTCTTGCATGATATGGCACTCACTTGCACGATATGACACTCACTTGGAGTCAAAACTTCACTCTATGGCCGATATCACCCTATCTGGCCAATATCACCTACTTGGGCGATATGCTCTTGCCATGGGCGATATCCCAAGGCCCATGCACGATACCACAGCATCCCTTCACGATATGGGAGCTCTATGCATGATAACTTAGGGTAGGAGGGTGGTAAGGGTCGCAAAATTGCACCAAGGGGTGAAACTAGGGGTATATATACTTGTTGTTCATGAAGGAAGGCAAAAATGAGGTGTCAACATTTTGAGCTAGTAGGTGCCACGTGTCATGCATGGGTGACACGTGTCCATGCATGCATCAGCATTTATCTTGTCTTGCAAAATGGTTGACGATCATCTTGAGATGCAAATTCGTCCATTACTTATCCATTTGGATAAGTTATCTAGGTTTAATCACTATTTTAAGTCAAGCCGATACACTTTTTCTAAGGAAATTTGTTGGCCGTCACACCTCACCTCCTTGAGGTGCTTTGCATGATATGGACTTTTCCAAGAGTTCTCAAAACGATATGGGACACCTCCTTGGGCTCCTTGGCCGATAGGCACTCATATATAAGCTTTTCAACTTGATACAACTCAAGTTAAGCTTTCATATTCAACCCTTTTCTTGGTCATTTCATCACCAAGATTACCATCATTCATAATTGATTCAAACATGGTGTCTCATTCATTCTGTCTCCTCTAAATGATACATAGAGGAAGTAAGAACAATCTAGAGGTGGTAATTTTCATAACATCCCCACATTTTGGGTAAATTACAATTTGTACCAAAATTGGTGCACAATGCTCCAACATTGTTCAAACAAGTTCAAACTTGCAATTTAGGCTTTCCACAAGCCACCCCTTAGCATCATTCTCTCTATTGTGATGCTAAAACATATAAGGCACGTTCAACATGTGACATATTGCAATATAACCCCTCAACTTGGGTAAATTTCACTTTGGTCCAAAACAAAGGAAAATTGCTCAAACAACATTCAATCGGGACCAAACTCGAAACATAAGTGTGTCACATAATAACAAAGCACCTTATAGG
Source organism: Alisma plantago-aquatica (assembly GCA_963693085.1). Taxonomy (NCBI): domain Eukaryota; kingdom Viridiplantae; phylum Streptophyta; class Magnoliopsida; order Alismatales; family Alismataceae; genus Alisma; species Alisma plantago-aquatica. Next base: position 1,046,600,122 of record OY856413.1, read on the forward strand.
ATTATATTAAAGTTCTAAGAAACTTTATTAGCCAAAACAAATAGGGTTACCTCATAACCCAGGTCAGGGTCGTTACAATAAACCCCTAATATATGATGTTCATATTATTTTATATAATCAAACTAATTTCATGGTTGACCACTCCATGTAGCCAACATAAACCATCTGATATTTCTCAGATACTAGAATCTTTCATCTTGATATCTATCACATGTATTGAGAACACATCACATATTTATCTTCCTTTCATCTTGGAACATTACATATGTCTTCACCTTGGAACCAAAGGCCAAGATAAACTGATACTTTTTCTAAGTATCCATCACTTGAACATTTTTATCTTATGCACATCAAGTGTCCTAAGACCCACCTGATTGCCATGTCCCTAAAAGGAAAGAAAACAAGGATTCATATTCCTCTTATTAATTCATGTATTTTCAACTACTCATGAACCATTTACTCTTTGTCTCATCCTAGGTTCCTTGCCTTCATCATAGGAATTTATAAGGATGGTTGCATGTCATTATCCCTTTCCTTATTATTATCTAGCATGTTTATGATCATCTCATGATCTCATCACATTTCCCATTTCCTCTTATGGAAAAGATCTTTATTATATTTGCATCATTATTGACCAGGGTTCGTCTCCCTTATTCTTATTCTTATCTTATGAGGAGTATACTTTCAGTTCCTCATACAACATGCTCATCTGAGATTATCTCAGACTTCTCTTTCTTATGCTTAGGATATGACACATTTATTCATTCCATATTTCTTATTTCATGATACTCATTAGATTGTCTCAGAATGACTACTTGATCAGAGCAATCAAAAAGACAACAATCTAAGAGTTCCCATACTCACTTTATCATCAATAGTTGTATACCTGGACAAGGTATATAAATACTGAGATTAAGTGATATGCACTTTGTATGCTATCATATTCCTTTTTATTTATTTTTCATTCTATCACAAGCATAGATTTAACATCCCTGGATTTTATCCAGGAATTCTTCTGTACCTCATCCTTTCTCATAGAGGTAAGAACAACATAAAACATTTATAATGTTTTACTATGCAAAACATAAGTCCTCATAGGACTATTCAAGGAAAGTACAATCAATTACTTTCTCAATTAATCCAGGAATTCATAAAATAACATATTTGAATGACATTATCTTGTCTAACATGTCATGATTCATGGATTATTCACTGCCTCAGGCTGACTCTGCCTCAAAGGTTGATTCAACATGCTAAGGTTGAGCACAGACTCAGTTTAAGTCCAAAAATTCATCATTTCCTTTTTGCTTCAACCTGCTGATGCTGATTACAAATCATGTTGATATCTAAAACATCATAACTGGGGCTAGAAATCTAAATTACACTGCCCATGCTTGGTCCATTATATTCATTATTATTGCCCTAAATTCTCCAACAATAATACTTAAAGAAGGATTTTCTTATTATAGTTGGATTAGCTAGGGGATTCTCAGGAAATTGTCTCTCTCTTGCCTACTCCCATGCACCTCTTCTTGGTGCAACATTGCTGCTTTCAACAGCAACCCACTCATGTGACCCAGTCATCTTTAAGTTCTTCTTCTCTTATATGAGCAGAAGACATTATCAGATACACTGGATGACACCAGAATAGACTCTACTACCTTAGTCCTATGTCTCTATAGACTCAGTGAACCTAGAGTTCTGATATCACTAATTTGTGGCATCCAACTCATAAAAATAAGATTTACTTTAGCAGAAGCGAAACATTTGGAGCGGATTACTGAAAATCACTGAAAATTAAAACATTTTGCAAAGAGATCCACACATAGGAAATCTTTTCCATCAAGAACCATTGTATAAAATTTACATTTTGGTTCAAACGTACATAACCTGTACCATCTCTTCTCAGAGACTACAACATCAACTACCTTATAAACATTATATACAGACAACTTACAAATCTCGAGTCATCAAACTGAAACCACAAATGATTCATTAAAAATGCTAACTAAAAACTCCGAGGACCTGAGAGTATAGAGATGACACATAGGACCTTCTAACTACATAACTTGATAGACAATATCTCCACCTGAGATCTCACTGCTGTCCCCGATGTTATTGCTGTTGTCTTTTCCATGCAATAGGATTTCTGCTTCTTTCTCCGCATCTACCTAAAAACATTGGATCCCACGGGGTTGAGACAATTGTAAATTGCCCCAGTGGGAGATATAACTCTCCGCCAAAACATTGTTATAGCAGTTTATTAAAATAAATTGGGCAGAAGGATTTATATAAAATTAACAACAAGTAAATCATTGTATGAGCAAAGAGTAGTAATCTCCTTTTCCAAGGAGAGCATTGCATCTACTCATGGTAGAATCATAGTTCATCCATCTACTTGTAATGAATACAAACAGATATGAAAAACATCAATGAATTAGAGTTGCATGATAGAAATATAACATCATCCAATAAATTTTCGTATTCAAACCTTAAGCAAACATGCTATACGGCTGATTTCATTTTACAAAACACACTTATGCCCTTAGGAGATGAGGTATACCGCTCATACTCCAACCGACCACTGCGAAGTCAAAATCGATACCATACATTGGCAATGGAAGAGCTGGATTCCCATGACCTCTTACATCCCGGTCAGTGTGGGACAACAAGCAGAATTGTGTTAACTGCTCAAAATAGCTTTCCAAGGTATACTGGAACTTCGCTATAGAGTTATAGCGTCAACTGCACTCTCATCGACCATTGATAGATTTAATGTTTATCTCCTCGACCCGACATTAAATATCATTGGGAGATTAATGTTACATCTATCCCAACCATCAGGAGATTTATGATACATCCATCCCGACACATGAAGGATTGAGAGGTTTGTTGTTTACCTTCCCTCAATCTCTTCACCGGACGTAAGGATATTTTTCACCCATTTACCCCCACATATTCAAAATATGCATTTCGGGTTTCGCCACGGAGCACCCATTTCACCATCATCTTATTACTGACGATGATGAATCTATGGTCAAGGCTCTACATGAAAATATTTCACTTTATTAATTAAGTACATTTTCATATTCTTTTAGCATCAACCAAGTTCTCAAACATGACTTATTACAACAATGCTATAAAAGACATGTACTACTTTCATCAATTACTTATCAGTCTTTAAAAGACATTGGGAACTCAATCCCTCATTTAAATACTGGGAATTCTCATCCCTTACAATCTCATCACCATAATCATATGGTTCTGGGTATTCAAACCCTTAACTCATCATTGAGCATCATTACCATCTATTAGGTAACTATCACCTTCAGGTCATCTGACCAAGGCATTCATGATACTTATTACACAAGCATCACACATGGCTCTGAAGGCCACAAAATATCTTGTTACCTCTTTCTAGGCAACAACTTACTCATATGACTCATAGAATCCATGCACATTGCTTCTTTTACTAAGCAACAACAACATTAGGGCACATAAGGAAAATCAACATTTATTATATAAATGTCACAGCTCAAACCTGGCTATATTCATCATCTCTTAATACCTGCATGGTTATTAGACATGATAATGTTGGCTAAATGGACATCTATAAATCCCTATGTTTTGATTATGACAAACATTTCATTCTTATTGATCTAATGAGCTACTTGAGTGTGCAGGATTAAGGTGGATGACAAAGCAACTAGGGAAATCCATATGCTTACATGTTTATGTTTTCATGCAATTTAATCGCTTTGTAAAAACTTGTACAAATATATAATGTACAAGTACTTAGATTGCATGTAAATCAAGCATTAGATTCTCCCTAGCTAAACACCACATTTAGATAAGTCATTCCCTTCAAATAGGATCACATTTGCACACTCATACATATAGTTAGTGCCTAAATTGAAACATTGAAACAGGATCAATCTCGGACGACAAACTCCTCGACCGAGACACTCTTGGTCGACAATCTTCTCGACCGAGAAAGATCCAAAGTAGCCGTTAGACACAATTGACAAGGTAGTTGGCAGTTGGAGATAGACGTTGCAAATCACTTGTTCCAGAGAGCCTGTCGTTCGACAAAAGTTCGACCGAGTAGGTGTCTCGGTCGACTATTCCTCGACCGAGATGGTCTCTGACAGCAACTGCAGAATTAATTAATTAGTCGTTGTTAAAGCAACAAACTTGTATCTAACGGCTAGTTAAGCACTTAGAAACCCCTAGAAGTTGTCTAGAACGTCCTTAAGCATACTTAGGCCATTCCTATAAATAGGACAAGCCATAGGACACTAAAACACACTTGCTACACTTGAGAAATCCTTGAGCATACTTTGAGCAATCTGTTTGTGAGATATTTGAGCTTTGTGACAATTGGCTACTTCCTTCCTTAGCTCAAAATTCGTGTCCTATAGGCTAGTATCTCCTACCCACTGCAATCACAAGTCCATACACTTGGTTAGGATATCTATACGCTTGATCTAGGCAAATCAAGCCTTGGGCTACAAAGGATAAGTTGTAATTTCCTTTTTCCTTTCTTGTTCTTTATTACTGGTTGTACTCTCCTTGCTACTCCTAGGTTGGAGGCTGCGGATTAGAGAGGGTGGAGTTCTTCTTGGTGAAGAAGGTGACTTTGAGCTACTTCAGAAGGCTGGTGCAACGGGAGGTTACTTCTAGAGAGGAAGGCTACTTCAAGGGGGAGCTTGGAGTTACTTCAAGAAGGCTACCTCAAAGTTGGTGCACCTACTTCAAGTGAAGGCTGTTCAAAGGGTGTAAAGGAAAGTATTGTATTTTGTATAAATCCTTGAGAAGGTAATAAAATAAATACTTTCAAAATCCCAGTTGGGTAAGCAACCAGGTAGTGGACTGACAACTTTAGTATTTGCTAAAGTTGGAACCACTCTAAACACATGTCTCCTTCTTCCAATTTCAATTGTGGTTGTTTGAGTTCAATAAATTGTTAAAATAATTCAAAAACTCTATTCACCCCCCCTCTAGTGTTTTTCAATTGGTATCAGAGCAGGCTTCAAGGAACCCTAACCAGGTCTTGAAGAATGGAGGGCAATGGTGATTACAATCACAACAAAATGTGCTGCTTGGACAAAACTACAACATGTTGCAATTGGTGCTTAGGAACAAGCCACACAACAACTAGATTCCCATGGAGATCAAAGAAGGAAGATGAGAACAAAGATTGTCTCATTGCTACAACTAGCGAGGAAGAAGAAGAAGAGGTAAGTCTTTTTGATTTATCTAAAGAAGAACTAGTTGCTAGCCTTGAAGAAACACATATTAAATATGTTGAATGCAAGAAGAAATTAAAGAAATCTAATAAAGAAAATGATGAATTACATGCTAAGCTTCTTGCTATTACATCTGAAAATGAAGATCTTAAAAAGATCATTGAAGATCATGATATTGAGATAAAATCTATAGAGGCAAATTGTAATCTACTTTCTTTATAGAAGAATAATTTGCAAAGTCAAGTGAATGATCTTCAAAAACAACCCATCTTATGCAACCATCTAGATTATGATTCTATTGTCAAAGAAAGAAACTAATTATCTTCTAATCTAGATCAAGCAAAATTAGATATCAAGAAGATAATGGAAGAGATTGCCAAGTTACAACAAAAAGTTAGTAATTTGAATAGTAATGGCATTCTTGATAAAATCTTAGATAATCCCTATCATCAAATCGGGAGAAGAGCACTAGGTTACAAGCCTAAAGGGAAATCCTATCAACAACCTAGTTGGAGAAAGTCACAAACACATCAATCTATATATGTACCTAAAGGAACATCATCATCCAAGAACAACACTGAACACAACCATAGAAAAAGATATGAGGTTGACTCGATATGCTGTCATTATTGTTTGCGCCTTGGTCATTATTCCTTTTCATGTCCTTACAAGAGAAAAGATGTCGAGTTAGTTTGGGTTCCAAGACCTCCAAACTAAATAAACGCAATTAAGTTGAGATATGACCAAGAACCTTAGTTGCATATTTCTACGTCAATCTCAACTCAACATAGTGGGATAACAAATAAATTTAAGAATCTAAATATTTAACTTGCATAGTTATGTTTTATTTGGAAGCAATTAAACAGTTCCAGAAATATTGTCGGTCGAGAGACTATCGACCGAGACACTGTCGGTCGAGAAATTGTCGACCGAGCATGTCACTAATTTCCAGTATGTTGCAAAATTGCTGAATTCTTTGATAAAATTGCTATCTATTCATGATTAATGATTGGATATATATTTTGGAAATCATCCCTACAAATTTAAATTAATATTAGTTTATTCCCTAAATGATTTAAGTTTAAACTGAAATTATGCTTAGTTTAATGAAAAGAAAATTTCTATCATTATTCACATGATTTCTTTATTTTCTGGTCTATTCATATGTAGAAATCATGTGATTAAAATCATGTGATTATTTACTGTTATTGTTCTGTTATTATATCATGGATATGCTTTCACCATTTGGTACTGTGATTAGCTTGATAAATAATCGTCTACATGGATCCATGATAGGCAAGCAAATATTTTATTGGTAATATGTTATGCTTGCAAAGATAAAATCTCTCAATTAGTATCTTTAAAAGACTTGAGATATTTAGTGTGCCTTCAGTAAAGAATCTTATGAGGATACTAAACGACGTGAAATTTGATATTCATTTTACTACATCAAAGTCTATATGTCAAGAAAAGGACAAATGTTTTTCATATTAAGCATTATGCTTCAAATTGTTACTTAATCAAATTTTATGCAGATATTATACTTGATATATTCAATTTGACAATCTGCAAATTTGCCTCTCGGTTAAAATGAAATTTGACCAAGGGGCACTATGGTCGTAGTCAAATTCGACCTAAAATAAGTTTGGCTTTTAAATGGACATCTTTTTCATTAGATTTGATGGGACATCTAATTAAGGGGGAGTTTTTATTTATAAATGGATATCTTTTTGAAATGACAAAGGGGGAGAAATAAATATAAAACGAAAACTTAGAAACACTCAATCAATGAGTTTCATAAATAAACTCTTGGCTTTACATTGAAAGTTGCTATATTCCCTAGTGAATTGGATTTCATGTTCCAAAATTCAAGGGGAATAATAAGCACACATTTTATAACCAAGAGGAAAAGCTACAAAAGGTAATCTAAAGGTATGAAACTCATATGGTTCATATTTCCTTTATTTATATTTTTGGAAATGTTTGTCATCTTCAAAAAGGGGGAGATTGTTGGCTAAATGGACATCTATAAATCCCTTTGTTTTGATTATGAGAAACATTTCATTTTTATTGATCTAACGAGCTACTTGAGTGTGCAGGATTAAGGTGGATGACAAAGCAACTAGGGAAATCCATATGCTTACATGTTTATGTTTTCATGCAATGTAATCGCTTTGTAAAAACTTGTACAAATATATAATGTACAAGTACTTAGATTGCATGTAAATCAAGCGTTAGATTCTCCCTAGCTAAACACCACATTTAGATAAGTCATTCCCTTCAAATAGGATCACATTTGCACACTCATACATATAGTTAGTGCCTAAATTGAAACATTGAAACATGATCAATCTCGGTCGACAAACTCCTCGACCGAGACACTCTCGGTCGACAATCTTCTCGACCGAGAAAGATCCAAAGTAGCCGTTAGACACAACTGACAAGGTAGTTGGCAGTTGGAGATAGACGTTGCAAATCACTTGTTCCAAAGAGCCTGTCGGTCGACAAAACTTCGACCGAGTAGGTGTCTCGGTCGACTATTCCTTGACTGAGATGGTCTCTGACAGCAACTGCAGAATTAATTAATTATCCGTTGTTAAAGCAACAAACTTGTATCTAACGGCTAGTTAAGCACTTAGAAACCCCTAGAAGTTGTCTAGAACGTCCTTAAGCATACTTAGGCCATTCCTATAAACAGGACAAGCCATAGGACACTAAAACACACTTGCTACACTTGAGAAATCCTTGAGCATACTTTGAGCAATCTATTTGTGAGCTATTTGAGCTTTGTGACAATTGGCTACTTCCTTCCTTAGCTCAAAATTCGTGTCCTATAGGCTAGTATCTCCTACCCACTGCAATCACAAGTCCATACACTTGGTTAGGAGATCTATACGCTTGATCTAGGCAAATCAAGCCTTGGGCTACAAAGGATAAGTTGTAATTTCCTTTTTCCGTTCTTGTTCTTTATTACTGGTTGTACTCTCCTTGCTACTCCTAGGTTGGAGGCTGCGGATTGGAGAGGGTGGAGTTCTTCTTGGTGAAGAAGGTGACTTTGAGCTACTTCAGAAGGCTGGTGCAATGGGAGGTTACTTCTAGAGAGGAAGGCTACTTCAAGGGGGAGCTTGGAGTTACTTCAAGAAGGCTACCTCAAAGTTGGTGCACCTACTTCAAGTGAAGGCTGTTCAAAGGGTGTAAAGGAAAGTATTGTATTTTGTATAAATCCTTGAGAAGGTAATAAAATAAATACTTTCAAAATCCCGGTTGGGTAAGCAACCGGGTAGTGGACTGACAACTTTAGTATTTGCTAAAGTTGGAACCACTCTAAACACCTGTCTCCTTCTTCCAATTTCAATTGTGGTTGTTTGAGTTCAATAAATTGTTAAAATAATTCAAAAACTCTATTCACCCCCCCCTTTAGTGTTTTTCAAATAACAGTCATAGAAGTCACTCATCATGTGACACAATAGTAACACCATTATTCCTTTACTAGGAATTAGGGTTTACTATCAAATAGGGATTTTCATTCCCTTTACCCATAATTAGGGTTAGGGTTCCCCATTTCTCATTACTTAGGGTTTCATGATTATATTATCTATCCAACCCTTAATTCATTATTCCATACCTCTGGGGCATTCAAAGATACCATAAATGATTATTCAAGATCATTACTCTCATCATATAGCATTAATGATCATCAATTCAAGGTATGCGTTCATTTCTCATCCTCATCATAGTATGATTACATCATACTCATTAATTAGACTTAACCCCATTCTCAAGGTACATTAGTCAACACTTATCAAAGTGCATCAACTCATTACATTTCATAGTAATAGTTACATAACACACTTCATATATTTCTTACCCAATTATATTGGTTTTGAAGTGCATCAAGGTAAATAAACCCTGAAGTACTGAATGTGATAACTATCATATCTTGATGTATCACTTTTCTCATCATTTCAAACTCTCTTGAGTTAACCAACTTATCTTGTATTAAGGTATTTCCCTCTTAATACATTCCATCATTAAACTCTCACCTTTAGCATATAATGCATAGGCCACACATTAGAATTGTCCAACTATCTTTAATGATATGGACTTGTCTAATGCTAAAGACATTGCTTACAATAAGGTTGCTTATAATCAACCACATGAAATGTTTCACCTTTATAAGGTAACTTCTTCTATCTCATTATTAGGGTTTCCTTATACCCTTACTTAAAATTAGGATTATGATTCATTGTCATATTACCCAGGATTAGGGCTTTATGTATTATGACTCCACATTAGAGTCTCACATACCTTCACCCTTCTTAAGGCCTCTCAATACAACCTAGTATTAAGGCTTCATGTGGTGTTAATTCTTAAATAGGGTTTATCATGGAATCACCCTCAACTAGGGCTTCTCATGGAATCAACCTCAACTAGGTTTTCTCATGGAATCACCCACAACTAGGGTTTCTCATGGAATCACCCTCAACTAGGGTTTCTCATATCATTACATGACATCACCCTAGATATGATTCTCACATCACATCATCACATCAATGTTCCACATACATCATTCTAACTTAGGGTTTGTCATGGCATTACCCTAGAATAGTATTTCACATGGAATCATCCTTAATTAGGATTTTCCACTATAGTCACCCACAATTTGGGTCTACTATTCATCTCCATTAGGATTTCTTTCAATTGTCCATAATTAGAGATTCACTATTCATCCCAATTAGGGCTTCACATCTCATTACCCTGAATTAGAGTTCCACATCTCATTACCCTAAATTAGGGCTACATCTTCACCCTGGATTAGGGTTTCATTTAGATTTGCCCTTGATTAGGGTTAGAGTTCAATAACTCTGTCAATTAGGGCATATTCTCATGATTAGGGTTTCATGATCTATTTAATAAGGATCATACCCTTAATCAACACATGAATCATACTCATGTATGAATTCCATGCTATCATCCTCTCAACTTGAGTAGGTCATATTAACCCTTCCATCAAGTACATAAAACTATGATTAACATAGTGTACCAAATTATTGTTCTTATAAGCAATTAGGGTTCATCCCTTAATTGGCACTAATCAATTAGGTACTATTAGGGTTTTAACCTTTGTACCTTTATTGGCTAAGAATACTAACCATCATTGGATTATTGGAACTATCATTATCATCAATATCCAAGTAATTGAATCACCATCAACCTTCATGCAGTTTTGAAGTTTCATCACCAAACGGTTTTGAAACCGTTTGCCACCAAACAGTTTTGAAACCGTTTGACCCCAAACGGTTTCAAGACCGTTTGGTCTCAAATGGTCTCAAGACCATTTGGGCCAAATCAGTCCTAAAACCGCAAGGGTTCACTAGGTCATTCATCAATCCAATCGATTTCCAATTGCATCATTGAAGCCTACAATCAATTGAATTATTGAGCTTCAACCATAATTGACCCTTGAATTTTTAATCCATCAATCACCACCTTTGACCATACAAACGGTCTTGAGGTGCTTGACCTCAAACGGTCTTGAGTTGCTTGACCTCTAAATGATTTTGAAAACATTTTCCCACTTTATCATCAAAATTTATATCATCCAATTAGGGTTTGGATCAATCGGTCGATTATCAAATCAGCAATTGATTAGCATTCAATTTGGTATAATTAGTTATTCAAATACCAAACCATACTCAACCCTAGACTGCCAAACTGTCTTGGTTGACCTTCAAACGGTCTTGAGACCGTTTGGGTGATATCCAAATAGTCTTGAAACCGTTTGGGCTAATCAACCCAAAGACTCAACACCGTTAATTACAAAATCAGCACTTAACCCGATTATGGTTTGCTACTTGGTGATTAACTATGCATTGAACTAATCAATTAGATCCTTTAGATTATAATTCAACATGTATTAGGGTTCTGACCTCAAACGTTCAACCCTCTCAAACTGTCAACTCCCTCAAACGGTTTGGTCTCAAATCACCAAACTGTTTTGAAACTGTTTGGTCTCCAAACGGATTGGTGAAACCATTTGGACCAACAAGTTGCAAACCGTTTGCCTTGGATATTTTGGATAGGTGTGTGCTTATGATGATGTCATCATCATCAAGCTCTAAAATCACAAAATATACTATGATTTCCATGGTGATTGCACCATTCAACCGAATTAATTATTGTAAATGTAGAAAGGATCATTATTTGATAAGGAATTGAATGCAATTACAAAATTAAGTGTTCAAGTTATAAAACCCGCCTCCAATTGAGCTCCAAAGCTCCAAGATCATGGAAAAAATGGTGGATGCAACTCCCTTCACCATTCCAAGGCTCGTCCCCAAGGTTTGAGTGAAAAGGAATGGCTATAATTGAAGAGGGAATCAAAATAGGAAGAAATCATGGATTGATTTGTGATTTCCACCATGAAATCAAGGTGAACCAAGGTCAAGAAGCTTACCAACAGGTTGGGGGTCGTCCTCCTGATCCTACCAAGCTCCCTTGGTCGTTTCCCAAGCAAGGAGAAGAAGTCGGGTTGAAAAATCCTTTCATTTGGCTTGTAAAGAGTCTTTTTATAAAAATTCAATGAGAGAGAATATGCTTTATAAAAATTCATTTAATCCCAAAAATGTATCCGCCTCTTCTCCCTCAACTTCCTTGGATCCGAGGCTATCTTGTTTTCCTCTTATTCCTCTCAATTATCCATGATTTAAAGAAAAGCAAATTAAGCACCTCAAATCATATTATATTAATATCCATATGTGAGTGGATATTTCTTTTTCTTATAAAATTATGAGTGAGTTATCCACTCCCTTGGATATTTTCATGGTCCTTGCAAGGCTCAAGGATATCCACACACATCTGAATCCAACCATTTTAATTTTGGTTGAAGGCTCTTTAATTAATACATTTATTTTTGCACTAAATTGAATTAGGGTTTCAATTAGGATTAAATCTTGATTATTTTAATATCAAGATTCTCTTTCCTCCAACCTAATTCAAATGAGGAGCCCCTCTAATTTTATTTTCTCTACATTATTCCAAGAAACATTAGGGATCTTATTGAAGTGGTTATTTGCATATTGAACCCTAGGTTTTGGGTAAATTGCACATTACACCAAAACTAGGTTTTAATGCACATGCATTGCTTAATCATCTCTTTCTTGGTACTTAGGCTTACATAAGCCATACCTTAGCATCACTTTCATTCTCATGATGCTTCAACACATAAGGAACATATTATCATGCACAATTTGCACGCTTAAACCCCTCAACTTGGGTAATTTGCACTTTAGTCCAAAACAAGCAAACATTGCTTCAACATTATTCAAACAGGACTAGAATTGGAACATAAGTTCCTCTTGAGCCCTAATTACTTTTCACAAGATGATATTAAGCATATAATCATCTTTCTTAATCAAAACACCTAGGGTTAAAGTATACCCCAGGTCAGGGATGTTACAGGTGTAGTTCCATGTAAGATTTCCATTGAATTCATGGAGAAATTTTGTGCTGGAAAGATAGCTAGAGTATCACAATCACACTAGACATAGTGCGCCAAGGTACTGCTCATTGAGAACATCAACAACCTCACTCATCAACTCATTTCTATATTCAAGCAAAGCACAAAAAGGAAAATATTTTCTAGGAAGAAGATCCATATACTTATTTATGGCTTGAGACAAGATGAAGAGGTGCCATCAAAAGGAATGACCCTAGGAGCAAAGGAGGATGAGGGAACTCCAAGTGTTCCTATTCTTTTCTATTGGTTGAAAGCTATGGAGATGAAAAGAGAGGGTATGGTTCCAAGACGAGGAAGAAGGTAGGACCTACAAGCTGCCCAATCTGTTGGGTCAAAGTTTGGAAGGTTAGGGCAGGTGATCCATGGATGAATAGTGTAAGGTAAGGGTATGGGTAGCCCTAGTATTCAAGGACAAAGGACGAACAAGAGAGGAAGACAATCAGTCAAATTTTATCTAGTTTAGAGGGAGAAAGTAGGCCAACTATCTATATCTTTTTCCACCCAACAATGTTGTTGGTTTAGTGTTAGGTTTTGTAAACTCAGACAATACTACTGTGCATTCAATCCTTGGGCTGTTGTCGGTTGAGTTTCTTCCAGAACAAACTTAGTCGATGAACCAGTTTGTCCAAAAGATAAGAAATTTAATTCTAGGCCACTATAGTTCTATATAAATTTAATTTCCTAACCTATCATGCATTTTGAACATATTAAGGAACTTTTCACTCATCATTGGCTACTATTTTGAAGCAAAATAAGAGTTTCCAAAAAATAGCCAAAAAAAACAAAATAAGGCATTAAAACTAGGAATATGTAACACAAACAAGTATGTGATGAGCAATATGAGAAAGAATACATAGGTATGAGAACATCTAGCTAGAAGGCATACCATTATCATCAAGAAAACTAACAAGAAATTTTGATCTAATAAAAGTAAATTTCTCTCTAGCTAGACGTTTTGTAAAAATGTCTACAAGTTGATTTTCCATGTCGACGTGTGATATAGATATCCTTTTTGGCAATGTGGTTATGAAGGAAGTGATGGTGGACCTCTATATTCTTAGCTCTACTATGAAATATAGGATTGTGAGAAAGATTTATTGTACTAGTATTATCATAGTTGATAGGAGAAGCATCATATGCACATTAAATTCTTGAAGCATTTGCTTTATCCATAGGACTTGGGCACAACAACTCCTAAGCGCAATGCACTCAGCCTTGGTAGTTGAAAGATCCTTATGCTTTATTTCTTGACAACCAAGAGACTAAACATGGCCCTAGGTGGAAGCAAGTGTCACACGTGCACTTTCTATCAATTAAGTACCCATCATAATCTGCATCACTATACGTAGTAAAAGTAAAGTCCCTTGACTTTAGATACCATAATCCAAAATTTTTAGTTTTGTCTAGGTTCCTTAAAATCTTCTTAACCGCTATAAGATTGGATTTTCTAGGGCTTGATTGAAATCTAGCACACAAGCCAACACTAAACCTAATATCAGGTTTAGTGGCAGTTAACATAACAAGCTACCAATCATATCTCTATAGACCTTCTCATCTACATTCTCACCTTCCTCATCTCTATCAAGTTTGGTGGTTTTTGACATGAGAATGTCCTTTCACTTGGTGTTCTCCATCCCAAAGCACTTCAAGAATTCACTTGTATACTCACCTTGGTTGATGAATTTTTCTTCTTTTGTTTGTTTGATTTGGAATCCAAGGAAGAAAGTAAGGTCCCCCATCATACTCACCTCAAATTCACTCTTCCATATGAGCACTAAACTTCGTGCAAAGATCAAGATTAGTTCCTCCAAATATGATATCATCAATATATATTTGAGTGATAAAAATTGCTAGAATGTGTTTAAGAAAGAGGGAAGAATCAACTTTTCCCATGATATAGACATTGTCTATCAAAAAGTTCTTTAATTTCAAAGACCAAGCTCTAGGGGCTTGTATGAGTCCATAGAGAGATTTTTGTAACAAATAAACATAGTTACGAAGCATGTCATATTCAAAGCCTGGAGGTTGAGCCATATATACTTCATCTTCTGTTATATCGATTAGAAACACACTTTTAACAACCATTTGGTATAGCAAGAAATTTTTATAGATATCAAAGGCAAGTAACATTCTAATAGATTCTGGTCTATCAACAAGAGCATAAGTTTAATCAAAGTCAATACCTTCTTATTGATTGTAGCCTTGAGCAACTAACCTTGCTTTGTTCCTTACCACTTTTCTACTTTCATCTAGCTTGTTGTGGTAGAACCACTTGGTGCCAATGATCTTTCTATTATTTTGTCTTGGCACTAAGGTCTACAGTTTGTTCCTTTCAAATTGCTCTATCTCCTCTTGCATAACCAGGATCCATTCATCTTTTTTCAGAGCTTCTTTCACGTTCTTGGGCTAAAGTTGTGAAATGAAGGCACAATTGGCTTGTTCTTTATTGGAGGAAGCCCAAGTCTTCATCCTTTCAAAAGGATTGCCAATTATGAGTTCTTTAGTATGATCTTTTGCAAAATAGGGAGTTGGATCCTCCATTTCTTCTTCTTTCTCTTCTTCATATACTACCACCTCTTTTCCTTTGTCAACAATGTTGAGCTCTTTTAACCTAGAAATAACTTCATTACAACATCACCATTTACAATATTCTTAAAAATAGAGGGGTTAGTTTCAACAAATTTAACTTTATAGATTCTTCTACTTTAGATAATTCAATGTTAAATACTCTAAAACCTCTACTAACAATGTTGTAGCCAAGAAAAAAAGCCTTGTAATAATCTTTGGTGTTTAAAATAAAACAAGGACAAATAAAAATATGAAAAAATCAATTGAGGGCTTTCTACCACGCCATAACTCATAGGGGGTTTTCTTTAAGAAAGGGTGAGTGAAAACAAGATTTTGCACAAAACATGAGGTACTCACAGCTTTAGCCCAAAACTTCTTTAGAGTATCATACTCTGGAAGCATGGTCCTAGCCATTTCCTGAAAAGACCTATTCTTACTATCTTGCAAACCCATTTTGTTGAGGTGTAAGAGGGGAGGAAAAGTTTTGGATATAACCAGATTCCATACAAATTTTTTTAGACAAATCTTTTTCAAACTCTCCACCATGGTCACTACATATAGAGACAATCTGGCAAGAAACTTCATTTTCAACCTGTTTGCAAAAATTAGAGAAAAAATCGAGAGTATCACTTTTTGAAACTAATAAGAAAGTCCAAGTAAAGTGAGAAAAGTCATAGACAATCATGAGATAATACTTGCTACCATGAAGCAATTGAGTTCTCATTAGTCAAAATAGATCAATGTGAAGAAGTTCAAGATATCTTTTGTCACTAAGGACTCCTTTGGATTTATAGGAGGATTTTTTTTGGTTTTCTTGTGTACGAGGTTGGCATTCCTCATCCTTCTCAAAGTCCAAATTTGGAAGTCATTTGACCAATTCTTTTTTTCTCAACTTCTTCTAGTGATGCATATTTACATGACCAAGCCTACGCTGCCATAAAGATATATTACTTTTATCAACAACAAGGCATTTACCAAGAATAGGCTTATGAGAATGAAGAACAATAACATAAAGATTTCCATTTCCAATTCCCTTACATATGACATTGTAGGAGAGGGAATCTAGAAGCAAGCATTCAAGAGAACTATGTAACACAAGATATCCATTGTCGCATAATTGACCAACACTAATAAGAATGTGATGTAGGCTATCCAAAAGAAGTACATTCTTGATTAAGAGTGAATCACCCACATCAACCTCACCTATAAATTTACCTTTGTTGTTATCACCAAAAGTTATTGATCCTCCTTACTGCTTTGTGAAATTGTTCAAGTGGCTTATCACATCTGTCATGTGCTTGGAGCAACCACTATCAACAATCTATTTTCCTTTTACCTACAAAAAAGGAAGATCTCGATGACTAATTCAAACCTTGGGATCCATAGTTAGTTTAGGGACCCACTTCATCTTTGGGTTGGTCCCCTTCTCTTTGTATGGACAATAATTAGAATATTGATCATCACTCTTGCAATGTGCACAAACCATAGGGTTCTTAGATCCAAATGACACTCCATGGAAGACAGGAGGTTCCTTACTCTTTTTATTACCCTTGCCCTTGCTTTTGGGAGCTCCCTCATATCCCAAACCACTTTTACCATTTTGTTTGGTAGAGTGATCTAAGAATTCATAGAGAGACTTTTTCATTTGAGGAACTTTTGCAAGGAAGCTCTAATCCTATGATTATCATCACTAAGAGTAATGATAGTAGAAGAAAGCTTAGCTAAATCATCTTGAGCATGAAGCAGGTCGGCCTCTAGGTAGAGGGCTTTAGTATGATAAGAATCTCTCTCAAGAGTTATACTAGCTACTCTTTACTAGGGAATAAAGGTTTGGAAGAATAATCATTTACTTTAACAAGAAATCTAGCATTTTTAGTTATAAGAAAAGTAAGCTCATCAAGATAGATTATATTTTTATCCTTAATATCATCACAAGCATGTCTAAGATCATTGAACTTGACAACACATTTATCATTTTTAGTTCTAATCAAAATAAGATCATTAAGGCATGTTTGATTCTTATCTTTAAGACTATTAGTGTTCTTAAGATAAATACCATTCTCTACGTCAAAGGCATTGTATTGCAACTCAAATTCAAGATATTGACCTTGCAATGAATGAATACTATCAAGATGGACTTTCTCATTTTGCTCAAGGAAATGAATTTTAGCATACGAGTTATTAGTAATTTTTCCTAACCTTTTCTTCATAGATTAGCATTTGGAATAAGAAGAATGGGAAGCATTAAGCATTTCAATTAGGGCTTCTTTAGATAAATCATTCAAGCTTACCCCACTTACCTCACTTACCTCACATATGTCTTCACTAGTTGAGGACATGAGATCAAGGTGACATTCTCCCTCGTTGGAGTTGGGATCACTAGAAGAAGACTCCAACCATGCGACGTGGGCTTCATCTTTGCTTCTTCTTTCCTTATTATCCTTCATCTTGAACTTACTTTCCATCTTAAAGTCCTCCTTCTCCTTAGAGCTTCTCTTATAGTAGGACTTCTTTGCCTTGGGGAAATCATTCTTGTAGTGTCCCTTTTGTCCACACTCATAGAACCTTCAAGTAGAAGATGAGGAGGGCTTTCCTTTAAAGTTCTTCCCCTTAGAGTAGTTCTCTTCATGATTACTAGTGCCTTCATCTTCACTTGAGGGAGTAGCCTGGCATGCAAGTTGTTGTTGAAAAACAATGGCCTCCACTTGATCTTTGAAGGCATTTTGCTTCAACTACTTTGACTCCTCTTTAAGCTTTTCCTCTTCTTCTTTCTTGTCAAGTCTTGCCTCATAGGATTGAAGGTTTCCAATGAGCTCTTCAGTAGCCATCTCACCAAGGCTTCTTGTTTCTTAAATGGAGGTCATCTTGGATTTCCACCTCTTAGGAATAGACCTAAGGATCTTGAAGTTCATGGTACCTTGATCCATGGGTTGGCCCAAAGAAGCAAGTCCACTGATGATGGTGTTGAGCCTTGAGTACATCTCATCTACTCTCTCTTTCTTGCCCATCTTGAAGTTTCTGAAGAAATCCTTTGAGCATGTAGACCTTGGGATCCTTGATTTGCTTGGTCCCTTCTTAGGTCATACATAGTTTGTTCTTTATCTTATATGTGGTGTCCCAAGAAGAGATCTAGTTGACTTTGGAAGGAGTGAGGGCTGCATAGATGATGTTTATAGCCTTTGCATTCAGATGGGCCTTCTTTAATGTAGCTTCATCCCAAGTGGCTAGATCTCCTAACGACTCCTAGTAGGGAAGGATGACTATTTTTCCCATGTCATAGCTCATTTCTTTAAAGTAGAACTACATCTATCTCTTATAATGAAGGAATTTTGTGTCATCAAAGATTGGAGGTCTCATGGAGAATCCACCCTCCAAGTTGAAAGAACCTATAAGCTTGTTTCCTATCTTCTTGTCTCGTGGGAGATCTTTTTGGAGAAGACCATGGCTCTAATACCACTTGTTGGATCAAAGGGCTCTAGAGGAGGTGAATAGAGCTAAAAATCACTTAAACCAAAATTATTATACCTTCAAATTACTTCAAAAAATAGGATTGCAAATGTGAAATTTATATGCCACTAAACATAGATAGCAAGGATTAGAGAGATTGAATGAGATCAATAACAAACTATGTAGAGTGGTTCCAAACTTCAAACTAGGAGAATATACATCCACAACCTAGAGAGGTCAAGCCCTAGGATTTTGCAACTATTCCATACTAATACCCCATTATAATACATACAATAAGACCTTCCTTTTTTAGGGCAGGGATGCCTAGCCTTCCTTTTTAAGGATCAAAAGGAGGCAATAAATCTTACAAGGTCTTACCTATCCTCAAAGCAAGAGTCTTCAACCTCTACAAGGGCTTACTCACTTTTACAAAAAGATGGACACCTTCACCAAGGTGCTCCCCTCTTGTAATAAGTCTTCTGCCTTGGAAGGAACTACCTACTCTTCTCAAGAATCTTCAACCTTCACCTTGGAGAAACTTTTACCAATTTTTCTCTTAGGAAAGAGATTGAGAAATGGAATATTTGAGAGCTTTACAAGAGTACATTAGGGTAGATCTCTCACACATAGCCTATCTCACTCATAATGATATTTTAATTATTAAGCAAGAGAGAGAAAGGGGCTCTTAGTAGACAAACAACTCAAATATAGATAGGAGCACAAGAGGAAAACTTGGAATGAAGTTCAAGAGCTCCTTTTTATAGTTGGGATGTCCACTAGACACTAGAAGCACTTGAGAATGAATTCTAGTCATTTGGGGTGTCGCAACAGATCTGTTTTTTATGTTTGCAACACTCCAATGACTAGAAATATTTTTTCTATACACTCTGTATAGTGCAATTGGTCGAGTCTCAACCGAGGTAACTCAACCGCTAGCACTATGTGACAAGCTGATTTTGAGTTGTCAACTGAGTTTATCCTAGATGAAAATCAACCGATGGCTTAAAATCACTTTGTCTATGCAGGGTGTCGGTCAAGTTGTCACTAGGACAAATTTGACCGAACTGGGAAATTTCCAAGACCCATCCTAGGCATCGATCGAGTTTCTAAAAGGGAAGCTCGGGCGACAAGGGTGTTTGTGATGCATTTTGAAAATTTTCATTTGAGTGCTCAGACATTCATTTTAATTCCTCATGATTTTTTCTCATCTTATTTATAAGTCATAACATCAATATAAATGATTGAAAAAAAATTCCTAAGTCATTTAGGGTGTTTTCCATAAAAGCACATTTGCATTGACTTTGGCTTGTATTGATCAAGATAGGGCTTGATTGAATTGATTCTTTTCATGTACCAAATACCTGATATCAATGTCAAGACATATTGGATACATATGAATGGAATGGTTAATTCATCATCAAAATATGGACAATGTATAATTATTAGCTCAACATTCTCGCCCTTTTGAAGATGAAAAAACATTCCTCAACTTGTTGAAAAGGACTTAGAATTTAAACTTTTACCTTGTAAATTTTAGAGTGATACATGAATGAACAATAGCAATTGATCCCCCTCAATTCATTCTTACCTTCTCCTATATGGTTAGTTTCTCCAAAAAACATAGACGTAACACATATATATCATTGAGTCATCTTAGATAGCCACATGATATATCATATAATTAACTAGAAAAGGATCACAATTCAATATGCACTTGAGCACATTTCTCCCTTGTTGTACTTCAGTTCATTTGTCTCCCTCTGTCATTTAAAAAATGCAGGGGGTAGAAAAGCTATAACACATGTCTTATCCATAGGCACAAACGATACAAGCAACCACCACATGAAAGCACCAAACAAAAAAATAAAGAGAACACACATACTATAGTCATACTAGAGAATAATTAGTAGCTGGGTAGGGTGTAGATGGGGTAAGGATGGGTGCATGACACGTTCATATTTGACATGATTTGACAAGATCCTGATGGAAGTGCTCCTGAATATGCATGTTATATGCATTTTGGTGCATAATGTAGCCCATGAGGGATTCATTTGACACCGAAAAGGAGGCATAGGCAGGTCTAGAAGGAGGTGTAGGTTGGGTGGAGGAAGAAGCACCGGGTGTGGTTGTAGAGGTAGTGCAAAGGACTTTTTGGAAATGATTTAACTGATATAAACACCTTTCCTACTTGCTTTGTAACCAAAATTATAGAAAAAAGATTTCTTAGTTTGGTGAAGAAACAAACTACAAATCAAGTTTGGATAAGATGGGTGGGTTCCACATGTATTCTATCTGAAGTCAAAATAGGTCATGTGATGGAGAATGTAATAGGCTCATTTGACTTTGACATCACGAAGGAAACAATACAATAGCACAATAGTGTTTTTAGCAATATCTGTTTGATTTTAATTTGGATGGATATTGCAGTTGACTACAAGTGCGATGAAAGAGTCTTTGACGTCAAGAAAGGAAGAAGCTAGAATCACTTTCTTTTGATAGGGAACCTCAAATTTCTTTAGGAACTCATGGATGCCAGGTAGGGTGAGCTCGGGGTCCAAAACCTTCGTACAACTTCTCACGGTCAAAAAGATCAAGATATTGGTGATAGGTGGTCAGCCATGTATATGCGGTAGAGGAACCATTGAAGTAAGTGTTTAAGGAATCTTCAAAGATGGTAAACCTAGTACCCGAAACCATGGATGTAAGTATTACTTGAGTGTTAGGGGGTGGCACAAGAGAGGTGTATTTTCATATAAGATTTGCATAGAATTCATGGACAACTTTTGTGCTAGAAAGGGAATTAGAGTAGCACAATCGCTCTACACATAGTAAGCCATGATCATGCTCATTGAACACAACTTACTAAGGTCTTTACAACTTTTTTGATGTAAGGTTTGCCTTGAAAATAAGAAAATTTAGATTAGGATAGATTCCGTATGAAACTAGCTTACTAGGATCTCGTTGTTGGAGATCCACATGTTGTTAGACTATTCACAACCGATAATCTTCTATCTACAATAGTCATTTCTAAATTTATATAGCAGCCGCGAACTATAATGTATTCAAGATATCTATTTGGTGCGTATGGAAGAATATCCGGTGGTGAGTTCTGCATGCATGTAGACATGTGTGCGCATGTTGTTTTCTGCCCTGAAACGAGAGGGCAAGAAGAACGATCCGATAAGATGTCTCTGTAACTTCTTTCAACGACTCATTTAATGACCAAGACGGGCTGTGAAATAGACGGCTACGAAGGATAGGTAGAGGATTGTGCATGGTAGCCTTGAACTAGGGCTTTTTTCTTGTATCAATAATATAATATGTTTCTTATTGATTTTATTTAACATCAAACCAGATTGAAGATAAGGCCACAGCTTTGTGGTATCTGAGCTCGTACTTATCCGTGTACGATCGAGTCGTACTAGCACGTCTCACGAGAAACTATGGGTTTTGCGGCGCGCAGCTATACTGGATAGTAAATTGCCGAAACATAGCCGATCAGATGGCGTGCAAACAACATTCATTTATATGTGTATTGTCTACGGGTTTTGACATGGATGTGGAGCCTGGGTTTGGCTCGGTCCCTGTCGGCCTGTTGCACCATCGACAGGGTTGACATGAGGGAGGAGAAGATGTGCTTTGAAGTTGTGTCTATCTTAACCCAAACGTTCAGAATAGAATATAAAGAACAGTGCTATATGAATAAGAAATGGGACCAAAAATGGGACTTTTTTTGTCCCCATGTATGCATAATAATAGAATAAAGGAAATAAGTAACTTATTTTCTTTCATTATTTTGTTATTATGCATATGTAAGGATATAAAGATTCTCATTTTTTATCTCATTCTTGTTCCTGCATCAAACCTCTTGTTCCTGCATCAAACCTCGGGTATAAATATGGAGACGCACATTCAGCAGGAAACATATGCTTCCACAAGAGACAAAGAGAGAAAAGTGTGCAATGTAGCCGATTCTTGCTTTCTTCAGTTATATGACGAACGGAAACCTAACTTCTGTCTTTTTTTATTGGTAAAAAGGTCTCAAAGTTTTGTTTACAAATGAAAACGAGCTCTGTGAGGACACAAAGTGTTCGGCATTTGCAAACATCCAAACATAAGGATAAGAAGTGGTTGATACGTCCATCTTGTTATGAACTATTATACGTTTGAAGTATCAGGAAAACCAAACAAAGTCGAAAACTTACATTCTTCACGAATTAGGTCAGACAAGCAATTTCTACTTTTAACATGTTAAACGCTTCAAATTTAAATACTGAAGCGGGTAGTCCAGAAAGTAGTGAGGTTTTTGTTTCACGAGCCCTTTGTGAAAAAATCATAGATATTTAATCAGGATGTTCTGCCACTTTTTACTTTATGAGAAACTACAAGTTAAAATGCTTCTTGCCGTTTAGTAATTTTGTATTCGGGAGACGCAATAACCCTATAATTAGGGTACATTTGCAATCATTGTACAATGTTATGAGATGCTGTGTACTACAACCATAGCTTTGCAAAAGAAGTCAAAACGTTAACATCGTGTAAGATATAATACACTAAAAGCTAGAAATTCATTTTTTTAGTTTGATACTTATGCATTGAAAATTTAAAATTTATGAAATTAAATATGAGAATAGTAAGCTATTAGCTAATTGTTAAAATAGCTATACAGGAAAATATTTTTCTTAATTCATAATTTTTTGTTTGGAGGTTGGACGATTACTTCCACCCTACCCTCCTTGAGAAAATTCTACAAAATAAATCACAATCAGATGTGGAAAAATTCATTGATGATCCTTGACCTTTTTATCATAGAGATCGTATATGTGAGATATACAACTGAAAAATCACTATCTCTATACCTTTTGTGTTGCAACACTGACCCGGCTAGCCCATTGCCTAAATGGTTAGAATCCATCTTACTATGTGTGAGAATAATTTCTAGTGTGGTGGTAAGAACTTGTTTGATGGAAATATCGATAAGTTTGCATTTACATTTATCTCTTGGTGCCCTTACAATATATTTGTGAAAGTAAGAGATTCATCTCAAGAGAACACTTGATAACAAGAGAGATATAAATGTAAAACCTAGCCAGAACACTAGCATTCAGGATCTCATTACCCTTCACCCTTTTGGTATCTTTGCATATTCAAATGCCCTTAGTGCTTCAGATAGTAAAACTTGTTGTGTAAAGGGTGCAGAAATCTGATCTTGGTAGATCTGATCTTCATATAATTTCATTTCAAAGAGAATATACATCCATTTCATTTAAGAACATTTAGGAACTAAATCCCTATATTTTGAAACTATGAATAAAAATTGCAACACCTAATCTACTCTTGAATCGATCATAGGAAATCTCCTACATTTTTATTCAACTAGGCTCTTTCTAGGACATTACCTTATAGCATATAGTATCACTTGATCTGTTTATGAACTCAACAATGAGGATTCCAAGGCACGAGTCAAACCACATAGTAAATCACTACAATTAGAGAAATAATTATTATTTGTAATGAATACAAATATGCTAACCACTACAATTTTCAAAACAAGAGTGAGAATAATGTTTCAAAACCTAGTGGATCATGTAGATGTCTAATTTTCTTAAAATGACATTTTTTTACCTACACAAAAAGACATCAGACAAATTAGACTTTGAGTATACTAGGGCACAAACTATTTCTGATCTATAAATAGAAGCATGGAAGAAAAGTCCCAATCAACTAGAAGAACAATGCCCTTATTTTGACGTTTAAGTAATATTTCAATAATTTCATATATTAAAAGTATTTGAGGTCCTTTAAGGAGGAAAACTAAAGCACAAATCTATTTTATGGCTCTAATCTATGTGACATGCATGAGTTGGAAAGGAATACATTTTTAATAATGAATCATTAATTTCATACTATGAAACAAATAAAACATGGTCAAAATTTCCAAGTTATGGATAGTTAAAGTATTTCTAGACAAATTTACCTATGTAGAGGAAAAGTTATCGATGAGACTACCTTACTAGTGTGACAACCTATACAAAGATTACAGTGGTGTTCATCCTCAGTGAAGATCCTTGTGAGTCTGGCATAATGGGAGCAATGCAACAACAAGTTCAAGGTCACAACACTGTTGTTCAGCTAGGAATACACCATAATTAAGAAGATATCTAACCATGTCTTCCACAATGGTAGTAAAAGATGTTAGCTAGGGGATTCCTATAAGTGATGAAAGAAGCTTCCATGTAGACAACATTTGGCAATGAATATTGTGTGAAAAAGAGCACCACATTAGGAGTCAAAAGGTATAGAAATACACTCTAGGATGATGCAGGTGATAAGATGATAGACAACATCCTTTTCAACTACGTTATATTGGGATAGTTAACCACAAGAAGTTACACCTTATTTGGTGCATGCTAGAAGAGAAACCAATCAACATCAAATAACTATTTGCTGAATAATTTTCTCACGTCAAGGGAAGAAGCATTCCTAAATACTTATGTATGGGAGGCCTTCTCAACATAATCAAAACTCCCTAGGGCACCTGAGAGTGATAAAGGAATACATGCTCATCAAGGTTTCCCACTAGTGAGTAGGAAACACATGCTAAACAACATAATACACATATATAAAGGGGAGGAGAAGATGACTCCTTATAAAGGAATACATGTCCATCAAGGTACCCCACTATTTTACATACAGATGGTGGAGAAGAAGTGTGTTATTAGTTTCTATAAGATGCTAACTTTGAGTCAAGTTGGAGGTTTATTGTGACTTTGAAGACTCCTAGTCCTAGTCCTAATCCTAATCCTACATGATTTGGCAGTCCTAATTTAGGCCTTGCGTTAGTTCGAGTCCAACCCATTTTTCTACTTGGTTTTAGATTCTCTATTCTTAATTGAATTCTGAGATGACTCCTTACATGCAAGTTGGTTTCCATTTTATTTTGGGATGGTATTGGGATTCACTTTTCTTAGTTGAAGCCTTATTACCAATCCATATATAAGACCATGTGCATAGAGTTTTTGTATATTGAATAACTCTTTCTCTACTTTGGTTGTAGACTTCTTATAAATTTTGAATTATATCCTAGAAAGCAAACCCCCCATTATAATTATCTTATTATAGTGGAATTTCTTTTCTCCTCTCATGAAGTACTTCATCTATATAGAACTGCATAAATCTCGAGTTCATTGTTTTTGTTTGAGTGAATTGTTATTTTTTATCTTGATACTTTCATATTCTGGGTATTTTTCACTGTGCCATTCCACAATAATTGATTTAAAATATAGACACCAAAAGAATGTATGCAAGCTCACACATTTCATTTAGACTTAATTTTGATATCACCACTGCAATCATCATCATCATCATCATCTAAGCCTCAGTCCCAACTGTGTTGGGGTCAGCTACATGGATCCTTCATTTCCATTCAGCTCTATCATGGGCCATATTTTGGTTGAGATGTAGATATTCAAAATCTCTCTTTATAAGATCATCCCATGTCAGTTGGGACTCCTCTATTTCAACCACCCTATAGTTATCCTATGAAAAATGTCATTTTTTACATCCCCATCTAATTTGAATAATAGCACTCAAGTAACAAAATTTATCACATTTTGGTATATCTAATCTGTCTAACTTGGCTCCATCATTCACACTGCAAGATTGGCTGAAATTGCAATGCATATACTCAATTTTTCTCCTACTAATCATCAATCCATTTGACTCTAATGCCTTTCTCCAACGTTCAAATTTATCATTCAATCTATCTTCAGTTTTTTCAATCAAAACAATGCCCTCAACAAATAACATACACTAAGGAATATCATCTTGAACATTCTTTGTCAAATCATCCGTAGCAAGAACAAACAAATATGGGTTGTGTAGATCCTTGGTGTACCCTAATGCAACCCTATTTTAGGGCTTCATCTTGTGTCATATTGTATTTTAATCACATCTATACATGTTAGATTACAAGTTATTTCCCCTAATATGCTTATTTGTGTAAAATGCACTTATAGACAATGTTTGCCTAGTTTTTATTCATTTAGACCATGCTTAGATGGAAGAGAGAGGAGTGTCCTAGAGTTTCTCTACCCTAGGAGAGGCCTAAAGTGAAGTATGAGGCTCCCTCGACCTAACCCTAGGGGCCAAGGCTCCACTGAAGCAAAGATGTACAAGATTGAATAAAGAATCAACTCAAAGTGCTGACACAGAGACCAACATGGCCGTTGTGCAAAAAAAGGTCGTGCTAGGTCACTGAAAGACAATAGAGTCAAGTCCAGAAAGTGCCAAGATCAGAACGGCCGTGTCACCAGGCATGAACGTGCTATGAGACCACAAAATGGTCATGCCACCTTGCACAAATGTGCTGCAGCTGATCCAGAACAGCCGTGGAGCCAAGAACAAGTAGAGTATTCCAAGCCACCATGACCATGGTGACCACCACGACCATGCTACCCTTGCCCCACCATAGCCGTTCTACTTCATGTACAAAATTGACCAAGTTACTATGTTTTTCCCCATTTCTCACCTCGGTCATTCCAGTCCACCACGACCATTCTCACCCCTTTCCACCACGGTTGTGGTGACCACAACAATTGTGCTACTCACAAAAACCTAGCTATTTTTGCACTGCATTTCCCACTTTAACCCTACTTGACCTATTTC
Organism: Alisma plantago-aquatica; assembly: GCA_963693085.1. Classification (NCBI taxonomy): domain Eukaryota; kingdom Viridiplantae; phylum Streptophyta; class Magnoliopsida; order Alismatales; family Alismataceae; genus Alisma; species Alisma plantago-aquatica. Next base: position 1,046,627,572 of record OY856413.1, read on the forward strand.
TTTCCCCACTCCTATATAAACCTAGGTGGCGGCTGGAGCATGAGGTTATCTACCTTATACAACCTCCTAGATTTTTCCATTCGACCCATTCCACTCCATTTTCACCTCCATTCTACTCCATTTCACCATTTCCACCACTAAAATCATAGTTTCCTAGTGTTTTGACCCTATAACACCATCATCCCATGCCCTTGAACCTTGGAAGAAGGAGGAGGACATCTTCCAGAAGCTGAAGAGGAGTATTATTCCATATACACCGAGCTCCATGGCTTCTTCTACCTCTTTCTCCTTTCTTTTTGTATTTTACATTTCTACAAGTAGCTAGGCCCCTTGGATGGGCTGTTTGGGGCTCAAATCATTACTTAGATACCATGTTGGGGGAAAATTATATGTAAACATTGCAATTTTGTTTTCTAATGATTATGTTCTATTTCTATCTCACTCTACATAAATTTCTTGTTGGTTTGTGCTAGAAATCACTTGGGAATTAAGGGAAATTGCTTATATGTGTGAATTTTGGGATATGCTCCTAGGTCCAGTTCATGGATCCCTAGTTAGGTACCCATCCTCCTACATGCTAATCAATTCCACTAACCCAAGTTGAGAGATATAAGTAGCTATTTTAGATGAATTTAGTGTTCTTATCATGGATATTTCTCAAGGCTAGAATGTGGGTGATGGGAGGCCTAAAGCCTCACTTCCACTCCCATTACTAACCTCAGCCCCTAATTACCCTAAAATCATCTAACCTAGAAACTTTAGGCTTGTTTAGACTCTAATTGAATAACAACTAAACCCTAACCCAATTCAGCCTCACAAGGGTAGTAAGGGGTGTTAGGGACTAGTTCCCATGTACACAACCTATCTTATCCATGGCCACTTAGTAGTCTAGGATAATTCATTAGACTCTATCTTGTTGTTTGGTTTGATAATATAAATGAAATTGTAACGTTCACATATCACCCCCTAACCTAATTGAAAAGTACATCCCCCAAACCACCCACACATCCTTTTGTTGCGTTAAAACCCTAATTGTCTTCCTGTTTAACTAGTGTTAGCTTAGTTAGCTTCTTGCTTTGTTCATGCTTTGTTTGTAAGGACCCTAACCTAGGTTTTGGAATAGAACTAGAGGTTTTTCCTAAGAGAGATGATTAGAACCCTATCTTAATCTTTTGAAAAGTAATTAATACTTAAGGAGAGATCAAGTTTCAAGTTTGAGCATGATTGAAGACTGTTTGTGCTATATATGATAGTTTTGGTGTAACTTGCAAATTACCCAAAATAAGGGGTTGATGTGCAATTTACTTACTCTAGAGTGTTCCTTCTCTATCTTAGTATCATCAGGAGAAGAGAGATGGGGGATCCTTGTTTAATTTTTGGTTGAGTGATAACACTCTTAGTGACATAAGAACCATAGAATGTTGAGTATCTTGAACTCTAGGTGAGGTTGTCTCGAGTTGTGAAGGGTGTATGGGGTTGCCTATCAATTTATAAACCATGGAGGAAGTCCCACATTCGTTTAGAAACTTTATGAAAGCATTCATATTGGGCTAAGCACCCGATATAGGTGAATCCTATCAGTTTAAAACTTCCTTGTAAGAGTTGTATCGATTTGCACATAATGTGACATTGAGTTGTGATGTCTTGTTAAGAAAGATACCCAATGGCCGATATCTCACCCTTGGATTATCCAAAAAGTTTTGCATTTCAATATAAACGTGGATCCATGGTGCCACCATGCAAGGACACGTGTCACCTAAGTGCATAAGGTGATGACACCTTACACATACTCACTTTCATGAGCCTCAACCATATATACCCCTCTTTTCTCTTCCTAGTAAACCTTTCGACTCCATTACTATCTCTTGATTTTTGGAGGACCCTAGGAGCTCAAGGAGAAAGGGAGAGACTGAGAAACTTGCCCAAGGTAAAGCCATGATCATCTTCAACCTTAGAAAGACTATGCTTATTGGACATGTCTCCTTTCTTTCTTTCTTTCCTTCTTCACCAAGTTCCTTACTATGGTATCTCCTTTCGTATAAAGGTGTTATGATCAAGCCATGGACTTTTGATAAGTCAACTTCAACCTTGGGAACGTGGATCTTTGAAGCTTTAGTGGTGATATTGAGGTGGGTTATATACCTTGAACTCAACTTTATTATTATTCACCTCCTACCATGCATTACTTGATTATTCCTTTTGTATTTCAACTTTCCTTGATTAAGTGATAGTTATAAAAGTTCTAATGGATATATGGGGCCGTTGTCCATGAACTAGAGTGATAATGGACGAAGGGTTGGAGCTTGAAGATGATGAGAAATGGTATTAACAAACTGATATCGATTTGTGGAAACCCTAACCCGATACAAGGCTTAATGAATGAAAACTGATATGCATGAGTTCCTAATCCACTATCAGTTTGTTACATGTGTAGGACTATGTCTAACCTGTCACCTAAGGATAAAGATGAGGGTAGACTGATATCTAAAAAATAGCTATGTTAACACACACTTGCCCTATAACATGGATGGTCGTCATGACTTGTAATGACTAAAACGATACGTTGCTCATCTGTCATGACCTAGAAGAAGCTAGGCCGATATGCTTGACACCATTAAAATGATATGCCTTTATGATACTAACCCGTCATGACCAAGGGAATGTCTTGTATGATGGAGTATCAAACTATGATGCCTTAGTTGAGTATAGAGGTCGTCATGGCCAACCCTAACCTTAATCGGATACACTCACAATCTGATATACCTCTCACCCGACACAAGTGTGAGGGGCAACACACTTAGCCCAACACGCCATGTGAAGGTGTACACAACACATCCCTTGAGGTCTTGGCCAAAACATCAAGTAGTGGTGATGCCAATAGATGAAAGAATAAAAGGTGTTGATGAGGACTAACCCGAGACAACTCAAACCCTAGAGGTCGATATCCCAATATGATGGTGTGGCCGATACACTAGTTAATGGTATGGCCGACACACTAGTTAAGTGAGTGGTTGATACACAATGTGATAGTGTGGTCAAAAGATAAGAATACACTATGGCCGATACACTAGTTAATGCCTTGACCGACACAAACACATGTGTCTATTCTGACACAATGTTTAGTATGTAGGCCGATATGCCTTGTCCGACACACCTTGATGAGTGTGGGTCGATACACTTTTATTATAAATAGTTGATACATTATGAAGTAACAACGTGGATGCACTTTATTAAGTATGGGGATGATAACCCTAAAGTGGATCCAACTAATGTAATAAGTATGTTGAAATCAATATTTTAATAAGGAAGAGAGTGAAACTTGTACTACTCATGTGAGAAAGATAATATTTAATGTTAATCATCAATTGATTATGTTTTATGAAAGTAATTAAGTATACTTGAATACTTATAGCAATATTATAGTTCTATGATGAGAATTAGGGTGTGGTTTTTAATTATGAATTTGAAAACCCTAAGTGGCTATAATAGGAAACCCTAACCCTAATTATGAGAAGGATGGAATTTGAATGATCCTCTATATGGCATGGTGTTGCCATTATTTAATATTGCTTTTACTATGAAACCTTAATCACATAGATAATGAGCATATCTAGGTTCGAACTATGCTGAATTAACATGAAATAAATTATATAAGGCTTTGTGAGCCATGTGGTATGCTTACACAATAAATATCAGGTGTATGGATCTAATGACCTAAAGACGATGAAATTGTTCAAATGATGAACTAAGGGCTTGACACCCAAAACATGTGAAATAAATATAAGGCTAAATCCTAAATAGAGATCTTATGATACTTTGCTTGCTTTAGTTAAAGATGTTTAATGTGTTTTGATATATCCTCTTCCTAAACATAATGATTAAAGGCAGTTATGACAAGTACATTTAAATTGATATAAGTGATGATAGGCATGAGCAATGCTTATGTGCATAATGAGGCATCATGAGATAACAATGAATCATCATGTGTGATGTGATGGGTTTTAGAACATCGTAAGGGCTTAATGTCTAATTGAGGTGATATCCTCTGGTACTGATATGAGGAATTGATGTTCCATAATGATATGTGAGAACGATAGCCTTGTGGCTGATAGTTATATAGTGATATGAAGTGATGGAAATCAAATTATGATTTAAATAATAAAATCTACTATTGTAATACTCTACCAATTTATTTTATAGAATTTGTTTGTGGTTTGTACATTATAACTTGATTGATGCTAAAAGACACTTCAATTGGTCTAATTAATCAAGTGGAACTAAAAATATAGTTTCCCTTGCCATAGATTCATTTGGTGTCAGAACCTTTTGACTGGTGAAATGGGTTTTACTCAGAGTGCATATTTTTGAATATTCTAGGGTGCAAGTCGAGTATATCCTTGCTTCCTTCAAGCCCCATGATTGGGTTCAAGACATTTCCTAAAAAAGAGTGTGGTTGTAGGCCATAGATCTAAAACAAAGAAGAGTATGGTTGCGACCATGACTCAATATATAAGTAGGATTTACTAAAGTTCATACCCTAAATAGAGAACATGCTATGCACTATATATCTATAGCGAACAACCTCTATACGCCAGGCTAGCTATAATGGAGATCGACTCATATGTCTCTGCCATTCTCGTATTGACCGAGGAGGTGAGGTCATGTATTCCGACTCTTCCATTGACCTTTATGGCACCGATGCTTACCTCACAGTGGTCAGTTGGAGCATAGAAGGTATATTCCCATCTCCATAGGGCACAAGATTGATTGTTGAAAGGTGTAATCAGCGTATAACATATTTTTTTAAGGATCAAATACAGAAACATTGGTTGAAGCCTTGCCTTGCTTTCATACAATTTAGTTTATAACAATTATAAATGTTCCTCATATTCCTTTTAAAAGTAATTAAATGATCAATTTCTCAATTGTAGATATTTGAACTAATGAAATGAGGAGACTGCTCTACGCTACATTTAATCAACAACTATACATGTTTAATTCAATAAAAGTTTAACTATGATAATAATAATGTTGGCGAAGAGTTATATCTCTTACTGTAACTTGTTGTCTCACCCTGTGGGTTCCACAACTTTCTAGGTGGATGTGCACAAGGAGGTAGTGACCGTGTAGCTAAGTACGGGTAGCATCAACAAGGACATCGGTAAGAACTTAGGTTGAGTCTGTTGTTATGTGTCTAGTAGAAATAGAGTCCTATGTGTCGTCCTTGTACTCTCAGGTCCTTGGGAGATAGTTTTCATATCCGTTTTCACGATTGATTTGAGATTTTGTCTAAGAATGCTTCGATGTGTAATTTTTCTTTTGTATATGTTTTGGTAAAACAACTGATATCTCATATCTTAGTAATATGAGGAAAGGATGTATGTATGAAACAAACAATGATGAATATATATGGCCCTGGTCCTTCTGGAAAAAAGATTCTAGTAGTGGATCGTCATGGAAAATAGTTTTAATTTTTAGTGATTTTTGGTAATTCACTATTAATGGTTGTTTTTGCACGGTTTGGCGTGATATTTTTATTAGTTGGATAGTGGTTGTCACAAGTTTGGTATCAGAGCTATAAGTTCACTGAGTCTATAGGGACTTAGGATTAAGGTTGTTGAATATGTTCTAAGTGTCCTCCAGTGTGTCTAATAGTGGCTTCTACTCATGCAGAAGAAAGTATAAAACCTAAAGTTGTTTGGGGAATACAAGGAACATGTTGCTGAATGTAGTGTCACTACACTAGGAGGAAGTGCAAAGGATCAGTCAAGAGGAGAATGAGTGCTTAGGAATCCCCAGCTAGATCAATCTATGTTAGAAAATCATGCTTTACATGCTCTCATTGGGCATATTATGGCAATAGTTTTGCATATAGTGGACAGGACACTAGCAATACCACCTAGGGCACCAGTCCCTAATATAGAATTTTCAAATTTTAGTAAGGCCTTTAAACAACCACATCATGTTAAAACAATAAAACATGCATGAAAGACTAAAATATGGAAAGAAAATAGAGTCTTCCACAAGTTTAGACAGATAGGACATCTGAGGAGGCAATGCCCAAGAAGGGACAATAAACTGAGCATCAAGAAAAATTCTACACAATCTCAGGGATAGTTGACTAGTAGTTCTAAAAAGACAAAGTTTTCTATGCCACCAGTACGACAAACACCTAGTGCATCAGGGCAATAGTCACCAAGTAAGAGCAATGGTCATAGCTTCCCACCTGATAAAATTCCTGACTTAGCTTCTACATTAGTAACAAGACTGACAAGAACATGGTACAAGGACAAGACATGTTTTAGATGTGGACATATCAGGCATACTAGATCCTTTAGTCTAAGAGGAAAGGTTGAGATGGCCCAACAATCGAGGCCAACTCAGCAGGAATTACAGAATTTATAGTTCAATAGTACTAAAAGGCAGAAGGAGCAATAATAAATGACTAGACTTCATGTTGTGAGTCACCTTGAGACGGTAGATGACCCGCAAGGGGTGACAGGTCAAATAGAACTCTTTCATTCTGATTTGTTTTCTTCTTATTTTACCTATTAATCATAAGAAGAATAGTTGTTTTTGAGTTTCTTTTGGTTAAACCTATAAGGACATGAGAAGAGATGGAGAGAATTAGAATTTATATTCTATTTAGTATCTCTAAAATGTTTTATAATTTCTTCTTTTCATATAAAGAGGAAGAGGTATGAAAGAGATACCTAGAGAGAACTAGAGATACTAAGTTTTAAAACTCAAAAGAGAAGTTTAAGGAAAGAAACATAACATACAATGAAGTGCCTGGTACCTAATCTTAGTGATTGATACCCTGGCAAGGTATTTGATTACTGAAGACAAAATAAGTATGGAATTCTTAGATTACTATATTTCTGATTACTCTGATCAAGTAGTCATTTTGATGCAATCTAAAGAGCATAATGAAATTAGGAATATGACATAAAAATTCTTACCACATTCTAAATTATGATAAAGCGGAACCTGAGTTAATATCATACCAACCTAGGTATGAAAAGTAATCCTTATGATATGTAAATAGGAATAAAGAAGATAATCCCTGCTCAATAAAGAATATGAAGAGAATAATGATCCTTCCCATTATATAGAAATGAAAAATGTGGTAAAACAAGGAAACATTCATGAACATGGAGAAAAAAAATCAAAGAAGAAGTAATTACATGTAATCATCTTTACAATTCCTATTCCAATGGCAAGTAAACCAAGATGCAAACAATTGAATGATACATAAGCAGTGTAAACTAATATAATAACTAAGGTATATTGGTAATCCCCTTCTTCCTATATAAGGATATGATGTTCGAGAGAAGTCTCATATCACTTGATATACATGGTTTTGAAGTGACATTGAGATGGATACTTGAAAAGTATAGGCTAGGGCTTGGACTTTAGTTTCAAGATGGTGAAATTTGACAATAGTGATGTTTTATGAACCTAAAGATGTTGAGAAGGTTCTTCTGATATGTTTGGGTCTAGCAATAACAACAGAGGGTGGATGAGATAAAGATGTGACGTGTTTTTGGCACATGTGATAGATACCAAGGTGAGGAATCCTAGTATCCAAGGAGTGACAATTGTGTGCGAACCCAAGAATATGTCTCTTGATAAGATGATTAAGTGTTTGACTACCTAAGAAGGATTGACTTTGAGATCAATCTAGCTACATGTACTTCACCTATAGTGTGGGTATCACTTGTTAGGGGTTTATGCACCACATAAGATGATGACAATAAGGATGCATAAGTTGAAGAGACAGTTGCAATATTTACTTGGGAAAATTTCATTAGGTTGACTGCAAACCCTTGGAGTACACTAATTAGGTTTACAAGTAAGGAGGATTCCAAAGGGATGTACACTGATGAGTAGAATTTGCATCTCTATCTAGATCAACTAAAAAGAAAGTACAACTAGACGTGTACGTAATAGCAGGACAATTGGTACAAATCATACATAAGCTTTGTGTTGAATCAACAGATTAGAGTAGTGCAATGGAAGCATGGTTGGTCTTGTAATGGAAGACTATTTATGTTGTATATGATAGTTTTAGTGTAACTTGCAACTTACCCAAGATAAGGGGTTGATGTGCAATTTACTACCTCTAGAGTTGTTACACCTTGATCTCACAATTACCACTAATCATGAGATTAGGGCATAAATTAAGGATTTAACATAATACAAAGATCACCCTTAACTTTTTCTTCTTTTTCAAACTCTTTGTTTTCTCACATTGAACCACATAAACTAACTTTACAAGGGAATATAAGCATTTATTTCTCTAATCCGATTTCAACAGTAAAAATGCATGTATGAACATTCATTATGTTTCTCATACTTTTAAGCACATAAGACTTGCTGATTCGCATATATTGCTAAAAGAGGAATAATGTTATACATCATATTTACAACTCTCTCTTATTTCTTTACAAGGACCTAGAGTGACAAGGACCAACTGAACTTAACTATACTTAGACTTAACTCTTGTGGCAGATCTACTTTGATGCAATGATATCTTCAATCCCCACGGTTTCCCTAAAAATTTTGAGTAGAGGGGTGAGCGTACTCGCTCAGTGAATGAGTAAAACAATAATGCAGTCTAATGTACTAAATCAGACATTTATCATTCTTGGATAATTGAAATGAAACAAGATAGTAATTTCAAATAAAAAGACTAGATATTCAAAAACTTACTAATAGCATTGAACCCTACATCATTAGAAATAAACAAGCATGGAAATATAATCCTCACTATATTCAATATTACATTTAAAGAACAATTGTTGTGAAACTAAAATCAAACCTTTCTTAACTTTTCTTACTTATAAGAAACTCTTTAAACTTATATTATCATATTTTAGCTTATACCCTGATCATATGTAGTGTACTCTACATATGAAGAATTGTAAAAAAATACGATCTCACCGTACAAGACTTAGCTGACACACCCGGGATGCTAAGCCTGACTACATTAATTGCTGGTCTACAATAGGAAAATGGATCTCTAGCCTAGGCACACCTATGGGCCATAAAATTGGACTCCTCCTCTAACCTGAGTACACATGCGGAGAGTCAAACCACCTATTGGCTTTTCTGTACTCTAGTGCCACCAGGATCTCTGGTTGATGTTGGACACTACATACTGTATTTTTAAGGAGACTTCAACTAGGGCTTTGTCCCCCTACCACGTGTTAGTACGATCCGAACCCCGTATACTGGACACTGCTAGGGTTAGGTCATTTCATCCCTACGACGCAGACCTCTCATAGGGAATCTATGGTGTTCAGGGCTACTATTATTACTATAACTTTGATTATATTGTTCTCTGAGAATGATCTCTTTTAATTCTATATGTTAATGACTACTTGGACTATTGAATTGAAATCACTGATGATACTGAACTGAATGCTTAACATATTGTTTACCCCTTTCTTAGAGTTTCTCCTTACTCATGCACATATACCACTTCTCATGTATTCAAACATATATCATGTCTACTAATATAAATATTCTCATTGAACATTTCTCACATTTATGATTGCATCGATAATATACCTATCTAGAGCATGCCATATCTCCACTCGCAATAGCATAACAACATATGCATTTCATGACAAGTACTTGAGTTAGAAAATTCGAATCTCATAAACAAAGCATATATGCATATAAGATAATATTCAGATAAAATCCCACAGTATCACATGAATCATTTCAATCAGCCATTTACTACTAAATTAGATATGTATACTTGTAAAAGCATACTAGATTGGGTTCCCATCCTTGATTACTTGCTATTCACAAGATTTGTATTGTGAAAATCAGAAACTCTATTTGACCATATTTCAAATCAAATATATCCAACATGTAGAATTATATGCACTAGGAACATAAGTAAGATCATATAAACATAAATCCGAATTTCAGCTATAATGTTGTTCAAGCACCCGAATAACTTGAAAATTCAGATCTTCAGAAGATTCTCAATAAACTTATTAATTATGTAGTATTCAAGATACATGGATATATATATCCATGTCATCTTATAAACATTTTTAGATCATAGTTGGAGCATGAATTGAAGTATTCTATAAACTAAATTCAAGAACAATTCTTTTCATTTATTGTTATCCAGGGAGAAATCGAGAATATAAATTAAAACCATCTAATTGAGAACAATTGACTGAAATATTCTTTTACCCACTCACCCTAAGCTGTAAAACAACTTTAAAACGTATCCCATATCTAAAAATCTCGAATCCATATCAAAACCCTAGCAATTGACCTGATTCTTCTTCCTTTCAACTCGAAAACCATATAAATGGGGGATTATGAAGAAAGAGTGAGAAAAGGGGAAGTTTTGACACTTTTTTCAGATCAAATCAAGGGAGGGACGGAATCTTGACATGTGAGAGAAGATTCACCATAAAAGGCTATGCAAAGAAGAAAAATTTACTTGATTTCATCATATCTCGGATAGAGAAACCCTAGATCACCAATTCCACCACTTCCTCCTCTCAAACCCTAACTCTCCCTCTCTCTATAGGATTTCATTTCTCTGGAATGAATTATGAATTATGAGATCTCCTAGTGTGTTAGGTTGACCATATAGAGAAATTAAACTGCTTGGGTGAATTGCACATTGACCACTCACTAAACTTTTTCTTATTTCAACAGATTTTTCTATCATAAAAAAGTTACTATAATTCATGAACTTCAGAGAACAAAACTTCTCCAAAAATTATAAAAAATTATCATGTTTTTTATAATTGAGTTCCAAAGAGTCATTTAAATTTTAGATCATTCCTATATACCATTAAATAAATAAAAATAGAATAGTGCACTGCTATCCAAAAATTTGTTGAATAGTCGGTTGAAGAGAAAATGCTCCAGAACGGCCATGCTAGCTGCCACGGCCGTGCTAAGATGGACCCAACACGGCTGTGCTACATACCACGGCCATGTTGCCTTTATTTCATCAGATTTTAGTGTAAAAGTTGGTCAATAGTTCAATTCTTTCAAAACGGTCGTGTGGCCTAGTATACACGTGCCACCAACGACCCACCACGGTCGTGCTATCCTAGACTTCGACGACCATTTTCATTCTCCTTTGCATATCTCTCTCATTCCTCCCCAACATGAGCCTATTTGGTGAAAATTCTAATTTCAGCCGACTATGGTTTATATTTTCTCAAACCCTAACTATACAAAGAGATAGCATACTTGGGGTTCTCATTAGGTTTAACATATCATGATTGAGATATCATCATTAATCATGTTTATGTAATTATCAATCTAGTAAATCATGTAATCATCCACATAAACCCTAACTTACTGATTAAGATCAGATATGGTCATAACAAGAGTTGTCCTAGTCTCTCTTAGTATCATCTAGAAAAGAGAGAGGGGGGCACCTTGTTTAAGTTTTAGTTGAGTGATAACACTCTTGGTGACATAAGAACCATATAATGTTGAGTATCTTGAACTCTAGGTGAGGTTGTGTCAAGTTATGAAGTATGGGGTTGCCTATCAGTTTAGAAACCATGGATGAAGTCCCCCATCGGTCTAGAAACTTTATGGAAGCATTCATATCACTAGTACATAACCGACCTTTAGTGTCGGTTATTTAAGGCCTTCAGTGTCAGTTTTAATTCGAAACCTATGTGGGCACGGCTAAAACGCTAACCGTTAGGCGTCGATTCTCAAACCAACGCCACAACCCTTCACGCACCACCGAATGCGCCAGTAGGGGGTATAGGCGTCGATTATTAGCTATGAAACCGACGCCATAAACCTTCGCGCCACAGAAAGGGCGCCATCTTGGGCATTATCAGCATCGGTTTATTAGTGATAACCGACGCCATCTCACGCGCTGCCACAGTCATGCTGGTCATCACGGCCGTGTTGTCTAGCCCGCTACCACGGCCGTGCTGGCCAGCACGACCTTGGTGTCTGGTCTGCTGCCACGACCGAGGTGGCCAACACGGCCGTGGTGTCTGGCCCGCTACCACGACCTTGCTGGCCAGCATGGCCGTGGTGCCTGGCCTCATAAGGGAAATCGACGTCGGTTACTAGTAAGGAAACCGACGCCAGAACCATAAGTGTCAGTTCATTATTGATAACCAACGCCACATCACATGCATTAGGCGTCAGTTATAATTGTTTATCCGACTTTGTAATCATTTATCATTAGTTTTAAACAAATAACCGACACCTATTTCATGTTTTTTTTCTTATCAGTCTACAGGCCAGCTGTGGCTGGTCATAGGATGAGAAACCTACAGTTCAGTTATGAACTATAGGTTTTACGACATCCATTGATATCAGCCAACAACATGACACAAACCTGCAAAATTAACAACATTAATTTTCACACATTTAGCAACTTGAAGTTCCATTCGATTTTCGCACATGTAGAAATATTCATGTAGTAATTTGCAGTTCCATTCATTTTCACATTCACACATGTAGAAACATTCATATAGCAGCCAACAGTTTCATTCATTTTCACATTCACACATGTATAAACATTCATACACATGCAGAAACATTCACACATATTATAATTCAGAAATTCATTTACAAAATATCATTCTTTAGTCATTATTCTCTATCAACATCCCAATTATATATTAAAACCCCCACTACTTGTATGGTTGTTGCCCATTCTTCTCTTACATCATTTAATTCTTCTGTCGTATAGGGAGCATGTACATCTGGTAAGGCCTTTCCTATAGTGTGGTCAGTTTTAAATGCCTACAAAGAGAATGATGTATATATATAATTAATAATATATAAATAAGATTGATATATTTCATATTATCTAATGAGACTATATATAATACCTCAGGAATGGTATCGATGTCCACTACGGCATATTTGATAATCATGTGCATAAATCACATCATATAGTATGCACATGCCCATCCGTTGTCTTGTGTAGTACACTATAAATTGAAACATACAAATATCAAAAAAATCAACTACTTAAGCATTGTTCACATAAATAATATATACATTGCAATCGGGAACTTACTTCCACGTTCTTCCGAATAGTTGGCTGGTTCTTTTTCCTGGGGACCTTTCCTCCAGCCGTTTTGAACTCATCTAAACCCCTACATGTTAATGTAACACAATACATTACATAATTAAATAGTAATGTAATAACATATGTTAACGAATATGAAAATGAAATATTTCTCACCAGAATAATGCCATTTTCATTTTGTGTCCATATTTTGAATTCAATTTAGTCCCCTTAGGATCTAGATAATAGACAGTGAACGTCTCGGGGACAATAACTAGTAACTCCCAATGCATACCACTAGAGGTAAAAAAGTAAAAAATTAATAACTCAAAATTCACAATAAAAATGTAATTTTCTGAAGTCTAAATTATAAGCAAAGTAGTACTTACTCCACATTGAATGGAGCTATTATCAACATCTTCTTATTTTGAGAAAAATTTGTAAAAGCATCACATCAGTATTGTTGAACTGACGGAGGGTCTTTAGCTACTAGACTAATCAAAGATGGAATAAAAAATCCTACATGTTCGAATGAAAATTCTGCACATATCTTGTCTAAGTAGTTGCAAAACATGTATTACGTATGCATTAATAAATACGAAACCAGATCACCAGATCCTACACAAGGTATATGGATGTATAAAGAAGATCGCACCTTATCCATAGCTCTATCACAGATGTATTCAACCAATCATATCGAAACAACTCCAAAATATCTTATATAAATAGTTTGCTTTCATATGATTGACCTATAGCATCCACATCTATAGAAACAGTTATAGGGCAATTTATATCATGTTTTCCTAACATACCCCTACAATTAGGACCTAACGGGACAGGTAGGTCCTGTGGAACCCAACTTGGTAATGTAGGAGGTGGAGGTGGAGGCCTAGATGCTCTGTGTGTCTTCTTTTTAACATATATATATATAATTTCATATCAATTGACATCATATACACACACTAACAATTTAACATAATGTAAATTTACTATACAGTTTCAGTATAGAGGACATCTGCTTTTGGCCACAATATCACTCCACCTTCTGCCTCACCAAGCGTTTCACAATCTGGGTGGGCATATGGCAATGGAAGATCCATCCAATTGGGGAATATATGTATCGGGCTCACACGAACCCAACCAGCAGGTAATGGAGACCCATGAAACATTTCCCCTGGTAGGGATGGGTAAGCCGACGCCTCTGCAATGACAAATTCTTTAGTTTTTAGACGGCATGGCTTCAACCCCTACAAATTTTTGTGTAAAGAATGTTATATACATATATACATATCATCTTGAAAAGACTAGTTACTATGTCATAAAAATACTTACAGTGGACGTGCTAGGTGGTGGGTCTACAAGATTACTCCCAACCTCTACCGTAGGAGTAGAGCGGGATGCCATAGGTACTGTCTGCTGAGTGGCAGTCAAAGATGCCTGCCACTTGCTCATTGCTTCTTCAAGTTTCCTATCAACTATCTTATCTAGCTATACATGGATAAAAGAAATGTTAGCTTATGATTATTGAATTCTCTTTTACAGTAACATTATAAAGAAAGAATAGGTTACCTCTTCTTGTGAAAGTCCCACTTTTGGGACATGTTTGCACTGGGATGGCCCAAAGAACACTTTGATGCCCAAACCAGCACCTGCAGCCCTAACACGTCCATGATGCTCTGGGTTACCCAGAGCAACTGTCAATTCATCCCTTGTGCCCTCAGGGATGAACTTGCCCTGTTTCCTCAGCTCGTACAACTCCTGCTAATCGCCAAAACAAAAATTTGTAATTAAGTAAACACCACAAATAATCAATATTCGAACGATTCCTCTAAGAGTTGTATTTTTCCATTTTTGCAGCCGCCTCAGTAGTTGTGGGCTTCCTTATTTCTCCCTTCTTATTTTGCCTCCCAGCTATCCAGACATCATGGTGAGGCAGAGGTGTGGTACCTATAGTAGAGGACTCCTGAGTAGCTACAGACTGAGCAGTGACTCAGCCTGTAGTCTTTGGCGAATGCCTGCATACCCCTTTGGACCCATTGTGTGGTCATGCACATTTAGTGCACGCCTTGCTCTTTGCGCCTCACTGAGGGCCTAGTTAGTATGCACATTAATGATTTGGTTAGTAACACTAAATGTTAATCTTGAATAGGTGAATACAACATATTTTAATTAAATTGGGAGTGACGCCTAATACCTTGAATTCATCAGTTTTTCTTGAAGCAACAAACGCGTCCCATTCTTCTTTGTCCAGGAAGTTCCATTGTTCAATGGATGTCTTCTTCCTCTTGTCACCTTCTTTTATGTATTCTCAGGTGAGATTTGTCCTATAGTTCCTTAGGACTCTCCCATAGCATTGTATCATGCATTTACGATACAGCTTTTCATCCAATTCAAATATACTCTACAAAATAGAATTTCTATTAACTAGTATCCAAAAAATTAGTAATCTAAAAAATAGAATTGCAAATTAATAATAACTCACGCATAAATACTTACATATTACATCTTTCTTCCCCTTAGGAACTTTATGCCAAGAATCTATCTTACAACCGCAATGGCTACGAGTAACATACCCAAGATATAAAACAAACGAATTGTGATTCACTCCAATTGCATTTCGTGCATTATCAAAATCCACAACAAGTTTGGGTCAATTGCCCCTTTGCGCTATTAACTTTTTCATCATAGTGATGCCCCTTCTCTTGTCAACTTTTTGGTGCTGCTCATCAAGTGCCTCAAGTGCTTCAAAAGGGTACATGTGCATCATCAACCTAAAATTTGACAAAATAAACACACTTACAGGATATAATTATAAATGGACATGTAGATATAAATATATGATATATTTTTAAAACTTACATTGTGAGGCGGCACATTGATGTCCTCACCCTCACGGTAATCATTAGCACAGTCATCAGGAGAATGCTCAACCATATGAAAGTTCACATTCACATTGTAAAGCTCACATTATAAAGTAATTCACATTGTAAAAGTCACATTGTAAAGTTCACATTCACATTGTAAAGTAATTCACATTGTAAAGTTCACATTTAGAAAAATAAAACATATAAAAAAATATAAACATGCCTTTAATATTGTGAATTTTTATCAATTAACAATCCTTCATTGTGATCTCCGCGCACATACAAGTCATCATTAGCTTCAATATTTGCTGGTGTTGGCAACCCAACTGAGAATGGACTGGAGTCATCATACTTATCATAGTACTCTTCTTCATCTATAAGATCTTCAATGAACTGTCTTTTACCATGAAGAACAACCGACCATTTATCATTTGTAGGATCATCGATATAAAATACTTGTTTCACCTTTGATGCCAATATGAATGGTTCACCCTTCTCGCCAATCTTTTCAAAGTTCACTAAAGTGAAATCCAATTCATCCACTATAACTCCTTTGGTGTTATCAACCCAATTACATTTGAAGAGCGGAATTCTGAAATCTATGTAGTCAAACTCCCATATGTCTTCAATGACATCATAATATGACATTTTAGCTTCATGTGGACTCTTATCATTTGCACTTGCAAAAAACATAGTCGACGCTTGAAGGGTGACCCCACTGTTTTGGATGACACTCTTATCATCTTGGCGCTTTGTGTAATATGTGAATCCATTAATGTCATACCCTTCATAAGACATAACATTCAATTTTGGTTTAAAGGTGAGGCATTTGATAGTTTTAATAATATCATCTGGTGTTTGAGATAGTTGATGTAAGACTTTATCTTCAAACCACTTAATAAATGTCTTGTTATGCTCTCTAGAAAGCCACATTGTATTGACTTGAGGATATTGTCTCTTGATGAAATTGGTATAGGTTTTTACTCTTTCATAAACAACCTCCCCTGGTATAGGTTTAGGTTCACTCCGTTCCTCATTCAATCCATTGAATGATTTGTGCTTCCTATGATACAAATGGAATTTTGTAAGAAACCTTCGATGACTGAGATATACAGTCTTACCGCCATGTTTTAGTCTTGTTGAATCAGTGTTCTCTTCATATATAGGACACACTTTAGATCCTTTGACACTATATCCAGACAAATTCCCATATGTTGGAAAGTCATTAATAGTGCAAAACAACATAGCATGCAAACAAAATGTCTCTCTTCGTGAAGCATCATAGGTCATCACACCTTCACCCCAGAGTTTCTTTATCAATCAGAGGTTCAAGATAAACATCGGTATCATTTCCAGGTTGTTTAGGGCCCGATATCAACAACGACAACATTACGTACTTATTTTTCATACACATCTAGGGAGGAAGATTGTATATAACAAGCATAACTGGCCAAGTGCTATGTTGGCTGCTCAATGTCCCGTACGGATTCATCCCATCTGTACAAAGCCCAAGTCTTAGATTCCTAACTTCTTCACCAAATTCAGGGTACAATAGATCAATCTTCTTCCACTGTGGGGAATCAGACGCATGTCGTAGGATCCCATCATTATTTTTCTTAACATCTGCATGGCACCTCAAATTCTTCGCATCTATCAGATTGGCAAAAAAGCATTGAAACCGTGATATTATAGGTAGATACCACATCACCTTAGCAGGAGAACCAGTTTTGGACTCCCCCGAAGTCGTCAATTTATACCGTGACACACCACCTTTTGGACAATCTTTCAAATCCACATAGTCCTTTTGAAATAATACACAATCATTCGGGCATGCGTGTATCTTCTTGGCATCCATTCCCATTGGGCACAACAATTTCTTTACTTGGTATGTTGAGATTGGCAGCTCGTTTCCTTCAGGAAGCATTTCTTTCAACAAAGACAACAATGACGTGAAGCTTTTGTCGCTCTATCTATTGTTAGCTTTCAGCTTATACAATCTCAACACAGCGTTAAGCTTCATAAACTTAGTACAACCTGTGTATAACGATATCTCAACATCATGCACAATGTTTCTAAAAATGGGAGGTGGATCGGCGTGCTCTACCCCACAACTAGCCAGCATCGCATCAACGATGTCTACTGGAACTGGTTCATTCACATCTACATCATCAGAGGCAATTTCTTCTTCCACACAAGCACTGCTATCGACATCCACTGGTTTCGGGTTTGAAATCTCTCCATGCCAGTGCCATTCTGTATAGCCTTGTATAATCCCGTTGCACATGACATGTCTTTTGATTTTGTCACCAGTGCTGACTTTCAAGATGTTACTGCAATGCCTACATGGACAGTAGAACCTATCTCCAGGTTGTTTCATATGTTCCTTGGCAAATCTAATAAACTGGTCAAGACCAGAAATAAACTCTGGGATGCAGCGATTGTGAATGGATATCCATGATCTATCCATTCTATGATCAAAGAGAAAACATGTATATATTACAACAAGATTAGGGTCTAGGGTTAATAGATTAGAGTTTTTGCATGGTTAAAACTTTAGGCCAACAAATACATATGTTGTCATTATTATATATAATAAATGTGTACCACCTATCCCATTCTTGAACACCTAATCACACTAGTAAGTGTATAATGTGTATTGGGTTTTCAAGAAAATTTCGGCAGCATTTCCCCGCTGTTCTCTAAGTATATATGTACTTAGAGAAAAAATCGGGAAATTGTAACATCCCTGACCTGGGTTATGAACTAACCCTAGGTGTTTTGCATAAATGTGTAATAAAATCCTTGTGATTATCTTTTGGCATGTAATTAAGTTCCTAAGGAACATATATTCCTTTTTCTGTCCCTTTTGAATAATGTTGTAATATTGTTTTGTAATACAGGGACCTTGTGCAAATTACCCAGTTAAGGGGTTAACTTGCAAAATTGCACATGTTAAGATGTTCCTTTGATGATGAGACATCATATGAGTGAATATGATGAGGAATGATGAATTTTCCCCAAGCTTGAGCATCAAGATGCAGCTTGTGGAATGATCCTTGTGCTTAAAAACCCTAAATTGGAGTAAAGTGTAATTTACCCAATTTAAGGGGTGCAACTTGTAAAATACATCATCTAGAACATCTCTTATGACTCTTGTCATCATTTAGAGTAGAAATGATGAAAGGGACACATCAATGAATAAACAGATAAGAAAAATGATCTTGTGCATAAAATTCACCATGTATGTGTAAGAGGACCTTCATGTGTATACCCTAGTTGAAGGTTGATCTTTCTACCCTTAGATCTTGAATAGTGATGAACTTTGCTTAAGTTTAGATGGCTTGGACGTGCCTTAGAAATAAGGAGGGACTTAGATGAGAATCCCATGCTTGAGAGGTCCTTATGGTGCAAAATGGCCTTAAGGTATATAAGTCTTTTTCCTAGTAAACCAAGTAAACGATTCCTCATTCTCTTCACTTCTCTTCTTTATCAAAACGACCAAGGCTGAGCTCTGGAGCTCAGGAGATGATCAACTAGGAGCTAAGGTGAGAAGAACCATCCCCAAGCTCGGATTCTTGCATGAATTCATCTTTTAAGGTTGGTTTTGTGGATAATTCACTTAGCTTTCTTGTTCTAGCCATCTTTTCCCAACCTTTCCTTGGAGAAAAACCCTTGGCCGACCTGTGGAGCTCAAGACACCATTAAAGACTTGAAGCTTGGAAGCTTGGAGCTCAAGGAACGACCTTAAGGCGGGTTTTATAATTCTAAACCTTTTGCTTTGTTATGCATACTTTTATTCGTACAAATAATAGTTAGTTCTTCTTCTTCCCCATCCTTCTTTGCAACCTTGCAAGCGTTTTCGTGAAGAAAAGACCTTGGTTTCAAGGTTGAAGACAAAGGGCGTTAATACCTATGTTGTTCCTTATCCAACTTTACTAAACGATCTTGGACCAATAGGTCAAACGATCTCACACTCGTTTCAATCCAAACGGGTTCAATAGGTCGGTTTTTGCCAAACGGGTTCCAACCCATTTGAGGGTGTTGATCAAGCATTGACCGTTTGGGATTTCTGTTGAAAATTATGTAGGCTAATGACCCACCAAATTTGAGGGGTTAACTCCAAAGGAATCGTAGGTTGAAGGCCAATCAATTAGGCAATCAAATTGAATTAAGTGCTGTTTTCTAAGCTAATTAACTTGAATCTTTGGGCAAACGGGTTCCAACCCGTTTGAGGGTGTTGACCAAGCATTGACCGTTTGGGATTCCTGTTCATAATATATTGAATTTCATTTCTACCAAGAATCATGATCTATTTCCTAACCAATTAAGAGTTGAAGGCATTTCAACACCCTAACCCTAATCGGGTTAAATTTGCTGTTTTTCATATAGATTTTGATGAGTGTTGGGTTGAAGGACCCAAACGAGTTCAAACCCATTTGGGGGTTCATCCAAACGATCTCACACTCGTTTAGTGACACCCCAAGACCGTTTGAAGGTTTAGGGTTAAAGAAATGTGATGGTTTGAGGGTCCAATCACAAGATATTGATAAATTGATGAAAAGTGCTGATTTATAATTTAATTAGGACTCAACCCTTATCAAATCAACTTAAGTTTTGGTCAAACTTTGGGCAAACGGTCTCAAGACCGTTTGGAGATCATTCAAATGATCTCAAGGTCGTTTGGGCCATGTTTGGGCCCAATTGGAGTCCAATTGATAGGTTCAACCTTGTTTTGATTCACATTGTTGAAAAATTGATGAGTAGCCGATTGGAAACCTTAATTGAGTTAGACTTAACCATAATTGGCTTTCAATTGAAGGTCAAATTGGTGCCCAATTGATTGAGGCTCAACTTATTTGACTCAATTTGTAAGTGGTTAACATTTCTTGGGCCAATTGAAGGCTTCAACTTAAGAAATCTTTTTCAAACATAACCAATGTGTCACCTTTATGTTCATGCGGTTTGAACCCAAGTTGGTCCACACTCGTTTGAGTCCAAATGAGTCCATACTCGTTTGAGTCCAAATGAGTCCACACTCGTTTGAGTCCAAATGAGTCCACACTCGTTTCAGCCCAAATGAGTCCACACTCGTTTGACCTCAAACGGGTTCACACTCGTTTGAACTCAAACGGGTTCACATCCGTTTAGACTCAATTGGGTTCACACCCGTTTAGACTTCAAGTGGGTCCACACCCGTTTAAGGTCAAGTGGGTCCACACTCGTTTAAGGCTCAAATCGGTCCAAGGTCGTTTGAGGTTAAACGAGTTCAAGGTCGTTTAAGAATCAAATGGGTTGAAGGTTGAGGGTTAAACCCTAAACCAATGGGAGACCTTCAAGGTTGATTATACTTAATCACTTGAAAGTGTAAAAGGTTCAATGATGATCTAATCTAAACCCTAATGGTAACCTAAGATGTTAAGGGACCAAGTGGCTAATAAAATGACCCATGATGATGGTCAATGGGTAAATTACCAAAATGCCCCTGAAAGGTTCAATTGAGTGATACCTTGTTTTAATCAAACCCTAATCACATAATAGTGATGAGTTGACTTGTGTTAGTCAATAAGGACTTAACCCAACCTAATCTAGAGTGGTGTAATCACCATCTACCAGTTAGAGGAGAGAGAATGTACCAATTATGGTGGAAACTCAAGTAAAATACCTTCAATATACATGAATGTGCATGAATAGGGTATGATCCACTATGTGAAATCATGTAAACCCTAATTATGATAATTGATGAATCTCAATCTTATCTGAGGTCTTTAATGATGATGTTTCTCATACATAGGTGATGTTATGAGATCAATTCACCATGATGTGAATAGTAAACCCTAATTCTAGGGTGATGACATGTAATGTGAATAGTAAACCCTAATTGATGAAAACTAGGGAAACCTAGCTCTTGTATGAGTAGGGAGATACAACTTCTTTAAATAAGTTATTTACTGTTATTAGTTGATTTAACCATGCAGGTTCCTTTATGAGGATGATCATATCCAGGTATGGATGATGATACTATATTCATCAAAAGCATGTTGTTAGCTTTATGAATAGTGACATATATCCTGATGCCTTGTTAATAGCATCTTATGAGATTGATAGGCTGTGAGAGCCATGAATACCATCAAGGTCATGCTTTAAGAGATGACTTGTGATGAGAGTATTGAGAAATGATAATTGATGAGAGTTAGGCTTGTTACATTTAGTATTCTTCCTTCATAGTTGCTATGCTACTGATTAATCGGAACCATGGTAAATATATTCCGAGCCTCGAAAGGCACAAAGATTACAATACTCACTCTAGTGTGTGGAACTGATAAACACCATAAGGCATGACCTTATAAGGTGCAAAGAAAATAAAACCCCAATTGGTTTACAAGAGTTCCCAATTTCGGAGACAAGTAGGGGAAATAGAACCTAGTCTATTACAATAAGTTTTGAACAGAAGCTTAAGCTCGTGATCAAGTTTAGCAAATAGAACAAGGGTGTCTTGTTTTTTGCCTCCAAATTTCCTTGAGTTACGTTCTCTCCAGATCAGATGGGAGATGCCCGTAATGCACCATAACATTAAGGTTTTATCATCTTTAGGCATGCTATCAATGTGGATTAAGCTCTGAGTGAGACTTTTATGTTCGTTAATACCAAATTTGATAGCTGCTCTTGCCCAGAGATATTTCCAGAATTTGCAAGAATCGAAGAGATGTTCCACAGATTCTGGATGAGATTCACACAGAAGACATGTAGTAGAGATGTTGTACCATCTACTTACAATGTCGGATGTGTACAGGTAGTTTTTGTAAGCTTTGAACGCAGTGATGCTCCATCTCGGATGAAATAGGGAGCCCCATATATTCCTTGCAGCTGGATCAGCTGGAAGCTTTTGTCTGCAGCTTTCCCATATTTGAGAGTTGCTTTGCTCGGGGGTGAACTTAGACCAGAGAGCGGCCATTCTGCGCCAAGTAGTAGAGTAACCCCAACGATGGGTGGGTATGGAGTCAGGGAGAGACTTATATCTCTGTAGCATCCAAATGGCCCATATGGAAGTTCCTGTACACAGTTTTTGTAGTCGCAGACTAGTGAAGTAGTCTGCAAGATCAAATAGGGAAGGAAGGTCTAGACCACCTTCGTCTAAAGGGAAAGAGAGTCTGGTCCAGCTAGCTGGATGCGAGGCACAGCACCATATGAAATCATTTAGCATGATCTCCATTCTTCTGATAGCCGAAGCTGGGATTTCACCTTGGGCCATCCAGTATTTGATGAGTCCAAGAGCGCAGCTCTTGATCAGTGTTAACCTGCCGGCCATTGAGAGTTTGGAGCCCGGCCATCTGCTGATGAGATCTTTTAGACGATCCAGGCACTCATGGAAGTGCTTACATATAAGGTTACCTCCCGCAATGGGGAAGCCTAACTATGCTACTGATTAATGTTTGAGAACTTGTATGATGATAAAAGAATACTAAATTGTACCTAACTAATCAAGTATAATCATACCATGTAGAGCCCTGATCATAGATCCATCATAGTCAGAAGTTATATGATGGTGAAATAGGTTTTCCTAAGGGAACTCCTGGAGCACATACTTTTGAGTATGTGGGGTATATGGATGTGTAAAACCTTACATCCTAGTGTAGGAATTGATGTAGATGTATCTTAATCTATCAATCCTTCACTATGTGTTCATGCCGGGGTGATGTAACACCAATCTCCCAAGGAAGTCTTTTATACCGCATCGATTAGAGATAAACAAGAAATCTTTCGATGGCGAAGAGAGTACAGAATGCCACTGTGACTCTAATAGCGAAGTACCAGAATGCCCTGGTAAGCTATAGAAGAAGAGACACTAGATGTCCCGCATGTTGATCCTCACATTGAATGAGGAAGATGAGGTCATAAGAATCCGGCTCTTTTGATGACCTATGTATGATATCGATGCGACTTAATAGTGATCGGTTGGAGTATGAGTGGTATACCTCATCTCCTCAGGGTATAATGATGTTTGTAAAACATAATCAACCGCGTACCTTATCTGCTTAGATTGAACCACGACATACATTGGTTGAAGATACATTACTTAGTATACATGTTCTTCATAATCCTTAAATGTTGTTGTTCTAATTGATAACAATCTGTTGTTGATTACCTTAAAGCTTTTATTGCTTATAATGTTCTTGATTGCTATAATAAAGCTTCTAGAGGAGAGTTATAACTCTCGCTGGGACAATTATTTAAAATTGTCTCACCCCGTAGATTTCAACTTTTTAGGTGGTCGTCGAGGATGAAGGAACCATTCTGCAGGCGGTCAGCAGCAGCAGCAGCAGCACCAGGAGCAGTAGTAAATCTCCGGTGGAGATTTAGACTGCTGAGTTGTGTAGTTAGATAGTCAGTCTTATGTGTTCTCTGTACTCTCAGGTCCTTGGAGTCTTTTGGTCTGAGATTTTGGTTTTGAGTTCTTGAGATTTTGTATCATGTTGTATATAATTACTCAAGAAGTAATTATTAGAGATGTAATAGTTTATCTCCTTTTTATGAAAGAAGTTTTTATGAATTCAAGCCCTTATCTTGAAAAGTTTTAATTTCCCATGATTTTTGTCTTCCGCTGTTAATCGATTGCTTCCGCTAAGTTTATATCGTGGTTTGGAGATCGGAGCCCACAATTAAGTGGTATCAGAGCTCTAGGTACGCTGAGTCTACAGAGACATAGGACTTAGGATGTTGAGTCTATCCTTAGTGTTTCTTTCCTATCTAATAGAGTCTTATGCTCCTCAGGAGAAGAAGATAAGTTAAGGATGTACGGACCACACGAAGAACATGAGGAGTATGAGGCTGAGAGTAGTGTTGATGCACCCCGAGGAGGTGCAAGAAACCGAGAGATAGAGCAACCTGTACCTGAACCACCTCAGTTTGACCCAACTGACATGGGTAACCCAGCTGTCCAGACTATGTTCGGGCAGTTTATGACTGCCATGACACACATCACCGACAGGATGCCCATGCCTGCACATAGGGCACCTGCCCAGCCTGAAGGACAAGGTATCAATAAGACGTTCGAGCGACTTCGTCGTGTCGGAGCAACCGAGTACTTTGGAACAGCTGATCCTGCAGATGCCAATCTGTGGTTAACAGAGTTAGAGAAAGCTTTTAAAATCCTTAACATCCCTGAAGGTGAGAAAGTTAGACATGCTGTCTATCTTCTCAAAGGAAGTGCTGGTCACTGGTGGACCATGGAAGAGCAGAAAAGGCCTGGAATAGAGATCTCGTGGGAAGACTTTCGTCAGGAATTTGTCCACAGATATTTTCCAAAGACCTTCCTGGATGAGAAGATCTCTCAGTTTGAGAGACTGAGGCAGGGTATGATGAACATTAGCGAGTATGAGGCTAAGTTCATGGAGTTATTGCGGTTTTGTCCGCACATGGCTTCCATAGAAGAAGAAAGAATCAGAAGGTTCGAGAAGGGTTTAAACGCCGACTTGACTACTCCTGTGTCTGCCCTAGAGAGTCGGGAGAGGTTTTCTACCTTCGTTGAGTCAGTCCAAAGGATAGAGAAATCTATAGTCGAGAAGAGACAAACCCATAAGAGATATCCGCAGTTCCAGGGTTCTTCATCTAGAGACTTTAAGAAGCCTAGATTCTCTGCACCTACACCTCCACCACCCAGATCTGGTTTTCAGACACAGTGGTCCCCAAGTAGAGGTAGAGGACGAAGCCTACCACTACAAGAGACTCGCAGTTCAGCATCAATGTCAGTCACAGGACCACCCAAACCACAACAACTGGAAAGAAGCTGCTACAACTGTGGGAAGGTGGGACACTTGATGAAGGACTGTAGGTCTAGGCCTGTCAGTGTGACACAGCCTCAGAGACAGAGTCAACAGGGATCACAGAGAAGGCAGTCTCAAGGAGCAGCTAGAGGATGTGGGCAAGCGTCTCAAGCTGGATCATCAGCACCACCTCAACATCAGGCGACAACGAGGTTCTATGCTATGAACCCACTAGATGCAGTGGTAAATCCACGGGTAGTGGCAGGTCAGATGGAACTTTTATATTCTGATATGTCTAAATCCTGTGTTGTGTCTGTTCTGATTGACCCGGGTGCTATGCACTCCTTTGTCACTCGGAGAGTGATTCGTAGCTGCAATATGACAATTAGTCATAGGGCAGATAGCTTGTTTTTGGAGACTGCGTTGAATGGGTCTGCCGTTTTGTAGGAGGTATGCTCTCCCTGCATCCTCTTCTTTTCTGATCATCGCATTCAAATGGATCTTATACCACTTGATATGCAAGGATTTGATATAATCCTAGGAATGGATACCTTAGAGAGGTATAAAGTTGTCTTGGATTGTGAGTCCAAGTTGGTTGTGTTTGCTGATGATAGCAGCACATGGATCTTTCAAGGAGAGAGAAAGATTCTACCCACCTGTCTTGTATCAGCTATGGTTGCTGATAAGCTGATGAGGCAAGGATGTTATGCATTCTTAGCCCATGTGGTAGATGTTACCAAGTGGAGTCCCAATCCTGCTGAAGTTCCTATAGTCAGGGAATTCGAGGATGTGTTTCATGAAAAACTTCCTGGTATACCACCACCTTGGGAGATTGATTTTGAGATGAATTTGGTTCCAGATACGAAGCCCATAGCCCAGACTCCGTATAGGATGGTGCCTGCCGAGATGGCAGAACTCAAGAAACAACTTCAAGAGTTACTTGACAAATGTTTCATCCGACCGAGTACCTCACCTTGGGGTGCTCCGGTTTTGTTTGTTAAAAAGAAAGATGGGTCAATGCGGTTGTGCATTGACTACAGACAACTTAATAAAGTAACAATAAAGAACAAGTACCCTTTTCCGAGGATTGATGATCTTTTTGACCAGTTGCGTGGTGCAACAGTCTTCTCAAAGATAGATTTGAGTTCTGGATATCATCAACTCCACATTAAGGACAATGACAGACAAGATATGGTCACTATGAGTTCACGGTTATGTCATTCGGACTAACCAATGCACTAGCTGCATTCATGGAACTCATGAATAGAGTCTTTCGACCCTTCCTTGATCAGTGTGTTGTCGTCTTCATAGATGACATTCTGATTTATAGTAAGGATGCCCAGCAGCATGAGCAGCATCTTCGCCAAACATTGACCTTGCTAAGAGAACATAAGCTATACGCTAAGTTTAGCAAGTGTGAGTTCTGGTTACCTGAAGTGTCTTTTCTTGGACATGTGATATCTGCCACGGGTATTCGTGTTGACCCTATAAAGGTAGAATCTGTTCTACAATGGGAACAACCGAAAACACCGACGGAGATTAGAAGTTTCTTGGGATTAGCTGGTTATTATCGAAAGTTTATTAAGAATTTCAGTTCTATAGCCTTACCTTTGACCAAGTTAACCCGGAAAGATGTTCCTTTTTCTTGGAGTGATAAGTGTCAATAGTCTTTCCAACTATTGAAGGAGAGGTTGACAAGTGCACCTGTGCTTGTGCTACCTGAGCAAGGAAAAGGATATGTAGTCTTTTGTGATGCCTCCAAGAATGGACTTGGATGTGTGTTGATGCAGGATAAACAAGTGATTTCTTTTGCTTCCCGACAGATTAAGAAGCACGAGGAGAATTACCCGACACATGATCTGGAGTTAGCTGCTGTGGTTCATGCCTTGAAAATCTGGAGGCATTATCTCTACGGAGAAACATTCCAGATATTCACAGATCACAAAAATCTTAAGTATATCTTCTCTCAGCATGAGCTTAACATGAGGCAACGTCGCTGGATGGAGTTAATCAAGGACTACGACTGTACGATTGATTACCATCCAGGCAAGGCAAATGTGGTTGCAGATGCCTTGAGTAGGAAATTAGCAACATCATCCTCTGATAGGGCACAATTAAACTCTTTAGTATGCTCTAGGAGAGATATGCTTATCTCTTTAAGGCAAAACAATGTACAAATGAAGGTGTCATGGATTGCCGGGTTGTTGGCTGAGATGCATATCAAACCTACTCTAAGAGAGCAGATAAGAGAGGCACAATTAAAGGATGATGTAGTTCAGCAGATCAGATCTGAGTATGGTGATGAGAAACATAATGGTTTCCATGATTCAGATGACCAAGTGGCATGCTATCATGGGAGGATGATAGTGCCGGATATAGATAACTTGAGGAAGTTAGTCCTGGAAGAAGCTCATTCTTTGATGTATGCTATGCATCCAGGAAGCACCAAGATGTATCAAAACTTGAAAGATATGTATTGGTGGCCTGGGATGAAGAAGGACGTAGCTAAGTTTGTTCTGAGGTGTCCAGTGTGTCAGCAAGTTAAAGCTGAACACCAGAAGCCTGCAGGGATAATGCAACCTTTACCCATACCATAGTGGAAGTGGGACCATGTGACCATGGAATTTGTTGTTGGCCTACCTAGGACAAGCAAAGGACATGATTCCATTTGGGTAATTGTTGATAGGTTGACAAAGACAGCGCATTTCTTACCTGTCAAAACAACCTATTCTGCGGAGAGGTTATCACAGTTATATGTTCAAGAGATAGTGCGTTTGCACGGATTTCCTGTCACTATAGTTTCTGACAGAGGTCCCCAATTTACAAGTCATTTTTGGGAACAGTTACACAGAGCCTTAGGCACCAAGCTAAGGTTTAGTATGGCCTTTCATCCACAGACTGATGGACAGTCAGAAAGAACCATACATACCTTGGAAGACCTGTTGAGAGCATGTGTTCTCCAGTTTACCGGAAGTTGGGATCTACACCTAAGCTTGATAGAGTTTGCCTATAACAATAGCTATCAGCATAGTATTGATATGGCACCTTATGAAGCCTTGTATGGCAGACGTTGTAGATCACCCTTGTGTTGGTATGAGACTGGTGAGCATCAATTGTTAGGACCTGATCTTGTGCAGCAAACTACAGAAAAGATTAAGGTAATACAACAACAGATTAAGACTACACAGGATAGGCAGAAATCTTATGCTGACAAGCATCGTAGACCTTTAGAGTTCCAGGTTGGAGACAGAGTGTATCTCAAGGTCTCGCCTTGGAAAGGAGTCCTTCGTTTTGGAAGGAAAGGGAAGTTAGCTCCTAGATTTATGGGGCCTTTTCCAATCATTGAACGAGTTGGAAAAGTAGACTATAAACTAGAGCTGCCACCAGAGTTACAAAGGTTACACCCTGTGTTTCACATTTCTATGCTAAGGAAATGGCACCCTGATACTGAGTCAGTTCTACAACCTATGGAGGTAGAATTGAATGATGATATATCTTATGATGAAGGACCAGTGTCAATCCTTGATAACAGAATTAAAAAGCTAAAGAAGAAAGATATAAGCCTTGTGAAAGTCCTCTGGAACCACCGTGGTGTCGAAGAAGCCACTTGGGAACTAGAGGATGAGATGAGAAGGAAATACCCTGCTCTTTTCTCTTAATACGTTTTATCAATTTCGGGGACGAAATCCTTGTAAGGGGTGGATAATTTGTAACATCCCTGACCTGGGTTATGAACTAACCCTAGGTGTTTTGCCTAAATGTGTAATAAAATCCTTGTGATTATCTTTTGGCATGTAATTAAGTTCCTAAGGAACATATATTCCTTTTTCTGTCCCTTTTGAATAATGTTGTAATATTGTTTTGTAATACAGGGACCTTGTGCAAATTACCTAGTTAAGGGGTTAACTTGCAAAATTGCACATGTTAAGATGTTCCTTTGATGATGAGACATCATATGAGTGAATATGATGAGGAATGATGAATTTTCCCCAAGCTTGAGCATCAAGATGTAGCTTGTGGAATGATCCTTGTGCTTAAAAACCCTAAATTGGAGTAAAGTGTAATTTACCCAATTTAAGGGGTGCAACTTGTAAAATACATCATCTAGAACATCGCTTATGACTCTTTTCATCATTTAGAGTAGAAATGATGAAAGGGACACATCAATGAATAAACAGATAAGAAAAATGATCTTGTGCATAAAATTCACCATGTATGTGTAAGAGGACCTTTATGTGTATACCCTAGTTGAAGGTTGATCTTTCTACCCTTAGATCTTGAATAGTGATGAACTTTTCTTACGTTTATATGGCTTGGACGTGCCTTAGAAATAAGGAGGGACTTAGATGAGAATCCCATGCTTGAGAGGTCCTTATGGTGCAAAATGGCCTTAAGGTATATAAGTCTTTTTCCTAGTAAACCAAGTAAACGATTCCTCATTATCTTCACTTCTCTTCTTTCTCAAAATGACCAAGGCTGAGCTCTGGAGCTCAGGAGATGATCAACTAGGAGCTAAGGTGAGTAGAACCATCCCCAAGATCGAATTCTTGCATGAATTCATCTTTTAAGGTTTGTTTTGTGGATAATTCACTTAGCTTTCTTGTTCTAGCCATCTTTTCCCAACCTTTCCTTGGAGAAAAACCCTTAGCCGACCTATGGAGCTCAAGACACCATTAATGAATTGAAGCTTGGAAGCTTGGAGCTCAAGGAACGACCTTAAGGCGGGTTTTATAATTCTAAACCTTTTGCTTTGTTATGCATACTTTTATTCGTACAAATAATAGTTAGTTCTTCTTCTTCCCCATCCTTCTTTGCAACCTTGCCCAAGAGTTTTCATGAAGAACAGACCTTGGTTTCAAGGTTGAAGACAAAGGGCATTAATACCTATGTTTTTCCTTATCCAACTTTACTAAACGATCTTGGACCAATAGGTCAAACGATCTCACACTCGTTTCAATCCAAACGGGTTCAATAGGTCGGTTTGGCCAAACGGGTTCCAACCCATTTGAGGGTGTTTACCAAGCATTGACCGTTTGGGATTTCTGTTCACAATTATGTAGGCTAATGACCCACCAAATTTGATGGGTTAACTCCAAAGGAATCGTAGGTTGAAGGCCAATCCATTAGGCAATCAAATTGAATTAAGTGCTGTTTTCTAAGCTAATTAACTTGAATCTTTGGGCAAACAAGTTCCAACCCGTTTGAGGGTGTTGACCAAGCATTGACCGTTTGGGAT
Source organism: Alisma plantago-aquatica (assembly GCA_963693085.1). NCBI lineage: Eukaryota > Viridiplantae > Streptophyta > Magnoliopsida > Alismatales > Alismataceae > Alisma > Alisma plantago-aquatica. The sequence goes on from OY856413.1 coordinate 1,046,658,478, forward strand.
TCCTGTTCATAATATATTGAATTTCATTTCTACCAAGAATCATGATCTATTTCCTAACCAATTAAGAGTTGAAGGCATTTCAACACCCTAACCCTAATCGGGTTAAATTTGCTGTTTTTCATATAGATTTTGATGAGTGTTGGGTCGAAGGACCCAAACGAGTTCAAACCCGTTTGGGGGTTCATCCAAATGATCTCACACTCGTTTAGTGACACCCCAAGACCGTTTGAAGGTCTAGGGTTAAAGAAATGTGATGGTTTGAGGGTCCAATCACAAGATATTGATAAATTGATGAAAAGTGCTGATTTATAATTTAATTAGGACTCAACCCTTATCAAATCAACTTAATTTTTGGTCAAACTTTGGGCAAACGGTCTCAAGACCGTTTGGAGATCATCCAAACGATCTCAAGATCGTTTGGGCCAAGTTTGGGCCCAATTGGAGTCCAATTGATAGGTTCAACCTTGTTTTGATTCACATTGTTGAAAAATTGATGAGTAGCCGATTGGAAACCTTAATTGAGTTAGACTTAACCATAATTGGCTTTCAATTGAAGGTCAAATTGGTGCCCAATTTGTTGAGGCTCAACTTATTTGACTCAATTTGTAAGTGGTTAACATGGCTTGGGCCAATTGAAGGCTTCAACTTAAGAAATCTTTTTCAAACATAACCAATGTGTCACCTTTATGTTCATGCGATTTGAACCCAAGTTGGTCCACACTCGTTTGAGTCCAAACAAGTCCACACTCATTTGAGTCCAAACGAGTCCACACTCATTTAAGCACAAACGAGTCCACACTCCTTTGACCTCAAACGGGTTCACACTCGTTTGAACTCAAACGGGTTCACATCCGTTTAGACTCAATTGGGTTCACACCCGTTTAGACTTCAAGTGGGTCCGCACCCGTTTAAGGTCAAGTGGGTCCACACTCGTTTAAGGCTCAAATGGGTCCAAGGTTGTTTGAGGTTAAATGAGTTCAAGGTCGTTTAAGAATCAAATGGGTTGAAGGTTGAGGGTTAAACCCTAAACCAATGGGAGAACTTCAAGGTTGATTATACTTAATCACTTGAAAGTGTAAAAGGTTAAATGATGATCTAATATAAACCCTAATGGTAACCTAAGTTGTTAAGGGACTAAGTGGCTAATAAAATGACCCATGATGATGGTCAATGGGTAAATTACCAAAATGCCCCTGAAAGGTTCAATTGAGTGATACCTTGTTTTAATCAAACCCTAATCACATAATAGTGATGAGTTGACTTGTGTTAGTCAATAAGGACTTAACCCAACCTAATCTAGAGTGGTGTAATCACCATCTACCAGTTAGAGGAGAGAGAATGTACCAATTATGGTGGAAACTCAAGTAAAATACCTTCAATATACATGAATGTGCATGAATAGGGTATGATCCACTATGTGAAATCATGTAAACCCTAATTATGATAATTGATGAATCTTAATATTATCTGAGGTCTTTAATGATGATGTTTCTCATACATAGGTGATGTTATGAGATCAATTCACCATGAGGTGAATAGTAAACCCTAATTCTAGGGTGATGACATGTAATGTGAATAGTAAACCCTAATTGATGAAAACTAGGGAAACCTAGCTCTTGTATGAGTAGGGAGATACAATTTCTTTAAATAAGTTATTTACTGTTATTAGTTGATTTAACCATGCAGGTTCCTTTATGAGGATGATCATATCCAGGTATGGATGATGATACTATATTCATTAAAAGCATGTTGTTAGCTTTATGAATAGTGACATATATCATGATGCCTTGTTAATAACATCTTATGAGATTGATAGGCTGTGAGAGCCATGAATACCATCAAGGTCATGCTTTAAGAGATGACTTGTAATGAGAGTATTGAGAAATGATAATTGATGAGAGTTAGGCTTGTTACATTTAGTATTCTTCCTTCATAGTTGCTATGCTAATGATTAATATTTGATAACTTGTATGATGATAAAAGAATACTAAAGTGTACCTAACTAATCAAGTATAATCATACCATGTAGAGCCCTGATCATAGATCCATCATAGTCAGAAGTTATATGATGGTGAAACAGGTTTTCCTAAGGGAACTCCTGGAACACATACTTTTGAGTATGTGGGGTATATGGATGTGTAAAACCTTACATCCTAGTGTAGGAATTGATGTAGATGTATCTTAATCTATCAATGCTTCACTATGTGTTCATGCCGGGGTGATGTAACACCAATCTCCCGAGGAAGTATTTTATACCGCATCGATGAGAGATAAACAAGAAATCTTTCGATGGCGAAGAGAGTACAGAATGCCACTGTGACTCTAATAGCGAAGTACCAGAATGCCCTGGTAAGCTATAGAAGCAGAGACACTAGATGTCCCACATGTTGATCCTCACATTGACTGAGGAAGATGAGGTCATAAGAATCCGGCTCTTTTGATGACCTATGTATGATACCGATGCAACTTAATAGTGATCGGTTGGAGTATGAGTGGTATACCTCATCTCCTCAGGGCATAATGATGTTTGTAAAACATAATCAACCGCGTAGCATATCTGCTTAGATTGAACCACGAGATAAATTGGTTGAAGATACATTACTTAGTATACATGTTCTTCATAATCCTTAAATGTTGTTTTTCTAATTGATAACAATCTGCTGTTGATTACCTTAAAGCTTTTATTGCTTATAATGTTCTTGATTGCTATAATAAAGCTTCTGGCGGAGAGTTATAACTCTCGCTGGGACAATTATTTTAAATTGCCTCACCCCGTAGATTTCAACTTTTTAGGTGGTCGTCGAGGACGAAGGAACCATCTGCAGGCGGTCAGTAGAAGCAGCAGCAGCAGCAGCACCAGGAGCAGCAGTAAATCTCAGGTGGAGATTTAGACTGCTGAGTTGTGTAGTTAGATAGTCAGTCTTATGTGTTCTCTGTACTCTCAGGTCCTTGGAATCTTTTGGTCTGAGATTTTGGTTTTGAGTTCTTGAGATTTTGTATCATGTTGTATATAATTACTCAAGAAGTAATTATCAGAGATGTAACATTTTATCTCCTTTTTATGAAAGAAGTTTTTATGAATTCAAGCCCTTATCTCGAAAAGTTTTAATTTCCCATGATTTTTGTCTTCTGCTGTTAATCGATTGCTTCCGCTAAGTTTATATCGTGGTTTGGAGATCGGAGCCCACAGAAATGTTGCCAAAATTTTCTTGAAAACCAAATACACATTATACACTTACATCCTAAGTGAGATTAGGTGTTCAAGAATAGTCCCAAACTGGGGACTATCCAAGATTTACTCCTAATGAGTAAATCTTGGACGGGTTTCTAGGCCAACAAATACATGTGTTGTCATTCATATATATAATAAATGTGTACCACCTATCCCATTCTTGAACACCCAATCTCACTAGTAAGTGTATAATGTGTATTGGGTTTTCAAGAAAATTTCGGCAACATTTCCCCACTGTTCTCTAAGTACATATGTACTTAGAGAAAAAATGGGGAAATGCTACCAAAATTTTCTTGAAAACCCAATACATATTATACACTTACATCCTAAGTGAGATTAGGTGTTCTAGAACAGTCCCAAACTGGGGACTATCCAAAATTTACTCCTAATGAGTAAATCTTGGATGGGTTTCTACGCCAACAAATAAATGTGTTGTCATTCTATAACATAGATTTCAACATTTTGAGTGTCCATGCATGTTCATCATCAAGATAAAGATCACACATAAATTAGTATGACCTAGGGATGGAGAGATTCATTATTGATTTCAAAATTTCAAACTAGCTCATGCATTATCATCAATATACATCATACAATAGGGATTCATGTAGATGTTAGGGTGATACATCACTACAAAATCAGAGATTTAACATTAGGGTTTTAATATCTTACATAGATTGATCACAAGATTTCAGCAATATAGTTAATTCAAGATTATGGTGAAATGTGTATTACGATTTTAATATCTTAATTCAACATGCATCAAAATTTACAAAATTAGGTCAAGCATTAGTATTGCAAATGTATCCTTCTCCCTCCTTACCAAATGGATAAAAGCAAGGCAACGACTATGTGGGCTGGCCACGACCGTGGCTGTGTTGGCCTACCACGGCCGTGCTGGCCAGCACGACCATGTTGCCTAAGGGTAGCATGACTGTGGTCGGCCAACACAGCCACAGCCGTGACCAGCCCACACGGTCGTGGCCTTGCTGTATTCCATGTGGTAAGGAGAGGGAGCTGGAAGTAGAAGAAGAGGTGGAGGAAAAAGAAGGGCAGTGGCCTACCTGGGCAGGAAAGCAGTGGCTTGGAGAGCAGGGGTAGGTACCAGAGCAACGCGTAAACCACGGTGAGCAGGAGAAGGAGCAGGAGCAGGCTCAGGCGGCCGACGAGGAGTTCCAGATTAGAGCGGCGGCGCCGACCAATAGCTAGGTGCAGAGTAGGAACGACGAGCACAGAGGGCGGGCGAGTAGCTGATCAAGCTAGGGCGGCGGCTGGCCTGGAGCGCAGTGGCCGGAGGACCAGCCAATGACGGAGGTGGAGACGAGTGGTGGCACACAAAGGAATCGTCGTCGGACCTTAAACCCTCAATTGAGATGAATGAAACAGAGAAAGGGGAAGAGTCTGGCTCGCGTGGGTGTTGTTAAGTTAACAATAGGTGTCGGTTATTCAAAAAAACTGACACATAAAACTAACGGCGTCGGTTCTCCAAACACACCGACACCTATTCTCAATGATAGTTGTCGGTTTTTACTAGAAAACAACTGACGTCTATCTACATATGCCGATTAAAAAAATTGTTATCGATTAATGACCATAGTCGTCGGTTTCTTTCGAAAACCGACGCTCAAAGGGTGTGAAAAATTTCCCGAGAACAACGCGAGAAAACCCATAAGCGTCGGTCATTGTAGTAAAACTGACGACCAAAATGTGCCCAATTTCTGTCTTGTGAATTACCTTTCGTCCTCGGTTTAATAGTTAATAACCGATGCCATATGTTAAATTTTTGGAGGTAATTTTTTCACTAGAAATTTTGGATTTGGCGGTTAATATTAGGCGTCAGTTTATTATTAGCGAACCGACACTGAATAAAAGTGACACCCGTGTCTGGTCGCCCTTCACAGATAGATGTCAGTTGTTTTTATTAAACCGACACTTTAGGTTTTAGGTTTTGGTGTATTTGTACAACTGATGCCTTTAAAAGTGACGTTATAAGCCATTTCTATAGTAGTGTATTGGGCTAAGCACCCCATATAGGTGAAACCTATTGGTTTAATACTTCCTTGCAATAGTTATATCGGTTTTCACATAATGTGATATTGGGCTATGATATCTCAAAAAGCAACATACCCAATGGCTGATGTCTCACCCTTGGATTATCCACAAGAATTTTTTATGTCAGGATAAACGTGGATGCATGGTTCCACCATGCAAGGACACATGTCACCTAAGTGCATAAGGTGATGACACCTTTCACATACTCTCTTTCATGAGCCTCATCTATATATAACCCTCTTTTCACCTCCTAGTAAGCCTTTTGACTCGTGGATGACCCTAGGAGATCAAGGAGCAAGGGGGAGGCTGAGCAAATTGCCCAAGGTAAAGCCATGATCATCTTCAACCTTAGAAAGACTATGCTTCTCAGATCATGTGTCCTTTCTTTCTTTCCTTCATCACGAAGTTCCTTACTATGGTATCTCCTTTTGTATAGAGGTGTTATGATCAAGCGTTGGACTTTTGATAAGTCATCTTCAACATTGGGAATGTGGATCTTTGAAGCTTGAAACTTTAGTGGTGATCTTGAGGTGGTTTATATAACTTGAGCTCAACTTTATTATTATTCACCTCCTACCATGCAATACTTGATGATTCCTTTTCTATTTTGACTTTCCTTGAAAAAATAATATTTATAAAAGTTCTAATGGATATATGGGGTTGTTATCCATGATCTAAAGTGATAACGGACGAAGGATTGGAGCTTGAAGATGATGAGAACCCCTATGCACAAACTGATATTAGTTTGTGGAAACCCTAACCTGATATAAGGCTTAATGAATGAAAATCGATATGCATGATTTCCTAATCCACTATCGATTTGTTACATGTGTAGGACTATCATCCTTGCAGTTGTCTAACCTATCACCTAAGGATAAAGATGAGGGTAGGATGATATCTTAATCATAGCTAAGTTAACACACACTTGCCCTATAATATGGATGGTTGTCATGACTTGTGATGTCTAAAATGATATGTTGTTGATCCGTCATGACCTAGAAGAAGCTAGGCTGATAAGCTTGACACCATAAAAATGATATGCCTTATTGATACTAACCCATCATGACCAAGGGAATGTATTGTATGATGGTGTATCAAACTATGATGTCTTAGTTGAGTATAGAGGCCGTCATGGCCAACCCTAAACCTAATCTAATACACTCACAATCCGATATCCCTCTAGCCCGACACAAGTGTAATGGGTGACACACTTAGCCTGACACACCATGTGAACGTGTGGGCAACACATCCCTTGAGGTCTTGGCCAACACATCAAGTAGTGGTGAGGTCGATCGAATAAAAGGTGTTGATGAGGACTAACCCAAGACAACTCAAACCCTATAGGCCAATATCCCAATATGATGGTGTGGGCCATACACAAGTTAATGGTATGGCCGACATACTAGTTAAGTGAGTGGCCAATACACAATGTGATAGTGTGATCGACACATAAGAATACACTATGGTCGATGTACCTCAAGGAAACCCTAAAACAATACCATTTGATATGCCTTGGATGACATAAACACATGTGTCTAGGCCAACACAAGTATTAGTATGTAGGCCGATAAGCCTAGGCCGACACACCTTGATGAGTGTAGTCCGACACACCTTTATGAGTGTGGGTAGGTACACTTTGATTATAACTAGTTGATGCATTATGGAGTAATAAGATGGATGCACTTTACTAATCATGGGGATGTGAAACCCTGAAGTGGATCCAACTAATGTATTAAGTATGTTGAAATCAATATTTTAATAAAGAAGAGAGAGAAACTTGTACTACTCATGTGAGAAAGATGATATTTCATGTTAATAATTAATTGATTATGTTTTATGAGAGTAATTAAGTTTACTTGAATACTTATTGCAATATTATAGTTCAATGATGAGGATTAGGGTGTGGTTGTTAATTATGAACTTGAAAACCCTAATTGTCTAAAAGAGGAAACCCTAACAATAATTATGAGAAGGATGGAATTTGAATGATCCTGTATATGGCATGGTGTTGCCATGATTTAATATTGCTTTTACCATGAAACCTTAATCACATAGATAATGAGCATAACTAGGTATGAGCAATGATGAATTAACATGAAATGGATTATATAAGGCTTTGTGAGCCATGTGGGATTGTTTCATAATAAATATGATGTGTATGGATTTAATGACCTAAATATGATGACATTGTTCAAATGATGAACTAAGGGCTTGACACCCAAAACATGCCAAATCAGTATAAGGCTAAATCCTAAACTAGAGATCTTATGATACTTTGCTAGCTTTAGTTAAAGGTGTTTAATGTGTTTTGATATATTGTCTTCTTGAACATAATGATTAAAGGTGGTTATGAAAAGTACATTTAAATTGATATAAGTGACGATCGGCATGAGAAATGCTTATGTGCATAATGAGACATGATGAGATAACAATGAATCACCATGTGTGATGTGATGGGTTTTAGAACCGGGTAAGGGCTTAATGCCTAATTGAGTTTATATCCTCTGACACTGATATGAGGAATTGATATTCCATAATGAGATGTCAGAATGATAGACTTGTGACTGACAATGATATAGTGATATTGTAACGACCTTGACCCATGTTTTGGGCTAACCCTATTTGTTTTGGCTAAGCATGTTGTTTAGCCCCTTTGATCTAATCATCTGATATGCAATTAGGGCATGTTGGAGGTTTGTGCTCCTCGTTTGAGCCTATTTGGTTGATGCTTGTGTTTTGTGGGGAGGTTTTGGTGCAACTTGCAATTTACCCAGATTAGGAGTTGATGTGCAAGTTTACCACCTCTAGAGTGTTTCTTCTCTCTCTTGGAAGCATCTAGAGGAGAGAGGAAGTGTTGGGCCCCTTTGTTTTGGCCTTGGTTGAGTGGTAACATCCTTGGTTCTATCTTCCTTCTTGGAGGTGTTGTGGAGATCAAGCTAGGAGGATCTTGTTCTACCATGAGCTTGGGAAGCTCGAAGCTTGACCTTGGAGCTTAGAGCTTGGGGGTGGATCTTGAGGCGGGTTATATAACTCTAAACCTACTATGTTATTATAACCTTTCTACTTGTTATCTTGATAGTTTCTCTTTTCTTGTCTTTGTTTGCATGCTAGTAGCTTTTCTTGGTAGCTTTAAGTTCTATTTTTGAGAATAGAACTTTGTTAAGTTGGTTCCATAAGTTACTCCTCTTTTGCCTTGGTAGTATTGTCATCTTGAGTTCGAAGATGACTAACCATATTTGGTATGCTAACTGATATGCTTGCAACCCGACATGCAAACGGACATGCCTTGTCTACACCAATACACCTACCATGTTGGAGTTGTTATGATCTAGTGATGCCTTGGGAAGAAGAGTGTTGAGTCTCCATGCTCTTTAGTTGAGTATGGTAGCATGTGTAACCTGACACACCTTGCAAACTAATACTCCTTATTTGACACATCTATGGAGACCTATATGGCTGATACACAAAGGGGTACCTAGGCCGATACCCTAGCTGATGGGTAGGATGATACCCTAAGGGACAGTGAGGATGATAAATTAAGAGATGGTATAACCGATACACCTTCTCTTGTACCTATAAACCGATATCATTTGTTGTGCCTTGGCCGACACACTCTCATAGAGGTGTTGAGCCTGATATCTAAGCTAAATTGATAACCTATCTAAAGTGGTTTCTTGACACCTAAGCTAAACTGATACCCTATATAAAGTGGTTTCCCGATACCTAAGATAAACCGATACCCTATCTTAGTGTGGTGGCGGATACCCTACCTTAGTGTGGTGGCTAATGCCCTATCTCCTAATCTGCATCTTGTGGTGTGTAGTGATGCATCTTGTTGATGCTATGGTTACATGGTTTGCTATGATACTCTATGGTGATAGTTGAAACATACCATGTTGATGTTGATGTCTCATAGTGGTGGTATGGTATCCTATGAAGTAGTTGTATGCATGATGTGAGGGTTATGCTTATATAATCATAAAATGTTTTATGATGATAATAATAAACATGTTTCTATGTCTCATGACATATCTAACAATGATGAGGAAAGTGATAACCTAAGGGTGACAATCTAACCTTGTAAACCCTAATCGGGTAAAGTGAAACCCTAATTGTTATGATGTGAAATATACGATGTATAACATGAGTTATATGAGATGATGATGCTTTTCCTTCTTGTTATCAATTTCTAACCATGCAAGTGATACTGATTGATATACATTGTTAGGTATGATCTATGGTGGTTATGATGTGATGGACATGTGGTCCTTGTGATGGACATGTGGTCCTTGTGATGGACTTTGGTCCTTGAGATGGACATTGGTCCTTGAGGTGGACATTGGTCCTTGTGATGGACATGTGGTCTCTGTGATGGACACATGATGAATAACAATTATAAAGAGACATGACATGATGAGATCACATTGAATGTTAATCAATGTGTTTTGGTGATGAGTCATACCCTATTTATGTAGACCTTGTTTAGAGATTTTACATTGTAACTTGATTGATAGTTAAATATGTTAAATTGATCTAATTAATCAAGTGAAATCTATTAGAGTAGTTTCCCTATTCCATAGATCCATTCCGGTGTCTACTTTATTACTGGATGGTGAAACGAGTTTAACTCAAAGTGCATATTTTTGAATATGTGAGATTCAAGTTGAGTAATTCCTTGTATCCTTAAATACATGATGTTTGAGTCGACCATGCGTGAGCCTATTTCAGTGTGATATGGATGGCCATGCATGAGCCACTCCTTTTGTTAGAATGGCCATGCGTCATCCTATTCTTCTAGCGTTGTGCCTATACCAAAGTGGGCTAGTTATGCTATCTATGTTGATGGCCATGTGTGAGCCAATCCCTGATCTTGACTATATGTCATTTTGTAGTTGACCGATATGTCTATGTGGTGTTTTCTCTTGTGATGACCAAGGGGTGTGGTGAGGTCTGGATATTGGCTCTTCCATTAGACCTAGTTTGGCACTACCTTAGACTATATACATATAGTGGTCGGTTGGTTTTGAATGGTACAATTCAAACCCTCAGGGTATAATAAATACATAATCAACCGTGTAGTATAATTTTATAGATTCAAATAAGAATTCTACTACTAGCATCTACAACTACCCGACCTTCTGAGATTATTGATCACCAAGCTGCTCCTCTTCCACAACATGAACTCAACCACATTGCCCACGAACACCTAAAAAGATGTGGTGACCCATGAGTGAGATCGAGTCCCAACGAGGGATATAATTTTCTACAATAGATATTGATTATCACATATTAATTGGTAGTAAATAAATTGAGCAGACCGAATATTGAATCAACAATTAAGTAGACTAAACTATTTCAGCATACTATGCAAGTTAAGCAATTAAGCTTGGCAAAAAGTATAATTACTCAGATTTCTTAAGATTGCATCATGTAAGAACTGTGTAGCATAAAGATGAAGCAAGGGATAATTAACCAATGTGAAACGTATTTAACCCTAGAAAATATACTACACAACTTTTATTACATTTTTATTATACCCTGAGGAATTTGAGGAATACAACTCAAATCCCAACTGAACACTACTAAGTTGAAATCAGTGCCATACAAGATCTAGGAGAACTTGATTTCTAATATCTTCTCCACCCTCTATCACTACGAGTCCTCCACAATGGCACATTAGTCAAACTGCTAATAGCCTAGTCCATCCTTGGTACAAGTCACGACACTAGTGAAAGGAGTTGGGTATGCAAACCCTATCATATGAGGTAGAACCCTATTTGTCCTCAAATCTCATATATATATAAACACCAAGACACGACCACAGCCATTCTCAAACTGAAGGCTAGGCATGAACACAGTCATCCTCCCAAACACTTGGTGTCAAGATGATAAGAACCCCGCATACTCAACAATATGAACTCTAAGTTTCTGTCAGGAATACTAGTTTCACCATCCAACAAGTTCTGACAGTGAAGATGGTTCTATTTCATAGGACACTACATGGCTAGGGTTACACTTGATTAATTACTGCCAATTGGGTGAATTCAGGCTTCATCATACAATTGGACATACAACCCAAATTCATTTCTATCAAGAGTATAAGAGTTGTAACTTAGAAAGATATTAAACATTTGAGGTGTAAATTTTTATCACATTAACACATACTATCATTCACTATAATCAATGGACCACATTTGTCATCATACCATTGCAAGATACCAATTTCTTATCATAGAGTTCTAGGGTTCCAACTCTTAATGTATCCTAAAGAGGATTATACCTCCATCAGTGCTCAACCATGCCCAATAGATCATAAAGACCATCATATCATTCCATGCAAGATCATGTTTTATCTTTCAATTCCTTAGGATAAGTCTCAATAGGTCATGAATCACACATGTGACTTATATCAAGGACTATGATATTTAATTAGCATCATGTCAGAGTTTCAACATAAGAAGAGATAATTTCATTATCACATTTAAACTTCAAGATGGTTGATTGTTACTACTCACCATCATTAGTTACATTAGATTAGGTGTAACAAGCTATATCACATTAGAGTTACACACCCACTAATTATGGTGATTAATCAAGTATACTCATACAAGAGCAAAGGTAAGACTACAAATTAAAGGCACTGGACCCTCAAATTCTCATACTTAGAACGAACACATTATATTATAGGATTCATTCTAATTTATTGGATGTTGAAGAATTCAATCTTAACCATTGGATCGGGTTCATAATTTAAAACCATCAATTTGAGTATAGGTCTAAGCATTAGATCAATTGAACTAAGAAACCATTGGTTTAGGGATTAATTGAAGCTACATATAAAACCTTGACTCGCCATCAGTTGTGGTGACCTTATCCACCATATGTTGTGATACATTGGGTCACCATCATTTGATAGGGTCAACTTTTCCATTCTTTGTCACCATCGAATGTTGAGTTAAAACCACCATTGGTTCATGCCATTTATAGGGAATTAGACCATCAGTTGATAAGCTTCTAAAGGAGCCTATAGATGACCTAAGGTGTGACCATCAATTGATACCATAGGTTGTCACCATGGGTCATCACCATCGGTTGTCAAGAAGACAACACCATCATATATCAAAAGGATTCTACCATCGGTTCATGTGCAAAGTGGAAAACAACCTATAACCCTAAGTAGAGATCATCGTTTGAAAGATGCTTCGAACCATTGGTTGTCATACCAACCTGAACTAAGTCATATTCTACCTTAGGAATAATGAGAACATGATTTTAGGTTTATCTGGAGATAGAAAATAGGCAAAAAAATCATAAGAAAAATAAAAATGCTAGGATAGCATAGTTTCTAAGTGCTTGGAATTCGTTTTAGAGAAAGTAGATGAGCAAGCAAGCTTGTAGTAAGCAATAAAAGTGAAGAGAGTTATAAAACTCGCCTCTAGGAAGAAGAACAGGCTTCTAGAAGCAAATCAAGCAAAGAAGGTAGGAAAACCATAGATTTAGATCTGAACTCGGCCAAGTAGCACCTTTCTCCACAAGGGAAGTAGACCCTAGATAGAAGGAGTAAGAAAGGTAGGATCTTTGAGCTTTAAATCAAGTGTTACCATGGAATAGAAGTGTTTCAACCAGATAGAAGGTAAAAGGAAGAAGAACAGAAAAACAAATAAAGGAAAGAAGGATATACTTACTAGTTTAGGTCAACATCACCAAAAGGAAGCTTTGTAAACCCTAAAAGAAAGCAAACTGAAGCTCTAGAAGCTCCAACAAGAAGGTCGGTCACCTTCTTCTTCCTTGGGCATCTCCTCCATCAACCTGAAGGGAAAAGATGATCTTTGTAGAGAGAAGATATAGGGGACCAAAGGTTTCATTTGTCAGCATCAGACTAGTTATATACAACTTATGGACAAGAGAGAGAAGAGGCTTGAGGTGTCTAAGCAGTTCTCCATGTGTCCATGGCTTAAAGCTTCCACAGTCGTGCAACAGCTGGTCCATCGGTTGTCATGTAGATTAACCATTGGTACTTGATGCCTATAAGGACCATCATGAATCCATCATAGGGTAGCCATCGGTCTCCACCCCTAAAAGGGCCATCGACGATAACATAGCACCATAAAAGGGAAAAAAGGTACATTCTCCTCCATCGGTTTAGAGCCTTTACCCACCTCAACCATAAGTTCCACCACATACTGGTTGAATATTAGACCTCCCTACATATAGGAGTACCATATGTTGGCACCCATACAAGGAAAAACATTCGATATCCTTGGTTGCACACTTAGCAACTTAATCATTCATGAAGGGGTAAAACCCTAATTCACCATAGAAGTGAATCACCACTAAACCAAGGTTCAAACAAGAGCCCATGGATCAACTAGCTCAAGAATGATAATATAAGATCTAAGGAAGATAATAAATGTGACAATTTGCAAGAAAAACCTCATATTTGGGTATATTGTAGAAAAGTCCAAAATGTACATAAAGCCACATAACTTGCTCAAACGGTGTCCAAATTGGACCAAATTTGAAACTTATTCTTGTCACATGATACCAAAACATATCAGAAGGTTAGATTAAGGTTTAAGAATTTAATTATGACAATTAATCTTACTCAACACTTTAAGCAAGTATAGGGATATTACAATAATAAACACGGAGATAAGAGATATGTGCCCATTTCTATATTCATGAATACGCATTTGTGTTTCATTTATGATCTTAGAGTCTTTGAGTGCAGACAGTATTTACATGGAAACTAGAAATTTGATAAAAAAAACATATCAATGCGAGTGCATTGAGTACGCTATGAAAATATGTAACCACAGTTTTAAGAGTAATATAAAAGTTTCTTGGATAGAAATGTCATATTAATCAATAAGTAGAAACAAGGAGAGAGCACTTAACAACATTATTCTATATAAATCATGTTTTAGGTTACTTTGTCCATTATATCAATGTAGGTATTTGACCACTTCTCCAGGAAGTGTCTGTGAGAGGTTTTTATGCTCCCTATTTCTGCATGAGGGATCTCAAGACCAAAGTCAATGAGATAACCCTTTTTAATTAATTACTTCTACCCTTACCCCAAGAGTTTAGGCAGGCACACAAATTCATATAATGGATTTCTATATGTTATGTTCAATAAGGTTTATCAACATACTATAGTCAACATGAAAGTAGTATTCATAGGGAACAACAGCTCAAACAAGTAATTATCTAGCCAATCATTCATATGAGAATAAATAAAAACAAACCAATATCATAGTAGGGTCAAGATATTATGCATACCTTTCAAGTAGAGAGCAAGTCATAAACCATGTGTAAGATTCTAGAGAAGGCCCAACCCAAAATGGACCTAAGATATAAAAAGACATAACATGAGGTTTTAGATCAGTAGGGTTTTATTAAGATAAGAATCATACACTTCATGTGGATGTTCCCTTAGGCCTAGGTTTCATGTATTTCAATCTTAGTTCCAAACATTCATGCAACTATTCCACATAGATCAACAATCATACTAACACCTTTGTTCTCAGTGATACATCCACATTATGAGTATTACTATATAGAGATAAAGTCTAATTTGCAGATTGGGGAAGCATAAGATTTGGTTTGTTATCATGTTTCAACATTCAAGTTCATGATTAATTCATATTAGATCAATTCCATGAAATGGTGTCATATTCCAAGTCAAAGAAGCATTAAAGACATAGGATAGATCAAGTTAATATTGTAGAGAAATAACATGATAATTCTACTAATTTGAAGTCATCAAGATGTTATGGATAGCATTAGAGGATCATTCATGCAAGATTAAAGTCAAACAATCAACATGTGAATTCACATAACATTAGTAAGTCATGAGTGCATTGTAGGAAAAAAAATCATCACATAGGCAGCAGAAACAAAAAATTTACTAACATATTTCCCATTAACCAATAGATCGCATCAATACTTATACAATGGGAAGGATGATTTCATGAAGATATACTAGGTCTTGGAGTAAGTCCAGTGACAATCCTCATCGATGTAGATGCGCACTTTGTATTGGACATCACCTAGATGCACTATGATTCATCTAACTACTCCTCCATGGACAACTACTACAATGGCTCCTCAGATATTGCCATGGATTGCGAGTTGATGATTCCCTCCTATCAGTAGAAGAAAGACTCCTACCTCTAGAGTAGTCCACACTGAGCAACTAGAACACCTGTCATCCTGCTAGAACGTACATGAAGAAGTTGTCCCTTCCGCTGGTGTACTAGTCACCGACCTTCTCTCCCACAATAATGATCCTCAGTTGTTTCTCTCTTATAGATATCCCTCCCTAGTTGGGTAGGACTTGCTTGGGCTCTCTTGGTTACCAAAACTAGAGAGGACAACATTGGTTAGAGCAAATAATTCTCAATTGTCTATATCTTACTATGGGAAGCCCCCAGTACCCCTCTATTTAGAGTAGAGGCTAGGGTCAGGGTTCCCAGTCTATGCAAGAGTGGAAGGGACTGGAAGATCTCAAAATTTCACAATAAAATTCTAGAATTTTTGCATCCTGTGATAGCCCAGGAAATCATCTGGCATTTTCTTGTTTTGCACATATGCTGACAATTCAATTTAGAGTAGTGTATGTCATTACGTCAGCACCAATCTTATGTGTAGTCAAATTGCACCCCTGAACTGACCATTTGGTGTATCTAAGATAGGCATATGACACCAAGTGAGACAGTCATCTGGCACCCCAGGTCAGGTTGAATTCCATCCAATGTATAATACAATCAACTTGACACTCTAAACAACTGTTTCAACACATAAACCGATCATTTGGCAATCTAGTCAGTTGATCCGTTGTGTGAACTAAAATACGTAAATATTTTATTAATCAATTCAATCACCATTTATGATCAATTTCCTCTTATAGATAAGTTCCTATGTGTTTGAGCCTATAGGTCCCATATTACATTGGCAGTGAATGCCCATAACAACTTATGACATCACAAGCAAAGACTGGTTCCAAGTCACACATCATTGCCACCCAAGTAAATGTAAAATTGGAGAACAACTTCAACCTACAATCTATGTATGGTGTTATAGTGTTTCTATAGTTCCTTTGTCACTAATATCCATATTGAACTAGATGAATGGAGCAGTCATCCTCATTATTATTCTCTTGTTTCTTGAACCAAAGCAGACTGCATGAGACACATGTAAGATCAATATCATATATTGACTCACTTGTGTATGGACATACTTTTGTTAGTCTTGATAATCAAAAGGACATGGAAATCATACTCCTGTAGGAGGGACAAATCCCATTTCTATCACGCACCATCAGTCCCCATGTGTCAAAGATCATGTCAATAACCATGCAATGGGAAGGATGGTTTTATGAAGATATACTTGGTCCTGGAGCAAGCCCGATGACAATCCTCGTAGACGTAGATGCACACTTTTTCTTAGATGATGTCTGTGAAGATCCTGGTTGCACTGGGACTCGTCTAACTGCTACTCCATGGAGAATAGACTCAAACAACCGCTATAACGACTCTTCTAATTTTGCCATTGACTATGAGTTGAGGTTTCCCTCGTAGCAACAACCAAAGGACTCTGTCATCTAGAGTAGTCTACATGGACCAACAATAACTTATGTCATCTTACTAGAATGGCCATGAAGGAGTTTTCCCTATCGTTGGTGTACTAGTCACCAACCTGCTCTCCCACAACAATGATCCTTAGTTATTTCTCTCTAGTAGCTATCCCTCCCTAGTTGGGTAGGACTTCCTTGGGTCTCTTGGTTACCACAACTTGAGAGGACAATAATTTTCAAAGAAATTAATTCTTAATTATCTATGTTGTGCTCTGAGAAGCCCCCACTACCCCTCTATTTATAGTAGAGGTCAGGGTCAAGGTTCCCAGTTTGTGCGGGAGTGGAAGGGACTGGAAGATCTTGAATTTTTTCAACATGCGGGATGCCAAAAGGTCATTGTAACATCCTAGGATTTAAGGCCTCGGATAAAATGATCTTATAAGAAATGATTGGACTACCCATATCACCAAGGTGCACCTCCTTTTCTGAGAGCCCATCACTAATAACTAATTAGTTAAGCGTGCTCAGTTGGGAGTAGTACTGGGATGGGTGACCTGTCGGGAAGTTGATCTTGGCATGCGCGTGAGTGAGGATAAAGCTCGTAGTTAAGGCTAGTGGTGGTCAAGAGTCTAAGTGGGGGAGATTGTAACATCCCAGGATTTGAGGCCTCAGATAAAATAATCTTATAAGGAATGATTGAACTACCAAATATCACCAAGGTGCACCTCTTTTTCTGGGAGCCCATCACCAGGAACTCCATAGTTAAGCGTGTTCAACTTGGAGTAGTACTGGGATGGGTGACCTGTCGGGAATTTGAGGACAAAGCGCACAGTTAAGGCTAGTGGTGGTCTGTGGGGACAGTCATCATTCCTGAAACTCTACTATAGCCTTGAGTAGTGGGCCCATAGGTTACAAATGGTATCAGAGCCATAACCCCTCTAGTAGGTGGGGCCCTCATGGGCATGTAACGACCCCGCCTCCCGGTAACCCCCAATTAAGGGAGACCAAGAGGTCAGAGCCGTTATCCCAATTTCCAGATCAAAGCTTCAACAAATAATCAATAATATTTATTAAATTCTACCAGACTATACTGAAAAGATGTAATAAAATAAATTTTTTTGAATACCTTTTGAAAAACTCTGATTAGTAAACTTATATCCATATACGGATACTATTCTAACTAATCCTCCTTACCCTTTAATACATGTATTCACAATATGCCAATTTACTATTTGTCCTTTTGGGTTTGTACCTAAAATGCCGACAAACAAAACATCGGTCAACATAAATGAATATGCTGGTATGTGGGGGGATACAGAAATTGTGCAACTACGATAACAATGTACTCAAGCAAATATCATTTAACAGCCAAGATTACATTTTAAGCAATACTGCTCAATCCTTACCTATCCCCTATCTCTGTGATGTCCCTGCAGCGGACTTGGATACTACCTCTCTCACATGGTAGATCCTTACCCCCATGGCCCTACCTCATAGGTAGCCAATACTTAGGGTTGTGGAGTCACATGACCCTACCCAAAGGTATCCCAATCCCTGACTCGAGGTGACTTGATGGAACTACCCCATTGGTAGCCATGTACTAAGCCATCCAATGACCTGATGGACCTACCCATAGGTAGCCATGTACTAGGTCAATATATCAAGATATAGAGGGGACTAGGATCTGAGCTAGTAGCCACATATCTTAGGTGATAGTCATATCCAAATTATAGGTTGCAAGAATTAAATTCATCCAACAGTTTAATTCAAGTCACTGATGAAAACTTCGCAAATCCTCGGAAAACTAATTCGGGATATTCATAAGCGTAACCACATACATGTAACTATAGTTTTGGTGACAGATTCAACTAAGTAGAGAAACCCAATCAAGCAAGAAAGTATGCATAGAAATCTTGAAATAAACGTACAAACTTCCTTTTATCATTATTTATCCAAACTCATATTATTTCTTAGGATTTTTATTCCAATATTAGAATTTCCTTTGAAATTAGGGTTTTGCCTCCACTTTTAGTATTATGAACCCTAATTTAACTAAACTACATAAAAACCTCAAATTTCTCATCTTAATACTCCTAACAAACTTAGGATCATTATTTAGTAACTTATTTCCTTAATCCGAAATAAACATGGTTTTTCTCCTTTTTCACCACAAATTAGGGTTTCTATATGTATTATCCTTCATTTATAGATTAAAACCCTAAATTAGTCAAATTTGAATGCAAAACGAATTGAACCTCTATTTTAATATTCAATAGGTTAATACTTATGAAATTAACCTATTAAACCACAAAGATTCATCCTTTATACTCAATCAGGGTTTCTAATTACCTTTTAATAGATTTTTCTATCAAATTAATAAAATTTTGCAAAAGGAGATAGAATGAGTTACCTAACCATTTTTATCTTGTTCCTCATATTTTTCTAAGAAACTTTCATATATAAAGTTTTCTCATCGGAGTTTTCTAGAAATAGATATGATTTTTGCAAGAAAAAGCATTTTTCTGTAATTTCGATTAGAGAGGGTGAATTACCAAATTTTCGCAGTCGTTCGATCGATGCGCCACTGATCAGCCTTTTAGATCTGATGTTCTTCATCACATGCCTCCACTTTGCGAGGAAACTTAGTGCGCCAACCCTGGGATTGTTGGATCTCCTCGTGAGTCCACGCTGGTCCTTGATCGCACGATATCTGCTCGTCATCCTTTCCTTTCCTTGCTGTTCGAACCACGGTGGTGTCAATGCGGAGCCCTCATCGGAGAGAGAACAATCAACTGAGAGAGAGAGAGTTGGGGCTTGGTAAGTAGCCGTCAGGTTTCATGAGGGTGAGAGGAAGCGAGTGGGGGTCTTTTTATAGGACTAGGGGGGATCCTTCTAGGGTTTCTTATCCCCGCTGCCAACTGTTCCTCAGCCCAATTGGGTGTTTAATCTAGTCACAATGAAAACCCACCAACATAGGTCCGGGAAGCTTCGGTTCCCTCTCTCAGACTCGATGGAACAATTTCCATGAGTGCACAAGTGCTGGATCAAGAGGAAATCGAAGGGGAAAGTTCCCCCTGTACTCAGCCAGAGTCTGAGTTTCCCTGGAACTCGACGATGAGAGATGCCCGTTGGATCAAGATCCAATGACCCACATCTCATGTGTTCAATCAAAAGGAAACAATTTTCCTATTTTTCAAGATAAAACACATTTTTCAGGATAATTTGAAAAATCCATAACTCTCAATTCGTAACTCCTTTTTTTCTCAAATTTTAAGGGAATCTCTTTTATGATTTAATCACCCATAATGTAAAAATTGGGATAATTATCTAAAAAAACGAGTCCTTTTCTTTAGTTGCAAGTTAATATTTGAATATTTATATTTTGCACATATTTTCTCTTTCCTTAGCCATTATATTATTATCATGAGTTCCTTGAACCTCAAGGAACATTAATATTTCGAAATTCCATCTTGGGAAATATTTATTAGCCTTTTATACTTATTTTATATATTTTCTTATTCATTTCTTTATCCAATTGAATTCCTTTTTCTTTTTTTTTCTTTTTCTCTCAATTGGGCTCAATAGCCAATAAAGCCCATTAAGAAAACAAACAAGGCTATTATGCATGAAAATCATTCAAATCAAACCATTAAATCAACCATTGATTTCATTTATCTTTTAAAAGGAGATTTTGCAAATCTCATTACATGGTTTAGGAAAATGGGGTTATAACATCCTCCCCTCCTTGTGGGAATTTTGCCCTCAAAATTGAACAATCAAACAAACAAACCAGGATATGCTTTTTCCATGTTTGTCTTCAGCTCCCATGTGGCTTCATCCTCTCCATGGTGCTTCCAAAGAACCTTTACCATCTCTATATTCTTATTTCTGAGCTCTTTCACCTTGGTATCTAGAATCCACAAAGGTAACTCAGGATAAGTTAGCTTCCCTTGAAGCTCAATGGGTTCAATGCTCAACACATGGCTCAAATCTTGTACATATCGCTTCAGATTGGACATGTGAAACACATCATGCATCATACTATACTGAGGGGGTAACACCAAACAATATGTGGCTTCCCCAATCCGTTCTTACACTTCAAATAGACCCGCATATTAGGGACTCAACTTTCCTCTATTCTTAGCTATAGCTCGGAGCAGTCGAATTTAAAAAAAAAACATGTTCTCCCACAGTGAAATGCACATCAGTCCTCCTCACATCATCATACGACTTCTGTCGATCTTGGGCTCTCTTTAGCCTTTGCATGATCAAAGAGACTTTATCAGCATACACTTGGAGTTCATCTGACCTCAACAGGGTTTAGGGTTTATATGGAGGCATCCCAGTGAAGTGGTGACCGACATGGTCTCCCATATAGAGCTTCATACAGAGGCATCCCAATACTGGCTTGATAACTGTTATTGTAGGCAAACTCAGCTAATGGTAAGTACTGCTCCCATGATCCACCCCAATCGAGCACACAAGCTCTCAATAGATCCTATAAGGTCTGGATTGTCCTTTCTGACTGATCATCTGTCTGGGGGTGGTATGTGGTACTGAATTTCAACTTTATACCTAGTTCCTCTTGAACCTGCTTCCACAGTTTGGAAGTAAACTTTGGGTATCTATCGGAGATGATGGAACATGGTACACCATGCAAACACACTATCTCTCGAATATAAAACTCAACTAAGTCTGATACCTTGGCAGTGGTCTTCAGGGAAAGGAAGTGTGCTGACTTGGTAAGGCGATCTACCACGACCCATATAACATTATGACCTTTCTTAGTCTGAGGTAGACCCACCACAAAATCCGTGGTGATCTGTTCCCATTTCCATTCTGGAATCTCTATAGACTGTAACAGTCCGCCAGGTCGTTGGTGTTCATCCTTCACCATTTGGCATGTAAGACAGCTGGCCACATATGCTGCAATGCCTCTCTTCATTCCTGGTCACCAGAAAACCCTTTGCATGTCCTTAAAAATCTTGGTAGTTCCCGGGTGCACCGTGTACTTAGAACCATGAGCCTCTTGTAGGATACGTTCCTTCAACGGTGAATCTTTAGGAACCCATATGCGATTCTTGAATCTGATCCCTCCATCTATTCCCAAAGAAAGACGGGTATGTGGCTTCTTCATCAAGCCTTTCATCTTGTCAAGTTCCCCACTGGCCAACTGTGCTTCTACAATTTCACTCAACAACTCAGACTGTATCTAGATATTGGCCAATCGAAATCGACCCTCTAATAGTTGTGCAGTCCACTCCACAAGCTCTTCTAAACTCTTCCACTGACTGGATAAAACAACTGCACACCTGAGCTATTTTCGACTCAAAGCATCTGCTACGACATTCACCTTTCTTGGATGTTAAGCGACGGTGAAGTCATAATCCTTCATGTACTCCATCCATCATCACTGTCATAGGTTTAAGTCTCTCTATGTCAATAGGTACTTCAAGCTCTTATGGTCGGTGAGGATCTCAAAAGTAGCACCATACAAGTAATGTCACCAAATTTTCAATGCATGGATGATAGCAGCCAGTTCTAAGTCATGTGCCGAGTAATTCACCTCATTGGGCTTGAGTTGTCGGGAGGCATATGCAACCACATGCCGATTTTATTCCAACAAACTGATAAGTCCCATCTTGGAAGCATCAGTGAATATCATGAAACCCTCATTGCCTGATGGTAGAGTTAAAATTGGTGTAGTGGTTAGCTTTTCCTTCAGCTCCTGAAAATGAGACTCACACACATCAGACCATACGAACTTCACATCTTTTCGAGTCAACATGGTCAAAGGCATGGCGTTCTTTGAGAAATCCTTGATGAAGCGCCGATAGTACCCAGGAAACCCCAAGAAATTGCAAATTTCTGATGGATTCTTCGGTGAAGGACAATCTCAAACTGCCGACACTTTAGCTGGATATATGGTGATCGTTTCTCCTAAGATGATGTGTTCGAGGAACATGACTCAGTCTATCCAAAACTCACATTTGGAGAATTTCCTGTAGAACTTTTGTGTTCTCAAAATATCAAGGACTTTACTTAAGTGGTTTCAGTGTTGATCGAAGTCATCCGAATAAACCAGTATATCATTTATGAATACTATGACAAACAAGTCAAGAAAGGGTTGAAACACACTATTCATAAGGTTCATGAAAACATTGGGTGCATTGGACAACCCAAAAGGCATAACCACAAACTCATAGTGGCCATAACGTGTTCTAAAAGCTCTTTTTGGGATGTCCTCACTCTTAACTCTCAACTGGTGGTAACCGGATCTTAAGTCAATCTTGGAAAAGACTCGAGAAAACTTTAACTGGTCAAACAAGTCATCTATCCAGTGTAACGGGTATTTGTTCTTAATGGTAGCATGGTTAATCATCTGACAGTCTATGCACATTCGGAGAAAATCATCATTTTTCTTTACAAAATGAATCGGTGCACCCCATGGTGATGTGCTAGGGTGGATAAAACCCTTGTCTAGCAATTCCTGCAATTGTTTCTTCAACTTGAGAAACTCCGTAGGGGCCATCCTATAAGGTGCTCGTGAAATAGGGCTTGTCCCGGGAGCTAGCTCTATGGAGAAATATACCTCTCTCACAGGAGGAATCCCGGGTAGATCATGTGGAAAAACATGTACATAGCTCCTAACTACCTCTATTACTTCTAAGGGTTGCACCCTGGGTTCTCGCTTAGTGACTACTGCTAGGAAAGCTCGACACCCTTTACTCATCATCTGCTCTACTTTTAAGGCTGACACATATAGGCTGGTGGTGGCATCTTTCCTACCCCTAATGATGAAAGGTGGGTGACCTGGTTTCTTAATGATCACTTTCTCCTCCCTACAGTCAATATTGGCCCTATAAGTATAAATCCAGTCCATACCAATGATGACATCAAAGTCATTCATATCAAGAAGGATAAAGTCTGTAGGAAACTCATGATCTCAATATTTCACAAGTATCACCGGATTTTTCAAAAGAGATGTAAATATCTGACCACTCAGGGTTGTAACATCTAAGACATACCCTAAATACTCGATATCCAAACAAAGCATAGTTGAGAGATTTCGAGAAATGAAAGTATTAGTAGATCTAGAGTCAAACAAAGATTTTACATTGTGTCCCATGACTTCAAGCATGCCTACATAATTTTTCACCATACATTAGCCCATTACATGCTTAATTGAAAACATAAAAGACAACTATAATGGTTATTACCCTCGATCAACCGATTAGCATTTTCTTGAGCCTCCTCATTGTCAATAGTAAACACTCGAGCTTGTCTTCTCTATCCAGTAGGTGGGGTGACAGCTATAGGTGGGGCTTCTACTGGTGGGACTGCCACCAGTCCTGGTCCTCTAGAATCTGGCAGAGGACAAGAAACTTGGAGATATCCTTCTTGTTTGCAACAATAGCAGACCTTCTTCTTGTAGCGACACTCACTGGTATGCCACATTCCACAGGTGCGGCATTGGGGTCAGTTGTTCTCTTGATGAGGTTTCCCTTTTCCTCCATGTTTTCCTTTGGCATGATGATGCCCTTGACCCTTCTTGTGGTTGTTCCTCTGACCTTGGGTTCCTTCAGCAAAACCTAAATATGCCTTGGGTGGATTTTGATCAGGCATCACTATCCTCTCCATATCTAAAGTAGTGTTGTAAGCTTCAACAAAGGTTTTAGGTTTACTTTCCATCACATGGGGCTTGATGGTAGGGTGAAGATGCTCTATGAAGTGATCCACCCTTCTTTCCTCATCAATCATATACCCAAAACACTCCATTATACGAAACTTGTGCCCAAAGTCAGCAACAGATGAGTTTCCTTGTGTCATGTTGGTGAACTCCCTTTCCTTTTCCTTCTTAGCTGAGATAGGGATGACTCTGGCGGTGAAGATTGTCTTGAAGTAAGCCCATGCCATTGGTTCTTTAGTCAGATCTCGACCCATGATGTGTGTCTCCCACCATATCTTGGCTTCTCCTTCCAGGAGGTGAGCAACAAAGAGGACCTTCTTACTCGGCTATACCTCAAGCATGCAGAATCCATTCTCGACTGCAAGCAGCTAAGCTTCCGCCTTGTCGACCACTTTGGACTTATCTTCTCCCCAGAACTTATCGATGTTCATCTTGACGAAGTCCAAGATGGTGGGTCCTAGTTAAGGACGAACAGGAAGCGGCTCGCCATTCTCACTTCTAGGTATATCTTGGAGGGCCAAAGCTCTAATGGCCTCCGTCAGCCTCTTCTGTTGCTCCATCCACAAAGCATTAGGGGTGTGGATCATCATGGTTGGTTCTGGACCACTAGCTTGGTCCTCTTCCATCTTGTCCTCCTCCTCGTACCGATGTTGTTCCTCCTACCCCTAGTCTTCCACTTGGTCAAGGTTGCTGAAGGGTATCAAGTCAGAGTTGCGGACCTCATGAGTGGTTTCTTCAGGTCTCTTCCTCTTCTTTGAGGAATCTCCACCATGGTTCCTCTTCTTCTTCATAGAAGATACTTTTCCCTTTCGTGAAGGTCCACCACCATTGGTGGCATTCAAGACAACCACAGTCTTCACGCGAGCCATCTGCATAAGAATACAAATAGACCTTTTAGTCTATACCTTTAACCTAATTATACTTATGTCGATGACATCTTATTATGTATCTTTTATTAGTTTTATGGAGGATTCCTTAATCCTTAACTTACTTACCCATACCACATGAGGGTGAGGAAGAGAGAGAAAAACCCTAACTCTTAAAAATCCTTAATAGAATGAGTGATGAGAAGGGATGAACAAGATGAGAGAGTCATAAAAGTATCTAGTTTTGAGTCAGATCCTAAGACATTGGCCAGGTAGTCACACAGATCCGGGAGTCCTCATATTTCGACTAGCAGTGCGGAGGAAAATATTGCCAGCCCCCAGACGAGATCCTTTTCTAGACACCTCTGTCTTTTGGAAAATCCTCTAATAACTCCCTTGGGTTCTACGGAGTTTATAAAATTTAATAATTATTAATGATTAAGTGTGGAACCTAAGATCTGATACCAAATGTAACGACCCCGCCTCCCGGTAACCCCCAATTAAGGGAGACCAATAGGTCAGAGTCGTTATCCCAATTTATGGATCAAAGGTTCAATAAATAATCAATAATATTTATTAAATTCTACCAGACTATACTGAAAAGTTGTAATAAAATATTTTTTTTTTGCATACCTCTTGAAAAACTTGGATTTCTAAACTTCTATCCACATACATATACTATTATAACTAATCCTCCTTGCCCTTTAATTCATGTATTCACAATATACCAATTTACTATTTGTCCTTTTGGGTTTGTATCTAAAACGCCGACAAAAAAAACGTCAGTTAGCATAAATGAATGTGTTGGTATGTGGGGGGATACGGAAATTGTGTAACTACGATAACAATGTACTAAGCCAAATATCATATAACATCCAAGATTACATTTTAAGAAATACTACTCAATCCTTACCTATCCCCTATCTCAGTGTTGTCCCTGCAGCAGACTTGGATACTACCTCTCTCACATGGTAGATCCTTACCCCCATGGTCGTACCTCACAGGTAGCCAATACTTAGGGTTGTGGAGTCACATGGCCCTACCCAAAGGTAGCCGAATCCTTGACTCGAGGTGACTTGATGGACCTACCCCATTAGTAGTCATGTACTAAGTCATCCAATGACCTGATGGACCTACCCATAGGTAGCCATGTACTAGGTCAATCTATCAAGCTACGAAGGGGAATAGGATCTGAGATAGTAGGAACATATCTTAGGTGATAGTCATATCCACATTATAGGTTGCAAGAATTAAATTCATCCAATAATTTAATTCAAGTCACCGATGAAAACTTCGGAAATCCTCGGAAAACTAATTCAGGATATTCATAAGCATAACCACATACCTATAATTGTAGTTTTGGTAATAGATTCAACTAAGCAGAGAAACCCAATAAAGCAAGCATGTATGCATAGAAATCTTGAAATAAATGTACAAACTTCCTTTTATCATTATTTATCCAAACTCATCTTGTTTCTTAGAATTTCTATTCCAATCTTAGGGTTTCCTTTGAAATTAGTGTTTTGCCTCCACTTTTAGTATTATGAACCCTAATTCAAGTAAACAACATAAAAACCTCAAATTTCTCGTCTTAATACTCCTAACAGACTTAGGATCATTATTTAGTAACTTATTTCCTTAATCCAAAATAAACATGGTTTTTCTCCTTTTTCACCCTAAATTAGGGTTTCTATATGTATTATCCTTCATTTATAGATTAAAACCCTAAATTAGTCAACTTTGCATGCAAAATGGATTGAACCTCTATTTTAATATTCAACAGGTTAATACTTATCAAATTAACCTATTAAACCATAAATATTCATCCTTTATACTCAATTAGGGTTTCTAATTACCTTTTAACACCTTTTTCTAACAAATTAATAAACTTTTGCAAAATGATATAGAACTAGATTACCTAACCATTTTTATCTTGTTCCTCATATTGTTCTAAGAAACTTTCATATATAAAGTTTTCTCATCGGAGTTTTCTAACAACATATATGATTTTTGCAAGAAAAAGCATTATTTTTCATTTCGATTAGAGAGGGCGAATTACCAAATTTTCATAGTTGTTCGATCGATGCGCCGCTGGTCCACCTTTTAGATCCGACGCTCCACGTCACGCACCTCCACTTCACAAAGAAACTTAGCACGTCAGTCCTGTGATCGTTGGATCTCCTTGCGAGTCCACGCTGGTCCTTGATCGCATGATATCTGCTCGCGGTCCTCTCCTTTCCTTCCTGTTCGAACCGCGGCGGTGCCGAGGCAGAACCCTCGTCAGAGAGAGAGCAATCAAGTGAGAGAGAGAGTTAGGGCTTGGGAAGTAGCCGTCAGGGTTCGTGAGGGTGAGAGGAAGCGAGCGAGGGTCTTTATATAGGACTAGGG
Organism: Alisma plantago-aquatica; assembly: GCA_963693085.1. NCBI lineage: Eukaryota > Viridiplantae > Streptophyta > Magnoliopsida > Alismatales > Alismataceae > Alisma > Alisma plantago-aquatica. The sequence goes on from OY856413.1 coordinate 1,046,686,284, forward strand.
GGGGTCCTTCTAGGGTTTCTTATCCTCGCCGCCAACTGTTCCTCAGCCCAATTGGGTGTTTCATCTAGTTGCAATGAAAACCACCAAAATAGGGTCGAGAAGGTTCAGTTCCCTCTCCCGGACTCGATGGAACAATTTCCATGCGTGCACAAGTGCCGGATCAAGAGGAAATCGATGGGGAAAGTTCCCCATGTACTCGGCCAGAGTCTGAGTTTCCCTGGAACTTGATGATGAGTGGTGCCCGTTGGATCAAGATCCAACAGCCCACATCTCATGTGTTCAAGCAAAAGGAAACAGTTTTCCTATTTTTCAAGATAAAACACATTTTTGAGGATAATTTGAAAAATCCATAACTCTAAATTCGTAACTCCTTTTTATTTCAAATTTAAAGGGAATCTCATTTATGATTTAATCTCCCATCATGCCAAAATTGGGATCATTATCTAAAGAAACAAGTCCTTTTCTTCAGTTGCAAGTTAATACTTGAATATTTATATTTTCCACATATTTTCTCTTTCCTTAGCCATTATATTATTATCCTGAGTTCCTTGAACCTCAAGGAACCTTAATATTTTGAAATTTCATCTTGGGAAATATTTCTTAGCCTTTTATTCTTCTTTTATCTATTTTCTTATTTATTCCTTTACCAAGTTGAATTCCTTTTTCTTTTCTTTTTCTTTTTCTCTCAATTGGGCTCAATAGCCAATAAAGCCCATTAAGAAAATAGAAAAGGCTATTATGCACGAAAATCATTCAAATCAAACCATTAAATCAACCATTGATTTCATTTATCTTTTAAAAGGAGATTTTGCAAATCTCATTACATGGTTAAGGAAAATGGGGTTATAACAGTCATCTAGTACACCCATATGATTGTCTATTGTGTGAGACAGTTGTCTCGCACTATTATATGATCATGTAGTAGATTTCCAATCAGATATCAAATTGGAATATTTCTTTCTCAATTAATGTCATACATTAATTTAATTGCACCCTAAGTATGTGCATTTTAAACATGTTTGGGAAAAATATTGAACCTTCATTCGACCCCAACCAGGCCTTCTCACATAGGTGAGATGCCCATCTCACTCACCTAGATACCAGACTGAGTCTAGCCAATCGATTCAACAACTTGAACCGGTTTGTTCACAGGGAAGAACTAAGCCAATTCGATCTCTAATCTGACTGACAACCCAAACATCTGTCTCAACACTTGAGTCGCTCATGTGGATGTCAAAATGTCCATCTCACCCACTGAGATGGTCATTTTGCAGTTCATTCATCCAATCCATTAACATGTTGCTTTAATTGAGTACCTAAACACTTTAGTAATCAATCCAATTTATCATTCAAAATTCAACTCCTCTTCTAGATGAGTTCCTTTGTGTGTGATCCTATAGGTTCCATATCACATTGGTTGTGAATGTCCATAATAACTTATGACATCACAAGCAATGAGAGGTTCCTAGTTGCACATTAGTGCTACCCATGTGAATGGAAAGTTGGAGAACAACTTCAACCTACAATTTGTGTATGGTGTTATAGTGTTTGTATAGTTCCTTTGTCACTGATATCCAGATTGGACTAGAGGCATGGAGCAATCATCCTCATTATTATTTAATCTTGTTTCTTGAACCAGAGCACACTGCATGATATATGTAAGCTCAATATCATATATTGACTCACATGTGTATGACCATCCTTTTATCAGTCTCGCAAATCAAGAGGCCTTGGATATCATACCCCTGTAAGAGGGACAAATCACATCTGTATCACTCACAGTCAGTCCCCATGTGTCAAAGTCACCCAATCATCAACTTAATAACAACCCATGTTTCAGGACTGCGTTGATGATGTCGAAGTGCACCCAACGACATGTGATGAGTGTAATGATTTTAGGTCTAAGAACCACAACCACCACCATCACTATAAGACCTAAATATGACTTCCATGATGATGTCTTCCATGTGTTAGTCTCATGGTGGTCTGGCTGTTACACTATTCTCTAACATGTATCTATGTTCTTGGTTTGATATTGCCATATCATGACTAATAACACTCTGTCATCAACCAAATAACACTCTAATTTGATGTGTTATTGTTTTGTATAAACCTTCCACAACAAAAACCGATCAGGGACATAATGAGAATGTATATAATCTTAACATTCATATGATCTCATTCTTCAGTTCCTCAACCTAAAGACATACATCATTGAGTAATATCATTCTCTATACATTTATTATGTTATTCATTATCTCGTAACTAGATAAATAAATTTTATTGGAAGCCTGCCTTTATTATTAATCAAATCATTTACATGTTATGCCATTACAATCATCATATGATTGGATCTCTACACATACATACCAACATACTCCCATTCGTACTTAGAGCTAATCACCCATAGATCTCATCCCAAGTGGCCTAACATCACCACCATGCATCTGCTACAAAAGTGCTTTTATAGTGGGTTTAGCAATGTTTGCTTTAAGTCGGTATTTTACAATTTTTGACATCTCTTCATTGTATGAATACTCATATGAGATAAAAATTATGTAGTATGCTATCTAAGATTCCATCATAACTAGTAGATCCATTGTGTCATCTATGGTTGAAACCTCACACAAGTTCACCCATATGAACTTCTTAATCCATACAATATCCTCTGTTGTTCTTATCACACAGAGATACTCAACTTCTTTTATAGATTTGAACAACTATCATTACCTCAAAACCCTTTCTAGCTTATATTTCTCATTTGTCATCAAACATAAATATGGATTGTGATTATTTTGTCACTTTGGAAGCTTGCATGGGTGTAACCCTTTGCATACAACTCTTCATTATTACCATCACAGAGGAACCAATCATTTAAGTACTTCACAAACACCTAAGGATGATCTTTATAGTAGTTCAGTGACTCTCACTAGTATCTAACATGTACCTTCTTGTCATGTCCACCACATACAAGATTGCTAGGTAGGTATATATATGTTTTCTCATCATGTCAAATATGTATGAGACGATTGGATATCCTCTCATCATGTCTAATACATTCAAGATTAATGGATATCTTCTCATCATGTCCAATACATACGGGATAATGAGATAAGTACATAAGTTTGTATTCAAGACAGATCCAATAGTGAATGCATATGACATCTATCCATGTGTTCCTATTCTTCGTAAGAATTGATACACTAGGCTCTTGAAAGACTAATTCCATGGAACATGGATAAGTTTTCTCTCACTGAGTCCTACATGTTGAACCCTTCAACATCTTACCAATGTATGTGCTCTTACTTTGGTTAAGAAGCATTCTAGATCTAACTCTATAGACCTCGATCCCTATCTCATAGGATGCTTCACCTAAATCCTTCATATAGAATGTACTTTCCTTGCCCGATTTTAAAATTTGCAGGATAAGGACATTCTTCCCCATCATTATGTGGAATATTAATATGCTCCCACTAAATATTTTGTAATCACATATTCCATCTTCATTCTGACTCAAGTCAAACCCTTTAACTGTCTTATCAAATAGAAGATTCCAGCTCTGAGATGCTTGCTTTAGTTCACAGATTGACTTTTGTAGCTTATAGACTTTATTTGCATTATTGAATATATAAAACCATTAGAGTGTGTCACGTACACATCCCCTTAATTATTCCATCTAAGCAATGCCGTTTTAACATCCATATGCTAAATATCACAGTCATACTAAGATACAATAACAAGCATGATCCAGATGGATCTAACCATGGTAACTGGTAAAAAGACTTCATCATGTTCAACACTTTGAACTAGTTTGAAATGCTTTGTAGCCAATTTACCTCTCCATGTTGGTCTTCTTACAAAAACCCAAATGCACGCTATGGGTTTTACCCCTTTAGGTGGATCCAACAAGGTCATACCATGTTGGTGTACACAGTGTCCATTTTTTATCCCATGTCTTGAAGCAATTTCGTAAATTCTGGTCCCTCAATAGTTTCTAGGTAGGTTGTTGACTCATCTATATGATCAACTCATTGCCTTTTGAGTTATAAGATATCATAATCTTTCAAACTTAAGGTGTGTTATACTAGAACTATAAGTTCCATGTTTACATAATGAACTTGAGATTGCACTACAACTTGTGATTCTCCTTGTTCCTATTGTACCGCTTTAGGTTCTATGCTTTCTTGTTTGTCGTGAACATTTCAAGTTCTACTTTTACTCCCACTAATTCCTTTGGAACTAATTTCCAGTTAGGAATACAGCCATCCTAGAAACAAACACTTTGTTGTCATGTTGGAATATAAGTAGTATTCAACAAGATAACATTCATGTGATTTGTGGATAAATCCCTTTAAGAAATTATTTTCTTATTAAATCTTTCAATCCTAATCATTATAAAATACATACTGGGACACTTCCCATGCCATATCTCATATAGTGTCTTTTGAACCAATTTACATGGTACATTGTTTTAGTGTAAATCATGTGCCATAAATAATATAGGAATATTAGCTAGATATATTGATAATCGCACCATGACATATACACGGTGTCATTACTTCTTTCTGATAGACTCTAATGATACATTATCATTGTGTTTTAGGTGGAGTTGATCTCCCAAAAGGCTCTCAAACTCTTGATTTACGTATTTCAACATCAATCATATCGAGGTATCTTAATACTTTTACCAGGTTAGTTACATACTTCATTTATGATCTTCTTGAACACTTCAAGAGATTCATAATTTTATTTCATTAAATAAAAATTGAGAGATTCGTACTTTTATTTCATTAAATACAAATTTCAATATCTACTGATCGCATCAGTAAAAATAATGACGTACTTGTAACTACCTTTAGCATCCATTCTAAAAGGTCTATGTACATCAATATGTACTAGTCCAAATAAATAATCGCTTGTCCCACTACATCTAGTGAAGATTCTTTTGTCACACTACACAAAAAATAAGACATGCATGTCTATATTGTTTCGATAACCAAAAGAGTCTAGATAACCATCATATGGATTTTAGAAATGTATTTCTCATTTATGCACATTAAATGACAATGGTATAGGTATTCAATGTTTGAGTCATCAAGTCATTCAATATTTGTCATACATATATTTGTCTTTATAACTATCAAGTATAGTTTGTGAGACATAGGGCATTGCCATAAAAGATCATATCTATACAAATGAAACATAATGTTCTAAAAGACATGTGATGTTTTCATCAATGACAACTGCATAATAGCAATCCACTAATTATATTATGTGTCATGAATGATAGTTCCCAACTGTAATGGCAACAACCCTTGATTCAAACAGTTCTAGCTTACTTCTTGTCAGGTCCTAAAGTAGAGATCTCTATCTTCATCTTCTTCCTGAGATCCTCTATAAGGAGGATAGTTCTTTCCAATGTCCAAACAAGTGACAATGGTGGCACTTTGTTATCTTTATTCTTTAAGTGAAAAGGACATATTCCTCTTACACTTACTCTTCTCCATAACTTGAGTGTAGAATACTTGAACTTATTGTTAGTCTCAGAACACTTCTTAGCCTTGCCTTTTCCCTAGGACTCACTTCTGCTAATCATTATCATATGTTTTCCCTTCTTCTTTCTTGCTTTTACATCAACATGTCAGGCATTTGATAAATTAACTATATTATTCATGCAATGCTTGCATAATCATACTCATGGTCAACTCTTGACCTAAGAGAAATCTTAATCATTCCACATGTCCAATCATATTGAGCACATGGGGTTCTAGTGGATCTCCCTTCGTCAGTTTGCACTCAATTAGCATTTTGAAGACATTATACCTTCTTTTCTTTACATGATTCTTAATATGTGTTACCATCTTGAGAATGTCCATGTTTTCATGTTTTTCATGCAACACATAGTTCATACAATATAGAATTACGTATTCTAATGGCATAATTTACATGGTTCATACAATATAGAATCACGTATTCCAATGGCATAATTTACATGCTTCCAATAAGCATCCATTTAGCCTTAGGCACATTTGGAGTTGGTTCCTCTAGTGTTGGTCTATCAAGGACATAGAGCTTTGACTCATTGATGAGAACATTTCTCAAAATCCTTAACCAATTGTGGAAATTTATCCCATGTTTTCCTTTTCAAGGACTAATTCCAATTTGAACATGCTTTGTATTTGACATTTGATTCTAAAAAGGAATACTACAACATTTTCAAAACATTTTTATTTGATAAATTTTGACGATAATAATTAGGACTTTAATTATTACCACTCCCACTATTTTATTCAAATTCATAGCCCTCAATATCAATTTGGAATATTGCATCATACAATATTCTAGTGGGCCATGATCCAGATTTCATCAAGTCATGACTCAGCTTTGGTTGATCACCCACAACTTGATTATTTAGGTAGGCTAACTTTCCAATTGCATCTGTATGTAACTCTTGGATAGATGATATGCACAACTCCTTGCCTTTATCATCTTCATGCCTCTAGGCTTGGGCTCTCCAAGACACCAGTTAAGCCTAACCAAATAGCCAACACGATAGACATGCACCATGCTTTGTGCAAATCTACATATCTACCATCACACTTCCAGAAGATAGATGGTGCACCATGCTTTGTACAAATCTACTCTTGGTCTATCAAGCTTTCCATGTGTGTTTTAAAAGGAAGGTATCTTAGACTTCATATTTCAATTGAGGGAGTTTGTATAAATACATATACTTTATCCAATCACCAGATACTTATAGTACGCATCATATACATGCTATAACCACAAATGAGAACATGCAACAAATGAAACACACAAGAGATGATTATGGCCATAGTAAGGTAATTTCTTAGAGCCACAAGGAATTACTACCACCTATGGTACACATCATATGAAACCTATTTTTGGTAAAGATCTGTGCTCAAACCAAAAGGGGTTGATCCTTTCAACTCTTGAGTCAGTTAGCTGGCCTCCTGGTCGCTCGGTTGGGCTCTTCTCAAATGGTTGTCTGGTTCTCAGGACCAAGTAGTGTCTAGACACATCCAGCCGATTAGTTGTGCCACTATTTGTTTAGCTCATCCTCTTGTTTTCTGGCCTCCTTGGTCTTCCAGTTGATTGGGTTGTCTTACAAGCCTGTCATTTCACTTTTTTGCATATCTTCATCTCACATCAAAACATTAATTAAAACTATCCTATTTTCTTATTACAATGTATATGGGAAAAACCTCGAGTTACATTCAAGGGGGTAATAGGAATAAGAGCATTAATTTACATTTGGAAAGGAGAGAGAGGATCGATACAAAGACTGATTAACAGTAGGAATAAATAACCACAACCATGCACACACAGATCATGGATTTTGTCCATAACCATGCATCACATCCACAATCAAAATTGATTTTATGGCGACACGTTTAAATTGCATATATATACACATATATTTGTTTGGGTTCTTTATGAGGTAATAAGACAAATATGCACATCAACCCATTTAAATATTCATATCACATGCAATAAATAAACACAATAAAACCAAAATCTGATCATATCAATTATCATGAAACATAATTAATTGACATGGCTCTGATACCATTTTAGGAAAATATGACATCACATTGGCAGCGGAAGCAAAAATTTTACTAAAGTATTTTCCATTAACCAACAGATCGCGTCAATAACTGTGCAAGGAGAAGGATAGTTTCACGTAGATATACATGGTCCTAGAGCAAGTCCAATGAAAATCCCCATAAATGTAGATGCACACTTTGTCTTGAATAGTGTCTGTGCAGCTCTTGGTTGCATTGGGACTTGTCTGATTGCTCCTCCATGGATATCACACTCGGACAACTACTGCAATGACTCCTCTAATCTAGCTACAGACTGTGAGGTGATGCTTCCCTCCTAGCAGTAACCAAAGGACTCCTTCCTCTAGAGTAGTCCACACAGACCAACTAGAAATCGTGTCATCTTGCTAGAACAAATAGGACGGAGTCATCCCTCTCGTTGGTGTACTAGTCACCAACCTACTCTCCCACAACAATGATCATCAGTTGTTTCTCTCTCGTAGCTATCCCTCCCTAGTCGGGTAGGACTTTCTTGCACTCTCTTGGTTACCACTACTAGAGAGGACAATAATTTTTAGAGCAACTGATTCTAAATTATTAGTGTTGTGCTATGGGAAGCCCCCAATACCCCTCTATTTACAGTAGAGGCCAGAGTCAGAGTTCCCAATCTGTGCATGAGTGGAAGCGACCAGAGGATTTGGAATTTTTGCAAGAGGTGAGATGCCAAACGGTCATCTAGCACACCCAGAGGATCGTCTGGTGTGTGATATTGTCATCTCAACTACTATACAGTCATATGGCAGTTCTAAATTAGATATCAAATTGGCAAATTTGTTTCTCATAATCAGATATCAATGTGGCGACACATCCTGCTATCACACAGACAACGAGGTGCCACGCACAAGCGTGCAGAAAACACCATAAACCACCTCTTATTAAAAACACGGGGTAATTAAAACTGATTTTGAGAAGAAGACAAACCAAGAAACTATTACATTCAGATCCTCATCCTGCAAGGAGACATGTTATATAAACATCTACAAGTCTAGATATGTGTTCACAGCTTAACAGATCAACTGTCTTTTCATCACATGAGTTCATCACCTATTCATATATACATAACGGGCCACGTCCGGCCAGCAATAGGATATACAAACCTTCATCAGCTATACATTGTAAAACAACGTCAAAACGCCTTCGAGGACCTGAGAGTACAGGGATGACTCTAAGACTCTACTATAAAACAACCAAAATAGCAGCATATCCATCTCTTGCCTTCTACTGCTCATCTTTCTGCTCGGCCGCAACCCCACGACCACCACCACGTCTAGCGTGGACAACTAAAAAGGTTGTAAACCAACGGGGTGAGACACACAGTCCCAGCGAGAAACATAACTCCCTACCGAAACCATAAAACCTCAGAAAGATTAAAGCAACAACAGCAGATAACTGATAAGACGTATAATAAGAGAAGTCTATAGAGCAAGGTTGTTATTACCATCGAGCTTACCAAGATGTACAAAAGGCATATAACCAAGTATTTCTTTATGGAACATGATTGACAAGATAAGATTTATAAGATCTTACCACATACATAAGGAACGTATAAGTAACTGGAATGTATAACAAGATCAACTATTCAAGCAAGGCCTCAACCAATGTTCCGTGTTTTGCCTTAAGAAATAAATACTATTCGGCTGGATTACGTGTTATTATGCCCTGAGGAAGTGAGCCGTACCGCTCAAATCCAACATTCGGTTGCGAAACCCAAGCCGGTGCCATACAAGGTCAATGGAAGAGACAGACTACATAACCTCCCACCTCATGGTCAGTGCACGAGAACCAAAGTAGGACCGCAGTCTCATGCTTAAGTGGCCTCAGCCATAGGGTCAGCTCCTACAGGCTACCCTTTCTCTAGCCCACCTTGGTACAGGTCTCGGCACTAGTATCTCTGAGCCACGAACCAGTTCACCATGCTCCCTGAGCCATGAAAGCATTCATGCTCTATCACAATGATCCATGGGCATATTCACCATGCACTTATACACATCTTGAGTCTACAACTGAAGTTGCACTCTAACCTCCTCATTTTTGGCTAGGAGAAACCACACATATTCAATAATATGTGCTTCCAGGTTAACCCGCAGGAGAACCTGTTTCACCATCACCAGATATTGACGATGATGGATCTATGGCCAGGGCAACTACATAATATGTTCCACTATAATTCATTAGTATATTTTAAGTGGATTGTTGAGGCAAACAAGTGGTATCACATATATAACATTAAGCTACATTATTGTTACCACCATCACAATATCCCAGGATCTCAATCCCTCATCACAAGAAACCACTTCCTCATAAAGCATTCTCATCACTGGGGATAACAATCCCGTATCTCATCATCAGAGGATAACTCCTCAACTAGGCACTTTAGCCAAACTCAGGTCCTCAGACCTAAACACATCATACAGGTGATGCATTTTATTTCATCAACAAGAGTGACCATCAATGAAGCGTCATTCAAACATATATATATATACCTCATAGCCCTTTTTCCTGGCTATGCATCCGCATGAAACACCTGCATGGTTAGTATACACAATCATAGAGATAACTGAAACTATTAAGGAATTACTAGAATGAGCATGCTATCAAGCATAGGACAACATTGATAATTATATGCTTTATCATTCATGCCACAAATCTGTGACCATAGACATGGGTCACATCATCATGTGAAGCAGCTCATATGCTTCCAAGCTTATCATTTATTCATCACATATAGTATCATGTCATTAGAGTTTCAGATATGTCATGTTTACATAGGTGTGTTCTACTATATAAAACACCTCACTACTATCAAACATATCAAAAGGTTCACAAACCATAACCCATAATTCTTATCAACAACGATGTGATTGCATGATAAGAATCTAGCAGATGGGTTTCCGGGTGGAACATGACCCTCACTAGAAGTACCCACTACCCTCACAAGAAGTGTGACGGGGAGGGTACTCCCACAAGAAGGGGTATCGGGCAGGGTAGCTTCCCTCATATCTCCCAAGAATTCTAGCCACATATCGGTCAAGCCTCTACCAAGGATGTCGGGCTACCACCTCAAGGTGTATCGTGCAACCAGAGACCAAGGCATATCATGCACAAAGCATAACGTGCAACTAGGTCTATGGGGCATGTCGTGCATCAACGGTGACAATGTCCTACTGAACCGGACACAGCCTTATCGACCTACCACAACAGGTAACGACCACCACCCAAGGGTGTCGTGCAACTAGGTTGGGGAGTGTATCGTGCAACCATAGGGTTAGGGTTATAATGGGTTACAGCTACCATGACGGCTAGAGCCATGGTGCCCAGACCAACCCTGTAACACCCACTAAAACAAACATCATCCACCAATACAGGGGCACCAAGGGAAAGGCTATCGTCCGACCAAGCTAGCCTCATCCTATCGGCCAACACACAAGGTAAATACCAAGGTGTATCGCCCAACACAACCTCATCATATCGACCAGAACTCTAGTCCAAGAGAGGGTATCGGGCAACACCATCCTAAAGCCATATCATGCAAGACACACCCAACAAGGTCGTCATCATCCTCAAGCACAAGGGCACCAAACCCTAATTGATCAAGAAGATCGTCTCACCTCTCAACAACCAAGAGAGAGGGGTCTTGCACAACCTCTATCACAACTCACACAACCACAAGGGTCCAGCACAACACAGGTCTACATCTACCAAAAAGCTCGCCTCTCGAATCCATGGTGAGAGGAGGGTGTTGCTCAAGCAACTAGAACACAAGCTCACCTCTCAACTTAAACGAGAGAGGGGTATTACTCATATTACTAGAGCTCAAGCTCACTTCTGTAGACCAAGGAGGAAAAGGAGTGTTGCTCAACAAGGAAACCCTAAAACATGGTTCAGCCAACTAGGGCACTAAGGTACAAAACCTCAACCATAAGAACCAGATCACCATAACCACAAGATTAAAGGTGCAACTAAGCAAGAACCATATCTAGCAACATACGTGGCCGAATATGATCACAAGAAAACATACATGAATATAGAAGAAGGTAATATGGTTAGGGTTAGGAATTATGTAACCTTCCTTAAGCAAGCTCCAAGCTCCTAGCACCAAGCTACACCTTTGGCCACCTCAAGAGGAAGAAGAAGAAGACTCTAAAGATAAGGATCGGCCACCAAGATTTGCAAAGGAAGAGGTGTTGTGCAACCAAAGGGGAGGGGAAACTAAGGAACTAAAGGGATCCTTAGCAAGAGAAAGGGAACACATATATAGGAGGGGGTGGTGGGGAAACTAAGGTAAGACAAGGAAAGGTGTCTCCCACCTAGGGACACTTGTCCATGGGCAATGCCACCTCTTTAACTTGTCTTAAACACATGTCCAAGACCATTGCCACATGCAAGCATCAAGCACCAAGTGTCCACTAGTGGTGACACAAATGAGGTCAAAGAGTCAAAGGGGAGGGGGGTCCATGGATGATACACCCCAACACCATGCCTGACACACCTCCCTAGGCGACACACCCAGGCCGACACAACCATGGCCAGCACACCTATGGCCGACACAAGGTCCAACAAGGTCAAGAAAGGCACAACAAGGCCCACCAAGGCTCATACAAGCCCAAGGCAACTCAAGCAACGAGCCCAACCCTTCCTCTCAACACTAGAGGAAGCAAAGAGAGAGAAGAACACTTTCTCAAGGTGACAAACTTTCTCAACAACCCTAGACTTGGGTTAATTGCAAGTAGCACCTCCAACACACAACAAGCAAAAACAAAACCCTAATCACCACTAAAGGTGATTATCAAGCAACTAAACATCGGGGTTAAGCAAAGCAAACAGGACAAGTCCTAAACAGAGGTCAGGGTCCTTACAAGCTATAACCCTCTACAAAGGGATTTTGTCCTCAAAATCCGAAGAGAAAAGCGAGGGATACTTCCTCCTCATCTCTTCCTCAAGCTCCCACGTGGCTTCCTCAATGCCACGATGATGCAAAAGAACCTTTACCAGAACCAGGTCCTTCCTTTTCAACTTCTTTACTCTTCTGTCAAGGATCAACACATGACCTTCCTCGTAGGTCACGTCTTCATCAAGCTCAACCTCGACTAGCTGTATCACAGTCCCTGTATCTGGGTAACTTTTCTTCATCATGCTGATGTGGAATACTAGATGTAACCTGTGTAACTCTGGCAGCATCTCTAGTTTGTAAGCTACTTTGCCAACACGTGCTTTTACTGGATATGGCCCCATATACCTGGGTGCTAGCTTACCTTTCCGGCCAAACCTTAGCACACCTTTCCAAGGTGAGACCTTGAGGTACACTTTGTCTCCCACTTGGAACTCTAAAGGTCATTGGCAATTGTCTGCATAAGACTTCTGTCTGTCCTGTGCCGCTTTAAGCTGTTGTTGTATTACTTTGATCTTTTATGTTGTCTAATGTACTAACTCAGGACCCAAAAGCTGATATTCACCAGATTCATACCAACATAGAGGAGATCTACACTTCCTACCATATAAGGCCTCATAGGGATCCATGCCAATGCTCCGCTAGTAACTATTGTTGTATGTGAACTCTATCAAACTGAGATGCACATCCCAACTGCCTAGGAACTGTAAAACACAAGCTCGGAGCAGATCCTCCAAAGTATGAATAGTCATTTCAGACTGTCCATCTATCTGCGGGTGGAAAGCGGTGCTGAACCTCAATTGCGTTCCCAAAGCTTTGGGCAACTGTTCCCAGAAACGACTCGTGAACTGAGGACCTCTGTCAAAAACTATCATTGCTGGTACCCCGTGTAAGGGTACTATCTCATCTACATATATATGAGCAAGCTTCTCGGCTATATATGTTGTCTTCACTGGTATGAAATGGGCAGACTTCATCAATCTTTCCACTATCACCCAAATGGAAGCATGATTCCTAGCTATCCTGGGCAGACCAACTATGAAATCCATGGTTATGTGATCCCATTTCCACTACGGTATCGGCATAGGTTGCAACGTACCTGCTGGCTTCTGATGTTGATCCTTGACTTGCTGGCATACCGCACATCTAGCCACAAACTCAGCTACATCTCTCTTCAAGCCAGACCACCAATACAGGTCCTTCAGATTATAATACATCTTGGTGTCTCCTGGATGCATAGAATACATCGATGTGTGTGCTTCCTCGAGCACTAGCTTCCTCAGATCATCAACATCGGGGACCACCATCCTATCATTATAGAAAATTAGTCCATCCTCGGTCTCATGGAACCCATCACGCCTTTCACTGCCAAGCTCTGACCTGATCAACTGGATTGTATCATCTATTTGTTGTGCATCTTTGATTTGCTGTCTCAGTGTAGGCTTGACTTGCATCTGTGCCAAAAGTCCTGCTAACAGGGAAACTTTCATCTACACATTCATTTGCCGCAAGGAAACAAACATATCCCATCTATGGCATACCAAGGAACTCAAATGTCCCTTCTTTGTAGGAAGAGAAGAAGACTTTTGGCTAAGGGCATCAACTACCACATTCGCCTTGCCAGGGTGATACTGGATGGTGCAGTCATAATCATTGATCAGCTCCATCCATCGATGTTGTCGCATGTTTAGCTCACTCTACGAGAAGATGTATTCAAGTTCTTATGATCCATAATCATCTGACACACTTCCCCGTAAAGATAGTGTCTCCAAATCTTTAACGCATGAACCACCACTGCTAACTCCAGATCATGAGTCGGATAGTTATCCTCATGTTTCTTAAGCTGTCGTGAAGCAAAAGAAACCACATGGTCTTCCTGCATCAGCACGCATCCTAAGCCCTTCTTGGAAGCATCGCAGAAAACAACATAGCCTTTCCCAGGTTCTGGCATGACTAACACTGGAGCACTAGTTAGCTTCTCCTTCAATCTCTGGAAAGCTTGCTGGAAATGATCATTCCAGACCAAGGGTATGTCTTTCTGGGTCAACTTCATCATCGGCAACGCAATCACACTGAAGTCCTTTATAAACCTCAGGTAGTATCCTGCTAAACCTAGGAAACTACGAACTTTAGTCGACGTCTTCAGCTGTTCCCATTCTACAACAGACTCCACCTTCTTCAGGTTCACTTTAACTCCTTCTGCAGATATCACATGACCCAAGAAAGTTACTTCTTTCAACCAGAACTCACACTTACTAACCTTGGCATACAACTGGTGTTGGCGAAGGAGAGTCAATGCTTGTCGAAGATGTTGTTCATGCTTCTGACTGTCCTGACTGTAGATCAAGATGTCATCTATAAAGACTACAACAAACTGGTCTAGAAACGAACAGAACACCCTGCTCATTAAATCCATGAAAGCAGTAGGCGCATTGGTTAGCCCAAACGGCATAACCACAAACTAAAAGTGACCATACCTCGTCCTAAAATCTGACTTTGATAAGTCATCTGCCGTAATCTTCAACTGATGATATCCAGACCGTAGATCGATCTTTGAAAACACTGTAGCACCACACAATTGATCAAACAGATCATCTATCCTCGGCAACGGGTACTTATTCTTCATCATGACTTTGTTCAACTGTCGATAATCTATACATAACCGCATCGACCCGTCCTTCTTCTTAACGAACAACACAGGAGCACCCCAAGGCGACATACTTGGTCGGATGAAACCTTTCTCCAGCAACTCTTGTAACTACTCTTTTAGCTCTGCCATCTCTACTGGAGCCATCCTATACGGTGTCTGTGCAACTGGTTATGTTCCTGGAACTAGATTGATCTCGAAATCAATCTGTCGAGGTGGAGGAACACCGAGGAACTCATTAGGAAACACATCTGCAAACTCTCGGACAACCGTCACCTCCTCAAGGCTAGGACCCTTTGCATTGGTATCCACAACGTGAGCTAAGAACTCCTTACATCCTTGCCGTAGCAACTTTTCTGCCACCATTGTTGATACTAGACACGTCAGAAAATCTTCCTGTCTCCTTGGAAGATCCACTTCTCTCCATAAACCTCAAACACTGCCTGCTTGGAACCACAATCCAACACAACCTTATACTTCTCTAAGGTATCCATCCCAAGGATCACGTCGAATCCATGCATATAAAGTGGTATGAGATCCACTTGTATCATGTGTCCCGAAAAATATAAGACACAAGATGGGCACTCCTCTCGAAGCATCAAGGAACCATCAAGAGGGGTTTCTAACAACAAGCTATCTTTCTTACAGTTAATAGGTAACAGACAGTTATCAAGCATAGAATGTGCGATAAAAGAGTGCGTAGCACCTGGGTCAACCAGAACAGATATAAAGCAAGAAGAAAACAAATCAGAATGAAATAACTCCATCTGACCTGCCACCACTCGTGGGTTGACTATCGCCTCTGGCTGACTCATAGCATAGAATCGAGTCGTTGCTTGCTATCCACGTCCTCTGCTTCCTTGACCAGACAATCCCACTTACGATGCTTGACCGCGTCCTCACCCTCTGCTACTACTGGGTTGCTGTCTATCTATCCCTTGTTGATTCTGCCTCAGATGCTGCGTCACTTCAACATCTTTACTTGGGCAATTTGACTTCGAATGCCCGATCTGACCACAAAGATGGCATGACTGGTCTCACTGTTGTGGCCTAGACGGCCCTATCACTGCTATAGAAGCTGTACTATCTGCTTTGACGGTGATGGACCATATCCTCTTCCCTTACTCGGAGACCACTGCGACGGTGCACTGGAACATCTTAACCTAGAAGGGGCTGAAAACCTCAGTTTCTTGAAGCCATCGAACCTCTGTCTCTGGAACTGAGCAAGCCTCTTCTTGGTCATGGCCTCTCTCTTTTCCCTAACTGACCGTTCAATCCTCTAGATAGATTCCACAAACGTGGCAAACCGCTCTCGGTTCTCCAATGCAAAAACATGTGTTGTCAGTTCTGCACTCAGGCCTTTCTCAAAAAGTTTGATCCGCTCGTCATCTATCACTGCCATGTGAGGACAAAACCTTAACAGATCCATGAACTTGGCTTCATACTCGGTGATGTTCATCGCTCCTTGGTGCAGGTGCTCAAACTGGCTGATCTTCTCATCCATATACCTCTTCGGAAAGTATCTGCTGATGAACTCATACCGGAAAACCTCCCAACTGATCAACTCACTGGGTCACTTCTCCTCCTCGATGGCCCACCAGTGCCCACCACTACCCTTCAGAAGGTAGACAACATGCTTGACTTTGTCTGCTTTGGGGATGTCGAGGATCCGGAAGGCCTTCTCAAGACATGTCAGCCACAAATCTGCATCTCCTGGATCAGCCATCCCAGCATAGTCTGAAGCTCTAACTTAGCGAAGCCGCTCAAAGGTCTTCCCAATACCCGATGTTTCACCATGGGGAGCTTGTGCTCTCGGCAGAGGCACTGGAAATCTCTCTACCATGAGATTCATCGTAGCCATAATCTGCCCCATAAGCTGTTAGTAGGTAGGGTTTTCGAGAATGGTTGGGTCAAGTTGGGGAACCTCAAGCACCCTATCTCCATGAGACTGCCCTCCTGCTCCATCAACTGATGCAACATCACTGCTCTCGGCAGCATGTTCTTCATGGTTTCCAAACATCTTGGCTTTTTCTTCCACTGAGGGCAGAAAATGATTGTAAGAAAATCTAGAAAACTCACAAGAACAGACACAACCTAGTCCTAAATCCCTGTAGACTCAGCGAACCTAGAGCTCTGATACCAAAATTGTGGCGACACATCCTGCTATCACACAGACAATGAGGTGCCACACAAAAACATGCAGAAAACACCACAAACCACCTCTTACTAAAAACACGGGGTAATTAAAACTGATTTTAGGAAGCAGATAAACCAAGAAACTATTACATTCAGATCCTCATCCTTCAAGGAGACAGTTTATATAAACATCTACAACTCTAGATACGTGTTCACAGCTTAACAAATCAGCTGTCTTGTCATCACATGAGTTCATCACCTATTCATATATACATAATGGGCCACGTCCGGCCAGCAGCAGGATATACAAAGCTTCATCAGCTATACAATGTAAAACAACATTAAAATGCCTCCGAGGACCTGAGAGTACAGGGATGACTCTAAGACTCTACTACAAAACAACCAAAACAGTAGCATATCCATCTCTTGCCTTCTACTGCTCATCTTGCTTCTCGGCCGCAACCCCGCGACCACCACCACGTCTAGTGCAAACACCTAAAAAGGTTGTAAACCAACGGGGTGAGACACACAGTCCCAGCGAGAAACATAACTGCCTATCGAAACCATAAAACCTCAGAAAGATTAAATAAACAACAATAGATAACTGATAAGACGTACAATAAGAGCAGCCTATAGAGCAAGGTTGTTATTGTCAAGATAACCAACATGCATTACAGCAAGGACGAGACCAACAGGCATCAACAAATTCAAACGACACAAACAAGGAGGAGGAACGTCTCAATTATTCAAGACAAATGACAAATTAATGTAATTTAAGATACAAACATTTACAGTCCCCTTTACTCTGTGTAACTGAAACGATGGTATCAATGGTTATATAGCCAATCCGTCTCTACTGTAATCATGATCAACTGAATAACAACAATCAGATATCATCATTCTCTCTTCAATCTCATCCTTGATCTCAATTCTTCACATGGTATCAGAGCGCCCCAAGTGCGTCTCCTACAGTGCCTGAAGATCCTCTCTCCACCACTCTTCTTCGTCTTCGTCTACCTCCAGCCACAGTCTGCATCATACTTCTGCACCACAAACCAAATGGCTTCCAGCTCCTCCAAAACCCACACTAAATTGTTCCCCTACCCAGTAGGACTCAATGTCTCTAACTTCATCTCTATCAAACTGAACTTCAACAACTTTCTTCTATGGGAAGCTCAAGTCAAAACCCTAGTTGAGTCCTATTGCTTGGACGGATTCCTGGATGGAACAAATGAATGCCCGCCTCTCCTCATCACTGATGACAACAACCTACCAGACGCCAATCCTAAACACAAGGAATGGACACGCACAGATCGACTCCTCAAAGGATGGATATCCGGCTCTCTATCAGAAGAAGTCATGGGTGAAATCATCGGTTGCACCACCTCAAATGAAGTGTGGATCACCCTCACCAAGAGATTCGCCCATGCATCCCAAACCAGGGAATTCAAGCTCAAATCCCAGCTCAGAACCTTCCGCAAAGACAATGACTCCTTAACAGATTACATTAGGAAACTCAAGAATATTTGTGATTAGCTCAACGCCATTGGATACATTGTCAGCGATCAAGAGAAAGTATTCACCCTTATCAATGGCCTCGACAGCAACGACTATGAAGGATTTGTGGTTACCATGCTAAAACCACCGATTCCCTCCTTCCATGATATCATCCCACTCCTTCAAGACTTTGAACGTCACAAGCAACGCCGACCTCAAACCAACAGAAACCCCTCCACTGCTCATCACAACAACAACTCCTACACCACCCAGTCTAACTACCCCAACTACTCCACCAGCAACCGTAGTCGTATGCCACAACGAGGTCGTGGTCGTCAATATCAGTCACATTCCAGCAACATCCTTGGTCACCCCACTCATAGCACCTCACGAGGACGAGGATCCCCTTCATCAGACAACTATCACAACAAAGACCTGCCTCTCTGCCAAATCTGCAACAAGAGAGGTCACACTGCTCTCTGCTATTGGCACCGCTTCGACAACAACCACCAGGCCTCCAATGTACCTGCTCACCTCATGGAACACAACAGTTCAGCCTTCGCCGCTCTCTGCCTCAATGAAGCCGAGATACCTGACTAGTGCGTTGACACAGGCGCCACTGATCATGTAACTCATTCATCAGGTAATCTACATCACCTTCATGCTTACAAGGGAAATGACACCATCATGGTCGGTAATGGAAACTTCCTTCCTATTACTCACACCGGAGACACAACATTTTGTCAAATACCTTTACGACATGTTTTCATTATTCCCTCCATCCAACGTCACCTTCTTTCTGTTTCCAAACTAACCTCTCAATTTCCCTGTTATTTTGTGTTCACGAAGGACCTTGTCATGGTGAAGCACCTCAAGACCCACCAAACCCTGGCTCAGGGTCGGTGTGAGCGCGACATCTACCTCCTACCAACTCAGTCCGCCACTCGTCATCAAGGCTTGTTCTGCTCCCGCTTCACTAAAGCTCCCGGTAATGTCTGGCACAGACGTCTTAGACACCCAAACAAATCCATCCTTCGACATCTCCTGAACAAGCAACTCATCACCTCCACCTCCAACGTCGACAATATCTGCTCCAGCTATGAACTTAGCAAAAGTAAACGTTTAATTATTAGTCATAAACATGTAAGCTCTACTACTGTCTTTCATCGTGTGCACTGTGATGTCTGGGGTAAAGCCCCTACCATTTCTCAACATGGCTTTTCCTACTATGTACTACTGACTGATGATTACTCTCAGTTCAGCTGGATGTATCTTATGAAACATAAAAATGATTTTGCCTCCATCTTCATTACCTTTTACAATATGATTCGAACTCAATTCAAGACATCTATACAAATTCTTCAAAGCGATGGAGGGGGTGAGTTCGTTAATCAACAACTGCAACAATTTTTCTCAGATCATGGCATCCTTCATCAAATTTCTTGCCCTCACGATCCATCTCAAAATGGCATAGCTGAGCGCAAACATCGCCACATCACAGAATTAGGCCTCGCCATGCTCTTCGAAGCACATCTGCCCAAACCTTTCTGGGCAGAAGCTTTCCACACAGCCACCTATCTAATAAATCATCTACCTACTCCTCTACTAGACATGCATAGTCCCTTTGAACTCCTCTACAAATCCAAACCCAATTACACCCACCTTCGCACCTTCGGGTGCCGTTGTTTCCCTTACCTCCGAAACTATTCTACTGACAAGCTTGACAAACAGTCTCTCCCATGCATCTTCCTAGGCTACAGCTCTCAATATAAAAGTTACAAATGTCTTCATCCTCAAACTAATCGTCTCTACATTTCCAAACATGTTGTTTTCAACGAACAACAATTTCCCTGCAAACCCAACATCACCCAATCCACAACTCCTCCCTTCACTCACTTGACCTTCCCCGACCCTCAACCACCTGACTCTCTACTACAACCCCCTGCTCAACGTGATATCTCCAGACCAACAATTGACGATGTCTCCTACTCCACCATCACCACTACTCCCCCTTCCCCACCTACACCCGACACTCACCCAAACACTGCAGCACCAATACCACCACCCACAGCAAATTCCCAATCCACCCACCCCATGGTTACTCGTAGCAAATCCGGCATACACAAGCCTAACCCCCGCTATGCCCTCCTCACTTCCCGCCAACCTCCTATTCCCAAAACTGTACGTAGTGCCCTTCTACATGATGGATGGCGCACTGCCATGACACAAGAGATATCTGCACTCCATCAAAACCACACCTAGACACTGGTCAAACGCACCCCATCCATGAATGTCATCGGTTGCAAGTGGATCTTCAAAACAAAACTTCATGCTGATGGATCCCTCGACCGCCTCAAGGCCCGCCTTGTTGCCAAAGGTTTTCTCTAAGAAGAAGGTATCGACTACATGGAAACCTTCAGCCCTGTCATCAAGCCTGCCACTATCAAAACCATCCTCACTATCACCACCTCCAACAACTGGCCAATCCAACAACTTGACATCTGCAACGCCTTCCTCAATGGAACTCTAGACACCCCCATTTTCATGCATCAACCTCCAGGCTTTGTCGATTCCACAAAACCCCACCATGTCTATGCTCTTCACAAGTCCCTTTATGGCCTCAAGCAAGCCCCCCGGGCTTGGTACACCCGAATCAACCTATTTCTCCAAGAACTTGGCTTCAAACCCTGTGTCACTGACTCATCTCTGTTCGTCTTCTCCACCCCAAATTGTACCACCTATCTATTACTCTACATTGATGACATTCTCATCACGGGAAATTCCCAAAGATTCATCACTCACACCATCACCTCTCTAGAAAAAGAATTCTCTGTACGCAACCTTGGCCCCCTCCATTTCTTTCTTGGCCTCCAAGTCGACACAAACAAGGAAGGTCTTCTTCTTCATCAACAAAAATATGCCCTCGACATCCTGGAGCGTGAACAAATGCTGGACTGCAAACCTGCACCTACCCCTATGAGCACCACCTTTTTTCGTGAATCCCTCCTCCATCCGGGCACACCCATTTCAAACCACCACGACTACCGCCACATAGTTGGTTCCCTCGAATACCTCACGCTTACCCGCCCCGACATAACATACGCTGTCAACCTAGCCTGCCAATTCCTACATCAACCCACCACCCTTCGCATGACCTTCGTGAAACGCATCCTCCGTTACATCAAGGGCACCACACATCTGGGTCTACAAATCTACAAAGACAATCAACTACACGTTTCCAGCTTCTCCGACGCCGACTGGGTCGGCTGCCCCCTCACCCGTCGCAACACCAGTGGCTACTGTGTCTTCCTCGGATGCACATGCATATCATGGTCCTCAAAGAAACAACCCACCGTATCAAAGTCCAATATTGAATCTGAGTATCGTGCTCTCTCCCAAACTGTAGCCAAACTCACCTGGCTCTCCCACATCCTCCGAGAACTTCATCTTCCTCAATCGGTCCCTTCTACACTCTACTGTGACAACCTTAGTGCCCTCTACCGCACAGTCAACCCTATACTTCATGCACGCACCAAGCACATTGAACTTGACTATCACTTCATCCGCAAGAAGGTTCTACTGGGTCACATTGTCACTCAATTCGTTTCCACCCATGATCAACTAGCCGATCTGTTTACCAAAGCTTTGGACAAGAATGCCTTCCGCACTCTTTCTCTCAAGCTCGGCCTGCGATTCTTTCAGCCCGAGCTTGCGGGAGGGTGTCAAGATAACCAACAGGCATTATAGCAAGGACGAGACCAACATGCAACAACAAATTCAAACGACACAAACAAGGAGGAGGAACGTCTCAATCATTCAAGACAAATGACAAATTAATGTAATTTAAGATACAGACATTTACAGTCCCCTTTACCCTGTGTAACTGAAACGACGGTATCAATGGTTATATAACCAATCCGTCTCTACTGTAATCATGATCAACTGAATAACAACGATCAGATATCATCATTCTCTCTTCAATCTCGTCCTTCATCTCAATTCTTCACAGTTATTACCATCGAGCTTACCAAGATGTATGGAAGGCATATAACCAAGTATTTCTTTATGGAACATGATTGACAAGATAAGATTTATAAGATCTTACCACATACATAAGGAACATATAAGTAGATGCAATGTATAACAAGATCAACTATTCAAACAAGGCCTCAACCAATGTTCTGTGTTTTTCCTTAAGCAATAAATACTATTTGGCTAGATTACATGTTATTATGCCTTGAGAAAGTGAGTTGTACCGCTCAAATCCAACCTTCAGTTGCGAAACCTAAGCCGGTGCCATACAAGGTCAATGGAAGAGCTGGACTCCACAACCTCCCACCTCATGGTCAGTGCACGAGAACCAAAGTAGGACCGCAGTCTCATGCTTAAGTGGCCTCAGCCACAGGGTCAACTCCCACAGTCTACCCTTTCTCTAACCCACCTTGGTACATGTCTCGGCACTAGTATCTCTGAGCCACAGACCAGTTCACCGTGCTCCCTGAGCCATGAATGCATTCATGCTCTATCACAATGAGCCATGGGCCTGTTCACCATGCTCTTATACACATCTTGAGTCTACAACCGAAGTTGCACTCTAACCTCCTCATTTTCGGGTAGGAGAAACCACACATATTCAATAATATGCACTTCCAAGATAACCCGTAGGAGAACCTGTTTCACCATCACCAGCTACTGACGATGATGGATCTATGGCCAGGGCAACTACATAATATGTTCCACTGTAATTCATTAGTATATTTTAAGTGGATTGTTGAGGCAAACAAGTGGTATCACATATATAACATTAAGCTACATTATTGTTACCACCATCACAATATCCCGAGATCTCAATCCCTCATCACATGAAACCACTGCCTCATAAAGCACTCTCATCACTGGGGATAACAATCCCATATCTCATCATCAGAGGATAACTCCTCAACTAGGCACTTCAGCCAAACTCAGGTCCTCATACCTAAACACATCATACATGTGATGCATGTTATTTCATCAACAAGAGTGACCATCAATGAAGTGTCGTTCAAACATTATATATATATATATATATATATATATATATATATATATATATATATATATATACCTCATAGCCCTTTTTCCTGGCTATGCATCCGCATGAAACACCTGCATGGTTAGTATACACAATCATAGAGATAACTGAAACTATTAAGGAATTACTAGAATGAGCATGCTATCAAGCATAGGGCAACATTGATAATTATACGCTTTATCATTCATGCCACAAACCTGTGACCATAGACATGGGTCACATCATCATGTGAAGCAACTGATATGCTTCCAAGCTTATCATTTATTCATCACATATAGTATCATGTCATTAGAGTTTTAGATATGCCATGTTTACATAGGTGCGCTCTACCATATAAAACGCCTCACTACTATCAAACATATCAAAAGGTTCACAAACCATAACCCATAATTCTTATCAACAAGGATGCGATTGCATGATAAGAATCTAGCAGATGGGTTTCTGGATGGAACATGACCCTCACTAGAAGTACCCACTACCCTCACAAGAAGTGTGATGGGCAGGGTACTCCTACAAGAAGGGTATTGGGCAAGGTAGCTTCCCTCATATCGCCCAAGCATTCTAGCCACATATCGGTCAAGCCTCTACCAAGGATGTCGGGCTACCACCTCAAGGTGTATCATGCAACCAGAGACCAAGGCATATCATGCACAAAGCATAACATGCAGCTAGGTCTATGGGGCATGTCGTGCATCCAAGGTGACAATGTCCTACTGAATCGGACACAGCCTTATCGGCCTACCACAGCAGGTAATGACCACCACCCAAGGGTGTCGTGCAGCTAGGTTGGGGAGTGTATCGTACAACCACAGGGTTAGGGTTATAATGGGTAACAACTACCATGACGGATAGAGCCTTGGTGCCCAAACCAACCCTGTAATGCCAACTAAAACACACATCATCCACTGATATAGGGGCACCAAGGGAAAGCCTATCGTCCAACCAAGCTAGCCTCATCCTATCGGCTAACACACAAGGTAAAGACCAAGGTGTATCTCCCAACACAACCTCATCATATCGACCAGAACTCTAGTCTAAGAGAGGTTATTGGGCAACACCATCCCAAACCCATATCGTGCAAGACACACCCAACAAGGTCGTCATCATCCTCATGCACAAGGGCACCAAACCCTAATTGATCAAGAAGATTGGCTCACCTCTAAAAAACCAAGAGAGAGGTGTCTTGCACAACCTCTATCACAACTCAGACAACCACAAGGGTCCACCACAACATAGGTCTACATCTACCAAAACGTTGACCTCTCAGATCCATGGTGAGAGGAGAGTGTTGCTCAAGCAACTAGAACACAAGCTCACCTCTCAACTTAAACGAGAGAGGGGTATTACTCATATTACTAGATCTCAAGCTCACTTCTCTAGACCAAGGAGGGAAAGGAGTGTTTCTCAACAAGGAAACCCTAAAACATGGTTCGGCCAACTAGGGCACAAAGGTACAAAACCACAACCATAACAACAAGATCACCATAACCACAAGATTAAAGGTGCAACTAAGCAAGAACCATATCTAGGAACATACATGGCCGAATATGATCACAAGAAAACATACAAGAATATAGAAGAAGGTAATATGGTTAGGGTTGGGAATTATGTAACCCGCCTTAAGCAAGCTCCAAGCTCCTAGAACCAAGCTACACCTTCGGCCACCTCAAGAGGAAGAAGAAGAAGAAGAAGACTCCAAATATAAGGATCAGCCACCCAGCTTTGCAAAGGAAGAGGTGTCATGCAACCAAAGGGGAGGGGAAACTAAGGAACTAAAGGGATCCTTAGCAAGAGAAAGGGAACACATATATAGGTGGGGGTGGAGGAGAAACCATGGTAAGACAAGGCAAGGTGTCGCCCACCTAGGGACACTTGTCCATGGGCAATGCCACCTATCTAACTTGTCTTAAACACATGTCCAATGCCATTGCCACATGCAAGCATCAAGCACCAATTGTCCACTAGTGGTGACACAAACGAGGTCAAAGAGTCAAAGGGGGGGTCCATGGACGATACACCCCAACACCATGCCCGACACACCTCCCTGGGTGACACACCCATGTCGACACAACCATGGCCGGCACACCTATGGCCGACACAAGGTCCAACAAGGTCAAGCAAGGCACAACAAGGCCCACCAAGGCTCATCCTGCCCAAGGCTACTCAAGCAACGAGCCCAACCCTTCCTCTCAACACTAGAGGAAGCAAAGAGAGAGAAGAACAGTTTCTCAAGGTGACAATCTTACTCAACAACCCTAGACTTGGGTTAATTGCAAGTAGCACCTCCAACACACAACAAGCACAAACAAAACCCTAATCACCACTAAAGGTGATTATCAAGCAACTAAACATCAGGGTGAAGCAAAGCAAACATGATAAGCCCTAAACGGAGGTCAGGGTCCTTACAAGCTATAACCCTCTATAAAGGGATTTCATCCTCGAAATCCAAAGAGAAAAGTGAGAGCTACTTCCTCCTCGTCTCTTCCTCAAGCTCCCACGTGGCTTCCTCAATGCCACGATGATGCCAAAGAACCTTTACCAGAACCAGGTCCTTCCTTTTCAACTTCTTTACTCTTCTATCAAGGATCATTATAGGATCTGCCTCCTAGGTCACATCTTCATCAAGCTCAACCTCGACTGGATGTATCACTGTCCCTGTATCTGGGTGACTTTTCTTCAGCATGCTGATGTGGAACACTGGATGTAACCTGTGCAACTATGGCGGCAGCTCTAGTTTGTAAGCTACCTTGCCAACACGTGCTTTTACTGGATATGGCCCCATATACCTGGGTGCTAGCTTACCTTTCTGGCCAAACCTTAGCACACCTTTCCAAGGTGAGACCTTGAGGTACACTTTGTCTCCCAGTTGGAACTCTAAAGGTCGTCGACGATTGTCTGCATAAGACTTCTTTCTGTCCTGTGCCGCTTTCAGCTGTTGTTGTATTACTTTGATCTTTTCTGTTGTCTACTGTACTAACTTAGGACCCAAAAGTTGATATTTACCAGATTCATACCAACATAGAGGAGATCTGCACTTCTTGCCATATAAGGCCTCATAGGGAGCCATGTCAATGCTCCACTGGTAACTATTGTTGTATGCAAACTCTATCAAACTGAGATGCACATCCCAACTGCCTAGGAACTGTAAAACACAAGCTCAGAGAAGATCCTCCAAAGTCTGAATAGTCCTTTCAGACTGTCCATCTGTCTGTGGGTGGAAAGCGATGCTGAACCTCAACTGCGCTCCCAAAGCTTTGTGCAATTGTTCCCATAAATGACTCGTGAACTAAGGACCTCTGTCAGAAACTATCATTGCTGGTACCCCATGCAAGTGTACTATCTCATCTACATATACATGAGTGAGCTTCTCGGCTGTATATGTTGTCTTCACGGGTATGAAATGGGCAGACTTCGTCAATCTGTTCACTATCACCCAAATGGAATCATGATTCCTAGCTGTCCTGGGCAGACCAACTATGAAATCCATGGTTATGTGATCCCATTTCCATTGCGGTATCGACATAGGTTGGAATGTACCTGCCAGCTTCTGATGCTCAGCCTTGACTTGCTGGCATACCACACATCTAGCCACAAACTCGGCTACATCTCTCTTCAAGACAGACCACCAATATAGGTTCTTCAGATTATGATACATCTTGGTGACGCCTGGATGCATAGCATACATCAATGTGTGTGCTTTCTCGAGCACTAGATTCCTCAAATCATCAACATCGGGGACCACCATCCTATCATGATAGCAAACTAGTCCATCCTCAGACTCATGGAACCTATCATGCCTTTCGCTGCCAAGCTCTGACCTGATCAACTGCACTGTATCATCTATTTGTTGTGCATCTTTGCCGTCTCAGCATAGGCTTGACTTGCATCTGTATCAAAAGTCCTGCTAATAAGGAAACTTCCATCTGCACATTCATCTGCCGCAAGGAAACAAACATATCCCGTCTATGGCATACCAAGGAACTCAACTGTGCCTTCTTTGTAGGAAGAGAAGAAGAATTTTAGCTAAGGGCGTCAACTACCACGTTCGCCTTACCAGGGTGATACTCGATGGTGCAGTCATAATCATTGATCATCTCCATCCATCGATGTTGTCACATGTTTAGCTCACTCTGTGAGAAGATGTACTTCAAGTTCTTATGATCCGTAAAGATTTGACACACTTCCCCGTAAAGATAGTGTCTCCAAATCTTTAATACATGAACCACTACTGCTAACTCCAGATCATGAGTCGGATTGTTCTCCTCATGTTTCTTAAGTTGTCGTGAAGAAAAAGAAACCACATGGTCTTCCTACATCAGCATGCATCTGAAGCCCTTCTTGGAAGCATCGCAGAAAACAACATACCTTTTCCCAGGTTCTGGCAGGACTAACACTGGAGCACTAGTTAGCTTCTCCTTCAATCCCTAGAAAGCTTGCTGGCAATGATCATTCCAAACAAAAGGTACGTCTTTCCGAGTCAACTTCATCATCGGCAATGCAATCACAGTGAAGTCCTTTATAAACCTCCGGTAGTATCCTGCTAAACCCAAGAAACTGTGAACTTTAGTCGTCATCTTCGGCTATTCCCATTCTTCAACAGACTCCACCTTATTTGGGTCCACTTTAACTCCTTCTGCAGATATCACATGACCCAAGAAAGTTACTTCTTTCTACCAGAATTCACACTTACTAAACTTGGCATACAACTGGTATTGGTGAAGGAGAGTCAACGCTTGTCAAAGATGTTGTTCAGGCTTCTAACTGTCCTGACTATAGATCAAGATGTCATCTGTAAAGACTACAACAAACTGGTCTAGAAACGACATGTGATGAGTGTTTGATGATGTGAAAGTGTTTGATGATGCCAAAGTGTATCCAAGGACATGTGATGAGTGTAGTGATTTCAGGTCTAAGAACCACAACCACTACCATCACTATGACAGTTGACTATGACTTCTGTGATGATGTATTCCATGTTTCAGTCTCACAGTGGGTCTCTGTAATGACCCCACCCCTCAGAAACCCCAATTAAGGTAGGCTAAGAATCTAGAGCTGTTATCCCAAAACATGATTATATGGTTTTGCAAGTAATAAAAAATAATTAATAAATTCTATCACAACTAAGCTTGAAGCAGGATTAAATTTTTTCTTTTCAAATACCTTTCAAAAAGAGGATTTCAGAACTTTACCCAAGGAAAGAACCAACTCTAATCCTTCAAACATTATCTATCATTGTTCTTCTTCAATGTAACCTTTTATTGAACATTCACTTTTCATGGACGTAACATGTATATTTCCCTAAAGGTATTTTACTTTGGGGAAAAACTTCTGCCTTTGGCCAGGCAGGATGTAGGGGTCCGAGTGTCCTCATAAGCTGACTAGCACTGCGGAGGAAAATTTTTCCAACCCTCAGTCGTGATTCCTTCTAGACACCATCATCTTTAGAAAATGCCCTAATAATTCCCTCATATTTCTACAAATTAATTGAAATTATAAATTGTTAAATATTATTTGAAAAATATGGCACTATGATACCAAGTATAACAACCTCACTTTCCATGTCCCCCAATTAAGGAAAGACTTTCAAGTTGAGATCCATTACCTATATTCCCAAGGATCCATATTAGTCCATAACAAATAATAGATAACAATTTCAATTCAATTTCATATATTGTTTACAAATTGTACAATGATATACCTCATGGAATTAATACCTATTCAGAAGAAGTATCATCTATCTAGAACTCCTTTGTATAGATTAAAAACCTTTCATATCTTTAATCTTATTCTTCATGTCTTTTATCACATGAAACATATACCTAAAACACTGACAAACAAAACGTGGCCAACATATTACTATAATGTGTACATGGGGTGCAAACATGATGACATAATAAGCATCAAATATTGCAAATAAGAACAGACATATTATTTACATATTCTAACCCTAATTGGATATATTATTTTGGGATGATCATTGTCCCCTCCCGGGTTCGTGTGCATCCCCATTTGATATATGTCAGCCTAGGGTTTTGAATATTATCATTTACTTATGTGATACTCATATTGGCATTATAGTTGAACATTAATTAAATAAACAACCAATAGTTTATTCATCAAATAAGTCCTCGAAAATCATTCAGAAAACATTAACAAACTATATTTTGAGTAGTCATAATCATAACCACATACCTTGATGGTCGGCCATGCAGACTATCATGTAGAATACACTTCAAACATATTATCCAATCAATAAGAAAATCAAGCAATGCACATTTTAGTCTACATGAATATAAATCCTAGAGTGTCACCAATCATATATTAATCACATAAACCGTACTCGGTCCTATTCTAGGGTTCATGTTTTCTTATTATCGATTTATCATTAGAGTCATGATATTCCAATTCCCATGTTCATTGATTTATTGACTTATGAACCCTTATTTATATTAGGTGTAACCATGATCATCATATCTCCCATATTATATTAATAAATTTAATTATGTTCCTTAATGAACATTATGATATGATAATTTGAGTCTCCAGAATGCGTAATCACATATAATGAATACTTAGTGTTTCAAATGTGGATAATAATGCATATAAAGATTTATGGTTAAGGATCATAATTTGATGTTTCATTAATGAGAATAATTAAATCTAGTGATATAATATGGTAGATATGATGATCATTGCTACACCTAATATGAATTGGGGTTCTTAAGTCATTAAATTAATGAACCTGGGAATTGGAATATCATGAATCTAATGATAACTAGATAATAAGGAAACCTAAACCCTAGAATAGGACCGAGTAGGGTTTATGTGATTAATATATGATTGATAGCACTCTAGGATTCATACTCATGCAGACTAAAATGTACATTTCTTTATTTTCTTATTGATTGGATAATATGCTTGAAGTGTATTCTACATGATAATCTGAATGACTCACCATCAAGGTACGTGGTTACGATTATGACTACTCAGAATATAGGTTTTTGATGTTTTTTGAATGTTTTTGAGGAATGATTAGATGAATAAACTAT